>CM074519.1:8325750-9579827 GCA_037379345.1 Perna viridis
TGGCAGCCGATGTGTCCAGGAAGTCCAAACAGAGACAGAAGGCAGGATATGACACCCGAGTACGTGGAGCAACCATTAAGACAGGGGATCGTGTTCTTGTGAAGACACTTGCTTTTGGAGAAGGAAGGCATAAGCTGGCGGACAAATGGGAACTGCAACCTTACCTAGTACTGGCGCAGCCGAATACAGATATTCCTGTTTTTACAGTACAGAGAGAGAACGGTGAAGGGAAAAAGAGGAACCTACATAGAAACCATCTTCTACCTATTTCTGATTTGAGAGACTCGGTAAGACCAGTTCCAATGCCAAGAACCAAAACACGACCACCAACTGTCACGACTCCGGATAGACCGTCGGCTAAGCCATTCCTGTCAACACATCACAGCTTGAGAAACCCGGGTCAGTTGCTGAAGACACCGATTCTGATGGGGACGCCCTTTCCCAGAGCTCTGGAGACACAGTAGTGGATGGGACGGAATCAGTCGGCATAAGCGTTGCAACAGAGGATAATGGAGATGGAGATCAAGAGGATTTTCTTGAAGACTCGGTATCATCTTCGTCGCCTGAGCCGGTAAGACGATCTGCAAGGGAACGGAGGCCACCAGACTGGATGAGATCAGGAGCGTATGATATGGCCATATCGGCAGCTCCACCAGTACGTGACAGGGAATGGTTACATAAAGTCCAATGTATAACATCGCTGGCAGGAAATCATTTGTTACAAGATCTTCAAAAAGAGGCAGGACAAACCATACTGGACATACTCAGGACGACATCAGACCAGTAATGACGGGACGTCATTTCACAGCTGGGGGGAGTATGTGGTAGCCTGTTTTTTTTTACTGTATATATTATGTTTTATTATATTTTGACAGTATTGTATTGTAAATTTATGTTTCGCATTTATTGCATTCTTTATATGAATAAAGATAGTATTTGATGAATATTTGAATTATTAAACCTATTTGGTTAATTGTTTTATTTGACGATTTACGCTAACTGGACTTGTGGACAGACGACGAATTCTACTGGTTTGTTAAGTTTCATTTCTTCTATATTTAACTTCTAAGGTTTCAGTTAAATCTTCATGGTTGATTAGACCGCATACTTTCTTTATTTCTATTGGTCATTTTCTTTTGGCGGTAATATTCTTTTGTTATTTATTCGGAGACGCACTTACTGTAAAACTTTCATTGGTATAGGATTGGAAAAAACTATCCAGACGAGACTATCTACCATTTGTGATATTTCTTGTGTTCTTGTTTATCTGAGACATAGGAGTCTATTTCTTGAAAAGGTCAGTTTCTTTCTCTGTTATTAATATTTCGTTAATAGTCCAGAAAATAGTATTTTAGCCGGCATGAGTTATTTGCATGAGACGGTTCAATGTTAGAATGGCGAATGCGAGATGTGCGCTGTATGAATGTTTAAAATGCATAAATTTCTAGATAAAGAATATGTTGACATTAAATGAGCATTATTTCATTTTTATTCATATTTTTCCTAACTTAGAGTATTAGCGAATATAAATAGGATATTTGAATAAATTGCCGTATGAATGAGGATTCGATTCGAGTGCTCCTGAATGAGTGATGTTAATATTCTATCTTTTAAAGTTAGCGCTACGAAAAACACTTTATTTAATTGTGGTCAATGTAATTGTTTCCTTAGGAGTACAAATCAAGTATTCACGGGTAAATGAATGAATACAATTTATTTACAAGTGTCATTTGTTATACAGGTACTTTTCATGATGAACCATGGGATGATATTAATGTAGATTTTTAAGATTCAGGATAGCCTTTGCACCTTGATGTGAGGTAGGCAGTGTATTATGTTTGTTTTAGTTATATTTTGTTAATTTGCTATGGTTTTGGCCTATCGCATAACTTTGCAATCAGCATTATGTTTTTATCACTTTGTTAATATTTTGATTGAGATTCGTATTGCTTGGCAATCGTTATAATTTTCATGCCTGATTTGGTAACACGCAAATTTGCGAGTCATTAACATATTTCAAGAGTTTTGAGGTCATCGTATAATATACTGATGAGACCGTACTGAACTTGGAGAAAAAACACATAGAAGAGCATTCTACTTTTAATTTTAATTGAGGATAATTATGATACAGATACGTATTGTTACATGCAGTTATATTAATAGCAGAGTGTTTGCTACTTTGTATTTGATCCCGTGTTGTCGTATACAGTAGAATAAAACGAATCTTAACCTTTGATGTCTTGATGACTCTATATTAGCCCATTCTAAGAGCTGCTACATAAATACAGAAATGGTGCATAAAAATTGCTCCTACCTTACTAAGTCTGTAGAGACTGCTGTGGCTTTGTAGTGGAAAAAGCAATTGAACTGCGAAAATCATCGCCTTATATACTAAAATCAATATAGAGGAGTAAAAATAAAATCCAATGGAAAATTACTTTACTAAAGGATTAACCAATCAGAAGTAATAATAGAAACTTGTTATGCCTCGTTTTAGCGATACGAGCAAGTTCACATCGTTACATAGAGTTAAATGAAAAATCCCGAGGGTATTCGGAAAACTCGGAACATCAACTGGTTAGATTTTGAAAAGGGTACCAGAAAAATAAAATGGCACGACCTAGATGAAAGGAGGGAAAATGTACGATAAACTTTAGAAAATGATATCGAAATCAAATGAAAATACAAAAATGTATAGTTAAAACTATATGAAAAACAGGTATAATTAACATCCTAAAAACTGATTCCGTCACACGTGGTATGATTTATCATAAGAGCTGAACTTAATACAAAGGTGGCCTTTCCCTTTAGGAATCTTCTCAAAGTTTGTGATCACTGACGCCTTGTCAAAGTCCTTTGAATTTCTGGCTTCCTCGATCTTCGTGAAAATTTCGTTATGACACTCTAGTTTGCTGATCATATGGACTTCAATTTTCTAACTCCATGGTTCACGGCACCATAAATATCGTAGTCGTGGCGTTTTAGGCTGGATAGAATACAATCATGTAGCTTTATCGTTTATCTAGATTCTTCACACTACCGCCCACGGCGACGTCACGGACAATACGACGTCGCAGTGGAAAATATACAAATATGCGGATGTTACTTTCCCGTGACAATCTCGACGTAAGTATTACTTAAGCCGCACTGCAGTGAATGCGATCGACAAATTTTGATTGCCACTGGAAATAGGGAGAGGTGGGTATGGTCGGGCAATGTAGCCTCCTGTGGCAGAGCCCTATGGTTCCTAATCCGGAAGAATACCACAGTAGGGTTTTTTCACGTGCGAGGAACGTGGCAACTTTCCCGACGCGGAGCACCACTATGGTTTGCGGTCAGATTTTCCGTATTGTAGCCTGACAACCCCAGCATGTAACACACCAGGGGTACACCATTCCACCACCTGAGGCACACAACCCAGTTGCTCTGTGGGCAGAGCGCCCTAGCCCTCGGCTAAGGTTCTGAGCACTATTTAGTCACCTTTTTACGACAAGCTTAGCGCTGATGCAGGCCTATTATTTTGACACCCGGACCTGCACGGGTCCATAGGCAAAACAAGACCAATATATGTATTGACCTGTGTCAATCACCGTCATATAAGTGTCTTCAATATATATTTATATATATGAACACTAAGCAAGTTGAAAAATACATTGTGGGTAACAAATAATATCCTCATGACAGCATATACTGCTGAAAAAATTGCTAAGTTCAGCATGCTAACAATGGAGTAATTTTTTAATCAAATTCCTCCATAATAGGTCCACATCTACAATGTGTATATAATTACTGTGCAAAGGTTGAATAATTATAAATACTGACTGCATATACACTAAACAAAATAGGTACAAGTACACCTAAGAGTGACGGAAGGGCGGAGTCGAACGACTAGTAATAGATATGCTGTCATCGTTGGTGACGCTGGTGAAAATACAAGACAAACACGGACGACTTCAATTGTAATGTACAAAGAAACAAACAAGATAAAGACTGATCGACGAAAATTGTCTACATATTGTTTAATGTCGCATGGTTATCATACAAAGGCCCTTCCGCGTTCTCTTAATTGGCACTGTAGATTCGATTTACCAATTCGCACTAGCCGATTTGTGTCAATGATTTTTATAGATTTATACTTGATCTTTTTAATTGCGTCGCTTCCAGAAGCAAAGCATTTAGTTACATGTGACGTATACACGCCATTTAGGATAAATTAAATCATGTACTTGCCATCAGAAGCTGCGACTCGAAAATAGTAATTTATTACATGGCATTTTATTGGTCAATCACTGAACACCAATGTCGGGATAGAAACGATTTTACGATTCCGATCCGATTCACAAAAAAAAAAATAAGCAAATATGAAATGTGTATGTCGGTCCCTCATGAAAAAGGATAGAATGTGTACATAAATAAAGTCAAACGTTCCAGACTGTTACAAAAATGCCAAAATTGATAGAATAAATATGCTTAAACAGACGACTTTGATATTTATATACTTTTATATGGTGTGTAATTACATATTAATCGGGTAGCTTAGAAAGCTATTCAGTAGTACTGCTTGAAATGCATTCATGTCAAAAAAAGTTATTAGTGCAAAATGACGAACGAACTATAAATAGAGATACACACAGCTGTGTCTTGTCTCGGTTAATTGACTGAGTGTTGACCTACTTATAGCAAGGGTTTGAAATGACGATTTTTTTAGCCAAAAGCAGTATTAATTATCTAAATAAAACTGTTGAACTTTTATATGTCGTTTCATGCACTCTTTTAAAAGAGGTTTGCATATAGAATTGTCAAAAGAAATTGTTTTTTTATAACAGAGTTGTAAGACCACTGCTGATATAAGAACGTTCGCGTTAAATAGAAAAGGATTTCCGAACGACACTATTGTACCAACTAAAATATATGACACAGCGATACACTCCATAGCTTTTTAAGTCGCTAATATTGAAAGCGATTTCGACTTCTTGCAATCCTGATTTCAGCACTTTACATTCACATACGATTTTCATAATCATATATTACTATACCACATTATGCAGTTGGTCGGTGCCGTTAAACCGTCAATCCTAGCTTAATACGAGTTCAAAATGTACATGTACCTCTTAAATATCATACATGTGTTCTACATGTGTTTTTGCTTGTATGAGAACGGCAAATTTACATTGAAAGATGAAATGATCGGTTAGCATTGAACTTGTAATATTACTCAGTCTTCTTACAAGGCCTCGACGCAATTGACCGTAAAGATCATAAACATTATCAGGGCCCCGATATTTATATCGACCAATTGTAAGTGAATTACATTTACATGTAATTCGGATTCTATCTTGTAATAATTAAAGGACAGCATTTTTTGTTTTTAAAAATATTTTAGTACCTACCTGTAAATAAATATTGGCTAATGTTCAATTAGAAAATATTTTAAACGTATTTAATTGAAGGTGAAACAAACAGCAGCTACGACGCTGAAGATGGTAATTAGAAACAAGCAGTTATTCGGTGGGAAAAGAAGAGTGAAGGATGGTTGCTGAATTTGAAGACGGGTAACGCAAAAGAATGATTGGATATGTTGACATTTTTTTTAAATGGACAATTCTGCTCCGTAGTAGATATGTGCAATAATCTGATGTTCATCCTGTGTAAAGAGGAAATATACACATTTAAGTCATCGTGAAAAATGCTGTGTGTTTAATTTTAAATATCCTGTTATTGTGTTCTACTGATACATGGGACTCTTTTATGTATTTTAATGCAGACCATTAGAAGCTCGATGAGAGCAATGTTTTTTTTTTCTTGACTTAAAAAACGACAGTAGTACCACAAAAAAAATCACACAACTACAAGAAACTTAGAAATAAAGCAAAATCAAAGTGCTGATAGCACTAGAGGTTTTTGATTCATGAGAAAAAATTTCAAAGATTACATGATAATAAATTAAATAATTAAATTGTGATCATACATTTGCATTTTAAATATTATAAAGAACCGGTTTTGTTTTGTTTTGTTTTGTTTGTGTTTTTTTTAAATATGTATGAACTGGATGTCAATCAATAAAACTTATCAAACTTTATACACATTTACAAATATTGTTCCATTTCACCTTTTCCCCAAATTTTAAGTAGCACTCCAGTTAAGGATCATGCAAAATGTGATTCATGGGTAAAAAGCCTACATATTTTTATTTTTGATATTTTGTTTGAAATGTCATAGTAAACAGAAATTAACATGTGTTTTTCATATAACCCGTGCTCTTTGGAGATTAAAATTATATAGAATGCACCGTAGATTTCCAAATTAAGGGAGATAACTCTGTAAATGACGCTCAAATACAATAGAATATATTGGATTTTCAATGTTGATTATCTTCTAAGAGCAGGCAGATTTGAATGAATAATTACACATTTCATAGTATAGATCCATAAAACAACTTAATTACAAAAATAAAAATATGTAGCCTTTTTTGGGGTGTACCACATTTTTCAGATTTTGCATGATTCTTACGAAGACAGCAACTTAAAACCTGTCCAAAAGTTAATGTGCATTTACATTCAAAAACTATATTAACAGTACACGTATTATCCTACACTGTAATTATATTCAAATAAAACCAATTTCAGCCTAAGAAAATAATTTCCGTGGTGAACATAAGATTTTCATAAACTAAACACTTTTATTAATTTGAAGTATTTTTCCGCCAATTTTTTTAGAACATGCTTAACACATTTTATGCTTCTTGACGCATTACTGCAGGAAAAAAAAATTCCATTAAATGAAAATTCATTACTAAATGTCTTTCAAGGCCAAAAAGTAATTTCTCAAACGTTCAGTTGATATGAAGACTATGTCTTAATTTCATTTGCAGAAATAATAGAATATTTTGGGGCGGAATAATTGCAAAAAAAAAAAAGATTTACTGGTTATAAAAGAGGTCTTGACTGATATAAAAATAATTACATTTAAACTTTATTTTTTGTGTAGTGCATGTTCAGAAAAAGTAGGGAAGTGCTAGTGATGGCCGGTGACATAAGGTATTTTGATCCTGAAGGATCAAAAACCCCAAAAAGCTAAAATGGTATTATCGTATATTGGTGGTAAATCTAATGGCAATGTTGGCGTTGCAGTATTGCCGACTGCTAACAGTTATAGGGCAGATGATAAAAAAAAACAAGAAGGGCATTGTTAATAGCATATTGCGCCGACAATTCTTGAACGTCTATTAGACTAACGATGTTGTTCTTATCCTTCATTTTAAACTTTACCCTACTTCGATTCAGCATAATGGTTAGCGAAGTCCGAAAAGTTTGGAGGCGCTGACTGGCGTAAGAGGTCCCATTTCATTAAAATACATAAAAACCTGTCTAAACCAAACCCCTTTGGGCAAAACTATTTTGTTCGGATTATAAAGGTTCAAAATGTATTGATGATGATTGGGTTTTTTTACAGTCTTGACTATTCTTAGGATCTCGCACGACCGCCCCTTGCGGGGATTCTGTTAGTAGTTCGAGGGAGCGGAGCCCATCCTTCGGGATACCCGACCGAAGAGCTCAGTCAGAGTAAAATGTATTGATACTGATATGATTGCACTTCATGGGATGTCTTGTTTACACAGGATTCCGGCTTTCCTAGGGTTCCGTTTTGACAGATTTTACTGTATAATCTACCAACTTTTTTAACAAAATTTGGATGCGCTTTAGGCTAATGCAGAAATCATATAGGCCAAAAATATGACAACGGAACGAAACGCGACTGGGCGAATGAAGAAAAAAGTATCACATCTAAGATAACTCCGTTGTTGAATGACAAAAAGTAAAAAACAAAGAAACTCACGGCATTACACTCTCTTGGTTCAATATTACTAAATCCAGTCCGACTGTTTATAGACAAATATATATATATTACAAAAAGAACGATAACGTCATAGTGCCGCTAGCATGCAGAGTTACGTCAAAGACGTCACCAATAGATACAGACTTAGTTTTCATACTTTGTCAGAGTGTAGAAGGTAGTTAACGCAAGAAATATTTTCTTCTTGAATAATACAAGAAGCCATGGAATCTAAAGCAACTACGTGCTTTGGGAGATTGGCAAATGGGTTACAATCAATCTTTCGGGGAAAGGTAACTTCTAGTTCATTTATCAAGTTAATAGAAAAACAATGATTAAGTGTGTTTGGTTGTAACTAATATATCGTCTATAATTCTGTTCTGCGTCAACGACGTCTATATATACTAAATTGCTTTTTTAACGTTTTAAGCAAGTTTTGTTCTCTGTCTATATCTCAACATGTTTCCTTATCTGAACTTTACTTTGTTTAATTACTTTCCGTTTTTTTTTTTCTACTTTTTTGTCGAAATGCATGCATTTGTTACAAAACAGGAAATGAATGTACGTTGTCTATACCCTAAATACATGTACGTAATATTTGTTCTTCAATATAGGCAACGTGAAATCATTTACGATTTTTTGTTTTAGTTTTATACTATTGTAAATATTGAATTTAATATGCATAAGTGGTGTAAACATTAATTTCGGGTGCTCGAAATATGAAACTCCCACGTGATATTGCAAAAAATAGACCAAATAGTTTATTTTTTCTCGTTTGCAGAAACAACCGCGTAACTTGTATAACTCTGCACCTCGCCAATTGAAGCAGTTGGTATTTATGCCACAAAACCTGCAAAGTAAAAAAGAGAAACAGACTTTGCCAGAAAAACATATAAGAAAAGAAGAAAAGAATAAAGTTGGGCCTAAAAATAGTAAGAAACCCAGCAAAAAACAAAGTAAGAAAAAATGTTAACTTGCTAATGTAAAACGTGAATTTTCGTAAAAAGTTTCTATTTTTGCCTTTTTGCCGTAAAACCTGTAACGAGAAAATTGAGCTGTTGTGAATTTTTTCTTTAATACATTCTTTTGAACATTGTAATACGATTTGAGGATCGATCGTGAAATTTAAACAGTGAAAACTTTCATGGTTCTTACATTGTAAGAAAAGGGGTCCTGGCTTTTGCCCGAAGTATGCAGGTAATTAACAAAATTTTCAAACCAAATGGAGTTTCCAACCTCCATAACCCTGCTATGGATACGTTATTTGAAGTTTAGCTCAACGCCGATTGAGACTATTTACTGAAGATAGACAAATAATTTAAACATAAAAAATTAACGTACTTTTGTAAATTGTTGGTTGTTTATAGTAGTTTTTATTTCTTCAAGTCAAAATTTTGGCGGTAATTTGATTTCGCGCCTTTTACATCGTTGTGTGAAAGATGACATATCATACTTTGTTAACACCAGTGTCGATACAAAAGAAAAATACTATATTTTATCATCACCCAATAATCAACTGGTTCATTATATTAAAATTGAATTTTATACTTATCTATCATATAAATTGATTTAACATAGCATAGCTTAAAATATTTCTAATCTTTCTTTTCCTTTCAGGCAAAAAGGGAGATACATTAAAATTATTTTGTAAAGTCGCTAACAACTGCCTCTGTTCGAAGAAGATGGTCCGTAGAACGACATGCGAAGGACTTGATTACTTGAGCGAGTTGTTTAAGATAAAGGCAGCAAAAGCGTCAAATGCTGATTCTAATGACAAAAGCAGCGAGGAGTTTTATGATAACGAGTTTTACGACGATGACGACGATTTCTTTTTTTCAAATTTTACTTTTGATTTTGATTTATAAAAAATATGATAGCAAAACTTGAATTTGTGTTTTTATTCCATAGCACACATATTTTGCTTTTTTTATTGAGTGGAAGATTTGGAACTTGAGAGTCCCACGGCAAGGTCAACTGCAGTAAGTCAACGAAATATTGTCAACATTCTGAACTTTTTAAAAAACTTCTAAAAATTTAAAAGTCAACTGTGTGACAAAATATTTCACAGCGGATGCAATGAGGATGACAGTGATAGAGATAGTCTCGCTTAGCTTGAATAACACCCTTTGGGTACAATTGAAAAGGAAATTCAAATTCAATTGATATTAAAGGAAAGTTTGAATACCTGGAAATTAACCACGTGATTGTTATTTAATCAAGGGAAGACTTTCCTATGAACACTATCACTATTTGGTCTGTAATTGAGAAAATCAGTTTCGAATGAATTGGCAATCTAAATATTGAAAAAAAATGTTTGTTTTGGTCCCTTATTCTTATATGGTTGTTGCCAAAACCAACTTTCTTGTGGTATAGAGCCTCGAGTTTGAAACCCATGGAGTAATAGTCGTTTTCATGTGACTTCGAACTATTATAGGACTGCAGACTAAAGGTTGATGGCTAGATTTATAAACATTTATTTCACATCTTAAAACTACTATTACATAAATCAAGCTCCACAACACTTAAATACATTTCATTACTCTCATCAAGCTACCGAGTTTACCACGCTGGAGCCTGAATCGCTCACCTGGTTAATTTTTTACCTTTCAAGGTGTCCGAAAATTTTGGCTCCAGGAAGACTTTGGTTGGACTTATCATAAGGATCAGGGGCGGGTCCAGGTAAGGGCGTAATGGGCGTACGCCCCCCCCCTTTAAAAAAAAAAAAAAACTATCGTTATAATCTGCTAGTATTGTATTGAATGATGGCAATTTATCATATTCATTAATTAAACACATACTCTGATTTCTTTTTATACTGATTCCCCAATTTGATGGGTCATCATCAACCGTAAAATTTCGTTTCTCGGAGTCCGGCGTGTTCGACTCTGCGATTAGTATCCATTGTTGTTGATGTGATAAAGAATTCGCAAAGATATCGATGTCAAAAACAAAACGTCAAAAGACCTTAAAATCGTATCAAGGTGTCTTGGACACCTTTTTTAAACAACCAAAACGGTAAGTAAATCAGTATAATACATGAATTTTGGTTGTTTTGTGTGACACTAACTCGGCATAAAAAATGTCACACCCTGACACTTTAACTATAAAATATACATGCTCCAAGTCAGGAACCGTTACATTAGTGCAATTCTCTATTATTTTATGTTTTTAAGCCAAAAAAGGTTCAAAAATTTTTTTATTCTACGCCCCCCCTTTCAAATATCCTGGACACGCCCCTGATGATCATTTCAACAATTGAGTTTCATTCCATCTATTATAGTTAAAAAGATATTGGCTGAAAACTGCTAAAAAATAATTATTTGCTTTCAAGGGCAGTAACTCTCAACAAGGAGTCGTCCGAAAACTTTGATTCCCACAAACTTTTGTTGGCCTTATCATTAGGATCATTTCAGCAACAGAAAGTTTCATTTATACTATCAGTTTTCAAGACACTAGCTCAAAAATTGTAAAAAAAGTTTTTTTTCTTTTCAATAGCAATAACTCTTACATGGAATCATCAGACAACTTTGATCCCTGGAGACTTTTGTGGGCCTTATAATAAGGATCATTTCAGCAATTGAAAGAATCAGGCTAAACCTAACGGTTTTGGAGATACATGTACATGAGAAAAACTAGACTGACCCCTTTTATTATATTTTTTAGTAACAGTAGCCATGTTCTTGACGAATCAAAAATCCTCACATCAGTTCTATACAGGATACCCCAAGGAACATTCTTACCTAGTTTGATTTAAATTGGTCAAATAGTGTCAGAGACTAGAAAAACTGTCAACGACGACGGACACCAAGTGATGGCAATAGTTTTTTTTATGATTATGTGTTAACACACCTTAGGCTTCAGACAGAATGAATGTGGCCACATTCCTCAAGAATATATACAAACCTTTTTATTGGATCAAAATCGACTTCAGTAGTTCAATATTCAAAATAATTACCTTGTGGTACAATTATACTCACATTATTGTCTAAGGCCTCCTAAGGTTGAATCATTGTTTGCATAACTATATAGACACTTTCAAATGTAGAATATATACTACAGTTAATTGGTACCAATAAATAAGACAACAAAAATAAACAGTAAAACAATTTTCACAGCACTTTATTTTTAAGAGGCAAGTATGTACACACATTATGTACCTGGTTTAACTAACACAAAAGTTAAAGACCTTGTAAGCTTCTATGATAGTCATTGGTATTCACCAGATTGGTTAATGCCCTAAGAGTGAATGAGGAGTAATTCTTGGCATAATCAAGAATCAAGTACATTATTTACACCAAACTACGTATCATTGTTGTGTTCCTTTTTTTCTTTGTAAGGCAAATTAACAAATATGTAATAAACAATCAGCATCCGGTTTTCAATACCAATCATCTTTCTACTCAAATTCCCTACAAAGAAAGTACTTATAAGTAAACAGCAGAGGGAATTTTATGGGCATAAGCTAGGGGGATGGGGTGGGGTGAAGAAATTTATTAAAAGGGGGTTTGCAACTGGACCCTTGACCTGCCAGTTGTAAAAAAAAAATATAGAAAGGAACAGCAAAAGTCACAAAATAACCAGGATGTAGCAGACATGCAAAATGATATCCAATACTACATGTAATATGACTGAAATGAGACTGAAGATTATTTCAACTAGTTTCTATTTTTAGTCTATTAGCATTTATTCACCAATATTCTAAAGACTCCCTGTCTTTAACCTGTACACAGCACTAATGTATCTTCCACCTGTAACAAGTAATAATTTGCCTTATAGACCTAATTTGTACAATAATCTTTGTTTTTCAATTTTCTCATATCACATTAATCATACATAACATGATCATGATTACTAATAAATAAAAATATCAGTCACTCATGACGTCTGCAGCTTTTGTATTTCTTCTATCAATCTTTGGCTCTGCTCGGCCCAGTCAAGAGGAGTGGCATTTACACAGATTGTTTTCAATCGACTCTCATCCTGAATAGAAATACAAATCTGTTATGTGACACAACAGTGTAATGCATTCAGAGGTAAAATTATGAATTACCTTACATGGTTGTTGAATTAACTACATGTAAAACATCAATATACCTAGACCTACATGTAGTTACACTAAAGTTTTAACCTCCATTACTTTGTAAAATACCATGCCAAATTCAAGGAATATCAGAATGAAAGCACATGTAATGGAGATCATGATTTCACTTGTCAAGTTATTGATTTCTCTACATGTATTACAACAAACTGTATATTACATGCTCCTCCATCATTACTAAGCTCAGACTTGTTTATGCTTCCAGTCTTTGCCATATTAATTTCTAACAACAAGCCTGAGCTCAAAATTTGGTGGTCAATCAGCCGGCTGTCCTTCAAAATTGTCAACCGGCAGACTGTCCGACTAGTGGTCAATCAGCAGACTGTCCTTCAAAATTGTCAACCAGCAGACTGTCCAACAAGTGGTCAATCAGCAGGCTGTCCAACTGGTGGTCAATCAGCAGACTGTCCATCTTGTGGTCAATCAGCAGGCTGTCCGACTGGTTGTCAATTTCGAAGATGGTGCTACTTGATGACTATATTTTTGACCATGTTTTATGAAAATAATCTGTTAAATCCTAAATTTGTTGTGTGATTTAAGCATTGGTAAAATGAAGCAATTCACATTCCATAGATAATAATTCAGTCAATATTTACAGAAAATACAAAGAATCTGTGAAAGTAAACTCATACCTGTTAACCTTTGGAACAGTTTATGTGGGATATCTCCCCAATTGACACTGTCTTGTGTAGGAATTTTTGCCCATTGACTGTGTCAAATGGGAGACTTTTATGTTAAATTGAATTTATTTATTATTTTCCACACAAAACAAAGACCTACAAAAAATCTTTTGGTGGGAGATTCTTATTTTTCCTTTTAGTGGGAATCTCGCCCAAAAGTGTCATAAAAGTCTCCCATTTGACAGGTAGTTAAGCACTTGTGGAAACTTAAACAGCCAGACTGACAATACAGCAAGGAAAGGTTGTTCCAGGCATTCCTTGTCCTCTAATAGGGGGTTATGAAAAATATTTTCACACTACTTTCAAAGATACATAGGAAATGTGTGATTAGTCAAAATTTGAATTGCCAAAGGAAACACTCAATTTAAGATTTGTTAATGAAACCATGGAACTTACATTATAGGTCTCCACTTTAGCTCTCAGTCTAAAAATATACGACTTGAACATTGCATCCTGGAAACACTGGTCATATGCAGCTTCATTCTGAAAGGGAAAGGTAAAATCACACACAATTAAAGATGCTGCTAAACCAAAATGTTTACGTTTAAATAACATACCGTATTCTTCCATGTATACCACAACTTTTTTCCAACTTTTTCTTTGTTCCAGGACGGGAGTGCATGGTATACACCAAAACAATGAGTTTCTAGATTTTTTTTTCTGGAGACATAAATTTCAGGTCCATAATTTTCGGGAATCAGAACCGAAGTTGTTAACTAAAGACAACATCAAGCCATTTAGTATTTTTGAGAACAGTTTTATGTGAAATAAACAAAGTTTTACTGCTATTTAATAGTTGTTTTATCTATTAATGCTGTTTCCTTGCATTCCATAGTTAGTACGAAAAACCACGACTTGCTTCTTATTGTTCTCTCAATGGTCTTCTGTTGGTGATTTTTCCTCACTTCCCAGAGCGCATTTTACATGGACACTTACTTTTTTCATCGATCTCCCTTGCCAAGAAGGGGGTGCGAGGAATACATGGATGCATGTAATACACAGAAGAATATAGTATTCACATTTTTAAAACTAAGTTTAAAAGCAGTGAAAATAAATTATTTAAGTTTGTTGATGTTTAAAACAGTTTTTCCAAAACAAACCCCTTAATTTTCAGCCTTACTGACCGTTCAATTTATATAGTCTTTTCTTTGAATTAAAATTAGATTATTTTCTAGACAGAACTTTAATTCTTTATTTCAAAGCAGAATTACTTAAAAAAACATCATCTGAAGTTAATTTAAACTGTAACCTATGCAAATGTAAACAATGAACTTACAGTCTCTTTCAGATCTCCAAGTTCATCAGCCGTCTTGCCCAGTATCAGTTCAGCAGATTCCTGGAAGCATGTTACCCATTGGTTTTCTGAGAAGTCAGCAAGGTTAGCCTGAAATGGAAATAACCATAGAGAATTTTTCTTTATTTTTTCTTCAAAAAGAAAACCTGACCTCTGAAGCAAAACAATAACAGAATGAGTCTTCTGTTCTTACACTGATTTCACATGTATTTCTGGTCTACTCTTATTTTTGCATACAAGGATTTTTTCAAATAATTTTTAGTGCTTCTAGTTTTCCATCTTGTCCAAGATTTACATTTAAAACTAGTAATATTCAACTGAGGCAGTTAAGTGGGATGAAAGATTGTTGAAAATAAAACCAACGACATGAGTACATTGCAAGAGGCAAATAGCAATGAACATTATGTGTGATCATTACACATTTCAGGGGTTCATACACTGTATGTACTTCCAAGGATGAAAGGTCCTGTATTTTTTTGCATCCTAAATAAAAGGTCCAAAATAGTAGTAAACAAAAAGTATAGTAGGCCCAGGACCTTGATAAACGAAGTCGGCAAACAAGAATTAGAAAATGGAATTATCAATTACTGACAAATATTTAACTACAAAATTTTACTGCATGTAATATAATGTCATCCGAGGTTCCAAGGCTATTTAAAATGAAAACCAAGGACAAAATAGGGCATTTCTTTTTTCTATTTTATACCCCCAACAGTATACAGGGAGCTTTTTTACATTATACATCTCATGACAGACAAAAGATGATAGGGACCTGAGAATCAAGAAATTAACTTTTTATGGTCTAAGCATGCAATTTTCAGTTGATACTTACTGATAGGATCATTCTCCACTTGAAGTTGGGAACCTCATGGGCACACTTCTCACATCTAAACATCCCATTGCCCTGATCTATCAACTTCTTATTACAAGACTCTTTTGGACAAGCCTGCAATTAATATTAAGAAATAAACAATGGTTTCGAGTCAAAACCCTTTGATTTTGCTCTGGAGTTCACGTTTTATACATTTAAGACGAGTGATCTGTTTATGTAATATTTTTGTGAAAATGATCAATAAAATCCTGAATGTTTTTTTTTTTTTTTCAGTATAGGTTTTATGAAGAGATTTTCACAATCCAGGGTTCAGCACTAACAGTAGTCCGGTAGTCCCCTGCCTATACATATTTCCTTTGAGAGTGGACTTACTTTGAAATTTTAATTGGTAGTCCTTACGACTACCTAAATTAATTCTGAAAATTTGGCTGAATTGGAAAATAAGATTCAGGACTATCTTATTTATCTATCAGAGAGTCCTTCTGGCTACGTAGTGTAGAAACTGTCAAACCCTGCATTCTGCTCATTGTTATTGCAGACAAAATCAGAAAAACTATAGTCAATAAGGTTAACCAGCTTATGGTGAAACCTATCTAATCAGTACCCTTAATAATTTGGAAACCTGTGCAAACCAGACACATTCTGAAGTCAATTCATTTCAATTTCAGTAGGTTTTGAACCTGAGTTAACTAAACACCTGTCTCAACCAAACAAGAAAGAGGTTTAGACAGGTTTCACTGTCGTATCAAATCAAATATTTAAATATGTTCACATCAATCTCATGTAAGCATCAAAGTAACTTAGACTGATTTCATTCTGTTCCAATGGAAAGCTTAAAAGGCTTGAAATTTTACACAATACAAACACAACAGTATATAACCAGTATTATGGATGAAGCACTTCAAGAAACTATTTTTTACAGTTTACATGTATTTCCTAGTGCCTTAAAAAAATAAACAGATGAGCATGAAAGCATGATACATCCATCTTCTTGCAAATAAAACATGTTTTGGCAACAACACCACGTTGCACAGGATGTCATGTTAACTTAAGTATATTCCGACTCATTCCTCATTCCCGCTCAATAGGAACTTATATAAGAGACTGACCATAATTGCTACCAACATGTTTTATAAGATACCAAATTTAAGCAAAAATTCTGATTAAGGGAGCAAAGATTTTTGCAATAAAAATTCTGCATGTCAATATATAATTAGAAAATTTCAAAGTTCTATAAAACAGAAAGCTGATAAAAGAGAAACAAAAATTATTACATGTTTCATTGTTAAAGGTATAATGTTTCTTTAAAAAGAATTCCTATATTGGTTCTTTTTATGAGCAAATCCACCAATACATGTATGAGAGGGTTGGAAGGCAGTTTTTTGTGACCAAACCACATATACATATTAAAAGATTAATGGACCCCCTGAATTCCCCCTATAGACCGCAAAATGTAAAAAAAAAACAAAAAACAAAAAAACAACTAACAAAAACACTTAACAAAGCACATCTTTTCTACAAAAAAAAATTTCAGCATCAAATCATCATGAAAAACTACACAGATCTTTAGATTAATATAGCTAACTAATGCATAATGTTTTCATTCAATAATCACCAATAGTTTTTGAGATACAATGCAACATGAAAATAAACCATACATTCAAGTTACAAAGTCCAGTAACTCAAAAAAAAAGTCTTAATCATTTTTTCACCAAAAAGTATACAGAACTTTTGACCATCATAAGAAACAACTATATTACGTTTCATGAAATTTGGTGAAGTTCTCAAGTTACGATGCAACATGTTTATGATGGACAGATAGATGCCGGACAATTGTATACCATAATACATCCCAACAAAATTTAGTCTACCATTTCAAAATAATGCTTACTTTATACATGGAGTTTTCTTTCCGCATGAATATAACAGTTGCTTTACTGGTGAAGTAATCAGCCTTTTCTCCCTGACCAATGCTATTATCATTTTTAATTTCAGCAAAGCACTTCCAGTTAGTGGACGAACCTATTAAAAAGAATAATAAAGTAAAAGGAATAATTAAGTAAAGTAATTTAAATAACATTTCCCTTACAATATACATGATATAGTAATTATTAAGTGCTAAAGTTTTATGCTATAATCATCAATAGTTATTGAGACACAGCTCAACTTGAAAATACACCCCATATTCAAGTTACAAAGTCCAGTAACTCGAAAAGTTTTAAGCTATTTTTCCAGATTTTTAAAGTGCTACATAGAGGCTACAGTCCAAACGAAGGCATGTCACCCCACTGGAAACATAATTCACATCCTGAGACATCAAGTCCCCATTTTAGCTCTTATATGTTGAATAACGGTAATTAACAGAGAAGCAGTCAATTTCAATTCTAATATCCTTGGCGTGACTCAGCTGCAAATCAAACCAATGACTTTCAGTACTTGTGATGAGTCATCAACACAGAGGCGGTCCCTAGTATATGATAAGACAATGTGGCATGCATTATGTGTGATCCCTTTTGCTATTTGTAACTTAAATTTTATAAATCTGACCCTTCTTTTCCTTCATTCCAAAAATTACCTCCTCATTACCCAGTAAGTCTTGAAATCTATATTCAGTCCCTCCATCCACATTAAATCTTCCAATCAAAGATTATTTCAACCTCCTCTGTCCCTCCCTCCATATCATAACATCCAATGACAACTTACCTCCACCTCCACTACCTCCTCCTTCACTCCTGTATGTCTGGAAGTCCACACTCTGTCCCTCACGATCATACCATCCCTTTAACAGGTGGGCTTCTCTAATATCAGGATTGATTAACAACTGGCTCTGAGCCAACACAGAGGCTGAACGACCTACAGAAAATTTGACCAAATTACTGCACACAAGTTTAAAACATATACTGTGAAAGTACTTTAATCATTGATACCTATTTTTACGGATAAGGGAAGAAACACAAGTTCTTGGTTTTGAGGTATTCAGTATACACATCAATGGGATTCTCCTTTTCATTGGAAACCTATTTCGTGGTTTGGCCACAAAAACCACGAAAATTGGTACCACATGAACAATAGTACTTTCAAAGTAACATAATTTGAATATTCAACTCCTGTATTGGATCAAAAACATGCATGTCAAACATGTATTTGTAGTCTTTAAATTTGTAATTCATGTTCTTGGATCTAAAAAAAGCAAAATTCCACATTAAAGCAAAGAAAAGAACAATTGCTTTTGGCAACTTACCCCCATAATCTGACAACTTGGCTCCTTTTACTGCCAATACTGGGTTTCCTGATCCTTCAAATGTTTCTGCCTGTAATACATATAGTATAAAGACCACTACAGTATTGGCCCTAATACCAAGAGTACAGGGTTTATCAAACAGTTCATGTGTTCAAGATGAAACCCTTAACAACTTAACCTATCCCTTGGAAGTGAAAAAAAAACCACTTCTTCAGACTAACTAAAAAATGGATCATCATGCAAGTTAAAATTATCTACATTTTTTAGTGCTTTTTATGTCTTTCCTTTCAATCTTACTATTTATATTTGTATTGTAAACTACAAAACAACTTTCATTTTAAAAAAAAAAGACAAGTTTGTGACCTCAAATGGATACAAATTTAAAAAAAAAAACCCACCAAAATCTGGCTTTATATGCCACCCATTTCCCAGGTCTTTCATGGACAGAATCTTCATTACTTTAATCGTGCTAACTTACATCACTGCCCCAGAGAGTAAGATTGACAACCATGCCAGATTGATCACACAGCTGGATCTCTCTCTTGGTTATCTCTTTCTGACTCTGTTTCCCTATCACAGTCCCAACTTCTCCACAGGTCTTTACAACACCTATCAAATCTGTAATGAAAAAAAGTTAAAGTAACAAAATAAAATAGTTCTTTCAAAACATCCATTTGAGAAATCAATTACATTTTAAGTACCAGTCCATATGAAATTCAGACACAACCAAAAGCACATCATACAATCATCTCCCACTAAAATCAACCAAATTAAAGCAAATTAAGAACAAAAACTCTTGCAAAGTGCTAATTTCACTACAATCTATATAAATTTTATCTGGAAAGCACAACAACCAAATGAAAAACTAAGACTGGTCATGTGATTAGTAACTGTTTCTAAACAAGAAATAAAGCAGACTTTGGTGGGTTTTTGACATCCATGAATTACCTTATGTCTGATTTTTATAAAGACTGCTACTTAAACAGTGATATATCAATTTGATTGATTGGTTTATCAAGTGTGGTTTAATATTGTGTGCAGGTACATGTTCTTGAAGTAACTTCATACATTTCTGAATGTTGATTGAGCATGATTTTACACTGTGTGCAGTTAAATGTACTTAATACATTTCTGAAGATTGATCGAGTGTGGTTTACTTCAATATTATGTGCAGATGCATGTACTTTATAGATTTCTGAATGTCAGAGCTTAATTAAACTGCTTTTACTTGTCCGATTGTCTGATTGATTGTTGGGGTTTAACGTCCGGGCAGCAATATTTCAGCTATATTCAGACAATGAACATGAAATGATGATGAAATGAAAAAGGGATGGGACACAAGGATAATAGGGTTGAAAACTTTTTAATTGCCACTAGAAAAAGGGACGGATGGGTAAAGTCGGGCAATTTAGCCTCCTGTGGCGGAGCGCGAAGGTTCCTACTCCTATCGAATACCACAGCAGGTTTCTTTAACGTGCAAGGAACATGACATCTTTCCCAAAATGGTGCACCACTATGGTTTGTGGTCAGGTTTTCCGTACTATATCCTGACCCCAGCAAGTAACACGCCAGGGGTACCCCATTCCACCACCTGGGGCACACATCCCAGTTATTCTGTAAGCAAAAGCCTAGCCCCCTAGCTATGTTTCTGAGCCCTATTTAGTCGCCTTTTACAACAAGCTTAGCGCTGCTGCAGGCCTATTCTTTTAACACCCGAACATGCACGGGGCTCTGACATGCTGAGCTTGATTTTTGATGTGTTTGTTCCAATAAGCAACACCCCTCAGGTAAGCATTACATACCACTGGAATGTATTATTCTGTCTCCATACAATTCAGTTATCACTCTAGATTTATCTCCAATATAGTGTATTACATGTATATATTAACCTACCAATATTTGTCCCAGCAGGTTTGTGTTCAAGTTCATTAATCTTTGTGAATTCAAATTTGACAGTTGGAAGGTCAACATCCTCTGTACAGAGTTCCACAGTTGTATCATTGTTAAATGTCATTTCATAATCGTTATTCAAAGTATTATACTGTTTGTTAGCTGTCTTAAGGGTTCCTCTACTGATAAAAAACACCTAAAAGGTAAACAATAAATTCAGTGTAACTCCACGCCAGAATCATGCAGAAAATGGTAATTAATACAAAATTATTACGCCTGGAAATAAGTAGAAACATAAGACAAATTTACAACAATGAAAATTTCAGTAAAAATTGTTTTGAAAGACATTAGCAGCTAAATTTCAATTGGTTTCTTAGTGTCCCTATTATGGCTTTGTCTTGATGTTTCACATTCACAATAACCCAGTGGTAGGACAAATGAAAACATTGGTGACAAGAACAATACCCCTGAAATTATAATTTGCATAAATTTTATGAAAATTCTAGGTCAGCTGGAGAAAATAGTGTCACAGGGTACAAAATTACATTTATTTCATCATAGACATACAGCAAATGTTCATGAAATTACGTTGAATGTATATTAAATTACTGGAATTTAGTAGAGACCTGCCTGTTTTTTCCAAAACAATGTCTATGGATCTACCATAAATTTCAAAGATCAGTAAGGCTTCCTTAGAGACACACATTTCTTAAATGCCTAACCTTATTAACTTCAAGCATTTCATAGAATTTGTCAACAGTTTCATTGAATCCTGTAGCTTTTATTTCTCCAGACTCATCAATTAAATTGACACTGAAGAGCTTTCCTTCACCTCTGGAGTTACTCCATGTTCTGATTCCAGATTTCTGTGTTACTCGAGCCCTGATACGCCATCTTTAAGGGAAAAAAAAAATAAAGAGCCTTGCTTACTAAACACATAATATGTTCTGTCTTCCCAATATCAGTTAACAATACTGAAAACATTTGTAACACATAGAGAGAAAGAGACAAAAATAGCTTTCTTTCAAACAGACAAACTATTCAAAATTTACCATACTATGTTTTCATAAAATCCCAATGCATTTGATACAGATCACAGATCTGCCATGTTTAAATAAGAGTGTAGTAATATAGCATTTTTCAAAAATTCTGTTTATTTATTAATTTTGTGACGAATACTTTAAATTTTTCATGAAGAAATCCAGGCCAATTTAAATCATCAATGGAACTAGTAACACTATGTCAGGAATAAAGGTGGTCACATTACCTATTTTGGTAAGGTGTAAGACTTCCAATACTGTGAACTCGAGTACTTCCAGGGGTCCCGGGTGTGCTTGGCTTTTTTGAATAATTAGATCCTTGTTGGTTTCCTGAAAGGCATGTAAAAATTGAATACTATATGCATTTTCAATTAAAGAATCTTAGTGAGCGCGCTCACATACCCCACACGTCCCCATGAAGGATACTAAAGTAAATTTTTTCATAAGAGAAATACATGTAGAAGAACCCGGACAAACAAGAGGCTCCCAGGAGCCTGAATGACTCACCTGGTTAAAGTTTGTCTTTCAAGAGCAATAAATTTAACAATTGTCCAACCATTTTGACTCAACAAGACTTTAGTAGGACTATCTTAAGGATCATTTCAGTAATAGAAAGTTTCTTTCGATCTATTAAAGTTCTCAAGATATTGGCTGAAAATTGTAAAAAAGGTCCTTTTTCATCTTTCAAGGGCAATCACTCTTACAAGGAATCGCCTGACAACTTTGATCCCTGAAGACTTTTGAGAGTCATTTCAGCAACTGAAATAATTTATGCTAAACCTAAAGGTTTTGGAGATATATGCAAAAAAGACACAGTCTGACCCCTATGTTCTATTTTAAGTAATGGTGGCCATGTTCTTCAACGGGTCAAAGATCACCACATCAGTTCTATGTAGGATACCCCACGGAACAAACATACCAAGTCTGGTTCCAATTGGTAAAATAGTAGTCTTCAGAGAAGATTTTTGAAAGAAATAACATTACAAATAGAAAAAAATGTCTAAAAAGGGCAATAACTCCAACATGGCTTAACAGATTAAAATGAAAATTTGACCAGACAGATCTCATCATGCTTAACACTTTTACCCCATGTCAGAATGTGATTAAACCTAAAGGTTTTGGAGAAATATGTGAAAAACTACTGTCTGTCCCAAATGTTCTATTTTTAGAAACAGCAGCCATGTTTTTAACAGATTATAAATCCCCAGATCAGTTCTATGCAGGATACAAACATTCATACCAAGTTTGGTTCCAATTGGTCAAATAGTGTCAGAGTAGAAGAGTTTTGAAATATTGTTAACGACGACGGATGCCAAGTGATGGCAATAGCTCACATGGCCTTTGGCAAGATGAGCTAAAAATGATGGAAGGACAGAGTGATCACTATAGGGCTACTCCCACTCTCATGGCAGGGCTTTATCCATTCTTTTATTAGAAAAACACCCATAATAAATTACTGTTAAATTTCAATTTGCTAAAAAATTCTTGCCATATTAAAAATAAAAATATGTGTAAGCTTTCAACCCAAAAATCAACCCATGCCTGGTTCTAAGTTATTCCAAATCTTACCTTGTCTGAAGTTGTTCTGTGGAGGCTTATTACCATATGCTGACACTGGACCTGTAAATGGAAAGATAGACATACAAGTTTTTAAATAACTTTACTCCAAAGTTTCTCCAGATTTATATTTCTTTCGTTCTGAACTGATGTCTTTCCACTTAATTTCTATTCAATCTCATGTTTAAGGGAAGACCAATGCAGTGAACAACACATTGCAGCATACAATATATGCTTTTTTTGGAATGTCATGATAATAATGTAATTAACTGTTCACAAAAGAATACTCAAATGTTAATTAGACTTGTAAACCTGCAACAGGGACGATTTTAGGAGGCCTACAAACATAGCGGAAATTGGCAAAATTGGAAGTAAATGTACAACAAAAAAAGAATTGTAACAGTAAAATATGGATTCAAAATAGCAGAATTATGCTAAAAAGCGAGAAAAAAAAAATCATCCCTATTGTAAGTACTGGGAAGCTTGAGACGACAAGAAAATTTCAAAGCAACCATTTCTTTATTTTTTAAAGCCAAACTTTCTCAATAATTTTTATCTCCAACAACATTTAAAACCACTAGAAAGTTGAACAAGGGAGTATGGGAACATGGAAAATTCATCATTCTTCTATTGTCAAAGAATAAGTAAAACTCTGTAAGGCCACTCTTTATCATCAAGGACATTAAATTTCAAAAAATATTTTAGATTTTCAACATTTTCATCTATGAAACACCAATCAAATACCATCTTATAGGCATAAATATATATATATATATATATAAAAATTTTTTTTTATAATTCTGACATATGCAGCTTCTCAAAAGCCCTTTAGGATTACTTTTCTTAAAAAAAAAAACAAAAAAAAAACAAAAAAAAACCCAACTATTAGCAGCAAATGTCTGAATTATGAGCATGATTTACCATTAGTCTTTGACTGCTCAGCTTTGACAGGAGATACACGAGCTGGCTGATTTACATTCCCATTTGGCTGGGCAGCATCTGCTAGTATAAATACAATTTGTAGTTAAACAATATTCTGATATTTTATGGTAATTGTAATTACCAAGTGATTCATTTTCCCTAATTTTGCGAGTATAAAAATAAACTGTTAATAGGTATCTTTTTTTATGGAATATATCTGAGAAATTGTGCATGTCACAAAACTGAATAGTGGTATCAGGCAGTGGTATATGTAAGGCAAGACTGCCAAAATAAATGTCTATTCAGATCAAAATATGTATTTCAAAAAGTGTAAAGATCAGTCAAGCACTCATGATGTCAGATGGTTACCATCAAGTGCGGTACATACTGTACTTCGTCTATGTGCGGTACTACAGAATTCTCAATACGCAGCAAAACTTAACTGACATCAAGAAACATGAAAATAGATTCATTTATAGTAATCACTGGTGTATTAGCATTGAATTATATTTGCTATGTACACTGATGATCTCACTTTCATTTCGGGCTTCACCAGGTTTAAACTGCTGTGGATTTCCCAATCGTCGTGCAACATCTGATCCTCTGGCAACTACATGTAGATCCAGCAATATCAAAACTCGTCTGAAATAAAGAAATGCATAAAATCATTTCTTTTGGCTGTCCCCCTCCCTTGGTAACAAGATACTGTTATTTTGGAATAAAATTTGTATTTTTTTGTTACATACATATATTGCTGAATTGTAAAAATTAAATGATCACAGCCCTATTTGAAAGTATAGAAAAAAATCTTTTAATGACAAAAATTTGATTGTGTTGAGAAATAAAACTATATACATGTAAATGAATTAAATCTTTATTAATGTACCTTCAATCTATAAAATTTGTACTTTATGACCTATGTAAATATTTATCTCAGCACTTACCTGTCACCTTGGATTGTATTACACAGGTATTTTTCTACCTGTACAACAGACAGGTTGTCCATTTCACCTGAGTCCATTAAGTGGTTAAGCTGTGTAGCCAACATGGCATCTGAATAAAATTTAGAGGAATTAAAATCAGTCATTTAATTTGATTAATAATTTTCTATAGATGAATGTGAAACAAGTCTTTTTTTTTTTCGAACTGAATGTTGAAACGTTAGACTTTACCTAAGAAAAACTGCAACATGTGTTTCCATATGTTTTAAAAGATGTAAGTTTTAACAGTGTTTTTGTGCTATCAAAGACTCATATGAAAACCACATTCTTTTCATACATGAAATTCTTTTGAAAGCTACTAACACTATGATTATTATTTAATTACTTTCCATGAATTAATTCCTTTTCAAAACATGAAAACATCAACATATGATGCATTTTTGATCTCTTCCAATAACAATTCAAACAAAAATGGCACCCGTTTGGAGAAAATAAATTGTAAAATATTTTGAAATCTATTGAATTATCAGTTACAAGCAAGTATTTGAATCAGCCTTTTGTTTCAAACATTGAAGACAGGATATGGAATGAACATTCTTCACTTCAGTTTACGATAATTCGAGTTTTACCGTTCACATTTCATTACGAAACGTGCAAATTTGTCGTGAGGGTTCTAATAAATTTTTAACATCATTATTTATACTCTTGGTCCACTTATATCAAGAGACTGGATATTTTAAGCAAGAAATCATTACGGATTAAGTGGGATCAGGAAAAAACAGAAAAAATGAAAATTCCAACAGAAGCCTGAAATTTTCTATTCCAGTGCTGCTAAAAAGGACAAAATCATTATGACAATGCAATGCAAGAAGCTTTACTTTGCTCAATCATATATTAATTTTGCTGTAATAAATTTGGTAAGAATAAGTATAGGTTGGAAATTCAATTTCATGAATATATGGTGCAGTCAATCACTCAGTCAGCAGACTGATTTCACAATGTCCAAAAATATTTAGTTACTTACATATATAGCTTCAAGAAAAAGTAACATCTATCTCAATCAAAGAAAATAAAAATATGAAATTGCTTGCTTATATTGTGTGCATGTAAGTAACATATAATATGATTTATAAAGCATTAGTAAATGAAACGTGCAGGGGTCACGCTGGGCTTCGCCAATGTCGCAATTTGCGATTTATTATTTTATCTGGCGACAAAAATAGCCAGTTGGTGATTTTCTTGACGTCTAGGGATTGTATATTAAAATTGACAGGAAGTCTATCAGCAATGGATATTCTCTCTAATTAAACAATTGTGTTGACACCTGGTCAGAGTTAATTGACCATGACCAATTTAAGACTGAAGGCAATTAAAGGTAGTTAGACCAGGCGACCGCGACTTACAATACCCTCATGGGAGGTGTCAATCTAATGTAAATATATTATTGAGCCAATCAAAGCTTTTATCATCTGGTCAAAGGTAAACACAATAAAGGCCATGTGCATGTGGCTATGTACAAGCTTCACAGCCTTGTTTAACCATGTAATACATTCAGAAACAGATTTACCTAATAACAGAATAAATTAAATCCAATTAAAAATGATTATCCCATCTGAAAGTGTCTAAACACTTCGAAATGAAAGAATTGATAAAGGAAAATGTATGACATTTGGTTACACTTTGCCATGTGACTTTTTTTGGCGGGAAAATTGGTAAACAAATAGAATGGGGATTCCCCAAATCTAATCAAGATATCACGATAATTAAACAGGGACACAATTAATGGTCCATGGTACAAAATGTAGTTTGCTAGAAATATGATCACTTGAAAAAAAGAACGAAGTTTGTTAAAAACATATGAAAAAAAAATCAAATTATACTGTAAGATAAATTAAGGACAAAGGTGAACAAAAATGTTTAAAAATTAGGGACTATATGAGAATAGTAATATAAAGTCCTTGATAGAAGTAAAATACCTGTTTCTGGAGTAGTACTTTATTATTTTATACATATGAAAGTGACAGACTAGAGCTAAAAACCTGCTTTGTACATGCATCTAGAGTAAAACTTGGGTACATGTATGTCATGAATGGAGAGGTTTTTCGATAACTCATCAGTGGACTTAATATTGTCATATTTTAAAAAAAAAAGTATAATTGTTTTTGGCACTCTTTGGCTCTAATTTCTGAAAATTGGCAACCCAAAATGGCAGCTGGCATTTTTTCTGGAGAGAGAATTTTAAAAGCCAGAGCAGCCCCTGACGTGTACACATTCACTTCTCCCTGTTTTTCTCAAGTAGCTTGAGCCCTGATAAATTAAATTGAAACAAGCCCTTTAAATGAATTGAATACAAATTAACTTAGGGAGTAACAAAAGACAAGACAGTGTGTCCTAAAATCATATAAATGTGGTAGAACACATGTATAAAAATGTCATAGAAAACCAATTGTTTTTGGGCTGGCAGAAAATAAAACTATTACTGTTTTTAGCCTTACATGAACCATTTTTATTTCCACAGATACTTACGCGAGTAACTGTGAAGTCCATCAGATAATAACAATCTGTATCTGTCGGCACTAGATCCCTGAGCTGTGATTTTCTTTGAACTCTAAAAATACAGATTTTACACATAATTTTACAGTTTTACAGAGACAGTTTATAAAAACATGAAAAACTTACATGTACACAACCATTAAATTAACTGTCGACTCTCAACTGGTCCTACAGGTGTGTTCATAACAAGTCTTTAGCATGGTTTTAGTTCAACAACATCAAATATTACCACTTATGCAATCCTACACTGTAACCTAGTTACATTTGTAAAATGATTTTAATTTCAATATTGAAAGAAATTTCAAGCAATGAAATACCCACAAACAAAAAAATGTTACATATATGTATAAATCATGATAATTATTGTACAACAGTTTTCATCAATTAATGACTGAATAAATGTTGAAAAAAATTAAAAAATTATGCTTTAAAAACTACAGCTCCCTCTTGAATAAAAGTATAACCAAATTTTACAACAATTTGATAACTAATGAAAACAGATAATATTATATTAACACAATTTATGTACTTACAATGATTTGTAAAACTGGCTTGTCAAACGTGTTACCACTAACAATAGCCTAGGAAAAAAATAAATCATTAATAATCAAATCATTCATGATAACACAGAAAATCCACGATAGTCTAGAAAATTGAAGGAAAGCAACACATGAGACTTGAAGGTAAATGTTGACTCAGCACAGAACAAACTTGAACATCTTTAGTCAGGTGCAGTGTATGTGATAATACAATTCTTGTTTTTATTTACTGTGATGCTAGGCCTTAACATCCTTATACATGCACAGGTTTGTCTATAGTCCAATGGAAATTTGTGCTGAAATTGAAGCCACAGTTGACCTATGGACCGAGACCATGTAAAATGGAGCAGGTCTACGATGAAATCGGCTGAATTTCCTTTGAGATCTACATAGTTCCATAACATAAAACCACGCATTTAATGTTTCTCATTCATGTTTTCATCGGATATTTTCATTTTTTTGTTTATAGTCAAAATGCAAGGTTTTATCATTGGACCTTAATTTCAAGGTGTAAAAATCAACTTTAAATTCTGACATTTTAAGAATATTTTTTCAACAAAACTATATAATTATAAGAAAAAGAAGTCAAATTTATCCCAACAAACCTTGTTTGGAAGATCATATTCCCAAATTAAAACACGAAGTGAACTAGCCTAGAAGCTGACATCTTGTTATGTAACGGTTGGCTGCATTTTCAGATTCATATGGTGGAACAAATTTTTATCATTCAAAGGTTTAAAGTTTTTTTTTTCCAAAAGCAATGATCACAAAAAATTATGAAAACCTTCATTTTTTAAATATTTTATTATACTACTTTTATACTCTCCACATGATTTTCAAATATATTTCATCTTTGACAAAATGATGTGTGAATAAATTTTCGATGCGCCATTAAAAATCCTAAATATTTGCTGATCGCTATTCGGAAATGTGCTTCTCGAGACTTATTGTTTCTAGTGTTTATAGAATCTCATATGTACTGATTTAAAAGCAAATTTCGATGTTTTTAATGGAATTTCTGCATCTGGTAATAAATTTATTTTACAGCCACATCTTTCAACTTTGTACTTCAATCATTCTTAAAAATTTTTATTTGATATTACGTTAAACAGTACTTGAACCAATACGTCCAACAAAAATTGCGATTGGGCATTGGTCACCGATCCGTCAAACCGACCTATCAAACCGGTAATTGCATCACGTGACCAGACAGTGGTCAATATATTTAAGTTTCCAGTGTTTTCTCTGTCAATTTTACAATAAATTTGAACATCAATCTATTCTTTTTTTACATTTGTTTTATTTGTAACGATTCATTCATCATTTTACATAACAAAAGATTGGTCACCAGTCATCGATCTGTCAGCGATCAATCAGTCAACGGTCATCGATCCGTCGAACTGTTGTGCGGATCGGTTCAGGGACTGTATTTAGACAAAAACAGCCCGCAGGTCATTTTGTCGGAACGTTACTCCAGTAAAATGGCATCCAATGATAAAACCTTGCAGTTTGACTTTAAACAAAAAACGAAAATATGAACAATTAACATAAAATTTGTGGTTTTATCAGGGATTTAGCCATGATTTTCAACCCATCAGTCACTTTTGCGTAAGACTAAATCTCAATACTGTTTTTTCTTTTCGCATCGCAAATTTATCAGCATGCATGTATATACATATACTTATAACAACTATACTATAAATAGTAACATGTTTATTTCTATTTCAGCACTGGTATATAAATAACAGATAATTCATATTAATAAAAAATATACAACATACAGTTTCTACATTTGCAACTATTCATGAATAAAAAATGCAAAAAAATACTTTGTTACTGTGTCATACATATCATGTGTGTAAAAAACTAAAAATTATATACAACAGCTACTATTGTTGGCATGTGTCTAAGAATGTAAAGCACTGTTTACTTGATCAGTAATGCATAAACCTCCTGTCCTTAGCCATGCACCACAAAGTGAAAGCCCTCTTAAAATCACTTAAAAGTCACTCCTTGCTCAAATTCTGGCTTCATGGATTTGGTCTGGACTGCCCGTTTATGATCAGCAGTGTTGATGTGCTTCTGTATATTATCTTTTAGGAATGCGTTGCTTCCGATAGAAAATGTATTGGTAAGTCCAGCATATTGGCAGTCACGGCAGTACATCGCCCCATCTTTGTAGTATATGCATGGAAATATCTTTGACCACTCTGGTTTAAATTTTGACTTTAATAGTCAATCGCTGTGACTCTTTGTAGTAGTTGGCTTATTTTTAGACTTTTGACCTTTAGGTACGTTGTCATGTAACGACAAACTAAAATAGTTTGTAATGGCGGACATAGTTGCGATTCGAACTGCGATTGAAAAATCCACACATCTTTCCATTTTAAATACATACGATGACACTTTGAGAACATGTCACAGCGCTCAACAAACAAATCATGATCGTTAATTAATTTGTTTGTCGGGATAATTAGCCTCAACCAGGTGATCAAGCAAGGTGTGATCAAAGGTGATGCAATCAAAACATTGATCATGATTGTTTATTGTAAAACCCTAACTGGCTTGGGAATAAAGTTGTCAATTATGGGGTCATGGGAACATCAGAGGCTTTTTTACCAATATTTTTTTTGGGTGCAGCGAAATATCAAATGACGAATCGTGCACGAGAAAAAATCACCACTTTCGAAAATGGCGAGCGCTAGCTAAATCACTGTTTTATGTCATAGAACTAAAATCTACAGTGCAGTCAACACAAAATTATGATGGGTCTATGTTGCCCAAAAAATAAGTTTCTAATACTGTAAAAGGCCAGTTAATTGACTTGTCTATTAAATGTTTTATTAGGCCTTAATCAAGTAAATCAGTTTGTTGCAGGCTTAATGTCACTGAATGGGTTAGGGTTCATTTCTTCGATTTGACTGAGGGACAATTTAACTTTAGTGGCTGTGAGTAAAATCACACTCTCTTTCTTAATAATATAAACAGCTGGTAAAACACACTTATTCAGATAATCTTTTATATCAAACTCACAAAAGGTATTTGGATATGTTACTTAGAGTGTAGAGTGCAATGAATATACCATAACAAGAGCTATGCGACTATGTCAATTAAATTTGTTAAACAAAAAGGGGCGTGCAACTTAGTTTCTACCTCAATGGCACCGTTTGTCAAATCAGTCGACATTTTGGTCAAGAAACAGCTGTTTTAAATTTCGATTTCACAATGAAAATATTTTTGCTGATTTCCCGCTAAATGATCACTTTATTACGCATGCGTTAAAAATTCACAAATATCCGGGAATATCGGCTGATCATCTGAGTGTTTTCTTGATCAGAGATTAACCATAATAAACAAATCTCTTTGAGATCACAATCAAAACAAAAATTGGAAAAATGTGAAAGTTGGCAAAGTGTAGATATTTTCACTGTTACTGCCAAAATGCCTTTTGTAAACATGAAAAAGGCGTCACAGGCGTCTGGCAGTTCAAAAAGTTTCGCTGTGAAAGTGACAACAATGGACGCGGAGCTTGATTTCAGCACTATTGAGGTTAATATCATCCTGTCCAGCCCTGCCCATCGCCTTGACTAAAATAACTTGCTTAAGCTAGCTTTACAAACACCATTATATAATTTTAGGTTTTGCCTTAGGGGAATGGAGTTATTTGTACTCAAATAATATAACTGATAGGGTCTAAAATGTGTAACCCAGACCCATATCCAAATGATTGTTTGCTAAAATATTCATTATTGCGGTATGTTACGAACTGAAAATTGCATGAGATGTGCAAAAGTCTGTTTCAGTTAATTTCTATTCAAGAAAATGATATATATTTTTCTTTTTAGATCAGTTTCTGATTTCTAGTCTGAATTTCTTCTGACCCTGCAACCCTCCTCTTTTTTATTAGGATATTGATATGTTGGGTTGGGATCAGAACGATGTGCCATACGGAAAGTTGGAGAATCTGCGGTACTGCGGAGTACCATCCTTCAACTGCTTGTAATGACTTTCAAGTTGAAATTGTGCATGTCACACCTACCTAGTTCGATTCCGGAATTATTTTCCAGTATGCTGATGCAAAATATGCTACAAAAATTACATTTTTATTGTTTTCAACCATTTTCCTTGAGAGGCTCTGTTTTGTTGATATTTTGAAACGTAATAGAGAGTAGGCGGGAGCTTGTTACTTTTGGAATCGAAGGGTAGCGGGCATGTGATTTTTCAGCAGAATTATGAAATATTCTGTTAGGTTCTGGTTTTAAGAATCTTTTCTGATCCCTTCCGTTCCAAAAGTTACAATGTCTAAGCATTTATAAAGAAAATTGAATATTGAATATTGATGTATGAGGCAAAATAGAATTTAGCCTCTCAAGAAGACATTTTCAGGGTTCACGCTACTGATGTATAGATTAGAAATTCAATTTATGAATATGCCATACAGTCAGCAGGCTGATTTCATTTTGTCCAAAATATTTAGTTACTTACATATGTAGCTTAAAGAAAAAGTAACATTTATCTCAATAAAAGAAAATGAATATATGAAAATGCTTGCTTATATTGTGTGCATGTACATGTTAGTAACATATAACGCATGTAATTTTAAAAAGCATTAGTAAATGATGCGCATACGTGTTCACTTCTCCCTGTTCATCCCCACTTCTCCCTAGTGTCTCTGAAAGAGAAGTCACTTCTCCCTGTTTTTCTCAAGTAGCTTGAGCCCTGATTTTGTTTTTACAAGGCACTCCATACATGTACATGTACATGTAGCAGTAATAAAAAAAAAAAAAAATACTTCTATTCTTACTGAACAAAAATAATTTTCTTTATTTCTTATTACATTATTCTTATTAGGTTTTATATGTAAGTAAATACATATGGATGTACATATGTACGCAAGAAAAGGTGATAGTCTGTTTAAACATATGCTGTGTACAATTACCTCTTTAATTCAAAAGCCAATGTACATATATGCTCTGTATAGCTATTCATTTGCAAAACCCATGGTTTTAAGTGTGGTTTTGTTGAATATGACATACATGTATACAAATGTATGTGTCTTTTAGTTCTTTTGCACTTCTTGTAATTCTCCTTATGTTTTTTGTTTTTTTCTTTGTTTTTTTCCCTCATGTGTTTGTTATCATTCACATTACATTTACAATTTCTTTGAATAATCTTGTGTCTCTATTTTACAGCATAAGGCTACTGGAAAGGACTTGTTTGAATTAGTATGTAGAACTATTGGTTTGAGAGAAACTTGGTACTTTGGACTGCAGTACATTGACTCTAAAGGATATATAGCATGGCTTAAATTTGATAAAAAGGTTAGAAAATGTATATATACAGGGGTTGATGTGTTATGAACATGTGAAACCATCCTTTAACAAAATTCTATGTATAGTTTCAGTTGTTGTGTCAATAAAGGGCCAGTGACAGAAAGCCAAACCTTCAATCATGGGACCTTTCCTTAATTTTTCAATCATGAAACCTTAACTTTAGTAGAAGTCTATGGTTACATACATGAATTCAACCAGTGAGCTTTTAGAATGTATGCAAAATTAGTCCTGCACTAGTTTTAGTACACTTGTGTTATGTTGCTGTGGAAAAAGTACGCATCAAATCTACTCAAGTGTGCTTGTGTTTTGCAGGAATTGTATTTTCTTCATTTCTACATAAAATGGTCACTAATTTTCTGCATTAAATATTTTTTTGAGTTTTGCATAAAGACCCTTTTTTGTGCAATGTAGGTGAATTCCCAATCTATTTTTAGCTCATTGTCTTCTAGAAGCTGGTGTCGCACTGCAAGGTAGTAAACCCTACATAATATTCTTAGGGCTATTAGTGTAAACATGCAGCTTTTAGGTGATGTATAGTCTTTTCCAGGTTAAATTTAAGGTAGAAGCTTCATAACACATTGAACATGATGAAATTAGCATTGGGGCCTATGGGAAGTGACATTAGTGGTTTATAGCCTTTATCATGTTTATAAAAAGTAGACAATAGGTGATTCATGCATGTCAAAAACCCACAGAATTTACTTTTTTATTTTTTATTTCAGAAACAGTTACAAACCACGTAACCAATTTTATTTTGTCATTCTATAGTTTATTTTTAAGATAAGAATTAAATGTACTCTGCATGAAATTGTCATTTTGCAGCAGTTATTGTTTTTGATTTGGTTTGGTTGATTTTAGTCGGATGAATTTATTGTCTTCTTAAAAATACAGATCTGAATACAGAAAGGACTAATGTTACATAAAAATATAGCATACAAATGTATGTAGACCAAAAAGGCACCATTTGTTCAGTGTTATTTCTACAACATGATTCACCTCTACCATAGACAGTGTCTTGATTTTATATGGCACTTCATTCTTTATTCATATAGTGATAGGGTACATATATAATCCTGAAACTGGTTTCATATTTTAGGTTTTTCATTGACTGTCATTTTCTTTCTAGGTCTTAGACCAAGATATACCTAAAGAATCTCCTGTACAATTTTTGTTCTTGGCCAAATTCTATGCTGAAGATGCCTCAGAGGAACTCATACAAGAAATCACACAGCATTTGTTTTTCTTACAAGTGAAGCAGTCAATACTAAACATGGACATTTACTGTCCTCCTGAAGCTTCAGTATTGTTGGCATCATATGCTGTTCAAGCTAAGGTAAGGAGGAAGTAGACAAGTCTAACTTTAAATAAATCCTCAGAAATGTTTTATGTTGTCTGTTTAAGAAATAGTTTTTGCCTAATATTGCTTTGTAGGCAAGTTTAAGATTCAAGTTGCCTTAAAATTAAATAGGATATATGTCCATGTGTAATCCAATTTAAGTAGCTGTCTTTGTAAGAATCATGTAAAATCTGAAAAAATGTGATATACCCTAAAAAAAGGTTACATATTTTTATTTTTGTAATTAAGTTGTTTTATGGGTCTATACTATGAAATGTGTAATTATTCATTCAGATCTGCCTACTCTTAGGAGATAATCAACATTGAAAATCCAGTAGATTCTATTGTATTTGAGTGTCATTTACAGAATTATCTCCCTTAATTTTGAAATCTTCAGTGCATTCTATACAATTTTTTATCTCCTAAGAGCACGGGTTAGATGAAAAACTGAATGTTGATTTCTGTTTACTATGGCAATTCAAACAAAATATCAAAAATAAAAATATGTAGGCTTTTTACCCATGAATCACATTTTGCATGATTTTTAGCTGGAGTGCTACTTACACATGTAAATCTTAAACACATTTGTACTTTGACTTTTCTCCTTAGATCTTCTCATGCTTAGTCTACTAGAAAGTGGACAAAATATCTCTGTATATGTTAATATTATAGTAAAATAGTATTTTAGAGCTAATTGTTTAGCAATTTCCAAAAGAAAGCAGAATACAAAGATAAAAGTGAAATTATACATTCCGATTTTTTGTAATAGCTGAGTTGCTTATACATGTACATCAGACATATTAGGGTTCAAACATTCTCATCTGGAAATGCATGAAATAGCTGCTATAGAACACAAAACCACAATCAGTCAGTCACTGTATTCTGTTTTAGTATGGAGACTATGACATAATTTCACAATCAGTCAGTCACTGTATTTTGTTTTAGTATGGAGACTATGACACAAGTTCACAATCAGTCAGTCACTGTATTTTGTTTTAGTATGGAGACTATGACACAAGTTCAAAATCAGTCAGTTACTGTATTTTGTTTTAGTATGGAGACTATGACTCAAGTTCAAAATCAGTCAGTCACTGTATTTTGTTTTAGTATGGAGTCTATGACACAAGTTCAAAATCAGTCAGTCACTATATTTTGTTTTAGTATGGAGACTATGACACAAGTTCAAAATCAATCAGTCACTATATTTTGTTTTAGTATGGAGACTATGACACAAGTTCATACAAGCCAGGTATTTTAGCCAGTGAAGACTTACTGCCTCAGAGGGTTATAGACCAATATCACATGACTGCTGAAATGTGGGAGGAAAGGATTAAAGAATGGTATGCTGACCACAGAGGCATGTCTAGGTAAGTTATCTCCCTTTGAACTGTTGACTTTTTATGGTTAGTCTGTTTCAGTATGAATAAAATAAGAATAAAACAATGCCCATACAGTGGAGCTGTGATATAAGACAACATTATAAAGTCTTTCACTCAAAGTATTTACCATGGGACGGGACAGTGCATAATGATTTAATTTTTTCGTGAAATATGTTAAATATACATACACGCTAAAAATGTTTTTAAGAGTCACAAAAATAGCTGCCTACACTAACAAGCAAAGTGATTTTTTGTTCATATTATTTTTTTTACAGAGATGAAGCAGAGATGGAGTATTTAAAAATAGCACAAGATTTAGAAATGTATGGTATCAACTATTTTCAAATTAAGGTAGGTTTAATTTTAGAATTTACATAATGATAGTTTTATTCAAGTGCAGTACTGAAAACATATAAAGTTTTTGTACTTTTGTGTACATGTACATGTGTGCATACCTAACATATAGAAATTGTACAATACTTATTACTTTACCTGGATTAAAATTTTTAAATGGTTCATTGAACATATGAATATTGTATATTATTTGCTTCGTAACCTAGAATTTTTGGTTGATTGAACATAAAGAAATTGTTTGGTACTTTTACTTTGTCTAGATTGAATGGTTCTATGATTGAACATAGAAAACTTTCTCAATAACTTTCATAAACTTAAGTAGAGTCTTTTTAAAGATCAGAAAGGAGGTGATTCATGCATGTCGAAAACCCACCTAAAATCAGACAGAGGGTGATTCATGCATGTCAAAAACCCACCTAAAATCAGACAAAAGGTAATTCATGCATGTCAAAAACCCATCAAGCTTACTTTTATTACTTGTTCAGAAACAGCTATAAACCACATTAACAGTCAGAAGTTTTTCATTTGGGTGTGGTGTTTTGAGATAAAATTTATATAGATTGTACATGACATTAGAACTTTGCAAGAGTTATTGTTCTTGATTTGGTTTGATTGGGTTTAGTGGGATGTTAAGTGGCACTCCACATAAAAAATGTGATACATGTACATGGTTGGAAAGCCTACATATTTTTATTTTTTGATATTTTGTTTGAAATGTCATAGTAAACTTAAAGTTACATGTGGTTTTTCATATAACCCGTGTTCATAGGAGATACAAATTATATAGAATGCACTATAGATTTCAAAATTAAGGGAGATAACTCTGTAAATGACATTCAAATACAATAGAATCTATTGTATTTTCTATGTTGATTATCCCCTAAGAGCAGCATGAATGAATAATTACACATTTCACAATATAGACCCATAAAACAACTTAATTCCAGAAATAAAAATATGTAGCCTTTTTTGGGGTGTATCACATTTTTCAGATTGTGCATGATTCTTACAAAAACTGCTACTTAAAGTGTAGCTTTCTCAAAAGTACATATCTAAATACAGAAAAGACTATTGTCACATAAAAATATAGCATATGTCGACCAAAAAAGCATTATATGTTCCATAGGTTTTTCTACACCATGAATCACCTTAATACATTGTCTGTGTCTGAATTTTATATGGATTGGTACTTAATATTTTGTAAATGATTTCAGCATAAATGTAGTACTGACATGCCACATGGCATTAAATGAAGCTGATTTAATTTTTAGAATAAACGTAATACAGATTTATGGCTCGGAGTAGATGCTAATGGTTTACATGTTTATGATCGAGGCAATAAGTTGTCGCCTAAAATAACGTTTCCATGGAGTGAAGTAAAAAATATATCATTTAAAGATAAAAAGGTAAGATTGGTAGTATTATTTTATAGCAGGTCAAAACTGAAAAGTTTGGCTGTAAAATGATACATCAGTTTCGACAATTTTTTTTTGTAGAATGCTCATGAATATCATCTATTTCTTAATTCTGAATAAAATATATTAAATTTTTGTATGGATTATTTTTTCCTTTTTAATTTATTTTCATAGGAGAATTGCAACTTCAATATCAGTTCTAACTCAATTTTATTTATATCGATAGAATTGTTATTGTTGGAAAAATAACAATTAATTCTATTCATATAAATAAAATAGTATTGGAACTGCAACTTTTTCTTAAACGAAAGGACACTGACAGGATACTTCAATATAACCCCCTTTGTCAACGTTACAGCCTGATCACCAAAAGTGTCTTTCTATCACAAAAAAGTGGAGATAAATATATTACTATTTTTTATTCTTTTATGAAAGCTGTATGATACTTTTAATCATATTTCTGATCTTTTCTGTTTTCAGTTTACTATAAAACCTGTTGATAAAAAAGCCAGTGATTTTATATTTACTGCACCTAAGTTACGGATAAATAAATTGGTAAGTAACAAGTAACGCTCAGTATACGTCAAACAATATATCTATCCTTCAGGAATTCAGATGCAGAAATTGTCTTTTTTTTTTGTCATATTAGATTAGAAGTTATTCATAATGGGTATGATGTAGTACCCATTTACACAAGGGTTGGCTTTTATATTTGTATTTTATAACTCACTAATGCTCGGTATAAAATAATCGAATATAAAGACCCAGCCCAGGTGTACATGAGTACTATACCATACCTCCATGAATTATTTCTTAAAAGACACAAATCTTAAAAAAAAACATACATAAGTTTATAAAGTATGATCATGATGATCAGACAGAACTCTGCCTAAATTATGGTATGGATCATGTAAAATGGTGAAGTATAACTCCACCTGAAAATCATGTAAAAAACATCATAATCATAGTCAAGCAAAATAGCAATTGTAAGCCTGAACTTTATGAGATTTTTCACAGCATTTGCCAGCTATGGCATAACTTTCGTTAATACAGTCGACTCCACTTAATGGCATATCGCTTTATTGCATATTTCGGTTATTAGCATAATTTTCTCCTGCACAAAACCATTTCCTATTATTCTATTAGGGAAAAAATCGCTTATTTGCATAGGCCTTGCAGGTGCATTTCGGTTTATTTCATAGAAATTTTGCCTCATCGAGGTAAAGACAGGGTTTCCCAAATTCTATTTTAAGCCTTCGAGTCATAAATATGTCAATCATATTTATTGTTGTAAAAACTAGGTTATCATGAATCAGGAGGTGTTAATTATGGATTAAAAACATAATGGACATAAAAGACAATTTAAATGATTTCTAATTGCATTAAAATAAACAAGCACCTAGGTCAACAATGACTTCTGACGACATGCCAAACATCACCTTATGATGCGGCTTGGGGTTCGGCTTGGAGTTCGGCTTGGAGTATTTTTTGTCCCTATTTAAATTCTTCCGACTACAAATGATTATCAATGTAAATTTAATTTTCTTTAATGAGCTGAACAGTTTTTAGTGAGCTTGGGTTACTAGGCATAAATATCAACCGAAAATTAAAAGTCATCATTCAGTACAATGTCTAATGAAATTCAACTACCCTAAGGTGCCCCATACTATCCACACCTCATAGGAATATATTGAGGTCAATGACACGTATAATACACAACTATCAGTGTACAATGGTGATTGAACAGAGGAATAAAAACGCACAGACCATTTCAAAAGCCCAGAAACTGCAAACATTGATGAATATTACACTGAATCCTGGCTGAAATATGAAATATGGGATTTTCTTTCATAGAAAGGTCAGGAAATTACTTGACTATTTATAGATGAGAAACACGTGGTTTTACTTATAAATACACACGACGTAAAGAAGGTCAACAAACAAGATAAACACAATACATATTATTATTTATTGATAAAAGAACAATACAGTGTGAAGGTCTATAACAATTAAATACCAGATCAGAAATGTTGAACAGTGATATCCCTTGTTGATCCACAGTATCGTCGTCTTACCTGAACTCACACTTCCGGTAAAATCGTAATTTCGGTTATAAGAATAGCCCGGTTATTTGCATAATTTTTACTGGCAAATAGGCTATGCAATTAAGCGGAATCTACTGTATTAATATTAATTTCAGGCAATCAGATAAAAGTATCATTTCTTTGTTTAATGTCAATCTAATAGCAAATCACTGTGGTGAAATCCAGATGGAAAGTTTACTTGACTGATTAGTTTTTATGAGCACAAAACAAAGGCCAGATGTAAAATAGTCAAGTTTGGGACATAGGGTCTTGTGGTTTTTAACCCCCAGTCTTTATATTTTCAGATATTAGAGTTATGTGTTGGTAACCATGAGTTGTATATGAGACGACGAAGGCCTGACTCAATGGAAATACAACAAATGAAAGCTAATGCTAGAGAAGAAAAAGCCAGAAGACAGGTGTTTTTTTAAGTAGTGCTCCAACTAAGAATCATGCAAAATGTGATTCATGGGTAAAAAGCCTACATGGTTGTTTTTTTTTTATATATATCTTGTTTGAATTACCATAGTAAACAGAAATTAACATTCAGTTTTTCATATAACTCGTGCTTTTAGGAGATAATTGTTTAGAATGCATTGTAGAATTCAAAGTTATGGAGATAACTCTGTAAATGACACTAAAATACAACAGAAACTGTTGCATTTCCCATGTGGATTATCTCCTAAGAGCAGACAGATTGGAATGAATAATTATACATTTCATCATATAGACCTATAAAGCAACTTAATAACAAAAATAAAAATATGTAGCCTTTTATTGAGGTGTATCACATTTTACAGAATTTGCATGATTCTTACACAGACTACTACATAATTACTGTAAAATGTGTGCTTTTGATTCATAAATACCATTGTTGGTGATCACTAGTAATGTTCTAGACCTAGTAAAGCTGAAAATTAATTCTGAAAATTAATAAGTTACATTTATATAGACAAATAAGAACATTTACCAACAGCCTTATGATAGTAAACTATTGTGTAACTGAAAATAAACTGTGAAGATGTCTCTTTTGTCCTGCTAAGCATACTCCCATTGATCTACAGCTGACATGTAAAATGCTATGTGGAAAGATAGTCATGAACTAGATGTAGATGTTAAAGACATATACCAATTGGCAAATATAAACCATATTAAGAATTGCTAAGGTGAAAATAATTACAGACAGATGAATAATACAATATAATTATTTAAGCTTAAGAATTTATTACATGTATCTGTAAATTGTATTTCCTTTTTGGTTAAGTTTCTTGTGTGTGTGAACAAAGTTACAATTTCTTTCTTTGTCTGTCATTTAGTGTGTAAGATACATGTTTACTAGTAAACAAGAAGTAAAAAAAAAATATACTAAACATGTAGTTAAATTTCAACCTGTTCAACAGAGGTAAATTCATATTAAGTAGTCTTTGTAAAAATCATGCAAATTCTGTAATATGTGATACAACCCAAAAAAAGACCTACACATTTTTATTTTTGATATTAAGTTCTTTTATAGGTCTATATGATGTATAATTATTCATTCTAATCCGTCTGCTCTTAGGGGATTATTTACATTGAAAATCCAACAGTTGTATTGCAGTGTCATTTACAGAGTTATCTCCCTTAATTTTGAATTCTACAGTACATTCTAGGTCACTTTTATCTCCTTAGAACAAGGATTATATGAAAGTATTTGTTATTTTCTGTTTATTATAATATTTTAAACAAAAAAATATGTAGGCTTTCCAACCTTAAATCACATTTTGCATGATTGATATCTGGAGTGATACTTTTAAAATTTGAATATAAAAAATTCAACCAAGTTTATAGTATGCTACACATGAACAAAATTGGTTGAAAATGTAATGATTTTTTTGGGTCAATCTGTGTGTTTGTTCATAAAAGATCTCTGAAATTAGCAATCACACTTTGTGGAAATTTGTTAGGGTAGCTTGACCCTGTATGTACTTGATCATCTTACATCATCATTTAAATTTGACCAATTAAACAAGAGTTACAGGACTTTGATGTTTTAAACTTCAAATTTTACTGATGTTAGGGGACTTGTGGGTACATGTTACATAATGTAGCATTGTTTTCTCTGTTTTATTACAGCAAGACAGAGCTCGGTTGGCAAAAGAAAAACAATTGAAAGAAGAGGCAATAAGGGAAAAAGAGGACATGGAGAGGAAATATAAACAGCTTCAAGATGAAGTTAGAAAGGCTCAGGATGAATTGGTAAAGTTTTAGGCAATGAATATAAGTGTTAAAAATTTAGAATTTTTTTTTTTAGATATTTATCATGACTCCTTATTTTAACTAAAAAGGAATTGACTATTAATCCAAAAGCACTGTGTCACCTTAATATAGCTGAAATATTGCTGCTCAGGCGTTAAACCCCAACAAACAAACAGAAGCACTGTGGGTTGACTTAAATGAAAGAATGTAAATGCCAAAAACTGTATCAAATATTTAGAATCTTGGACTACCTGATCCTCAATTTTGTGAGGTACATTTTTATTGGCTTAATATTTTGAAAAAAAAAGTGTCAATAGCAAATGAAAAAAAAATCATTCCCTAACTGTGAACAATTTTTAGAATTTGGTCAAAAAATCATTCCCTAACTGTGCACAATTCTGAAAATTTGCTCAAAAAATCATTCTCTAACTGTGAACAATTCTGAAAATTTGGTCACAAATCCTTGTATTTATCAGGGTTGGAAAAGAGCATTTACAATATTTTTTATTTTATCCATTTGCAAAAGACGTCAAATTCAAGAATACTAATCATATGAATATCTTGCATTTCATTATGCTATTATCATGTTTGAAAGAATTACCTCTTATCGCCATTTTGTTTAAAATCCCTTTGATCTTGCTATAAAGTAATTTTCAATCTCACGCCAGTTGAGTGAGAATGAAAGTTATCGCTTGTTTTTTTGTCCTCGTGTGACATACAAGCAACAGCATAGGAATATTACTGCGTATGAAATAATGGATAATTTGTGGCAATATTTTCTAGTCTACAATGGAAAATGATTAAATACAGTAACTTACCCGATTAGAATGAATAAATCCCAAAATTATTCCACAAATTTTAAACTCAACCATCAAAGTTCACCGATTTAAAAAAAAAAAATGTGTATAAAAGCTGCACAACATACGTGACGTCACGTAGCATGTCGCTGAAAAATAGTTCCAAAAGGAAATTTTGCCGCGCCTATAAAACTTACATATTTAGGTCAATAAAACTGAAAATAAAAGAAAACTAATACCTTACAATTCAGCAAAACTGCAATAAACAGATTATTAAATATTTTTTCAACTCGCAGGAGTTTCTCATGCTCATCTCATCTTGATGCAAAGCCGCTCGATGAGATAAGCATTAGAAACTCCCTCTCATTGAAAAAATATCAAATAATCTAATATTATCATTAACTTAGATTGATAGAACCAAATACATAGGGAGATACAACTGAAAAATAAATCCTCAGATACTGGTACTTTTCAGAAACCAATGTCTACCTATGTTTTCACTGCATTCAAATTTAGGACATTTTTCAATTACTTTCTCTTACTTTGAATATTACAGAGAAGATCACAAGAAACAACTGAATTATTAGCAGAGAAAGCTGAGTTAGCTGAAGCTGAGACTAAATTACTGAATCAGAAAACAGCTGAGAGTGAATCAGAGATACAGAGAATCAAAATGTCTGCTATAAAGGTAAATGGAAACTTAACAGTGAGAAATCTATTGTTTTTACCTGTCTCACCAACAATAGAAGCAGACCTAGTAGCCGCTTGACTCTGTCTGTCTGTCTGTCTGTCCGTCCACCCATCATTTTATATGGCAACCAAGGTATCATTCATCATAATCCTTTTGAATTTAGATTTTAAATCAGGTAAAGTATTATCATAGCCTCAATAACTCAGGCTTTATCTGTTTTTCAGGTTTAAGGTTAGAGCCTGGTGTCATTCCAAAGAACTTTTTTAATTGAAGGACCAGTAGAAATGGGTGTTTAGGAGCCGAATTTGAATTTCATATAATCACTACAGTTGCTGTTGTCATATAAATGGGTGTTTCTATTTCAAATTAAAATTTGGATTTCTTGGGTATCATTGACCACCTGAACATTTTTCTTAAATTTTTACTGAGAATGGAAATGAAAAAATAACTTTTACTTAGAATGAATTTAATTTTTTTATTAAAATGAATGTCAATAATGTGAAAATGTAAGAAAACCATATAACTAGTATGAATATACTTCTTAAAAAAACAAAGTATGTGCACTGTTAAATATGAAAGTTTTTTTGCAATTAATCATAGTATTTTTTATTTTTTTTACCCATCAATATTGTATAAGAATGAAGTATTGATTAAAAGTATTTATTTCTGAGTTATCTCCCTTGAGTTGTGAAGCCTTGCCTGAAATGACACTTTTTCCTACAGAAAATAGTATCTTCCAAAACTAGAACTTCAGAATGTTATACTTAAATGTGTTTTAAATGATGTACTTTGAAAGAATTATTATTCATGGGGTACCAATTTTCATGGTTTTTGTGGGTAGGCCAAACCACAAAATTTGGTTCTCAAGGAAAAGATTTCCATTGATGTGTATACTGAAAACCTCAAAACCACGAATTCAAGAATCCACAAACACATGTTTCTTCTCTAATCCACGAAAATAAGTATCCATGAATTAAAGTACTTCCACAGTAATTTATATTGTTCATAAGATTATGTGGGTCATTGCTGAAGTCTGAGCCTTTATGTAGCCTCTTCAGTAGCTCATATAGATCCTCACACTTCGCTCTTTTTTGAAATTTTGAAGCTGGAATAGTCCTAGGACAGATATGAGAAATGTGATGTTGAAAATGTGATCTATAAAAAGATATGCAATGTTTAATATGAGAGTATAAATAGAAATGCAATGCTAGAAAGTGAGATCTATAAATAATTTTGTTTTACTTTTATATTCAGACTGAAGAGGAGAGAATGAGAATGGAGTATCGGGCCAGGGAAGCAGAGATGATTGCTGCTAAACTCCTGGAGGATTCAGAAAGGAGGTTTGATTTTGAAACAATTTACTACATAAAAAATTTCAATAATTTGAATTATTTCAGTAAGGGATATATAAGATTTAAAGAATTAATATAATGGCTTTTTTTTAGGGTGTTTAATATTTATAAAAGCACTTTCTTCTGTGATCTGAGTATCTATTTTACTACCTAAAAGTACCTCTTACACTTAACTCCTTTTAAATTAATATTTACATGATATATTTGTTTTTAATTTTTGCCTTACTGATAAAAAAGACCAGTATTCACATATCTTTCACTTAATAGATAAAGTATTGAATAACACAGAATTTATGGATTTCAGGGCTAAGGAAGCAGAGCAGTTGAAGGTAGATCTGTTACAATCCAGAACAGCTGAGAAGTTAGCCAAAGATAGGCTGATGGAAATTACAAAATCTAATGTCTACCAGGTAACTTTCTTCAAAGTAGGAGCACACTTAGGTGTGTCACTGTAGATGTGTTAGATTTAGATACAAAACTTGAAATGTTCTCCAATATGGTCCCTGTACTGTATAAAAACAGAAGATATGAAATACACCTCAAGTTGGACCCTGTGCTTTATATACATAGAAGATATGAAATATACTGCAAGTTAGGCACTCTGCTTTTATAAATATATATAGGGGCATGAAATATACTCCAAATAATTCCTCATGTCTTCAGATATTTTTGATTTAATTACAGCTACAGTTATATATGGTTGATTTGGTAATTTTAGAACTTCCATGTTGACATTAGTTCATTGAGAGGAAGAAATTCATCAAAAAGAGCTTGTATGTTTAAGAATTAGAGCTGTGCTTCAAATACTTAAATGTGTTTATGATTTATCATATACATATAAATAAGCTTGAACTATTGTTTTCATATACATGCAATATATTCTTATTGAAACTTATTGTAACAGTATAGTGTACATTCATTATTTATTCTCATATACATACACAGCTCAAAGTGCCACATATAATAATCATAGGGTTATCAATTCATAAGATAATCGTATGATAGTCATGTGATAATCATATGATGCTCAGATGTTGAATTTGGATTGGAAACATGATAATTATGCAATAACTACATGTTCATTGAAACATGATAATCATATGGTGCTTGATTCATACGATTATCATGTGTTGCAAACCTTTTAATTCTCATGTGTGGCACATGTTGTATTATATTCATGTACTTGCACTTTTTGTAATTCATTTATAACTGATGGCTTATATTTAAATAAGCCTACTTACTTGTATTTATTTACAGGCAAAGTTGAGGTAGAATGCATTTTATTAAAAGAAATCTTATTGAATATGAATAATGATAATTTCTTGCCTAGTATTTTTTTCTGAGATTCAGATGGTAGGTTTTAATAGTAAAAATGTACTTGTCTTTGAAATCACTAGAAGTATTGTTTAATTAGTGTCAGATAGTCAACACAATAAATATACATGTACTGGTAGAATCAATGCTGTGTATTGTTGATTGACATTTATACATGTATACCATTTATTATTTATTATTCTGCTTCCTGTAAACATGTTAAACTGCAAAACTAAGAAAAATCTTCTTGTTTATAGGAACCTTTTCTCGTGGTTTTTTTAATTATTAAGAAACAAGGAACAAAACACTATACAGTGTGCTAGGGCTTTTGAAAATTTTCACTTTCCCTGAATTATTTATGATAAAAATTACTTTCCCACAATACAAATGAATGCAAAAAAACAGTTAAATTTCACATTCCATAGGTTAAAATTCACTTGACGAGAAATAGGAATCCTAGAACACTGCCACGGCATCATTTTACAAAGTTTACATAAGACTTACGTGAACATAAGTCCCATTGGTTTGTTAAGAATTTATGTGATGTAAGTCTTACATGTCTTACACATACTTTGCGAAGCCATGCCCTGAATAACCCATTACTGGTATTTTTTTTAATTCTTCAATTTAAATTAAAAGATATGCTGTAATGTATTCTGCCAAATTTTGACTGCTGTTACAAATGTATACAGAGAAGTTAAATTAAGAATTCAAACAACTACAGATTTGCTTAAAAAGACGTGTGGCAAATGCTCTTACCTTTAAAATATATGTAGTTATGAAGTCAGGACAGAAATTTCACATTGAGCCTGATAGGATGAGATGTGATGTTCTGTGAAGATGTTCAAAGTGGACGTTATTCTGTTTATCAGTGACTTCACAGTGAATTTGAAGTAACATGGTCATTGGATATTGCCAATGTTTCAAAGTATTTCAACAGTAACCTGAGATAGAAAATATCAGGCAGTATGAAAATGGATAATGATAAAGTTGCCAATAATAAATTTACCAAACCTTGAAAGTGGTTCCCTGTATTAATGCTTTAACAGTTTTTTAATCCAGTTCCTGTGTGTGAAAACCATGTCATATTTAGCCAATTATTTTATTACTTTATTACTTTATAGCAATACTGGACTGCCTTTCCACAACCATTTTATATTCCACAGGCTCAAGTATGATACACAGTGGGCTTTCCTTCAAACACTGCAGATTGAGATAAACGCAAGGCCATTCAAACTTAATTTCATGGTTCTCAGGCTAATTTCTTTCTAAAACAAATGACGGGTGTGAAATATTTATTTTTAACCTTTTTATTAATTGAAAAAGTTATAAAGATGCTTTTTATATTGTTTATTGCCAGAAAAAATGTGTTTGAGCCTTTGAGGTGTTTTTTATTTCTTTATATAAGAGTTGAGATTAGGGAGGGGCTGAAAACTAATTGATTATATTTATTTGACCTAAAATTTGGAAATATTTTTAATCACAAATACTGTAGTCAGCTATTTCTATATCAGTTTATTTTATTATTTTTTAGTGTTTTTCTTCAAGTATTCTCATCATAAAGAGATTAAGATGCCATTTTAAGGACAATCATAACTTGAAAGCTGCACAAAAGTAGATTGATTTGAAAAATGATGCGATCATTATTTCTCAATTAACAGCAATATGAATATTTCAAATATTCATGAGTTCATTTAATTTCTTGATTCTCAGAATTTTGGACTATCTTTCTTAAAATTAGTCACTGATTCAGGCATCTTTTACCTAGATATGGCCACTGAAAAGTGCTGGTTTTTTTTTTTTGGGTACAATTTTATAAGTCAGAACCAATTGATAGAGTTTGTGTGTGTTTTTTTTTCCACATAGTATTGATTATGATGTTAAGCACCCATTGACAGAAATGAAGGATGGTCTGTTAATAACCCAAAATTGTGTTTATTTGGCCTTTTGTTTTTTTTTTTAGTTAAAAAAAGCCTAAGTTTTATTTTGACTATATAAATGTTCAAGTTATGTCATTGATGTTAATTCAATCTTGAAAAAAAAATCCCTCTTATTTTTTTTATATTACCAAATAATTGCTTTTCCTTGAAGTTGTATTTCTCAATCTGCAGTGTCAAATTTACCTATTCTTTGTTCTAGCTTGTTCTGCAGTACTGTTCAAATTATAGATTGGCTGTCTTAAGAAAAAGCTTTAAACAATAAAATGAAAAGTTACTATTGAAACTGTTCAAACAAAAGCATTCATACTTTTTACCAGTCGTATAGTGAAATCTGTCTTAATAAGCCCTTTTGACAAAATATTTGTTGGATTAAGGCATTTGTTTTATTTACTCAGGTTCAGGAAATGTTTGGTATAAAGGTGGTTAAACTACTCTGGGTTTGGTTAAGAGAGGTTTCACTGTATCAGCTGTAGTTTAATATGTGTTTTCCTTGTGTTATTTGAAGCTTAAGGGTGTTTGCTGTTTATGTTCAGACATTTTTATCAGAGTTTTGGACTCCTCTAGTTTTGTTCATTTTATAGCATAACTATTTTTTTCTTTTCGTAACTTCATTAAACACACTTTAAAATGTTATTTGGGAAGGGTTTTTTATGAATCCTTGTTATTTTTTTTTATTGTTTTTAATAGACAAAAAACTACTGAGACAAAACCTATGGAAAATCTAGAAAAATCTATCTCTGGCCAAAACTTTATATGCTTCCATGTGTATATCTCAAAAACAAGTACACTGACCCATCTGTATTTTTTTTTTCATATTTTTTTGGAGCACCAAAGATCTTGATAGATTTTACAACCCTTTGAAGTCTTTGTTATTCTTAAATAGAGCAGCAAAATTCCTTAAAGAAATATGTGTTTGTGGGTAAAAGCTTGAATTAATTGCATTGAAAGGTCACTTTGCAGTCATAAACTGTCTATAAGTGGGGTTCTTTTTCTAATGATAGAAAACTTCATTTTGATTTTTGTTTTCTTTTTATGTTAAATGTTTTACATGGTATTTCAGTTTTTTAACTGAAGATAGTCAAATACTTCCTGAAGGGGTTATTGAATTAATAATATGCTAGAGTTTGTTTTTGTCCCCCACTGCAAAGTGATGAAGGGACATTGAAATGGTATCTTTCAATCAGTCTGTTCTTCCAAAACTCCTTTTAGACTCATCTGCTTTTGTACTCTGAAACCACGTCAATATTTTTGAAAGGTGTACTGTCATAAAGTGAAGATGTCTTGACCATAATGCCTTTTTGATTCATCAAATATTGCAAGAGTTTTATGACTTGCACAATATTGAATTTCATCAACAGCATGGGACATTCTGGCTACTTGTAGCTAACTTGTTGTTTTTTTAACTTTACTAATGAATTCATCAGAGTACTTTATTGGTTTAATACATGTACATGTAGTTTTCGGTAAACATGCGTTCATTGCCTTTTCATTAACATATATGTAGTTGGTTCTGCTTTGTATGCACTGCATATGTCTTCTATTCTGTTGTTCTCTTTTGTTGATTTAGTTTGGGTATTTTATCATCAATCTGAGTTTGCAATTGCATGCAACTTAGTTTAGTTTAGGGGTAAAATATTTAACTGAAAGGTCTCAATTTTTCTAGTTTTTGTTCATAACAAAATAATAACTTTGATTTCATCTTTAAACATTTCTGAAAATAAGGGTTGGTGATGATAGGAAAACTAATGTATTAATTTGAAATTATGCTCTGTCCAAAATATGGGTTCTGATGAATTAGATATTCTTTTTAATTGGAAGTAATTCTATACATGTATAAAAGAAGTGAAAAAAGGAATTTATTTTTTTTATGCTAATATAAATCAGGGTGGAATTTTAATATTTTACTCTGCAGTTTTTAAATATAGTTAAGAAAAATCTTGAAAGAAATCAATTACATGAAGTTATCTCTTTGCAAATGCAACTAATGTAAGAAATATAACATATCTCAATTAAAACTGGTATTTCAAGCAAAATTAAACAAAAATGATTTTGTTTTTCAGTCGTCATATCCATTACCAGAGTTGACTTCTGATATTACAACAGACCTGACTGATGCAGAGCTAGGAGCTGATTTATTTGGTATGGGTGACATGGACCAGTTATCACTAGAAATAGAAAAAGAAAGGTAAAATATTACAATGATGGACGGCTTTCATTTCAAATTCTAATATGATGTGCTTCAAAGATCATTAGACCACAGCCATGGTAAAAAAGTGATAAACACATGACCAACATTTCGTGCAACACATAGGCTGTGTCTATTCAAAAGTATGAAGAAACTAGTCCTATTAGGATTGAAATAAATCAAGAAAACTCCATTTTATCCTTGTTTTACCATGGGCTGGCCATTTATTTTGTTATTTAATCCCTTTATTTAATGGGGCAAACTAATGCAACATAAATGGCTAGCTCGTGGTAAAACAACGATAAAATAGAGTTTCATTGATTTATTTCTTAATTTACCAATGAAAAACTTGTACAATTTTCTAATCAATAAATTTGACATGTTTCTATGAATTTATTATATTGTTATCTCCCCTGACTTTGTTATTGGAATAATTTTGAATATTTTCCATTATTAGAAGGTCATCAGAAGATGAGGAACATGTAATTATTTTTTTAACTTTAAATATTATTTGTTTGATGAACTATATATATACTCATATCTGTTCTAACTGAATGTTTAGTAATGCAAAATACTCATTGTGAGGACTGTTCTTGCTAATAATATGAACATCTGTATTTTGATATGCATATTTTGTTTTCTAGAGTGGAATATATGGAGAAATCCAAACATTTACAAAACCAACTAAGGGAACTAAAAACCGAAATAGAAGTCTTAAAAGTGGAAGAGAATGAAACTGATTTAGATCGATTGCATGAAGATGGCTTACAGAGAGGGGATAGTAAATACTCAACACTTAGACAGGTAAGATTCAGAAATGAGGGTCTGAGGTCATAGCTAAAGGGCATATCCTTAAAGGTCAGGATAGATTATTCAGAGGTGGTCTGTAGCTTTGGGATTCTAACACTTCAAGAGGTGTGAATATTTGTAAAGAAGGATGGGATCAAGTGTTAAAGGTCACCATGGTTTACAGAGTGAAGATAACAAATACTGTATACATAATGACAATTTTTGTTTACTTTCAAAACGTGTAATATAATAAAGAAAATTACCATCTTACAGACTTACCTGATCGTATAGATATCAGACAGTGCTTCATTTACTTTTGTTGCTTTGTATGTGCTATTCGGGTTAATTAACATTTTTAGTTGTGTGTGTGTCTGTTTTCCCTGTCTAGTCTTTAACCCTCGATTATATTCTATCGATTATTGCTTGAATCTTGGTTCCCTTGATTACTCTTTCCAAAAAAAAATTATGATTTGTTATATTTTTCTTTTTTAGGCCAAAGCAAGTACCACACAGTCCAGGGTGGCATTCTTTGAACAGTTGTGATCACCATCGTAACATAATCATGTGATCGATATTTCCTTCTATGTAGTATTTTAAACATTGATCTCTATTTACTTTTTTCAATCAAATTCTGTTTTCTCCCACCAGCAGTCTTGTTTGCTCTCTATGGAATTTGTAGAATATTTTGTACCTTGGCTGGACCAAGAACTTATGTTCAGATACAATTTTAATTTGTTGATGTGTTTACATTTTCTAGTTTAAAAAGGTTTTCTTGTCAATTGAAAGTATGTTGGCATTGATCTTGAATTTGAATTTTATCTCTCCAACAGCACAACAATGTAACAGTGTTTTTGATTATATACAGTGAACAGTTAAATTTTCATGGCAGTTTTATTTTTCACATGAAGACCTATGACACGATTATTAAATTGTTTTTTTCAATCCCTTTGTTATTAAGTACCATTTTGTGTTTGAATCATGCAATGGGTGGCACATCGTAATTCTCAGTTTGGTCTTTTTTGCCTCAAATATATTTAACACATCTAGAAAATAATTGAAAAGCTATTTAAATTTATCTTGAAGCATTTGACATAGATTTCTTTTTTTACTGATTGTATAGGGAAAGAGTGCAGGAAATTTTTCAACAGTGCATTTTGACTAAATTTGGCCTAGAATATCTTAAAAAAGACAAATTTTACAGACACTTTGATGGCTATTTTAGAGGTTAGTAGGTATAAATATTTGGACAATGCAATAAAATCTCTGAATTTTTTTTTATGTGCTACACCTTATACGCATGTTAGACAGAGAAGTACTTAAGAACTTTTCCATGGGTTTGTAAAGCATATCCATGTTTTAGCTGGACAATGAATTGCAACATTTTACATTTCTGTAGTATTTTTCTATTTTAAGTTGTAACTTTGATGTTGTTTTAACATCTCATCAGTTTTTTTTACTTCAGTGGGTAGATTTTGACATGCCTGCATGGCTGACACAAAACCAATTTTGTAATGATAAATATCATTTTTAATTTTATATTACAGTTAACGTATTTTATATAAAATTTATAATTTTCTTGTCTTTTGACTTTCTTTAGGTGAACATAATGAAAGTTTTGCCAATTTTAATGTTTACTGTTGTACTAAGTTACCAATTTGGCTAAAATGTATTAATTATTTGTAATAGAATGTCAGTATTATGAAGTATTTAATTTGAAAGTTAAAGAGTTTTATAAGTTTTTATAAGAATTTTTTTATGGATTGGAGGTATAGATTGTTATGAAAAAAAAACATGCATCAGTTTTTACAATTATTTTTTCAGTGCATAATGTAAAATATTTTAATGCATCGACATTAAAAATAGTTTTCTTCATGGTAGAGGAAAATTTGGTTGCCGTTAGTATTAAAAAAATTGTGTGTAAAATTTGTAAGTGCTATCGTGTTACACCATGTGATTATTATTGTTATCAAACAATGGTGCTTAAGGATGTTACTTAAGGTAAGAGACACAACTCTAACAAATCATTGGAATGTTTGTATTCAGCATTTTACATCAATCTCATGAAAGCATCAAAGTAACTTGGATTTATTTCATTCTATTTCAAATGAAATCTTGAAAGGCTTTGATTAAATTGAATATGATACAAATATATCACTGATTTCAAGAAACTGCAATCATATATTATTTAATGGAGTGTTCTTCACATTGGGTATGTATTTTTGTCAGTTGATTTAAATTTCTTACTTGGTTTTAATTTTCTGTGTTGGTTGTTCTTTTTAAGTACAGCTCCATTTTAGAATACTGCAAACATAGACAGAAGGTGATTCATGCATTTTTGGAACAAAAAAATTTTTTCTGCTTACCTTATTTTTCTTTGACAGACAGGTTCAGCCCATCATGTCTTAGTCAATTTCCTGAAAAAAAAAGCAGCATTTTTCACTATAACCAGTTGGAAAAGTGAAACCTGTCCAAATTGACCCCTGAATAATCCAAAAAACTTGTTTAAACTGGAAATTTTTTTGCCCCATCACATCAATTGTATCTTGAACCTTGGTTAAGCCAACATCTGTTCAAACAAACCAATTTTAAGTTCAAAAGGGGTTCAGTTTAGACAGGTTTTACTGTTATTCAATCCAAAAGAAAAGAATCAGTACATCTTGGCCATGTATCAAACACTGCATGAATCTTAAACAGCACTGTACTTACAGGTAAAATGTTATTTCTCCATACTTTGTTTTTTGTTTGTTTGTGTTTTTTTAAAAATTTTATCATGTTTTTCTTTCTTCATCTCTTCTCATACTTTACCTCTCTTATTGTGTTTACTAAATGATAATGTTTTTTTGTCATGTTTCTGATTTAAGCATAGATGTTTTACATGTATTTTATTATTTCATTTGCCTTGAGCTGGTAGGTTTTTTTTGCAGTGAAACTCACTTTAATTTTTTTGGGTTTTGAGGGTAAGCATATGAAGTTAAGTCTGCATGAAGAAAAGTCAATTACAGCTTTGTCTGATCTATGTTATCCCATATCCAAATTAGCTACAAGCTACAAGTTGTTGATTTACATGTATCTATTATTTATTGTTAACATTGATTCATATACAATGGTGTAACATACATGTGTATAAATCCATTCAAACAATTTTATACCTCTTCTATCATGTCTAAGATAGATAAGTAGTTCGTTGTGATGTATTGCCAAAAAAATAATCCTTTTGATTTGGTCCAATTTGGTTGTTAAATTCATCTCTTTTTCTCATATGGACTTACTTAGAAGAAAACCTTTTCAGTCCATTTTTCATGTTTTCCAAACAATCTGCTTTTTTTTTTCAGTATTAAATTTGTGACTTTTTTTCAAATTGTTGAAAATGATCTTTAATAAAAAAAAAATATTTGTGCTAAATTTGTGGTAGATATTGTATCACAAAATTTATCCTGCATAAATCTTTCATGATCATTAGAATAAATTATACAGTTCAATGAAATGTGAAACAAAAGCTGTAACAACTATTTTTTTTCTTTTAGGCCAAAATAAAATAAAATTACCTAGGTTTTAATCCCTTTCACCTTCCCTGAAAATTAAAAAAAAAGATTTTTTTCCCCAGTTTAGGTTGATTTCTTTACATTGATCATTTCACTTCCATTGATGAAAAAAAAATATAAGATAAAATTTGCCTGCCTGCCCCTAAGTTTGAAAAATGTTGGATGAGAATCTAGGAATTTTTTTATGATGGCCTTAAATATTGCTTTTGTGATTGCACTCATTGATATTTTTATGTTTTATTGAATGTGAAAATTTAAAGGGTAGATAAGAAAGATGTAATTTGATTTTAATGGAAGGGCAAGGTACCACCATTTAAAGCCTCTAAGATTCTATTATGAGTTTAGGGCTACATTATAGAGGGTGACTTCTTATTTAACCCTCCATTCTGTAATGAGTTCAGTTATTCACTTATTACTATTCAGTACAAAATGTCCAGGGGGTAGAAACACAGGTCGCAATAGTAACACACATAGATGACATAGTTTTCCAACCCCCCCCCCCCCTTGAGCATTTTTTGTATGACTTTCTACTTATGTATCAGGTTAATTTGTGGAGGCTGGCCATCTTAAAATCAAATAGCTTCTTTCTAATTTTATATGACCATGACAAGACATATTACCTGATCATGTATAAGTAAAAAAACATTTGTTATTACCATAATCACCAATTATTTATGATCATTGTAGATAATCATTTGTAATTGCATTTATTTGTGTAAGAAGTGCTTTCACAGCTGCAGTGCTGTGTTGATAGATCTGAGATCAATAGGAAAGATAAGTCTTCCTAATTCAGAATTTCTTATTTGTTTGCCTTGGCCTTGTTTTTGTTGTTTGTAATATGCCTTACCACTGCCTATGCAAAGAGTGTTCTAACTACAAGAATACAGAAATTAGAAAGGGAGCACTTTGTTCAAGGATTTTTTAGGGTGTTTACAAATCAATTTTTGAGGGAAGATTGATGTAAATTTTTTTTGAGGATATGATATTTTAAAATTAAGGTTTATGCAAAATAACAGTATTCTTTTCCAGGTCTTCTCCCATTCGAGTCTTTGTCTACTATGTCCAGTGCTCATGTGATGAGCATACAACTATTAAAAAACCAGTCTGTCAGCAACATTCAACCTGATTGGTCGAAAGGAAAATGAGTAACATGGACTATCACACCAGATTCAATGTGATTGGTCCAAATAATCCATCAAGGTTCAATATGATTGGTCCAAATAATTTCACAAAGTTCAATTTGATTTTTCTAAATAATCAAATAATTAGGTTGACCTTAACATTGATTGGGTAAATTTCCAAAAAATAAAATAGACTGCAGAAAAAATAATTTTGAATTGGTTGGACTCCATACGATATGCTGGTGTAATGTGCAATATATTATTTTTAACTTTATATTCATGTTGTGTATTTTGTATGTTATGTAGTATCATGATGTAGCATTATTTTTTGTGTTTTTTTTTCTTTGTTTTTATGCAGAAAATAATCTGATATTTTTGTTTGTAGAATGTGTTTTAACTCTTTTGTTTGTAATTGTAAAAATATAAAAGATAATGCATACTTTTTCATAGGCTGTCCAGGCAGTTCCTATAATATGGGTGGCATATGATAATTTTATCATATACTTATAGAAAATAACTATCATTTCTTACTGAATAATAAAGCAAGTTTTAGGGCCAACAATTTGATATTTTTCAAGATTGTTTAAGCGGGCTGATATCAAAATGTTATTACATGCTTCAGAATGATATCACATGGCTTTCCTTAAGTGATATTACGCCCCCTCCCGTAAACACTCGACAATTATCGTATTTGTTTACAATATGGCGTCTAACGAAGAAGCAGACAAACAGCTGGGTATGATGGCAATAGAGATTGTCAGTACCATGGAATATATAGAGTCTATGAAGAATATTAATAGAAAACCTAAAACTGAGTGGTATGAAAGTGCTATTGCGTTGGCTGGAAGAACATTCAGAACGACAAATTGAAGAAATTCCAGTTCCAGAACTGGATAAAATATTTGCCTGGTTCTACATGAAAGTTTCATTAATAGCCTTATTTTGCACTCCTGTTGTGAAGCATATGATAAAAAGAACATCACATAACATTTTTGATATCACATGTATTATTAGCCCTTGGTTGATATTGGCCTTTGAACCTATGGCTGTTGGGCCTATATCAAACCTTGGGCTAATAATACATGGGATATCAAAAATGTCATGTGATAATCTGATATTATCCCTCTGATATTTTGTTCCAATGTAATGTTTACATCGAAGATGTGTCAGATACAAATTTTTTTAATGGACAATAGATTGCTCAGAAAATAATTCTAAAGTTCCCTCAGAAGCAACCAAATTTTGGACAAAATAAAAGAGTTTTCTCCCTTTTTCAATAAATTCCAATGCTTACTATGTAATTTATTTTTATTTAACTGTTGCAGTTTATCAAAAAGCAACATTCAACTTTGAGAAAGGATGCATTTGTGGTATAAAATGGATGAATATTGTTTGGAAAACAAGAATTGTCATGTGCCACCCACTGCCTAGTTTTTGCATGGACACCCTCTTAATTGCATTTGGATTTCATTTTTTTGGCCTTATAGCCTTCTTGAAAAGAAAATACTGTTTTGTCGTTAATTAAGTAACTGTTTATAACAGAAGGAGTCTTGATATCACTAATTTACTAACATTTAAGTGTCAGTCCCTGTAAGAATCAGGCAGTAGGTGAAACATGGTATGAAAAAATTCATTACATTGTATTTTGATAGTATAATTTGATTATTTGCACAATCAGAATTATTGAAAACAGACAAGATTTTCCATATCATGCTGGACCATTGAGTTACAATTTCATTGAAATGCACTGAAAATGAATATTCAAGGGCTGATAACTCTGTCAAAAACCTCATTTTCTAACATTTAATTGAACAATTTTTGTGCAAAGCCAGTGATACAGAGATCAAACAATGGTCTTTTCAAATAAAGAAAGTATCTTTGAATGAAACTACATTGTCAGATCGGTGGGGTTTTGACATGCATGTTTCTTCAGATTTTTCACATTTTGCCTGATTCTTACCAGCACTTACACTTAATAACAAAATTATAAGTACATATATTATTATAGGGTTTTATATAACATTGTTACATGAGGAGTATAAATGTATGCAGAAGAATCTGTTTGAATTTATGAATTTAAAATTAATTTTGATTAAGATAAATAGAACTTTAATGGCAATGTCAAGGGGTGGCTCCAAAATGTTTTTCCGAGGCAATAATTGGCTCATTTTCTGGAAGTTGTGCAAAAAATTTTCCTACAAATTGAAAGGGGTTTCCAAATCAATGAATTACCCACTGTTAATGTCATATCTTTAGATGATACAATTACTTGCCAAGAAACATGGAAGTTTTTATTTTCAATTTTTAATAGTTTTGATATGCCTGACTTTTTGACTTGCATATTATCAAGAAAAGGGGAGTGCCTGTCTTTTGACAGGCATTATATGGTAAACTGCTTTTATTTCCATGCATGGGTTGTATAGCTAATTAGTTTTTGAAAATTGATTTGTTCAATAACAATGAATGATGATGCCTTGTTTTTTTAATTGTTTTCTGATTTTATAAGGAAATTCAGAAAAAAAATGGATACTTGTTCAGGTCAACAAATTTATATAAGAAGGCTCTGATCCAGAATTTTTTTTTGAAAGGGGTAGGGGGAGGGGATGTTTTCCAGGCTATAATTTGCTCATTTCCATTTTTGCCCAATTTGTTAAGTAAAGTTGACAAAATTTCTAACAAGATAAAGGAGGGGGCTTTCCCTAGAAACCTCCTCTAGATATGCCACTGAGCAAATCACTAATTGGTTGTCAGTGGCAGATCCAGAGGGGGGGGGGGGGTCGTAGGGGTATGACACCCCCTTTTTATTTGAAAATTTGTCATTCTGATGTGTAAAATTGAACAAAAATGGAAAGTAATGTCTCAACACCCTCTCATTACTTAGGACCTTTGGCCGGCACCCCTCCTTTTCAAAATGTCTAGATCTGGCCTTGGGTGTCTTTTTTAAGTTACTTTAACTTGTATGACAAGATTTAATTTTTATGTAATGAAGGTTGAAAGTTCATGCTACAGGATAGGCGGTTTAGCTATGATGTAAAAGGTATCCCAATATGTTCTCAAGCACTTAAAAAGTGCAATTTTGTTAAAAGAAGTGAAGTTGAATTTTGCTTATTCTGTGGATTGCCTTTGTGTATGCTAGTGGACCTGTAATGGTTCAAAGCATAATTCTGTTAGTTGAAAAATTAAAAAAGAAACATAAAAATTGTGTTTTGTGTGTGTGTGTGCGTGCCAACCCGTGTTCATGGATGTATTTACCGTTACATTTGATAATGTTTGGTCAGTTTAAAACCGTTCTGTCATGTTTGTTGTATACCAGATAGTTTCTTGAAGATAACTGAACCATAGCCTCCCACCCTGTTTGAAAAAAATTCTTTATCTAACCCTGATTAAGGAAAACGGCTTCACAATTAACATTTTCCCCTGATTACATACATATGGAGCTTTAACCCTTTACATGGAGGCATCCACGGTTTATTATGTTTAATTGACATTTTGTCTGTGTCTCGGTCAGAATATCGATCTGACCACTTGCTTCCAGGACGCTTACCCTACCGGTGCACTTGGTCCATGCTCCGATTTTTAGCTCAACTAGCCGAAGGTCACGTGAGCTATTGTCATCACTTAGCGTCCGTTGTCGTCCGTCGTCCTTGTTAACAATTTTTCAAAACTCTTATCCTCTGACAGTACTCGACCAATTGGAACCAAACTTGGTATGAATGTTCCTTGGGGTATCCTGCATAGAATTGATGTGGGTTTTTTTAATCCATCGAAAACAATGCCGCCGTTACTAAATAGAACATAGGGGTCAGACAGTTTTTCACATATATCTCAAAAACATAGTGGTTTAGCCAAATCTTTCAATTGCTGAAATGACCCTTATTATAAGACCTTCAAAATTCTTTAGGGGTCAAAGTTGTCAGGTCACTCCTTGTAAGAGTTAGTGCCCTTGAAAATGAAAAATTGCGTTTTTTTTTTACAGTTTTCTTGACACTTTCAATCACTAAAATGATCCTTATCATGAGTCCTACCAATTTCTCCTTAAGTCAAATTTTTGGACAACTCCTTGTTAAATTTATTGCCCTTGAGAGACCAACTTTATCCAGGTGAGCGATTCAGGCACCTGGGGCCTCTTGTTTAATGTAGTCCGAGTTGCTCATTTACTTTTGTTATTTGTATTAATTTGAATATTTTATGATCCTGGTTGTGTGTGTCTGTTTTCGATGTCTGGTCTTTGTCCCAGGATTACATTCTTTGGATTTTCGCAAGAATCTTGGTTCCCTTAATTACTCTTCCATCAAAACATGAGTTTACACATTATAAATTCTTTTCTTAAGGGAAGTTATTCTTTTGACATTTTTTTTTATTTGTTATTAAGAGATGGAGAAGAGTTCATCTATCGGGTATTTTGTGTCCAATTTACTGCTTAATAGAAGATAATAATGTCACGGCTATGACAAGGTCAAAGTTCAAAATGATTCTAAAGGTTTTTGACACTGAAAATTTTGTAAACTTAAGCTGTTGGAAATGTACGTCTTTCGGGCATAATCAATATTTTAGGTAACATTGCTGTAATAAACTTTTCTTCTGATCGCATGCATATAGCTGTTTAAATATATGTTCGGAGAACTTGGAAGATTGCATGTCACAATATCCTAAAAAGAAATTCAAATTAAATAATCGGTAGATTGATTCCTAAATTTAAAAAGTGAATGATTAAAGGACCAAGGAAATTTGGACTAGCAACTTTGGTTTATTCACCGTCAGTTGATTAGTCCGATAATTTTACGAAAATTAATCGAAATGTACTAAATAGCAGGGGCATACTTGAAAAGGGGGGGGGGGTCGAGAAATAGGGGGTTTAAGGCTATTTATTACTGTATTTGCTTGATATCCTCTTTGATAACACATTGTCACATTTGGAGTAGCTATTTTTCAACAAAAAGTTGGCATTCTAGTGGGCATGGACTGTGCTCCATTCCTAGCCAAATTGTTTTATATCCACACGAGACTGAATTTCTTCAGAATCTTGTAAAGAATAAAGATTTAAAAGATGCTAAATCTTTCAACTTTACATACACATATATTGCTGATGTATTGTTCATCAACAATCCTTTTTGTTTGGAAAATGATTGTGAATATATTCGCCAGAACTCAAGATAAGGAGACTACAGAAAAAGCTTGTTCTGCATCTTTTTTTTTTGGGTTGGGAGGAGGGTCATATCTCAAATTTAACAACAGTGGTCATCTCAGCAATAAATGTTATGACAAAAGAGACGACTTTTATTTTAATATCAAATTTTCCTGACCTGTGCAGTAATATGCCTTCATCCTGTGCATACGGTGTTTATATTTCACAATTGATTCGTTATGCTTGAGCACTAACTACTATGATTTCCTTGAAAAATTTGCGTAATAGTATCCTGAATCAGGGGTATGATGATATGTGTCTTAAAAGATAAGAACACGTTCTTTTTTTAGATGTCAGTCCTTGGTTGAAAAATAATCAGTTTCTTTCAAAATAATGAGTAATGATTGTTTTTATTTTGTTCTTTGTGCTGAATTACCGATGATTTACCGATTATGATAATACATGCAAATGCTGTTTAATCGCCACTGGTATATACACGCCGCAATGGAAGAGGGAGGTTTGGCGCGGTGTAAAACCTGGATTGAACCCACCATTTCGTTTGAAATGCCTGTACCAAGTCAAGACCATTGCCGGACCATCTGCTCCGGTGGCGTTATATCTATTTTGCCAGATTTATTTTGGACTTGACTTGAATATGAATTGTATAAGTGGTCGGTAATCCGTATCTTTCCATTGACCTGACAGAAAAAAAGTTATACATTGGGTACGCCTCTGGACTCCGTATCTGCCATTGACCTGACAGAAAAAAGTTCTACATTGGGTACGCCTCTGGACTCCGTATCTGCCATTCACCTGACCGTAAGAGTCCCACATTGGGTACGCCTCTGAACTCCGTATCTGCCATTGACCTGACAGTAAGAGTCACACATTTGGGAATGAAGCGAAGAACGTTTCAGTTGTTGCAATGTTTTAATATCAACATTTATATTATATGTACAATTTGGTCCCTGAGGTTGATGGTATGTGCTTTCTGAGGTGCGAGGACGTGTAGCGAGTCCTCATTGTTCAGATATTCAGTAGTTCCATCTGAAGAAAAAAAAATCAAAGTACATTGTATACCAAGAAAAAAAGAAAATGAATTATTGATAGATAACCAAGTTTTATCGATTTCGATATTGTCTATAGACACACTCGGATTAGAATTATTGTTAACCAGGAACATTATATCATACATGTACATTCCTTGCTTTAACTAATCAAAATTTAACAGCTCCGAGTTTCGTTAGCCCAGTAGCATTCAAACAATAATGATACAACGCCATACATATAATTGCAGTAATCGGAGAGTCAAAGAAGTTCAGCATTGCTTTTAAATACACAATATGTAAACTGTAAGAACCAGGCAATGAATGGCAGATAATATAATTTGGTCTTTTTTGCTTAAACTGTATTCGATGCACCTACAAAACAACCGAAAAGTTATCTTAATTGATCCTAAAGCATCTGTGACGTAGATTTTTTTTAAAAATGATTGTACAAATATTTTTGCCATTTTCCATTGTATTTCAACTAAATATTACATACCGATGTCTTACAGAGGCAAACTTTACAGACCCTTTGATGGTTATTTTTTGAGGTTATGATGTATAAATTCTATGGTAATGCACACAATATCTACGTTTTTTTTCTTCATGTGCCACACATTATACATTTTGCCTCATTCTTTGACAAATAAGTACTGAAATAGCAGACAGCACTAGTTTTCACGTGACTATCCAATATACATATCTTCGAAGGGGAAACATTCCATTTTTCCCACCCCCTTTCGTTTGTAAATATTTTGAATTATGAAACTATTAATGTTATGATGAGTAAATAATTCTATTCATTTGTTTTAACCTTTACTATTATATATCTTCGTTTATAAACAACATACACAAATTCAATACCCATTACTCACACGCATATAACCCCCCATCCCCCCCCCCAAAATGCAATAACCTCACAATAAGGTAAAGTTGAATGATTTTACGTGACGCTCTCCGATTATCAAACTTTTGAATTGAATAATATCCAAGAAGTTCGAAAGGCCAATGAAAGAGGAAACAACGTCTGCCGTTGCATAAAGCATGGGTCTGTAACACACAAAACTTACCTTATTTTCCGATGAGGTTCAACAGTAACGGTAAGATAATAGCAATGAAAACTGTAAACAAAATGATGTTAGTTTTAATTTCCAATATAAATCCCTAAGGGTTGTTACAACGAACATGTATTTTTGTCAGTGGTAATTATATACGATCAATCATTACTGTGAAAATATCATTGTTCGTGGGAAATCAATTTTCGTGGTCACCAGAAGTCACATGCATACATGTACGATGTTATCTAGATCGATTTTTTTGTCTTGCAAGACAATAAATATATAGACATCTGTTTCATTTATTAAATGCATTTTATGTATGGATATCAATAAAATTATACAAGAAAAGTACAATTTGGTAGAAATAATTCGAAGTTAAGGTATATTTCAACAGGAAAAAATTACGAAAATGACAGCTACTGCAGCTTTAAAGGATCGATCGAAAGGAAATAAACAATGGCAATTCAAGTTCGTAGATGATATTGCTTTAAATGGTGCAGCACATTTATCAGCATACAGTTATAGGTAGCTAAACTTACGTATAAAACTAATGAGGCCACCAAATGCACCACCAAAACCGCCATTGTTTACAGCACCGCCTTGACGAATTATAGTAGCTGGGATCACCCGAGCTCCACCACCCCGACCTGTCCTCACTGCAACGGGTACGGGGTACCGGTAAGGAATGACCACAGTTCCGCCTCCTCCGCCCCAATGACCACCATATCCACCGCCATGACCGCCGCCATATCCACCACTATACCCACCAGCATTAGCACCCACAATGCAAACGACCACTATGGCGGCGCAAATATACAGTTTCATATCTTACTGTCTTGCGGTTTTCTCTGCAATGTTAAAATTTCATACGGTAATAAATTTAGTAGTTCAACTCCAAGTTGGAACAGAAGTTTCAGGAACATAAAAAGTGGTTTCATTATTATTTATTCACATATGATTGTGTGCATATCTTACTATTTAGGGAAAAATAAATAGAATTAACAAATCATTAAAATATCTGTCAATATTTGAGTACTCTAAGGCGTTAAAATGATTGGTTCAACGATTCTCCTTTTTCTGAAAACATGGAAACAAGTTTCTAGATAAAAACATAAATTGAAAATTAATCTATTGTATCTGAAAGTTATTAACAACGTAGAAAACAAATCCATACAAAAATCCAAGTGAAAACTTACTGCTGCTGGTATGCCAATTAGGACGTTTATCTACGCCGCAATAGAGACCGCAATTAGCCTTTGACATGAGTACTAAAAAAAAACGTCCTCAGTTTAAATATACAGAACATCGTTTTGAATAGCCAATCACATTTTGAGTTGAAAATGAATAGCGGAGACATCCAGTGATCATGTCCTTTTCGATCACGAACTTGTTAACATAAAACATCTATTTCTAAATTAAGATATTACATGATTCGTTAGGAAGAAGTACAAAATGTATACATACCAGGACGTCTTGGAAGTAAGTATATAAATGCCTTTAGCAAGAATATAAAAAAGAATCTTAACCTTTCTCTAGCCTTGACCATTTGATATCATAAAAAACCACTTCTTGTTATTTACGTAGTTCTTATTTCTAAACATACTGACGTTTTAACAGTTCTTGACTTCTGAAGACCACAAGACATGACATGATTTATTCGGTTTCTGCGGTTATCACCAAGCCCCACCCAGCGGCAGGCGTTCGTTTTTTCTCTGACAAGCCTTTCGAAATTCGTCGGTTTGACAATCGGACAACGTCGCCTAAAATCATTCACTTTAAGATCTTGCATTTTCTGAGAGGGCTAGCTGAGTAAATATCGAACTATTCAGAGATAGGTAATTCACAAAAACTTTGTTCCAAAATTTTGAGGAATTTAATTCATCTTTTTGTGTTAAGGTTAAATCAAGGATGCAAAGACTAGAAAAAAGAACAGTATATTCATAAGGGCAAAATCTGTACAAAGGAACCAAGAACACAAATTTACATAAAAAATATACAAATACTAAATAAAAATGAACAAACCGGTTTTGCACGTTAAACTTGAAGTATACAAATGTAGACAAGATGGACCGGTAGGGCAAGCGTAGACAGCTAACACCAGCTCATTTGATGAAAAATCCTGATGAACATTAAAGGGTTGCATGACATTTACGACTTTGTAAACAATTAGGCCTTACAAATTTATTTAATTTGGTTCTAAGGCCTTTTCTCATGTTTTAAGAGGTTACCTGTCTTCATTACCCATTTTATTGCCATGTCAAAAAAGAAAAAAAAAAGAAATGAAAAAGCAGCCCCTATCACTTTTTCTGTCTAGGAACTTTGTAAAAACCATCACATTTTGGGGACAATAAAACATACAAAAGTACCAAGAAGGGCCTTAGCTGTTCACGTTAATTTTTTTTGTTTTTGGTTTTCATTTCATTCTTGGTTACTGCAACTATACCTTCGAATTTTAACGATTACATTTTCAACTAAGTTTAAACGTAAACATTTTTACTTTCACAAAACTCTTTGTTAAAGGGATAAAGTCAGCATTTTAAAAGTTATGCCATATTAATCTTGAAAGTAATCTATTTCTCATGGCTGTGTAAATTTAACCTTGAAGAAAATATGAAAAATCGGATAAATAATAGTAAAACCTAAACGTTATTGAAGTGATAATATACATTAAAATACATATATGTAGATAACATCATTCTACTTTTGATTGGACAAATTATTTTTCTATATCACATAAATGGGTTTCCATGGAATTCGCCTCCAGAAATCGGATGTACTCTATTAATCAATGATTGTTTATGTAACTATCTGTTGCTGCCTGTATTTCGATAGAACACAAATATGAAAATTCCTTTTTTTTTCTCATGAAGGTGAATATATATCTTGGCAATTCATATTTAGTAATGCTTAGTCTTGCTGTAACGCAGTATGAACACCTACCTGGTGTATTGCAAGGAGCAGGAACTCCTCACCTCACTATCCCGAAGCATCCGATTTCATTCGTGGACTTTAAAGGGGTTAATACTGTCCTTTTTGTTTGTACGACTGCATTCGTTTAGTTGCTTTTTTTAAAAATCGTTTTTATGTGATTTATTAAATAATTCAAAAATATAAAAATAAATGAATAAAAAAAATATATGATATAATAAGATAAAACAAATTCTATACAAAAAATATAATAATGACCTCTATTTCAACATGATAACAAATATAAGCTGACATTTCGGATCCTGCTTTTTTTTTACATATTTACATTAAACAATGTTGTGTTGTAAATCTGACTCATCAAATAACTGCATATTAGATACATGTACAAGTAAATAATCTATTAAGTTTTTTTTTAAAGATTGCAAAATTTGTTTTACATGTTTTTATTTAAATTCAATTGTACCATTTCTGTAGTTCCTAGATTACATACCATGTAACATTGTAACATATCCCCAATGTCGTTGTAAATTTCCAACTATTTACATCAATACCAGACCCTACGCCACAAAACTTCAAAAACTACTTAAGTCTGAAAAAATTCTTTACTGTTTATGACGTAATAAATTTCAAAGACTTTGATTGGAGTTATCATAGTAGTTCAGACTTTAATATTCTTTTATTGTTTTGCGGTGCCGAGCCCTGGGTATATTTTGTTAAAAGTCGTTTGAAGCCAAACTCATCTAAGAATATTGCAAACAACTGAAGAAAATCCCCTAAATTTCATAAATATTCTAAACAACCTGAAAGCTTTTCGAAAGTCACATTTCATTTTAATCGTGAAAGAGTTATCAAGGGAACCAGGATTCCAAAAGAATATGATATATTCCAAGGATAAAGACTAGTCAGGGAAAATAGAAACATACAAAAACAAATAAAGTAATAAAAAAAAACAATAACAAAATAACAAGTAAGGAAACAAAAGTAAATGAAGAACTTGGACTTCCGGGTAAGCTTCCTAAAACAAATACTAGTGATTTAAGAGTGATCAAGGGAACCAAGATTCTTGCGGAAAAAAAGAAAGTAATCCAGGGACAAAGATCAGTTATGGAAAACAGACGAACAGAACACAGAACTTGAAATAAGCAAAGTAATACATACAAAGTAACAAAAGTAAATGAGCAATTCGGACTCTCTAATAAAAACTTGAAGCGTGGACCAGATGCACCGGTAGAGTTAGGTAAGCAATTAGTTAAAGGAATTAATTATTGAAATTCAATTTCTATTAAAAAAAATCTTTTAACTAAAAATATGAAATAAACCTTGTTTATTATTTTGATTTGTTCTCAGCTGGTATATTGAATGTATTTAGAATTTGAAGAAAAGCTGACAAAAATATGAACTTATTCCCCACTAAATTATTCTAAGTTGACTCCGTTTTTAATGAACAAGCCTTATTAATCTACGGTAATATGATATTCTAAATAAGAAAAAAGAGCGGTTCAAAGGAATATTATTGATTATTATTATTTAACTCAAACATTTAAATGTAGGCGTTTTTCACAAATTTTTGCTTTACTTCTTTAGATATGGTAACTTCGTTAAAAGAAAAATTGTAGTTTCCTTTATACTTGTTTGTTCGTTGTTCTTCCAATATATCTAAACAAGAGAGTTTGACTCTATTATAGTCAGACAGACATTACTATTTGTTTTATTTATATTATTGCATGCTATTTGTATTTCTTCATGCATCTGTAAATGGCAACATTTCATACGATATTTATATTATTCGAAGATGATAAATACACTTATAACTTGAATGCACTTCCTGTGCAACAGCCGAATAACTAGACTTGAGTGTGGTAGAGTAATCAAGGGAACCAAGGTTATAGCGGTAATCAAAAGAATGTAATCCAGGGACAAAGACCAGACATGGAAAACAGACATACACAGCAAAGAACATAAAGTAACTAAAATCATACATACAAAGTAACAAAAGTAAATGAGCAACTCGGACTCCACTAAAAACTGGGAGAATGGACCAGGTGCACCGGTAGGGTAAGCGTCCTCTGCTTTTCTAGAAACACCCGCCGAGTTGCTCATGAAAAGTCAAGTCCGGGGTAGACGAAAGAGGAAAGGAAAACTTTGACACGTTGAACAAATCAGTTATCATGGCGCAGATGGATACACCGTAACGATCCACGAGTTTATAGTGATGACTTCAATCTTGTAACAACATAACCTTGCTCCAGAAGCCTATTTGTTAGAATTCTAGCGCGATACAAAAAAATCTGCGTAAAAGGATTTACAACATGTAAATGTATATTTAACATTTCCTTTTTTTATGACTTCACGATATTTGTTTCTATTTCTTTAACGCAATTAGTGTGTTATTCCTAGGCTTGAATTTTACTTAATGTTTACCCAGATGTTTTCGTAAATGTATATTTTCATTTATTCTAAGACATTTTTTTTGTGGATGAGGTTTATATAAACATATCATTTAAAAATATCTAAGTTCTTTCACAACGTTAAAAATAAAATTAAACCAAAAATAAACAACAATTATGTTGAAATTAAACAGTAAAAAAGAGAACTCATACGAATATTGTACTTCTAAGTACACACAGAGATTTTGTTGCATTAACCAATCAAAGTGTATGTAAAATTTGCCTTTTTAAGATATTGATAGATCAAATTTAGTGGAAATGCACTATGGAAAATGACGGGAAAATTTTCCCGCACTCTTTCCCTATATAAGCAGTCAAAAAACATTTACGTCACAGATGCTCCAGGATAAACTTAAGAAATTACTGTCAAAGTATTTGTAAAGTTTGCCTTCTTAAGATATTGATAGGTCAAATTCAGTCGAAATGCACTATGGAAAGTGGTGGGAAAATTTTCCCGCACTTTATCCCTATTTAACCGGTAAAAAATGCATGTATCTGCGTCACAGATGCTTCAGAATAAATTTAAATTCCGTTTTCAACTAGATGTATTGAATATATTAAAGGCCAACAAGACCAAATTTGTAAAACGATGTGCTACCAACTGCCTGATTCTAACACATAATCGTACTTCAAGAAAGTTTAGTTAATGTTTAAGTACATACAATTTCTCAACGTTCTATATAAATTTTTTAGTTTAATTGTGAATTCCTTTTTTTATTTTTGTTTTTCTATAGGGTTGTTTGAGTTAGGTAATTGCTTATATCGGATTTGTTAAAATTTTCTCTATTTTCTAGGTTTCATACCCTTTTGTATAAATTCTATAATTGACATCAATATTTTTTTAGTATTTATTGGTATCTATAAAATTTTAAAAGGTAACAACGGAAAAGAAAAAAATAAAAAACGAGAAACAATTCCAATAAATATAGGGGCAGATAAAGTTAACGAATATTTGCTTAAATAGGGACGATGAAGAAATTGTACCTTTGGGACAAACGACATCAGCTTTTTTAAGAAAGCCCCACCTAGTTGCTTATACCATATCGGGTAAAACCATTTAATCAACCTGCATAAAATGTAATTATAAAATGACAGAACCGATAGAAATGTTCTATAGGTAAGAGTTAAAAGTAGGAAGTCAAAGTAGAAAGGCAAAATAAGTTTGAAACAACCGAACTGGTCCCGATTTGGTACAGGCATTTCCAAAAGCAATGATGGATTAAATCAGGTTGTTTAGCTCGCTCCTTCTCCATTACGGTTAATTGTTTTCGGCACATTACCAAAAAATACAGCGCAGAATCGCCACTGTAAAAACGTGGTAAAATCAGTGGTCAAAATAGTACAGAAAGGTGCCAAGATATCCGAAATACACTATGATTTAACAGTGGAATATTCCAACATAGTGGCCGTATTTCTATATAAATGCTATATGCTGCAATTTGAACCAAAAAGGTAAAACACAAAAATATTGAATAAATAAAATACACAAGCACAATTTCTATTTTTATTTGCCTTTTATCAACAATATATGACCAGTTGCTTTGTTCTAGGTGCTTTTGATATGTGTATATATTTTTGTCCATCTCAGTCTTATATATTTGTCCGGATTCTTCACCTGTAATATACAATATGATTTTAAAAGAGGGTTTATTAATTGTTGACATGGTCGTTTCATTTGCCAAAATAAATAAATAAATAAAACAAAAATAAAATAAATAAATAAAAGAATACATTCAATTTTAGCTGTCGGAGTGGACAATAGATAAAGTAGAAAATCGCATCTTACTCTTTTAGTTACTTTTGAACGTGTGACGTGGTCTTTTCTGCTAATAAGTTTATTGACACTTAATTGTTTATTTTAATGTTTTTTCTGTGCATTAATGAAATAGACTTTAAGGGGTATCCATGAAAGTTCCAGGAAGTGGGTAGCACATGCCAAAATGAGTTTTTTTTTTTAAAGTTATCCATAGAGATCACAAACGCATGTTTTTTTTCCTTCTAAATCATATGATGGTTTGGTAATAACTGAAAAGAATGAGATGACTTACAGAGACAGTTATAATAACTGGTAAGGTAAGAATGAGATGACTTACAGAGACAGTTATAATAACTGGTAAAATAAATAGAAAAATAACCTTTTATGCATTGAATGTGGATGAATCAGAATACATGTTCTATGTTCCATGATCATATTATATAGAAATGGGTGTGACAAAATTAGAAGGAAATTCATTTATGCTGCTATACCTTTTCAAATAAACGTCATTTAAAATAGCTTCTGATCGGATCACACTTTAAGAGCTTATTCCTACCTTCTATCCAATCAATGCTAGCAACAAGGGCAGTATTACAGCAAGGAAAACTGCAAAAAATAGATAAATACTTTTGAATATAATTCGGTATTCCTACTTTCCTTATTTGCAGCTTAACAAGGAATTATTTTTTTCCGCTTTTTTGCAAAAGATTATTCCGTAATCAATAATTCATAAGAAATACAAATTACATGCTTCTAATTTATTACCTAAGTTTATTTTTATTTCCTAAACGAAATCATTAATATTCATGTACTTACTTATGAGTGAGATTAGACCCCCAAGTCCACCACCCCCAAATATTCCACCACCACCTCGTTGCTGAACACCTCCTTGTCTAATGATAGTAGCAGGAATAACTCTGGTTCTTCCACCTCTTCCTCCTCGAACTGGGAAAGGATATGGATAGCCATATGGAACAATCACGGTCCTACGCCCACCTCCACCATGACTTGCGCCACCCCCGTATCCACCGTAGCCTCTTCCTCCCCCGTATCCGCCGCCACCATACCTCCCACCACCGTAACTTCCAGCACTGTATCCACCACTATATCCACCTGCTGCGTTAGTGCTTATAACACACACAAGTATAATTACGGTACATATACTAAGATGCATCTATAAATTGAATGAAAATAATACAGAACTCACAAGCGGTGCCTAAGAAAACAAAAAAGATAATTAAAAAAATAATTTAAATAAATAAATAAATAAATGAATAAATACTACCACTGAAAATAATTATTAAAAAGAAATAGAATGAAAAATAAAGTAAGATTTAAAATTCAAAAGTACGGGTATCATGAAGCATGACTTCCGCCAAAAACGTTTTTTGAGTCATTTATAGAAAAGAATTAGTTGCCCACATTCATCAAAGAAAAGTCATGATATTGAAAACACAATCAGAATGCAAGAAAACAAATATGTCTTATAATATTTTTAAAGTTTTTGCTGTGATTGTATACCATATTTACCAAAGTTTACGCACAAAAAAAAACTTACCATTACTAGTGGCGCTATTTATCAAACAAGCGACGTAATGGGGATCTGTGAATTGTCACATAAACATCAATGATTTGCGCAGTTTAAATATACGAAACGTAAAGTGATATAGCCAATCAGAAAGGTTAGAAAACCCGAAATGTAAGACATGAAAAACATAGCTTTTTTTGCCTGCAGGTTGGAAATACAGTTGGACATAGGACATAGCAGAAAAACAACGACCCCTTACCTCTGATATACATATGTTATCAAACAGGAACTACAAAAATCACATGTAACTCACAGTTCAAAAGTGTCAAAAAAAGTATATTTTCTAATGTGTTATTTTTAAAATAAATGTCGGAAAAATTTTGAAGCTGAAATGATTGATAAACAGCAGTAAGAATAGTAGATCTGAAAATATACAGATTAAAAAATTAATACACATAAGACTTTAGAGATTTAAAATAAACCGTTACAAAAATATTTATTTATCTATATGTTAACTACAGAGATAATTATCTGGACCCAAACCCAAATGCACTTAAAAATCGTTAGGATAAATAATGTTCTCTGTTTACCCGGGCTAAAAGCACATTAAAATGATATATAGGGTCTTTTGTTTAGACAGGTTTTCTAATCATTTAGGATTCGGTTTAGACAGGTTTCACGGTATTTGTTTATTAATTTGATAAATACAAAACTTTTGTGATCTGTCTATGGCATATCAATATTTTTGATAGTGCCTTCTTCGTATTAAGCAAATATTTACTGAAAAGGTATTCGTTGATTAAGTTATCAAACAACCGTACGTATATTTCGTTTTTTTTTTTTGTGATTGAGATGTGATCTAAAAGTGTATTTTCGTTCCGAACAACCGGAAGACGAAAAGTCGGAAGGACAAAGGTTAATACTATCAGAAGATATTGCCTATAGCTAGTTACAATCACAAATTGGCGAATCAGTGTAAATAAAAAGTTGAAATGATATCAAGATAATTTCTCTAATTAACGTTGAATTTTTGAAACACAAGAATGTATTGTGAACTTAGAAAACAGCTATGCATCATTAAATTATCATATTTACAGTGAAGTGTTTTAAATACTTTATACATTTAAAACATAACACCGCCTTTTTAGGATTGAGGGTACATTTTCCTTCCATTCTAAATATCGGCAAACAATTTCGAAGCGTCAATAAAAGGACTAATGTACGTTACACAAGCTTGAAAGGGTAATCAAGGGAATCAAGATTTTAGAGGAATCAAAAGAATGTTGTCCAGGAACAAAGACCAGACATGGAAAACAGACACACACAACAAACAACATAAAATAACCGAAATAATACATACAAAGTAATAAAAGTAAATGAGGACCAGATGCACCGGTTGGGTAAGCGTCCTACCGGTGCAGGAAACAGGAAACAGAGACTAATTGCACACATAATTTAGCGAACAGAGTAAGATACAATCACACACACAGTAATTAATTGTTAGTCGTCAATATTCGTAAAATGACCACTTGAGTAGAGAAAGCTTAAATAGTATATAAACAAACCGGTTTCCCACCGTCGATCTTGAATCTTTGTCACGTGATGTTATCATTATTTAGATTATGCTAACCTTTCCGTCGTTTTTCATATACAGTGAAAAAAAGTCTATACCGAATCCTTAATAAAACTGAAGACCTGTCTAAACCAGACACTTGTTTAAGTCCCTTATGTCCGTTTAAATGAATTTTGAAGTTTGATAAACCGAACAATTATCATCCAAAAGTGGTTCGGTGTAGAGAGATGTCGCTGTATTTAATCTTAATGACCATTTTTATTGCTAGTGTAGAAAAATAGTTATATTATATCATTAAACAATAAAAACACTTTTCTTTTGTGTTCTTTTTTTGTATGCATGATTTTAGTTACTTTATGTTCTTTGTTGTGTATCTTTTTTTTCCATGTCTGGTTTTTGTCCCTGGATTACATTCTTTTGATTACCGCTATAACCTTGGTTCCCTTGATTACTCTTTAACTCAAAAATTTCATCGGTCATGAAAAAAAAACTATATTGTATTTTTAAGCTCAAGATGTTTCCTCAGTTTAAACACCAAATCAAATTTACGTGCGTAACTCTGGAACCTTTTGTCTCAGGGCCTGACGAATTTCACTGTCTCAAATATGTTTGTATGTCTGTTCAAACATCGTTCCAATAGGTAAAGTTTATCTACTGATAATGATATTATGTTAATTTGTTTTGATAAATATGATTGACCTTAAAATCAAATATTATCTATTTTCAAAATATGGTAGCACAATTCTAAACACACTTTTAAACACAAAACATGTAAAGGATATTCCTTTTCGAAATGTTGCATGAACATGATTGTATTGTACTACATATTTTCAACACTTTAATGAAAAGGCATTAATTGGAAAATTTCATCATACTAACCGACTGAGGTTTTTTTTTTAGCGTCCTTGATTACCCTGTCGGATCTTGCACGGACGACACTATTCCTCATAAGTCTTCAGTTTTTCAAAATGATTTTTCACTTTACTAGGATTATCATAATTTGAAAACAAATAATGTTTTTTAGAAATTATTTTCTTAATCTTCACGACAGATTTTATTTGAGTAATCAAGATAATACTAAAACTTCACTTTTAGTACAAAGTGGCAAAAGAGAAATAAATTTGCATTTCTTAGGATGGTTATACCACCCTTTCTTACACATATTAATCATGATTGCTCATTGGTCACCGTGAGACTGAAGGAAAAAAATACAAAAATGCAATAGGCACATCATTCTACAAATGTTCAGTACTGAACATGTGTAACATTACACTAGACGTTTAATACCTGTACGGGACGCATTATGAGCGCTAACATTCATTGGATGACTTGCAATAATCCATTTTCCTATTTTGTGGTTTTTGATTTAACTGCTCTAAAGGAAGTAACTTTATAGTAGTAGAAAAAACTAATACAATTCAAATAATATTATTGTCAATTTAGATGCCAAATAATTGAACAGAACAATAACAAATTAATCAAAAACATTAGCAATAATCATTGTACATATTAAAATAAACAAAATGAGAAAGATCCCGATGACCAGAACGTAATTAATGCGCCCACTTTAATGACAGCACACATCACATCCATCATCAAAAGATACATCATATAGATATAAACAGCAATATTTAGTACAAGGGACCACTGTGGTTCAGACAAATTACACAGCCTGCGCCGGATCGCAACAAAAGCGTTTCAGAATTTAGTAAAACAATACTAGATAAATATATCTTTTTTAGATCTGAACGAATTCTGGTGACTACTTGTTTTTAAATGAATCATTTTTGAACAAAAAACAACAGACCTCATTGCAGGTATATCTGATTCGATTAAGGTTTAGAAGATTAATTATCAATTACACTTATGATAGAAATGGTCAGATTATTAACCAAAAAAAAAAAAAAAAAAGCATATTACAACTTTCGATTTTTTTGTTAAGTGTTTCATATTTTCGTAATACAAATTGTGTGTAATTGTCTTTTGTTGACATTTATATCGTTGCTTGTGTCTGTTAATTTTAGTTTCTTGTGTTGTGTCACTTTTTTGTTGTTTTTTCCCTGCTTTGAAGTGTATCAGGATTTACCTTAATTAAACATTTCGACAATTCTTCTTGATGCTTACTCTACCGGTGTACCTGATCCATGCTTCCAGTTTTCAGTGGAGTCCAGAGTTGCCCATTAACTTTTGCATGTTATTTGGTTATTTGGTGTTCTTTCTTGTGTTTCTGTACTTTCCTTCTCTAGTCCTCATCTTTGGAATATATTCTTTTAATATCGCTAAATCTTGGTTTCCTTGGTTACGCTTTCTTTCTTTTTCGCCGAAAGTTTTTTTCCAGATGCAAAGTTTCCAAAATGATCTCTACCTATAACGAATAGAAGGCCTCAATTTGATTTTTTAATTTGTCAAATTATAAAAATAAGTTAAATTTTAGTAAGATCATACCATGGGTATACACGTTGATCACTTAATAGCATGATTCAACACACAAAAAAATGGCAAAATATGTTTCCATATTATTTAAAATGTATGGAAACATATGTTTAGGACCAAAATGGAAATTATTTTTGTGTCTTAAAAGCCACATAGAAACGAGAGTTAATTTCTGAATTATATGAAAACCACACCTTTTTCACCCATTAAGTCCTATGGAAGACACAATATCACCATTTGATTTTTTATTTTCCTATTCATAAATTATTTGTTTGTCCTAAACACATGTTTTTCGTCACAAATTATTGTATTTACATTTATCAACTTTCCTTTCATCTATGGCAATATCCCTTCAGCACCTGCGTATCACAACTCATACGTTATGCCAGAGCTTGCCGCAACTACGCAGACTTTTTGTATCGCTCTAGACTTCTTACAATTAGGCTTCTGGAACAGGGTTATGTTGCTACAAGATTGAAGTCATCACTACAGAACTTTTATGGTCGTCATCATGAACTCGTGTATCGTTACCGTGTATCCATCTGCACCATAAAAACTGATTTGTTGACAATGTGTCATAGCTTTCCTTTACTCTTTTCTCTACCCTGGACTTGATTTTTATGAGCAACTCGTCGGGTGTTCCTAGAAAAGCAGAGGACGCTTACCTTACCGGAGCACCTGGTCCATTTTTTACTGAAGTCCGACTTCCTCATTTACTTTTTATGTAATATTTTAGTTACTTTATATTCTTTGTTGTGTTTGTCTGTTTCCATACCGGGTCCTTGTCCCTGAATTACATTCTTTTGATTTCCGATATAATCTTGGTTCCCTTGATTATTACTCTTTTAAATTTTTTTGCATGGTAGTCCCAAACATATGAAAAAAATAAGAGAAACACATGTTTTTAGGTATTTTCAAAGCATATGAAAGATATATGTTGCAATTTTCTCTGTGTAACTAGTTCCATATTTATGATGCCCAAGAATGTGCAATTAACAATGTCCCTAAGGGTTCCGATTGACGCCTATTGCATCAATCAGATCAAGGACATGTTGCCTAAGAGGGATCATTCATAAAACCTGTCCCTTAGGGTTCAAATGGACAACGATGGTATCAATCTGCTTATTATCTTTTATTATCTTATTTTTATTAAAGTTTGTTTTAATCCTCAAAGATAGTAACAGAAGTGATCTTTTTTTTGTTACGGAGCAAGGACAAAGTGTGCCGGTAAAATAAACAATAAATTATAGATTCATATCTTTTGCTCGGAAAATTTGTTACTGGAAACCCTTTAGATTGTCTTCAAAAGACAGGTTAGGGTATCCTCACAAATTATTGTATTTACGTTATTTTTTATTGTAGTTGTCAGAGACTATCTATTGCGTCAAAGTCAGTATAAGATTTGTTGACAAACCAGTTAAAGCTGGATTCTTCGTTTGAGACAAAATAATTCGTTTGTTCCTAAGCAACTGAGCTTATCGAAAGTATTATTGGGGATCTGTGTAAGGTTTATGTATATATTTGTTAGTTTTTTTTTTTTGAAAGAGTAATCAAGGAAACCAAAATTCAGCAGAAATCAAAAGAATGTAATACAGGGACAAATACGAAACAGAAAACAGACATACACAACAAAGAACATTAAGTAACTAAAATAATGAATATAAAGTAACAAAAGCAAATGTGCAACTCCATAAAAAAACTGGGAACATGGTGCACCGGTAGGGTAAGTTATTTTTCGCTTGTTCACTTTTTATGTTTAAAAGTTGAGTTATTTTCACTGAATTGTCCTCATTTGAGACATGTATTCATTCATTTCTTTGTAATACAATTTAACTGTATTTATACTCTTTTATTTAATGTCTTGAAAAAAGAAATTTGCTTTTTTGTAAAACAGGGCCTTAGTGGGGTGGGTCGAGGGTTGCGACGAAAACATAAAACATCCTTTGGAAACGAAACGAAAAACGTCACAAATGTAAAAAAAGAGCTAAATGAATAATAAAGTCGGGACAATAATGTCTATATATCTCAGAACCGTACTCCTTATTTTCTTTCTGGCGATAGGTTTACATTACACACATCTCAGACAGAGATAACGATTAACCGCGCTGTATCTGGTCATTAATCATGTTCAGAAGCCTCAAAACATTAAAATAATTAAGGATCTGTGTTACATCACTTCATTCAATAATCCTGTATAGTATATATTAAATCAAGGTATAGACAGCACAATTGTGCAAGGACGATAAACCTTCCTTGAAAAATAAACTATTTTTGAATTTAAAGGACCAAATAGCTGAATTAACTAAAGAAAAATCAAGGCAGCCAAGATTAGCGATTCAAAGAATAAAGACTAAACAGAGAAAATTTGCACACACAACAAAAACATTAAATAATCGAAATGATTTGTTCAAAGAAACAAAAGTAAATAATCAACCCGGAAATTTAAATACTTGACAGTTTGATAATTTGCTGTCGAAAAGTCTAAGGCTTGATCGACGGCGGCAGAAGAAGGTAGGATTCTGTTGGAAAAGTCATGCTCTTTGGCAACGGGCAAAATATGAAAGATGTATGGATCAAATCAGTGCTTCATAACTTTATTTACATTACAATGACTCGATGCTTCACGATGTTTCTTCTAAATACTGTATGTTGTGTTTTTGTCTGGTCCAGTCTTAGTCCTATTAGTCCTAACAGCTTTAGTCCAATGCTAAACTGTAAAGAAATACAAATAGTTATATACTAGTAATAATACAGTCCATGGAGAAGATGTTATTTTAAGTTTAGTGCTTCACTAGATAAGAGTGAAATAAGATAAATTATACAGATATTTAAGCGACTAAACCATTACAATGTGAATAAAATGATAGGGATGTAGATTAGGACTTGTCTTCATTGTGAATTACTTTACCGAATCAAAAAGATTTTTTTTTTCATATGATATCATATAAGAAGAACAATTATATTGCTGATATGTAAAAGACTCCTTTTATCGTCTGTTGTGTGAACACAACAGTTCTATTTGTGCATATGTAGTGTATATTTATTATTGGTAATAAATTTGTCCTGTTATTCATCATGTTTGAATTATTAATTGAAAAAACCCAACCTAAGTCAACAAAAATAGTTGATGAGTATATTAGGGTTTGGTTTTCTGTCTGTCCTTTTAAACTTTTCAGCATTGTGCTATAAGTTCCATGATTGCTGTCCTTTTTGTCCCGTACCATTGACATTCGCTGGAGGGAACTTTCGGTTTACTCCGTCCGTCTGTCAGTCCGGTTAATCAATTATCCGCACTTTTAAGTCATGCTTGCTGATATGCATTTAATATTTGGTATATTGCTTAATGAAGACAAGTATGTTCCTTGAATTTTGAAAATTAATACACTCAGTTTTCTGCACTTTTTTCGTTTATAAATTATGCATGCACTTTGCATTCTGTTCTCTTCAACTGATTTTTTTTCTGGTAGATTACTTTGCAGTGCCATGCAATACTCTCAGAATGCTTGTTTCTGTATTAAGCAGTAGACTTTGTAAGAATTATGAAAAGCCTGTAATATGTGATAGACCTCAAAAAAGGCTACACATGTTTATGTTTGTTAATCTAGTTTCTTAATGGATTTATATGTTGAAATGTATAATCATTCCTAACCTGTCCGGTCTAAAGATAAAATTAACATAAGCATCCAATTATTTTACATTGTATTTCAGTGTCATTTACAGATCTAATTTTGAAATCTACAACATATTCGGTTACTTCATATCGCATAAAATCAACGGTTATATGAAAAGCCACGTATTAATTTCTGTTAACTATATCATTTAAAAAATGAATTGTATGTATGCTTTCCAACCATGTATCATATTTTGCATGATTCTTAGCTGGAGTGCTACTTGATTTGTTCAAAGATTTCCATTCTTTTGTACCTTCATTAGTGTTAGTTCTTCCTTTATAATAAACGTACCTTTTTATCCAATAAGTGCAAGAAGTAGCGGGATAATCACATTGATGAAAACTGAAGAAGATTGATAAGATTGTTAGATATGTTAGATTAATATACTTATAAAAGGTTTACTTCAAATTTTTTGAAATGGTAAAATTAGCCCAGTTTCTAGTATAAATGTATAGTCCTCCCGACACCTGAGTAAAGCCGAACGACTTATCTTATCTGACAAAAACACTTGTACCCTAAAGGAGGTTTCATAGATGCAATTTACGGCAAGTTAACATGAAATTTTACATTTGATTGTCTGAGTTTGCTTAAATCGCTCTAATTCTTAGTCAACATGTTTTTTTAAAGCAGCATATTTTAACTCCACACAAAACTAAAATTGAAGTATAACTAACACAAAAATAATTATCGCATACGTTACATCAAAGTATGTAATGATGTGAAAGTAAATCTTAGTTGCTTCTGCGTTTGTTGTGTCTTCACTGCCTAAAATGTACTTACTGATAAATGATAATAACCCCCCGAGTGCTCCTCCAAATAATCCACCCCCTCCAACATTATTATTTCTTCCTTGTCTAATGATGGTAGCAGGGATAATTCGTGAACCACCACCTCTCCTCACTGCAACTGGAACGGGATATCGATAAGGTATGACCAGGGTTCCTCCTCCACCGCGTGGGTTGCCTCCCCTTCCACCTCCGTATCCCCTATATCCTCTGCCACCTCCGTAACCACCACCCCCGTATCCTCCGCCGCCGTAACCATAAGAACCACCACTGTACCCTCCTCTGTATCCTCCGGCAGCATTTGCACAAACAATACATGCAACTAAAGTTGCAGCATACACACAGAGCTTCATTTCCGGTTTCATTTCTGCTAGCAACTGTAATCAAATTTTAACTTCTTGTAGATATTACTTCATATCTTAAATATATTTGCTGATTTATAACACTCCTCCGAATACTTTGTCTTATATATACACTTAGTGTCAGAATAAACAAAACTTACTCAGATGTCATATGTTAAAGAGTAATCAAGGGAACCAAGGTTATAGCGGTAATCACAAGAATGTAATCCAGGGACAAAGACCAGACATGGAAAACAGACATACACAACAAAGAACATAAAGTAACTAAAATCATACATACAAAGTAACAAAAGTAAATGAGCAACTCGGACTCCACTAAAAACTGGGAGAATGGACCAGGTGCACCGGTAGGGTAAGCGTCCTCTGCTTTTCTAGAAACATCCACCGATTACTTGTTAATATTATCATTTTAGATTTAATTTCAGTCACATGGAACAAAAACGTATAATTATTCAATAGATAATGGAAAAAAAAGTAAAATTTGGAATGGTTTCTTGTGCATTGGTATATAAAAAAAAATTGCAATAAGGATTTAAAAGAAATGAAGAACACTATAATATTTCTTAGAAAAGTGTCATACTAAGTTGTATATAAAATGTATATAACAAAGATAGGACGATAATAAAGTTGTGAACCCAAATTTGGCATATCAAATTACCAAAAATATTTGTTCTTCGTTACTTAGATAATCAATTTGTACTTACCCGATAAAGAGATATGAAGTTACTTTGAGTGAGGTGAGAGGCAGGTGCTTTTTACAGTTTCCACACTGGTAAGCACTGGTTATGCTAAGTTTATATATATTAACGCATTTTTTTTAATAACCAATCAAATTTGGTGTAAAAAATTAATGAGGAAACATCAAAACATGTTTGAATAGCCTACATTTTTTTCTCCAAGATGTCATCTACAGTTTTCTAAAATTAAGACATTTATGGTGTTGTATTTTCATTCTTTTCATTGGACATTCGTGACTTACAGGGGTCACATAAGACCTCAACACATGTACATAAAAAATAACATTTTGCCCCTAACTAAACTAACAGACATTGTATCGAACTTTACGCGTCAACTTGCTTTTCTGACCATGAAACTGAACTCAAAGACCAAGGTCAATATTTCTGTTTAACGAAGATGGACGAATGATGTCTCTGTGGAAAGCAGATTATCACATCATAATGATATATGGTCCTCTTTCACACATGTGTTTGTACGAATTACTTATCCCCTAAAATCTTTTAGAATGTTGGGCACCAGTCTGTAATGATCGTTGATCTAAGAACCGATTGGCTTTTAGTTTGGATAGTTTAAGTTGCTGCTGTATGATTTCATTGGTATGTACTCATTAATTGAGATATAAGTTCGAAAATTATTTTTGAAAATATAGGCTCAACTTAGTATTAGTGTTGAATCGCACAGAAATGGGAAAATAAGCGGTAACTATTATTTGGAACTATCAAGCTTTTCTCGTTGTACATAGCATTAGGCGCCCAATTATATGATCCGATTCAAAATTATATCTTCGACTCACTGTATCGGTTCAACATCTTGAAAAATCAAAGTTGAGTCGGATTACATAAAATTGACAACGTTTACTATCCATTCCTTCAATAGTAGATAAATCATTGGACAATAAAATTGCAACCAGCTAAAGTAAAATTCCCTGCAAATTAACAATTAGTCTAATACTAGTTCTTACTAACACTTCTATCCTTTCCTCTTTTCATATTTGAAAAATAAGAAAATTACATCGTATCATAAACAAATTCTATAAATACAGTCACGAAATTAACGGGTATAAATTAATGAAAATAATATGTATTTAAAACTGAAAAAAACCTAATAAAACATGTAAATTATAAACGTTAAACATTTATATTGTTATAGATAGCCCAACATGGCAAACAGAAATAGTACAAGACTATTTTTTATAGCAAAAGTGATACATTACTTTTAGGATAATTTAAGAGGCAAAAAGATTTTAACTCAAACATTCTATATATGTTTTCAAGTAAAGGGATTATAACAAAAGTACTGAACTAATTAAATCTAAAAGGAATAGTAAACAGGGAAATCTTTACAACTAACGGCATTATCAGGGTAAAAAACGGAATTTTGGAGAAAAAAAAAACGTAATGGTCTTGACTTGGTATAGAGGTATTTCAAAATAAAAGATGGATTAAAGCAGGGTTTTTAGCGCGTTAAACCTCATGCTTCCATTACATTTCATTATTTACGGTATTTTTTGACACAAATATGCAGCATAAAATTGACACCAGTCAAAATTGGCTAAATGAGTTGTCAAAACAGCACAGAAGATATCAACAATAAATAAGTGAAAATTAAAAGAACCAAATACAATTATAGAAACAAATACAATTAATAGAACTAAATACAATTAATACAATTAATATTGTAATTATCAATACAATCAAAATTATATTAATCCAAGCCACGAATTAAAACAAATCTTTTAGGGGAAGTCGCGTCAGCGTATGAAGCGTATTTTTTATTACCTTGGTCCAAAAGTGGTCCCTTAGGCAAAACTAATACTAAACTTTACGATAAAAGGGATGACTTTTAATCCCCTGTTGTTAACTATTCGTTTTTAGACGGTGACGTCCCCTTGTCACCATTATATGGTGTTTACATAGCACAGTTGATTTGATTTGCTCGTATTTGTAACAATGTTTTGGATTTAAAAGAAATGAATCTTTATATTACCAAGAAATTACTACATCAAGGTTTTCCATATCACAAGCTCGTAAAAACTTTCAGAAAATTTTTCAACCGATACAAGGATCTCACTCTCAAATACAGATGTACTTTTATAGGATTGATACGCGTGGGTATCTCTTGCCATTGTTTCACAGTATTATTCTACACAAAGCACCGAAAGCTCGAAACTCACCCAATAAGTAAACTACACCAGTGAATAGGCTCATTCGTAAGGGATATAGTTATGATATTGTTGTCAAATTGTTAAAGATCGCATGTTTTCTTTTTTTTATTAACATTTATTCGCTCATAGCGTCATTACATGGAAAGTAAAACTCTACAGCTTTTGAATGGTGAAAACTTCCCATTTACATTCTCCGTTCCTCATTTAATTCCCACTGCATATTTTTATCAAATATAAACATTATCAAATAAAATTATATATTTTTAAATTCTTCAATATTTAAACTGAATTGCATATAATAGATTTTTCATATCAATAAATGCTTTAAAAACTAATTTCCCCAACCTCTCCATTCCAAATATCCATCCCGCATCTGGGTTGATGTAATTGAAATCAGTAATTGCAATCAACTGCAATTAAGTACATTTTTGGGAAGTAATTGCAAATTATTTGTAATTGAAAGAAATTTCAATTACATGTATTTGAAAGTAGTTAAATACTTTCGGAAAAATGATTTTTTAAAAATACTTTTCAATTACTTTTCAAATACATTGCAATTTAATGTTAAATTGATCTTTTCGATACTGTTTTTTTGGAGGTACTTGTGTAAGCTAATAAGGCAAGTTTGATCAAACTATATAAATAATACATTAATTAAAAAAACCCAATAATTTTAAAGGGGAATGTTGTGATCACGCCAAAGTACCTTAACCCTGCCGCATTTTTTGCGCTTGTCCCAAGTCAGGAATTGCTGGCCTCTGTGTGTCTTGTTCCGTTTTACCTTGTTTATTTTTTATGTTACAAAATGTACTTGAGTATATAGGGACAACATTTTTGTTTTACCCATGCATAATTATTTATGAGAGTTTCCTCGTCGTTTATTGAAAACCAATGGATGGTCTTGGGCTGCCATTTTCACCCTGGTGGGGTTGTTGTCTCTTTGACATATACCCTATACCTAGTCTCGTCATAGTACTATTGTATTGAAATGAAATATGTTTTAACTAATCTTTTTCTCTTTCACAAGATTTAAAGGATCTCTGATTCTTAAGAATAATAAAAAAAAACAGATTGTCTAGGAAAGGGCACATTTGGTGCCAATTTGAATACCGATACTTTGTTGAATAAATGTTCCCAAATGCGACAAATATAATCAAATTTTCAGATGAAAGAGAAATCGAAAAATTGAAAATTGAAAGAAGAAGAAAATGTACGTTTGTACCTAGTTATACCAGAAATAATAAGAGAATATATAAGGTTGGTTGCACTATACATATGATATTCAAATGCACTGTTTCGTACACAAAACTGATCCGGTCTAATTTTGTAAAACTTAAAAATGAAAGTTGAACTTGGTGGAAATATTCATTGTGGGTAGTAGAGCACCCGTACATGAATAGATGCAATACTGGCTGTTTTTCAAAAATGCAAAATTTCGCACGAACTTTAAGAATTAAAATCATGAACAAATGAGTAGAAAAAGTTCCACTTTTTATTTGCTTTTTTACAATAATACCATGCCAACTTACTTTTTCTGGCAGATTTTAAGTACCTGATATTTTAGAAAACCAATTATTTTTGGGAAGGCATCCAAAATTTGTTATGAAACCTGATGTATAATTGTATTATGTTACCAAGGCTACAGATTTTTATAACAACAAAAAGAAAATAGTATCTATCCTTTTTTTAAGGATCTTCATAAAATAAGGTTTTGAAAAATATATACTTTTTACAGGAAAAAATGTTGGATTTGCTTGTTTAAATGTCTCAATATAGCTTTATTTCCACAAATTGTCATAAAGTTATCTGCAGTGATCTATCCATATAGTGGAACCTAACAAACTATAAAGGGACTATAGAAATTGTCTGGCATTGACAGGTTTTCGGTGTACTTAATATCTGGTTTATACAGGTATTCGGATTAATCCGGGTTCGGTGCCTCATGCTCAAGTTATATTCAAATCAATTATAAAGACAGAACTACAATTTATTCCTATACTGTAATTATGGAACTGGAAACAAAAATAAAAAGATTGACGATTATGTCAACCAAAGTTAGTCCAATTTTCTCATTTTATAAGGTCTAATGGTTATTGTTGGTCCGTAGTTTTTTTTTTAAATTACACTGAAAAATTTTTCATATATTCTGAAAAATAAATGAAATACATATGTTTCCCGTTTTTTCATATATTTATATGTACAAATATGTATTTACTTCCATATTGGGCTTTAGCATATGTATCCATATTCAAGAAGTAGTCTTTGTAAGGGTCATGCAAATTCTGTAATATATGGTACACCCCAAAAAAGGCTACGACGTTTTTATCTTAGTTATTAAGTTGCTTTATAGGTCGATATGTTGAAATTTATAATTATTCATCACAACCTGACACATTGAAAATTCAATGGATTTTATTGTATTTTAGTGCCATTTACAAAGTTATCTCCCTTAATTTTGAATTCTACTATACATGCTATATTATATTTATCTCCTACGAACAGGGGTTGTTTGAAAAACCACTTGTTAATTTCTGTTTACTATAACATTTTAAACAAAATATCAAGACATATAAATATGTAGGCTTTCTAGCCATGAATAACATCAGCTGCAATGGAAGAGTGGGGTTTAGCGCGCTGTAAAACCTAGATTAAACCACCGTTTCGTCTGAAGTGCCTGTACCAAGTTAGGACCATTGCGGTACCAACTGCTCCAGCCAGTGGTGCAATATCTATTTTGCCAGATTTATTTTGTACTTGACTTGATTATGAATCGGATTAGTGTTCGGTAATTTTGTTGTTATCCTTATTTGCATGATCCTTAGCTGGAGTACATATTGAAACATAATTATATTGCAATTTTCCCTTTGTTTTATGTTCAGATGTAAGAAACTGATACTTCAAAATAGTAATCTTGTGTGTTTCCATGTTTAGCTATGCTTTCGTAACGCATATGCTTTGATACCTTGCGCTTATTTTTTTAAATTGTTTTTTGGGTGGTTTACATGTATGTGTGTAACTTCATAAGTCGCTTATCCGACTATGTCCACAGATAATTTCTCCCTTTCTTCTGTTTTTATTGCTTTTGTTATTAATATGAAAGTAATTAGGAGGTTGAAATCCAATTGTTCTTGTTTTTTACCAATTAAATATTTTTAAAAGATTATCAATTTAAAATTTAAAAGAACATGCATCTCGAAAAACACCTGCATCTCTGGATTTGCTCAGAACTTTTCAATGGAATGTTTTGTTAGGAGGATCTGCCCTTAAAATGTTTATTTTCTGTGCAATTGCCGTGAAAGTATAACCCAATTTTCCAAAGTAATGTGGAAAATCTTTTTTCCTGATTCTGATAGTGCTTATAGTCAAGAAACATTCAAAATGGTGTTTTTAATACCATGTTTCACTACTACCTGATTCTTACAAAGTCTGACACTTAATGATAAACAAATGTTTCTTTTTGTTTTGTTACAGACATAGACATTCAACCAAATCAAAGAATAATTGTTTAACACAGATGATCATGTCGAAGAATATTGTAATAGAATAAAGTAAGTGATACTTTTTTCAACAGAGGTCATGTTTCAAATGTTGGGTATCAATTTGTTCATTTTTGTTGAAAATTGTATTATTCACGTACGGTATAAGGTTCTCTTTGCGATAAATTATCCATGGTATGAATCAATAGGTATTAATTAAAAACATCGGACTGCAATAATGAACAATTACTGTGAAAGTATCAATTTTCGCGTTGCACTAATTTTTGCTATTATCGCGAAAAATAGTACATGCAAAATTGATTTTTATTACACTATAGTACACTTATCATTTTTTGAAACCGCTAAAATTGATACCGCGAAAATGTTCACTTGACAGAATCCGCGAAAATTAGCATACGCGAAAATTATTACGTTTACAGTATACTCCCTTTATTTTGTACAAGTGTCGCCTTGAAGGCTGACAATTCTTTATATTTCTAAGGATGAACTGTAATGTTCCAAAATCCATTCTTCTTCAGGGTTACCTTAATGTTTTGTAGAATGTGTATTTGATTAAAATGATATTGATTTGTGGTTACTCCTTGAAACAGTTGATAAGCATATAGAAACATGCAATATTTATATGGTTGGAATTTTTTAATTAAGAAACCACTGGAACGATGAAACTGTTTTTGGACCATAACCCCTGAGGGAATTCACCAACCCGGTATTTAGACTTGCCAGACCACGAAATTTATATGATATATTAGTTAGCTACCAAATTAGGCTGCGTTCCTCATAATAAACACATGGGGCTACAATAATACTATGAGAACATTTCTCGGTGCTGCATTTTGCTTTTTTTTTTTTAATTTTAAAAAATTTTTTAAGAATACTTATTGTATACAAATTACTTTTGGGCGACTAAATAGTGCTCAGGAACCTAGCCGGGAGTTAGGCGCTCTGTCCACAGAGCAACTGGGTTGTGTGCCCCAGGTGGTGGAATGGGGTGCCCCTGGCGTGTTACATGCTGGGGTTGTCAGGCTGTAATACGGAAAACCTGACCGCAAATCATGGTAGTGCACCGTATTGGGAAAGATGCAGGAAACCTGCTGTGGTATTCGTTAGGAGTAGGAATCTGCGCGCTCCGCCACAGGACTCTGAATTGCCCGACCCTACCCATCCCCTCCTTTTTCTAGTGGCAATCACAATTTGTCGACCCATATATCCTTGTGTCCCATCCCTTGTTTAATTTCATTATCATCAATTCATGTTCATTTGATCATCCGTTTCATGTTCATCGCCTGAATACAGTTGAAATATTGCTGTTCATGCGTTAAACCCCAACAATCAATCAATCAATTAAATTACTCTTGAATTTAAACTTTACTTCGTATTTGGTTTATTGCTGCTGATGAGATGTTATTCCTTGAATCACTTGTACATCATACAGAATTTTTCAATATTCATATGTTTGGTATTTTTATTTCATTATCCGAGAATTTTTACTTCATAACATCAAGAATTTACTATCAGAGTGTTTGCAAAGTTAGTCTTTTTTAATAAAAAAGCACTATGGAAAAATGGCATTACATTTGTCTACATACTTTTCCCCTATATAAACAGTATATAAATATCTACATCATAGATGTTTCAGAATGAATTTAAATGTTTTAGTTTTTTCCTAGATGCCTAGAGATGCATTGAATATATTTCAGGCAAATTCGACCAAATTGTGAAAAAATTATAAGCCAAGCATTGCCTGATTCTTACACAGAATTGTACTTAACATTTTTAAAATTTCAACTTGTTCTCATTTGTGTTATATTTATTACCTTATTGTTTGTTATTGTTCCAGCTATTTCAAAAATAAATAAATAAATAAATAAATAAATAAATAAATAAATAAACATATCATAAAAATACCATATATATTCCTTTTTTTTTATAACACTTATAGTTTCCTTTAAAATGTAGTAATAGCACCATATTTAGAATCAGTATTTTTTGTTCCAGTTGGTGCATTTTTAATACCCAGTTCTAATAATTACTCTTGAACAATTTGTGAAAATAAAATATGTTTTCTTTTTGTTGTAATACTAAAGAGGAGATTGATAGAACAAGTATTTAGTATTTTCTCTATGAGAAAAGAGACACATTTCAATTGACATTTTTGAAATAAAAAATAATTCAGTGGGTTTTAAATGTGCTTGAATCACTTTCTGTTTGATATTTACAAAGACTGTTACTTAAGGAAGTAGACATACGGTAAGGGTCATAATTCCTGAAATCAGTGATATGTTTGTATCATATTCAATTTCATCTAAGCCTATTAGGCTTCCATTTGAAACAGAATGAAATCAGTTCAAGTTTATGCTTACATGAGATTGATGTCAATTGTTGAATACAAACGTTCCAATGGTTTTTAAGAATTGTGTCTACTTCCTTAAATTGATTTGAATGCAACAAACACAATAATATTCGATTGCTTGATGTTTTTATTTACAATCATCCCCAGTGCTTTACGATGTGTACTCTATGGTGTGTGTGTGTGGAAGTGCTTGATCCAAGATTTAGGTATAATAGTTTTCAGGTTCATCCATCTGGAAATATAAAAAAAAACATCCAAAACATTGAAGTTTTCTTTCAAAACAAATCTTTCTGCAAAAATGACATTGAAACGTGTTCATAGTACATTATTTTACAGATCTATAATGGTATTAAAACAAGAATAAACCACCCTCCCCCTTCCCATCTTTAATCCATAATTATTCCAATTGGTATATACCGGATATTTCCAGCGTGCTTTTAATTTTCACTATACATTTTTTTCCATTGTCGATTGTTGTGTGTTTGAACGTGCTTTTGCTTATGGGTATCTCCCTTCGAGAGCTTACCAAAAGAATATGTTCCAAAGATAAAGACTAGACAGAGAAAAAAGACACAACACAGAACATGAAATAACCAATTAACAAAAGTTAATGAGTAACCCGGAATCCACTAAACCTGGGAGCATGGACCAGATGATAATCATTTTTTAATGAGTCGTTCTATATTCTTGCTTTTCGTGTAAAGGCTTGGGGTAGCGCTTAAAGTTCTCTAGATTTCAATGCATACGGTCATACACTTCTTAATACTTCAAGGTGGGAAAGGTGGAGGTAGTAGTTAAAGTTAGTTTAACAACGACCAAAGAACAAAGGAAAAAAATATTTTTCAAAAATACAGCGATCCTCTTTTAAACTTTTAAAAATTGGGTTGGTTGAGACAGGTGTTCGGGTAATTACGGTTTAAAATACGTTTTTTTTTAATTTATAGAAATGAACTTTTAAAAAAAGTCCATTTTAGACAGGTTTCCGGTATAGCTAGGGTTCGGTATAGACAGGTATCATTGTACAGATAACATCGTCATCTTTACCTTATTTGCCATTAATGTTGCCAATCAGTTGCGTCAATAGTGGTAATATAACAGCAAGGAAAACTGTAAAGAAATGAGTTATTACTTAGTAAGGTATAAATTTGGCTTAAGTCTCCTCAGGTTATTTTTGAACTGGAGTTTTTAATGTTGAAAGCGTTAAAGCCGAATAATGATTTGTATCTAGTTGCTACTTCCGGATATGCTTATGTGATGCGTTGCAACCAGACTTTGTTTTGATGTACTTAAGGAGGGGGGGGGGGTACTTAACATCTCTGAAATGTATTTGGCTCGTTTCAGGTGGTAGACCTAGGTTAAGGGAAAACATTCTTGAAATCAGTGATATGTTTGTGTTTTATTCAATTTCATCAAAGCCTTTCAAGCTTTCCTTTGAAACAGAATGAAATCAGTCCAAGTTACTTTGATTCATACATGAATTTGATGAAAAGGCTGAATACAAACGTTCCAATGATTTTTAAGAGTTGTGTTCCTTACCCTAGGTCTACCTCCTTATATTTCTTGAAATTCTATTCAATGTTTTACTTTGATTAAAGAAGCAAAAATGTATAAATTTCAAGAAATTCTAATATGTTTCATTGTACTAATTTTAATGAACATAAAGTAGATTCGTCAATAATACTTTTGATCACCATGATGCTTTAAGTTTGATATCATAATGTCCAATTAAAACGCTTTGCTGATGTTTGCAGTTATTTCCCTTAGATGTTGTGCACCCCTTAATACACTAAATAAAGTATAAAATATGTACCATCATATTTAGCAGGTTTTTGTCGATTTGATTGCAGTGTTGACTCTATAAACAAGCATTTTTTATATACCAATTCTCGTGAAATCACAGTTTTACGGGACGGAACTTAGACGCCCTATTTGGTTTTTAATGCGAAAAAATGTGAAAGAGGAATCTTGCTTTTTTTGTTTTGTTGAATGAACCAACTCAGAAACTAACTTCTAAGCTCGTAAAAAGTGTCGTGCCGTCTCAGCGTACTCGTAAAATTGTTTTTATAAATAAATACAGCCATGGACAATCCTAGAATGCAATTTCGGAATTGATTAATTAACGAAGGTCATTGGTCTTTTGATAATCCGCTAGATAAGGTTGAACAGACACACTGTTTCAAAATAGTATATACTCTCGATTGATTACATAACTAAATAGAACAAACTCTAAGAATTCTTGTTTGATATTTTGCCGTTAACTTCTGTTAAAATTGATACTTGTCAAAAACTTAAAGGCAAAAATTAAACTTAAATATACTTATCCTAAAATGAACCGACATTAAGCAAATTTAGATAGTAAAACAATCCAATCTTTAAAAAATCTACTTTTACTTACTGATGAGAGGAAAGAGACCTCCTAATCCACCTCCTAATCCACCTCCACCTCCGAAAAATCCACCTCCACCACCTCCAACTGCACCACCGCCTTGTCTGATAATCGTTGCAGGGATTACTCGAGCATTGACTCCTCCTAAACCTCCTAAACCTCCAAAACCTCCTCTACGAACTGGAACAGGCACTGGATATCTATATGGTATGACAACAGTTCCACCTCCCCCTCTCCTTCTACCACCTCTGCCGCCATACCCACTGTAACCTCTTCCACCGTATCCACCGCCGCCTCCTCCGTATCCTCGAGCCCCGCCGTATCCTCCGCCTCCACCGTAACCATAAACACCTCTACTACCTCCATAGCTCCCTCCTCCACCGTAACTTCCACCGCCACTATAGCCTCCGGCGGCGTTAGCCCCGACAATACAGACAACAACTACGGCGGCATACACACATAGTTTCATTTCCGGTTTCATTATAGTTTGCATCTAAAATTCAAAGAAATATCAATGTCATTAGTTAAAGGTCTATATAAAATTAGCTATATTATTCCCTATTACGTCTCTCCGTCTAATAGTCGTTCAGGTTACCTCACATCCTTTACATTGCTTATATACATTTTTTTTTCTCTTTTGTTCTTAAATATGGGAATTGGATACCCATTTTAGGTTGTAGTTTCAGTGAGCAAAAATCAAAGGTGTTCATGGTAGACCCAGGCACTGGGTGGCGCATGTAAATTTTTTTCAAACATGTTCATTCATTGCATTCATTGTTGAGAAGAATAGGCCTACAGCAGCGATAAGCTAGTCGTAAAATGCGACTAATTAGTGCTCAGAAACCTAGCCAGGGGCTAGACGCTCTGCCCACATAGCAACTGGGATGTGTGCCCCAGGTGGTGGAATGGGTACCCCTGGCGTGTTACATGCTGGGGTTGTCAGGCTATAATACGGAAAACCTGACCGCAAACCATAGTGGTGCACCGTATTGGGAAAGATGCCACGTTCCTCGCACGTTAAAGAACCCTGCTGTGGTATTCTCCCGTAGTAGGAACCTTTGCGCTCCGCCACAGGAGGCTAAATTGCCCGACCTTACCCATCCCTCCTTTTTTTGTACCAATCAAAATTTCTCGACCCTATTATCCTTGCGTCCAAGGTGATGTTCATTTTATCACCCATTTCATGTTCATCGTCTGAATATAGCTGAAATATTGCTGCTCGGACGTTAAACCCCAACAATCATCAATCATTTTTGATAAAAAAAAAATCATGTTTTCTAAAAATATGAATGTTTTATTGTAATCTACTGAAATGGTTAGAGTGAAAAGAACTACATAGAAAGCACTATGCATTTGAAATAATGGGGGAATAAATCTTTGATCTGTGCATAGCTTTAGTGGATTTGTTAAGGTACTAACATGCATTTTGAGTCACATCCTTTAAAAGAAGAAAATCCTTGTTCTTCCTGACATACAAAAAGAGTTTAATATTACATTGGAACAAAATAATTGATTGGTCAGGAAACAATTCACTCTGTGGCGTCCATATTATATAATCTGTCTGGGACAGACTCTTAATAGCATAATATCATTATATCATACATAAGCCCATAAAACATGGTCATGTATTTTAGTAAAGAGTAAGGATTAAAAATGTTAAGAATACTAGAAATCTTTTTTAAAAAAAATGATTGTCGCCTTTGCTTTTTTGAAATTTTAACGTGATGTATACCCCTGAAAAATTTGGTAAATGGGTCTAAATGTGTAAAAAAAAATTAACAGGACAATTTGCTAGCATAAAATAAAGGGATCTGGGAATATAAGAGTAATAGCAGAAAAAAATAGTAATTATTAAGAGTTCTTCAATCATGTAACTAAGACTACAAACCGAATTTATGGTCACCCAACATGGAAAAAAAAGAAAGAAAAACAACTACAATAACATTGAAAGACACAATCAGTTATAAATATATATTGTACACATTAAGGTCAATGTCGGTTCATATGCTACATTCACTCGTTTTAAGGAACAATGTATTACTTTTCAATTTAAATTCTTAACATAACATTATTTTTATTAAACTATTTTGCATTAGAAAAAAAACGATGTTTCTCAAATGGTACAAGAATGTTCGAATATTTTTTATTTGTAACTTAAACAAACTACAAAATTACTGGGTCCTTTAACATAATGTATCCAATTATGGACTTTATGGATTTTCTAAATTAATAACACCTTTCTAAACCGAACCCTGAATAGCAAGAAATCCTGTTCACTATGCACATCTATTCAATATAAATTACCTGGTGAACCAAAAACTTGCCTAAACCAAACCTCAAAACTGTGTTTCGGTTTAGACAGGTTTCACTGTTAAATTTATACCAATGAAACGGATGAAAAATAAGTGGTCTAGTGTGAGTAGTTTATAAAAAAAGAATCCCGTTCTTATTACTTCCTTTGCCATCAAACCACTTTATGTAATAAATCTCTACATATATTCCGATGGAATATAAACGTCTTCACTTACTCGTTACTCTTTGAGTTTTTTGTTATCTAAACACGATACATTTACAAATTTAATATGAAATTAATATTTAATTGATTAATTTAAAAAAAAAAACCAAATTTAATCAAATCTTTAATTAAAACATACCAAACTAGTTTGAATGCTCAGTGGAAAGTATTCACAAAAATACTAACACATACAGTTTTGCTTATTCATCACATTTACTATAACGATATAGTATTATCTTTGTATTTGTCAATGGCCTTTGGCCAACTTTCCTCCAACTGATCAAACAAAATACTCACGAGTAATTGTTATTACTTAGTATTTCAATAACATAAAAATACTAAATTTGGAAAAATGGGTAACGCCTTGGTAACACAATACTTAGTACATACTACCTATCCTGTAAAAATAGGATGAAAATGTAATTGAAGATAAGAAATTTCATTAATATGATAGATGACAAACACACAAAAACCAGAGTCTAAATAAACATAAAGTATTTTGTCCGTATGAGTTTCTTTTGGGCTACGGACACTCACTGAAAAACTAGCCATTATAAGCTATTCAGGTATATTGTTCATACGCTGTAAATAAAAAGTTGTATTTCCACATAAGAGCAATATATGAAGAATCTTTTGATTCCATAAGAAGTGTTGCTTTGTTATTCAAAGAAGGAAAAAAAAAAATAAAATAAAATAACAATAAAACAACTATTCTTGTTACACTTGAAGATGTACAACTTTGGAAATTCCCGACTGAAAATGTATAATATGGACTAAAAATGTCGAACATAATTAATTCTCAATGGATCTTGTATCTACATTTTGTACTTTTGCAAATTCCAATTCTTAGGTAATTTGCATTTTAAAAAAATCCGCGTTTCATCTACAGATTGTAATAAAAATATCGGTACTTAAACAGTTTTGAAATTGTACTTACTTCTTGTCAGATTTCGGATGAATTGGCAATGTCCTTTTTGATATTACAAGGTTGTGTATTTGTTAGTGTAAAAAAGAAACGATGCTGGAATTTCAAAACTTTGGTGCATTTACCGAACTATGAAATAGGTACTCTACAAAGATATAACGAAAGGTCAGATGAAAAGAGGTGGGCCATAAAGTGTCTTATTGGCCTGAAATTCAACTGATAATTAATCATAAAGTGTTGAATAATTTAACTGTTAATTTGGAGACTTGAATCCATCACAAATGAGAAAACATAAAGACTTTTCATGATTCTGGTCATATATTTGCCAAGAAAATGGTGTCAAGAAACAACTTTATTTAGTTTATACACTCACTTTAAAGAGTTTGTCATATATGAAAAGATAGAGTCGTTTCTTGGGTGTGAATATCCCCCCCCCAAAAAAAAACAAACAAAAACAAACAAAACAAAACAAAACAAAACTTACAATTCTCAGCAATATTTGCAAAAATGATGTAAAATGTTGGCACCGTTATGACGTCATTACAATGAACTGATGCCACAAATTATTATTTTTCCTTTTCATTAGATATTTCAGACGCGTGCAGGTCCGGGTGTCAAAAGAATAGGCCTGCAGCAGCACTAAGCTTGTCGTAAAAGGCGACTAATTAGTGCTCAGAGCCATAGTCGGGGCTAGGGCGCTTTGCCCACAGAGCAACTGGGTTGTGTGCCCCAGGTGGTGGAATGGGGTACCCCTGGCGTGTCACATGCTGGGGTTGTCAGGCTATACTACGGAAAACCTGACTGCAAACCATAGTGGTGCACCGTCTTGGGAAAGATGCCACGTTCCTCGCACGTTAAAGAATCCTACTGTGGTATTCTCCCGTAGTAGGAATCATAGGGCTCCGCCACAGGAGGCTAAATTGCCCGACCTTACCCACCTCTCCCTATTTCCAGAGGCAATCAAAATTTCTCGACCCCATTGTCCTTGTGTCCCGTCTCATTTTTCATTTCATCATCATTTTATGTTCATTTTATCATCCACTTCATGTTCATTGCCTGAATATACCTGAAATATTTCTGCTCGGGCGTTAAACCCCAACAAACAAACAAACATTAGATATTTTACTTGTTATGAACAACTTTTATGTTATTACAATTAAGTTGATATTTTCAGGCAATATTCATTGCTTAATGCCCCTACCCATGTCTTATCATTTTTATCGCTTAATCAAAACTTTAACTAAGTCGTGCTCATAATGATTGTAGAGAACACTGTGTAAGTTTTTAGTAAATCATGCAAAATGGGAAAAAGCAGAAATATGCATTATGGAAAACGAGCGATTTCACAATATAACTTCACTAAAGGGTATTTTTTCTATGTTCTGGCCATTATTTGGTCTCTGTGTCATTAGATTTACGTAGATGTTTTCAATAAAATGTCGGAAAATTGAGGTATTGACAGAATTATCTCTGCATTTTAATGAAATTATTACACAATTTACCATGATGATCTTGTCTTTTTTCATGGTCTGATCATTAGTAAGTAAAAGTAGATTTTTAAACTTTCAAAATGGTTTTTTTTTCATGCCTAATTTCTACAGGGACTGGCACTTTTAAAAGCACTTAATTCTTCTAAATGTAATGCAGACAGTGGATGACACATATAAGACAAAATGCTGGAATCAAGTGCAAATATGTTTTATGTAAATAAACAATTCAGAATTCAGGAGCAGACATTGCCAACAATTTATAATACTCTTGCAAATCTTTTCAAGTAGTTGGTGTTATAAATTTAAAGGACTTCTTACAATAGTTTGTACTTATGAAAAAAAGTTGCGAGAATCATTTACCTGTAAAAAAATATTAAAAATATACACAATAACTGAACCATTTAAAACGATCAGTTCGTTTAAAATACTTCTCAGAAACACGGTTTTGGTAATATTATGTAAAATTAAAGAAACTGTAACCGACTTTTGTTTTCATTATCCCAGTCAGTATATAATTGGTATGCTATAAACGTAATTATTTCGCAATGAACTTATTTTCGCAATTTTTGAGTTAGACAGAAAACTGTGGAAAAATAACCAGCGAAGTTATTATTTACGTTTTTATTGTCACTAATTTTTAAGCCAAATTGATACCCGCGAATAGGTTTACTAGAGGGAAACCCGCGAAAATTATCGACCGCTATTAATAATACGTTTACAGTAGATAAATTGGCATAACATTTTTCTACCTTGATTCACCTATGTGTAAAATGACAGCTATGCTATTGATTTAATATGTGTATAAAATATAAAATCAGCACTTCATTGAAAAAAAGGAGATAAAGATATACCATGAAGCCTGTCTAAACCGAAAACTAAATAAACTAGAATCCTGTCGACACATTTTGAAGCCCATTTGTGTCTGTTTCAACGAATTTTGATCTTCGATAAATCGAGCATTACCTATCTACAACACACAAAGTCTTTAGTTCAAGCGTGGTTCGGATTAGACAAGTTACAATATAAAACAATATCATATAAAGAAAAAATCCACGAAACGAAATTGTGACGGAAAACTGAAATCCGAGGGACTTTTGGTTGTTAATACGTGTATCGGAACTATAATTGTTTCCAAAACTGTACATGTAGGAGTGAACTGAAACTGGAAGGAAGGTACATACTGTTAGTTTAATAGCGATAGACACCCTTTTTTCAAACAATGAAACTGAATAAAAAGTCTACATTATAACATTACAATTTAAAACAATCACTTCAGTATTCGAAATTTTTCTTTTAGATAGAACAGTTCACATTATCTGACTATAAAACCAAGATCCAAAACCTGTGTCTAGGCATATATTCCTATGGCACACCTTACACCTTTGTGACCCTAAGCTCTCTCTTCAAATAGATGGATTATGTTATTTGAAACCTACATGGCGGTTTTCAGTGCAGTTGGTTGTACGGTAAGGGACACCTTTTATATCTACTACAAGGCAGCAGACCTATAACCGCTTTCTGATTTATTCGAAACACTTCGCTATATAGGATCAAAGCATCACCACTAATCAATACAAATAAGCGAAGCTATTTTCAATGCAATTTACAAATTTGCATCAAAAGGCGGGGTTTAGTACCCAGTGTGACCGAGGTGTTAAAATGTTTAAAGCCCTCTGCGCAGGAGACTGATGTAGGGGAAATTTTCTGATCCGTTAGTAAACATGAAATAGTCATTAGATCAATAGATAATATAATGTTTTATATATGAACCAAGATAATATAATAAAAAAAACAACAAAACATGATAAGGCGGCAAGAATCTTAGTAACACATTTCGAACCAATATTTAAGTAACAAGGTTGCAAAATGTTTTTATTTACATTATTCCCCATTGCTGTGTGGTGTGTTCTCTGTGGTGTTCGTTTTAGAGTCGAATGATACATCCAAAAACCATTATCGAAGGCAATCAGGTGTTTTTCAATCTAAAAAAGCACAATGCATTACATTTATTTCCAGGATTACTGAAATAAACCTTATTCCAATCAAATGTTGGAATTCCTCTGAGCACAATAATGGAAAATATTATGTAAAACACTACCTACATGTACATGAAATATAATCGCAAAGTCTACTTGTGTCATATAATGAGAGTAAAATATACTTTTTGTATATGCGTTATAAGCGATTGTTTTAACCCTATATCTTTTACTCTATATCACTACATAGGTTGTTGTTTATGGACGTTTTTTTTCATACATCTCTGCTTTATAATAATGAATTCAGAAATTGTTGCGATTTGTGTCATTTTGGGCAACGGAGTAAAATACCTCTTCAGTAATGCGTAACTTTCTATAAATAATTATGTAAATTTAAAATTCATGGGCATTTATCAAAATTTCTGTATTTAAAGTATCAGCTTGCTCATTTATCAATTGTTAAATTTCGTTAATTGTTGTGAAGGTTTCTGGTAATTTTTCTGATTTCGTTATGATATATTTTTCATTTATTGAGATTTGTCTTTTTTTTAATAAAAAAAAAAACGATGCAACACAAAACATACATAAGTTTTCAAATTGCTTACGATACCTTATGTACAAGAATGTCTTTATTTGCCAACTCCGCCTCCGGCGCCGGCTATATTGGCTATAAGAGTGGCTATGAGTGGTAAGAGCGCCAGGGTTACTGATAAAATAGAATAAACAACGGGTAGAGAGAACACAAAAACAATAAACAAGTTTGTTATTACAGTTATTCACATGCAAAGACACTTGTGTAGAGCGAACTAAAACACAAAAATACAAACTACAGTGAAATCTGTTAAATCCGAACCTCTCTTTTTGATTGTAGAATTTGTTCGGTTTACCAATGTTCAAAATACATTAAAACAGATATGATAAGCTTTAATGTGTTGAGACTGGTTTTCACTTTATTCAGGGTTTGGTTTAGACACGTTTCACTATATATACTTATTCGACAGTCTCCACGAAATCAGAATATACTTTAAGAAATTTTCTTTCCTAATTTACTAGTATTTAAACTTTCTATGGAGTATTAAAATAGTTTTCCTTGCAGTGTTTTGAAATGAAATGATATGGCTTTAGTGGGGAAATATTACAACCCCGCATTCCTTTATGGAACAAATGCTAATTTCTGATTTGGTTTTGCTTAAGCATTTGATATTTCTAACAATGCCTCTTTATTGAGTGATTATTACAAGACTGGTGATATTGAAAAACTGGAAAAGTAATGAATTAATTATGACTAAAACAGATTCTTAATAAATCAACTTTTCTTAACGAACTGATATTAACAGTTTAAATAGGGAACATCATCAAAAACAGTATATGTCGACATGTATAAAAAAACGAGTACATCAACAGAAATTGTTTTCCGGAGAACGATCTTTTAACATAACCTGTTTACTCACTAATAAGTGGGAATATTCCTCCGAGTGCACCACCCAGACCACCACCGCCGCCCAATAAACCACCGTTTCGTCTTATAATCGTTACAGGGATAACTCTAGGACGTCTTCGAACAGGTACGGGAACGGGGTATCTATACGGGATTACCAATGTTCCACCTCCTCTTCTTTGTGGAGATACCTTTTTTCCATATCCCTTCCCACCGTAACCGTAACCACCGCCGTAACCACCGCCGTAACCTTTACCGTAACTACCGCCTCCGTATCCATAAACACTTCCGCCTCCGTATTTTCCACCGCCACTGTATCCACCTTTATATCCACCCGCATAACTTCCGGCCGAATTTACACCAATAACGAAAATCACCAAAATGACAGCACACAAGCACAGCTTTATGTCCGTCTTCATGCTTGCTTGCATCTTTAAACACACACACACACATATATATATATATATATATATATGATGTTATTTTTGATAAAAAATAGAGGATACTTCTTTCTCAAACGTTAAGAACAGCAAAGCAAATATTGCATATTTTTCTGTGATCATAATTACAATTTAATATAATGTTTAAATAAAGTTTTAAGAATTAGTTACTTCCAGTTTATGTTTATCAACAATATGCCTTGAAAGAAGATCATTTTAATTTTAATATTTTAATATCCTAACATGTTTCAAGGTATCGGATTCATAAATATTAATCCGGCATATTCAATGAAAATTAGCCACTAAAGTAAATTTGTAAAATTGAATATTGAACTGTTTATTACGATTAATTGATGTATTCATCTATACTTACCATTTGTGTGAAAATAGAATTCTAAAAATCTGCGACTAAAACAAGCTCGTTCCATTGCATCAAAAAGAAATCTGTTAAAACATCTCGCATATTGAAAAATAACCGCAAAAGCTTAGAAGCTGCTTTTTTATGTAAGTAAAATATTTTGCTATTGCCACAGCAAAAAATAAGAAACATTTTCCTGAGAAAAGAAAGATAACAGAAAAATCAGACAAAATGCTATTGAAAGAGGTTTTTTTAAGCATTTCATTATGAATCAGAATATGCTGAATTCTACACTTTTTGGTATAAATAAATTTGAGATAAATACTGTAATATGATTGGTTAAAATAATTTTGTTAAATCTCAATGGATAAAAAAATATTAACACGCCTCTTTTCAGTTAAATTCAGAGCTACTTTTCTCATGTTTAAAGATAAAACTATGTTTCAAAATTAATTTATAAGATTGGCAATAATACAAATTTTGTCTATTGAAAAATAACATAAATTTTCCATGTGCATATTTTGCTTATTGCACATCGCGCAATAAACAATATGCACATGGAAAATTTATGTTATTTTTCAATAGACAAATATTTTTTTATTGCAAATTCTTAAATAATATTGATCAAACGTGTAATGCATTTCGTTTCTGATTTTTCAGTATCACTACTGTAATGGCAGTTTGAGATGAATATGTAAACCAACTTACTCAGATGGCGACGCAAACGGTGAAAGGTAGTTGACACACAGACTATCAAAGACAAGTGCACAGTTTAAATAAACAAAACCATGTTTTGAGTATCCAATCAGATTGGTTGTCAATTCTGAATGATGACGGCACGTTGAACATGAAGTTCCATGGCCTAGAGTACGACAAAGTTGTCTGTGAACAGGTAAAATGTTTTGGACACGGTGACTTAAAAGTAATTGAGACATAACACTAGATGCAGTTTGATGTATTTTAAGTATGTTTATACCAGGAAGCCTTGTCATAAAAAATAGAGAGCTCAGATCAAGGAATAAGACCAGATACTAAATTTCCCTGTGCCCAAATACCTACCAATTAGAAAGTAGATTAGATACACGTATTGCTCTATTTTTGTATCTCTTATCATAACTTTGGATCAAAGTTGAAGTTGATTACTGTATTGGAAACATGTCTTCTATGAAAGTGGGAGGTTTGACTAGCAAAAAAAAAAAAACCCAAAAAAAACCAAACAAACAAACAAATAAACTTAGTTTCATAGACCATTTCACTTTGAATGCATGTACCAAGTTTGGATTAAAATGCCCATTTTCATTTTCAGGGTTGACTTTGTCATTTTATCTTTTCCTGGGATTTATGATCATGATTTCAGTATTTTTTATTGCCTTTATGTATAACTTATTCAAAAGGCAACACAATTTGATTGCTATATTTTTTTTTTTCTAATTTAAAATTTTGAAAGTGATATTGACCAAATGAAACAAATTGTTTTGAATTAATTATCAAAGAGTCAATATCGTAGGTACAAGAATTGTCTTTATATGCCAAACTTGTTTTGTCAACTTTGAACATCATACAATATTACAGTTGTGATGAGATACATATGTATAAGACTATCTTAGTAATTTGTAGTTAGTGATTGTAGTTATTTCAATGATACATTTAGTTTGAGTTTTTTAGTTATTAACAAAAGCTTAAACGTCTTGACTTACCTGTTTGTCAAATCGCATTTGTCAATATACATGTTTATTGATATATTAATGCCACAATAACTCATGCATAATTCTTATATTTAGACGTTTGAGATGTACTTGCTTTGCCAATGGCTGTAATGAGTCTCTGCACTATATTTTAATGAATAAAATTGAAAAATAAGCTTTTAAGATGCTGTCCATGTATAAATCAGTCCGATCTTGTAATATGAGTTTCAGAGGATAAATTTTTATTGCAACGTAATGTACATACCATATGCATGCCAAATATAGAATTTATTTTATATCGACAATGGATGGCTCAGAGTTGTTTTTAAAGTTACCTAACAAATCAACCATATTGTGTTCAAATTAAAGAGAAATATCTCATTTTTCAATGAATTTCAATGCATTCTATATAATTTATAACTCACTGTTTCGTTGCAGTTAATCCAAAAATAAAATGAATATCCTCGAAAAGCACAATAAGTCGTTTGATAGTAAGTACGTGAATTCGTTAGGTACATTATTTTAAAATACATAGTGCATCAACAATTTTACTAAATTTAAAATCCTAAAAAAAATATCATTTAATGCATAAGCAACTTAAGTTTCAGAAGTATACATTCCTGTATAGTCTTGATGAAGGGGATTTTTTATATGATTAAAATGATGTATGTTCCTTGTTTAATAAAATAGTGTTGCAGGTGGCAATTTTCAAAGTATCTTTTGAAATTTTGAACACAAACATCTATTAACAAATTGAAAGCCTGGAATGCTGGAATTCTGAGAAAGAAGAGGAGTTACAAGGATTCAAACTGAAAGACAACTACGAATAATTTGGTATTTTACTTCAGTAGAACACCATAACAAATCATTCATAAAATTATACTTTCATATTGCGTTGTATATTTTCAAGTGAAGGGAAACCTTTTAGACTGGTAAACATAAATAAAGTTGTATATATATTTTTTAAAATGTTAAAATTTAACCTGAATGAGTTATTTGTTAGTGATAGTGAAAATACAAAAGATCTATAAGTGAGTAGATATTCAATTGTACTAAAATAATTAATGAAATTTGTACACAATTTCCAAAATTTACAAATTTGTCGATGTATTCCTGTATTTGGACACTGACAATACATTAATACTTAGAAATCATACATCAGGTCGTTACTCTCATACTGTCAACTGCCGTTCATTTCCCAGGTTTGTCACATTTGTAATTTAAGTATAAGTCTTTATAAGAATGAGACAAAATGGAAAAATCAGAAACATGTATTTTTATTTTGGGGATAGATATTTAAGTAATTAAGTAATTTATTCATCATTCGAACGAGTAATCAAGGAAAGCAAGGTTCTAGTGGAAATCAAAATAAAGCAATTTAGGCAATAAAACCCACCAATCTGACTTCACTCTCACTCAATGACGTTTTCTAATCAATTAGAGTGCATAGGAAAATTTAAAAGTTATCAAAGAGTAATCACGGGAACCAATATTCTAAATCAAAAGAATGTAATCCAGGGACAAAGATCATATCTGGAAAACAGACAAACACAACAAAGAATTATTTTATTGCCTAAATTGCTTTATTTTGATTTCCACTAGAACCTTGCTTTCCTTGATTACTCGTTCGAATGATGAATAAATTACTTAATTACTTAAATATCTATCCCCAAAATAAAAACTATGAGTTAGGATTCTCTCATGTTCAAATACTATGAGTAAATTCCTTTGGGCTCCTAGAATAATGAGCAGAAAACATCAGCAACAGGTAATTTAATTTGTAATCTTTAAATTGCATATTTGGCATAGCTTGGGCAGCATATAGCAAAAGAGAATAATAATGATAATAATAAATCGGTATCGGACAGGGTTTTCTATGTAACGTCATTATAGGTATATTTCCGGTCGTCACGATGTTTATATTTAATTAAGATGCTTGAATCCCTGGAAGTCAATGTGTATATCATGATATTAAGGATACTCTAAAAGGAAGAGACGTTTACAAACATTCTAGGTCATATCATGACATACATTTTCTATGGACAAATCATTTATAGGCTAACAGAAAAAAAACATCCTGACAAATAAATAAACCATTCATAAAATCTGTCGATAACGTACATTTGGACTATTTTACCTTGTGTTCTTGGCCGATACAACCTCATGAGAAAATTTTAACTAGAACTTTGGTCTCTTTCAACGGCTGATACAATTAGTTAACCGACGTGATGGAATTTTATCTTAATTCAAATAAAGGCGATATATTGTACAGTCAAAATTATTTCTCATGATTTTTTTACTTGATTTTCCTCCGAATTGAGCAAATAAACTTTTTTTTAAAGAGTTTACTTGTAAATAGGGTGAATCGAGCTTACACATGAAATTCACGTGTATTGTTCACATGCAATTCATGTTAAGTGAACATCATGTGAAAATCACGTTAATTTCATATGAAGTTCACATGAATTTCACGGGAAAAATTTTGCCTGCGTAGGAATGACTAAACATGTACAGTAATGATTTATGGGCAATTTTCTTTGAAATATACGTTAAAAAGATAAAGGACCCGGCTTTTGAGTCCTGATTGAAAAATGTCAAAATTTACTAAATGTATTTCTGTTAGGAATATTATGCTAATATATATTACTGAGATGCAAAATGACGAATGTACTGATTACAAATTGATTTGTTGATGAATATGACACGGAATACCCTTCCGGTACGTTACTATAGAAACAATGAACTTGAGAACATGTTAAATTAATTCCTTCCAGTCAAACATGTAGATGTAAAACGTATATAATACCTCAGGAGGATTGATTCTTGGTTATAATGAGGGGTATATAATACGTTCAGGAGGATTGATTCTTAGTTTCAATGAAGGCTATATGTTAATTTTACGCATCTTTTTTTTAATCTTTTGGACGAATGAATCAGTTAGAGCTAGTTAATGATTTAATTGTTGTTAGGATTTAACTGAAACAAAGAAACACAAAAAATAAATTAAAAAGATATTTGTGCCAATTAAACGATTTGTAATTTTATAAAAGGTTTGTAGAATTAAATATATTTTGAAAAAGAGGAACATGCATTTAAATTAAAAAAATAACACTATATTGATGGATTGCTAATATGTAAATGAACACTATAGAAAGCCCAACATTTTCAAACAATTAATCAAACATATCATCTCACTGCATTTCAGGTAAAGAATTTAATACTAATAGTAGAAATCGTGGTAGCATTGCTGATTCCTTCATCGGACCATTAAGTAGAGACCGGTATCAACAAGGAACAGATATCTTACTAAACCCTTAAGATCACTCCAGATTTTAGCAGAGATAGAGACCGGTGTCAACAAGGAACATATATCTTTCTAAACCCTTAAGATCATTCCAGATTTCAGCAGAGATTGAGACCGGTGTCAACAAGGAACATATATCTTTCTAAACCCTTAAGATCACTCCAGATTTTAGCAGCGATAGAGACCGGTGTCAACAAGGAACAGATATCTTTCTAAACCCTTAAGATCATTCCAGATTTTAGCAGCGATAGTGCTATTATATTTCCAATGTGTACTTTTCATATATTATGTGTTTTATGATCTTCGCCTGCAAACAGCAGCAACGTCTTTTACACTTGAGCAAAGTTTGCACCGCAGCGTTGCTTTGTTTCGGACTTTTCATCGCATGTTGTTATTTTCTTTTGTTTCCGTGGTTTCTTTACTACTTTTCAGCACACCCTCTCAACAATGCTTGTACTAAATCTAACTCATAGTGGTGTAGTACAAGTTAAAGAACGGTTATAGAATCGGTTCACTGTAGCGGATTTATATATCTCAATCATCATTTGTCATATGCTTGTACATTGAACTTCAGGTTTGATGAACCATGAATAAAAATGATTTAATTGGCGTTTTCATGTTTAGTGTTTGTTACGGTCTTTCTAGTTCTATCACAGATGTCAGAAAAGGATGTTTGAGAACATTACGCTATAACTTGTAACGTCTCAGTTACGTGTGGCTAATCTGGAGTGGTTTCGAGTCAATAAGTTGATGTAGTTACCTTATTAATAATAAAACTCTTACGATATGACAGCAATGTTGTCGTATTTATCAACATTGTATTTATAATTACAAAATTCATTACCAGAATGGGATAAACTTCACATTTTATGGGGAATGGGGCATCGGGTACCATGCATGGGGCGCTGACAAGTAACTAGGCATACATTGATAATAAGCTAGATTTTAATTTACGGGTATATTCAAATAATAATTCAGAATTGAATAATAATTAAATATTTTTAACATGTTAAATCTTTCTTCATCACATATGGAGGATGTTTATTTATAAATTAGGAAAGGAAAACAGGCTTGGGGGAGGGGGTAGGGGAAGGCGGAATGGTGAGTATGGCATTTTTTTCAGATAGAAGAGAAGCATGTATTTTTTTTCAACGTTTAACTTTAAGAATTATACATTTAAAGATGTGATATATTGGTCTTTCTTATATGAGGTAGTTGTTTTCCTTAGAAAAAGCCAAAGTTTACAAAGTTCTATCCACTTCGGGTTTTTACATAAGATTCAACCGTTCACTAAAATTTAATTTGAATCATATTATGGCATTAAGACGGTTTTCAATTCTTACTTCTTGGAAATATAATAAGTTTACAATATAAGTAAAGGGTAATGATCTTGTTCTTCATTTTGTATTTCTTTCTCATGTCACGCTCGCTTTTATATTACTACTAAGTGGTAATTGACAAAATAGAGGTGTTAAACCGAGTATGATAAATAAGACGTCAATGTCATGTTTCCCTGAACTTAGTATTTCAATATTCATCCAAAAGATAGAAATCGTTCGTGATAGATTAGTTTGTTTACCTGCATGATAAAATAGTATGTCCTTTTTTTCAAAACAAATATGAATATCTAATAACATAATATAAATGGGGCGTTTAATTATGTATGGCATTGGTCACTATAGAGGTCATATCGTGTAAATCTGGGTTGACCACCGTTTTACTTTGAAATGCTTGTACCAAGCCAAGAACTCAGTGACTAAATCTTTTCTTCATGTTTATCCTTTACTTGCTGGTTCGATTTTAACCTGGCAGGCCTGGTAATATTTTCGTTCCGCAAATTTTTCTCACATATAATCCCCTGGTAACCAGTGACGTCTTCTGTTTTATGTTGATTAGATGAGCGGATATCACTGTTATTTATTTTATACGTTCTACTATTCAAATTAAAAAAAGGAATATTATTTTTTCAGTTTACTTTTATTATCTTTCGAAACAAATGCACACAAATTAAGTTAATTAAAAAATATCTTTTTTTACATTTTCTTTTCATAAGCGGAAATTTCCTAATTTATTGTGCAAATCCATCGATGGTGACTTGAGTCTATATTTTAAGTGATCCAAGCTTGTAATATTGACCAGGGAATAAGATTAGATCATTTTCTAATCAAAGGTCTTCCATATTATTTGGATACTACCGATATGTTTTTATGTAGAATCGGCAACTCATTCTTTAACGCATGGTCATATGTATCTCTATGAACATAGAAATTAATGGAACTTATTTAAAAATAAATATTGAAAGATAACGAGTAGAACAATTTGGCGATTGTGGGGCAAACAGAAGTACGAATTATTTGTAGTCTTGGCGGATGCTAAATGGTGCATGACGTACCTAGGTCAAGCGTATATATTTTGCGGAATTTATTTTGGTGTTTTAGCTCAATGTGTTGATCTACACTTAGATGGTAAAGGAAAACTATTGACCAAACTATACGACAAAAGCAATTACGTTTCATTCTGTATTGTCAACTTCCCTTTCATATGTGGCATTATCCCTTTAGCACTATCGTATGGAGTTTCTATATCACAACTCATACGATATGCCTGAACTTGCCGTAAATACGCAGACTTTTTGTACCGCGCTAGGCTTCTTGCAATCAGGCTTCTAGAACAGGGTTTTGTGCCAGCAAGAGTGTAGTCATCGCTACAGAAGTTTTTATGGTCGTCATCATGAAAATAGTGGATTGTTACGTTGTATCCATATGCACCATGAAAACTGATTTGTTCAACATGTCATAGTTTTCCTTTCCTCTGTCGTCTACCACAGACATGACTTTTATGAACAACTCTGCTTTCTAGAAAAGCAGAGGTCGCTTACCCTACTAGTACACTTGGTCCATGCTCCCAGTTTTTAGTGGAGTCCGAGTTGCTCATATACTTGTGTTATTTTGTATGTTTTATTTTGGTTATTCGCAAAAGTTACCCGCTTTACTGTACTCTATCTTATTTGGAATAGTATATCTAAAACAGTAACTAAATGCAAAAACAATTTTCTCACACTTTATGTTTTTAGTTTGATTCTGGAATTGCGGGATTAGCCTAATATGTCCTGAAGAGCTACCAATGTTATGACAAAATCTGAAAAAATCTAGAACAGCATACACATTTGCAAACATATCACATGAATTTTTTTTTTTCGTTTCCGTGTTTTCATCTAATAAGTGCTACATTTTCCTCTCGAAATTCTTTATTACTTAGATATCGTTACCAATAAAATTATCAGCTTTTTGACATCGAACTTTTGATATATTCTATAAATATTTAATGGTTTCAACACCTTTTACAATCAAAAAAACGTCACAGAAAAGTGAGGTTCACAAGTACTTACTGAGGATACCACTGCCTTCGACGCCAAATAGTCCATTGTTTGTATTTCTAACGGGAATCAATCTACTTCCGGTCAGCACGGGTACTGGTGCTGGATATGGATGTGGTACAACGACTGGTCCATTTAAGATTTTCTTGTATACGTTATAGTGTTGCCTGTTCTAGCTTGCAAATTTGTTAAACTAGGAATTATGTGCTCCAACGTAGTTACCTGTGTATTGGTAGTTATTTTCATTGTTAAAGCTGTTCCCATAGCTTCCTGCGAGAGCCACACCAATGGTCACAAAGCATAAAATTGATGTAAGAAGTAACATGTTATCTTTGGAAGGAATGGATTAAAGAACTTCTCTTACAGCTGTAAGATAATTAAAACATAATTAAATGATACAAACAGGTTTATGACAAAAGGATAGAAACTTTTTTTTAAGATTTCATTTTTGGTGTTGTGTCTATTGCATAACGGGAAAGAATCAATGTCTATACAAATTTAAACATCATTTAAAAGAAAGTAAATCGAATCTAGAAGGAATCGACTTAAAAGAATCCAACATATTTTTCTTTTCGATTTCCTGAACAATCTCACCTTAAGTGTTTGACTTGAGTGAAATCTTAAATTCATCTATGAATACACCTCGGTTATTATTTATACATGTGACAAGATGAATAAATGTGGTCAGTTAGACTGTAGGATAGAAATCAACACAGTAACGTGGGGAAAGCTTCACTCTTACATAAGTGTGAAAACCATTAGTGCATATCAATATGTACCAGCACATACTGATTCAGAAAATATTGACTATATTTCCGTTGCCAAAGGCTTCATTTATGAGCATATTTTTCAGAAAAGGATTTATTTCCGATTTGTAAAAATCATTAAACCCATATTGTATTATAAAACCATGGTACTAACTACTAGATTATCATCCCATTACCTAAGGCTGTGTTTTTGAACTAATTTTGAGTTTAGGAATGTATACCGGTGTGTCAAAATATTTCCGGTAGTTTCCGGTTTATATCGTATGTTCTTGTCATGTACTCGTTGCGTCACTGACCACAGGAAAACCAATTCATTTTGATATAAATAAGACTCAGGTTCTTATTTAGGCATTAAATCACTGATAACCAAAGGTAATGCATGAGTTGTGAGAATCAAGCTTTAAATTTGAGTTTTCTGAATATTCAGTGTAACAAATGCCTTTTTACAACAAAACTTTTTATTCAATTGCTTATTATGATATCCTTTTCTCATGAAACAGAACCCAATTTTAATTTAAGTGTAGAAATTGTTATCATGATATTTTTGTAATTGTAATTTGTAATTGCTTTTTTCATAATTATTTCTTATAAAATCTTTAAAAAAAGTATTTAAACATGAGCTTTTTGTATCTTTCTAAATAGGTAATAGACTACAGTCTTTCCTGTTATGAACTTACTACCCAAAGGCAACATGTTCACTACCAAAGTCATTGTCCTTCTCGTAACAATCGGTGTTGCCTTCGCCGGAAACTATGGAAACAACTTTAATTATGGAAATAACTATCCATACACTGGAAGCTATGCAGGGCTCAACAACGGCTTTAATAATATCGGTTACAGCACCAACATCAATGGTTATCATGGATACGGAAAGGGAGTTTACAACCAAGTTGTTTTACCACACCCTTACCCATATCCGGTGCCGATACCTGCACAAACCGGAAGAAGAATTATAACTGTTGGAAACAACAACGGACTTTTAGGCAATATGTTTGGTATTGGAGGCAATGGTATTTTTAGTAAGTAATCAAAAGGCTGTTAGCAAGTAAAATATTGTTTATTTAAACACTTATTCCATTATTCTTATTTTTTTAATGTAGAATATTACAGGCAAACAGATTACATGTGTTTATTATCTGAATTATCTGAATTATCGTTATGCACGTTTCAAAATGTATTTTTGTTCGTGTTTATGTAAATCATTACTGGATGTTTCAGAATTAAATGGTTTCTATTTGTATTGTAGATTTGATACTTACACTAGTTTTCCTTCAATATATCATACGATTTATTCCACAACTGCAAAACCAAATTGGAAAATAAGGAAGAAAAGTAAAAACCAAAGTAAGTATTATAACACTAATTTGGGAAATTGCACAACATGGGTTATTTTTTATGATATTTGCATTCATAATTTTGTTCGACTGTAAGGATGATTTTCGTTATAGACTTGTTGCATTTCTTAATATCATGCACAGTGATAGATCTGTATGAAAATTACTATCTGACACATTTTTCCTTGTAAAAGATAAAATTACGCTAATATTTAAGAGTTTAACTATTATCTGTGAGGAAATTAACAATGAAAAAATGCATGTAACAGATTGAGAACGATACATGTTTTCTGTTTGATAATAAATCATTAAAAAAGACAGGGCATCTTTAACTGCGAATTGTAATAATTATCGAATGAACGAGTAATAAGTTAGTCATTTTTCTTATTTTTCAGGAAGGGCAATCAAAGGATCTGAGAAATATACAAATAAATGATTAACAATAAAGTATGCATTTTTTTCCTTTTCCTTTGAAGTTCTTATATCGTTTATTCGTTAAAATATAGCAGTATAGCAGAATAAATTAAAAAAAACGATAACAAATAAAACAAAAACAAAACAAGAACAAAACACTCAAACAAAGAAAAAGACAAACAAAATGAATTAAAACCACACAACAAAGCATGTTAGACAACAAAGTAGAGTGTATTTTTTTCAGTTTTCAATTTCAATATTTCATTACGTAGCGATTATATTGTAATTAAAGAAAACATGCTAAAAAGTTTAATTGAAAGCTCGGGGGATACCAGACGAAAGATCAAACATCGTACAGCAATCAGAAAATCAAAAGGCTGAGTAAGATAACCGATAAATTTACACAAATCACACAGTTAATCCAGTAAACGCAAACTAAAAAATGCCACAAATACAAAAAAAAGTATAAGACACTGCAGATTTATAAAGGAGGAGGGGATTAAGTACATTAACTCCACCGCATTTTTTGCTGCTATCCCAAGTCGAGAATTTCTGGCCTGTTTAGTATTGTTTCGTTTTCACTTTCAGTTTACTTTAATATTGTTGGAGTAAATGAGGACAACTCCTTATTTGTACCTGTGTATACTGTTGTTTTGGGGCAAGCTGCATCCTCCCCTGTGGTGTAAGGCTTTCTTTGTCATTTATTGAAGTCAAATGGGTGGCTTTGAGCGTCATTGTTATCTAGGTGGGGTTTGTCTCTTTGTGATGTTCACTATATCCATTCTCGTTATATTAAGTCATTCTGAGTAATGTTTTAAGAATGTACATAGGGGAGACTCCAAACATTTTTATCAAAATTTTTTTAATAAAAATGTTCAGTTGTCTTGTGTTGTCGAAAGTTAAGAACCTCAGATTGATTTGACAACGTCATTTATCTTCAAAAGTTGCATGAAAACAAACATAAAAACTAACGTGTAAAACTATAGTCTAAGCACACGTGCATGTAAGTTAATTTGTTTCTCTCGTGTATTTTCTAACCCTACTCCGTTTTGGCTATAAGTCAAAAAATTTAACAACAAAAAATCTGATTAAAAATTGCCTTGAAAACAAGTTAAATAAAGGTCAACAACGCTTGGTAGAAGGAACATTCGTATCGATGTTGGGGGTGGGGGTGGGGGGGGGGCACATAAACGAACAAATCAAAACAAAGAAATGTAAATAAAAATAACAGAACAAATGCAGCACAGAAAGTGAAAACCAGCAAAATTAGATATTACTATGATCCTTTTTCACGTAGTTGTTTTATTTACTTGACAAAAAAAATACCACGATTTTTTGTTTACCACTGCTTTCCCATTGTAACAAAAACAATTCAAACAGGGAACAAAACTCACTAAAGGATATCCCCATCCCTACATAAGAATCAACACATAGAAGAAACATGCATAAGCAAAGTCATAAAGGAAAAAGTTGATGGTACATAAGTTTGAAATCAATTGCAGCGATATTGGAAACTTATGTAAAGCTTCGGTCAAATTATTATGTGTTTGAGACGAACAATCGAAAAATAAAACTCTAACAAAAAAGTACGAACGGTAAAACGTTACCATCTCCCTATAAAGTAATAGTACAATTATGTTGAACTTCAGGTTTTTGTGACAACACATATTCAATATACGGTAATGCATTTAATTTCATTGGAACATTCCTAACAGGAAAACAATAAAATAAATGTCACTGTTGAAATGCTCACAGTTAAGTAAAGTTAAGGCATAATGTTTAGTGTTGATAGCATGCGAAATAACGGATCAGCTTCCATGGTTGGGCATTAAAAAACATATGTTCTTCCTTATGTTGTAAAAAACAGATTTCATTTCATGCAAGAATATCGGTGGTCACGAAAATATAAACTTTATTATAATAACCACTGGTTCTATGCCACTGCTGAAGGACCAAAGGTCCCCGAGGGTTTTCACCAACCCATAAGTTAGACTTGTCTGACTCTGTATCATTTTATATCCTATTTATGATATTTATTCCAATTTGCAGTATAAAAAATTCAAAAAACCTAACATACTGTGGCTTCATTCCTTGTACTGCACATGGTAGAACCTCTAGGTAATGGATTTGACTTCTTATTTCGATAGTTTGGATTTGAGTACTTCCCGAATACAATTTTTTTTTTAATATGAAATCATATATATTTGATTTTAATGCTGTTAATAAGAGGTTACTCTTTGAAACTCGTGTACAGCATATCAATATTTGCAGTACGTACAATTGGTATTTTTGTACAAACGTGATGACGTTTCATTCAGAATTCTCAACTTTCCTTTCATCTGTGGCAACATCCCTTCGGCTCCTGCGTATGGAGTGTTCATATCACAACTCATACGTTATGCCAGAGCTTGCCGAAACTACGCAGACTTTTTGTATCGAGCTAGAACTCTAACAAATAGGCTTCTGAAACAGAGTTAAGTTGCTACAAGATTGAAGTCATCACTACAGAAGTTTTATGGTCGTCATCATGAACTCGTGGATCGTTATGGTGTATCCATCAGCACCATGAAAACTGATTTATTCAACGGGTCATAGTTTTCCTTTCCTCGTTTGTCTACCCCGGACTTGACTTTTTAACTCGGCGGTGTTTTTAGAAGAGCAGAGGACGCTTACCCTACTGGTGCACCTGGTCCATGCTCCCAGTTTTTAGTGGAGTCCCAGTTGCTCATTTACTTTTGTTACTTTGTATGTATGATTTTAGTTACTTTATGTTCTTTGTTGTGTATGTCTGTTTTCCATGTCTGGTCTTTGTCCCTGGATTAAATTCTTTTGATTACCGCTATAACCTTGGTTCCCTTGATTACTCTTTGTATTTATTTTCATATTTAACATTTTTACAAATAAAAAAATCAAAACTAAAACATTACCAAAATTTAAGACAACCTGAACTATGATGTGACCAGTATGACTAATATATATTAGTTCTTTAATATAATTTACATGATACTTTATTGAATCAATCGACACCCAACAAATTATAGTTCATACAGAGGAATCGACAAAAATAAAATAATAAAACATATTAATAACGTTCATATGCAAGGCAAAGAAAAACAGCATCGAGTTGACGACAAAGGATAACGGCTAGGTAAAACATAAAGTATTCAAAAAAACATGCACAGAAAAACAGAGTAAACGAGTAAAAACGACTACACAAAAAACCTGGAAGCATGCACCAGGTATACCGGTAGGTTATTAATTTTTCGTGAAATATTGTATTTATTAGGAAAAATAAATCTAAGACAAATACTCAATGGAAAAACAAAACACTATTTTGTTAACACTTTATTTTTTAGTTTGATTCTGGAATGGCGGGATTTATCGTAGTATGTACTGAAAGGCTACAAGCGTTATGACGAATTCCTGAGAAAAGAATAACAGAATCAATAATCGGCTTTCAAAAGTAGCAAGGGCATATATTTATAAGCACATATTTTTGTATTCACTTTTTGTTATAGAAATCCTTCAGATTGAAGCTACATTTATTTTTCAAAATATTTCATCATTCAAATATCAATTCCGGTTTATAAATCTGAAGCTTTTATATCTACATTAAAAAATAGGTATAGTTCCAGTTGTTTTAACTGTATTCATAATGAAAACAGGAACATTGAAAAAATTCCAAAGTATGCAAAACAATAATACATATTAATATGCACCAGATCATTATGATTCAGATTTCATTGCCAAAGGCTTCATTTCCTAACAGTTTTTTTTTAAAAACAGGAATCGAAAGATTTATTTCCGATTTGTAAACAATCATTAAACCCATATTGTACTATAAAACTCTGGTACTAACTACAAGACTATCATTTCATTACTTAAGGTTATATTTATGAACTAATTTTGAGTTTAGGAATGTATACCTGTATGTCAAAATATTTCCGGTAGGTTCCGGTGTATCTTGTATTTTTTGTCATGTACCCGTTGCGTCACTGACCACAGGAAAACAAATTCATTTTGATATATATAAAGACTCAGGTTCTTACATCGGCATTAAGCACTGATAACCAAAGGTAATGCATGAGTTATGAGAATCAAGCTTTGAATTTGAGTTTTATGAATTTTCAGTTTAACAAATGCCTTTTACACAAGAATATTTTGATTCAATTGTTTATTATAATGCTCTTTTTTCATTTTCGTCTAGCTTTGTCACGTCACATAAAACAGAACGCGATTTCAATTTGATTGTTTATAGTTTATATTTTGATTTTTTGTAATATTTTTTGTGACCTTGTTTTTATTAGTATAATATTTACTTATTCTTCAGTAGGATTTACTGTGTATCACAAGGAAACAACGGATCTGCAAATCAAATAAGAGTTTAAACTTGAGATTTTGTATCTTTCTAAATAGGTAATAGACTACAATCTTTCCTCTTATATACCCATTACCCAAAGGCAAGATGTTCACCATCAAATCAATTGTTCTTCTCGTAACAACCGGTGTTGCCTTAGCTGGAAACTATGGAAACAGCTATAATTATGGAAACAACTATCCATACACTGGGAACTTTGCAGAACTCAACAACGGCTTTAATAATATAGGTTACAGCACCAACATCAATGGTTATCACGGATATGGAAATGGAGTTTACAACCGAGTCGTTTTACCACATCCTTTTCCATATCCGGTACCGGTACCTGCACAAACCGGAAGAAGAATTATAACAATTGATAACAACGACGGACTTCTAGGCAATATGGTTGGTTTCGGAGGCAATGGTATTCTTAGTAAGTAACCGAAAAGTGGTAAAAAAATAGATTGATGTTTATTGAAACACTTATTCCTTTATTCTTATATTTTTAATGCAGAGTAACATACTTGAAAAGCAACATATTACAGATTACACATTTTATTGTCTAAAATATTTATGTTTCAAAATGTAAGATTTAGTAATTTACATTCGTGTTTATTTAAACACTTATTCCATTATACTTATTTTTTATGTAGAATAGACAGGCAAACAGATGACGTGTTTATTATCTGAATTATCGTTATGCACGTTTCAAAATGAAAGCTTTAGTATTTTTGTTCGTGTTTATGTAAATCATTACTGGATGTTTCATAATTAAATGGTTTCTGTTTGTATTGTAGATTTCATACTTACACTAGTTTTCCTCCAATATATCATACGATTTATTCCACAACTGCAAAACCAAATTGGAAAATAAAGCTGTATAGTAAAGAAAAAAGTAAGTTTTAGAATGCTGGTTTTAGAGATGACGTAATATTGGGGTTTCATATCAACGCATTCACATTTTGAATCGACTTTAAGGATGTTTTCCGTTGAAAAACCTGTTGCATTTTTTCCCTTCATATCTTATTCGGTATAAAATTTGACATGCATTTTTGTGAAAAAATTTCTATCTTACAAAATCTCATTGTAAAAGATATTTTGATGTAACATTAAGGAGACAAATAATATAAAAAAGATGTTTTGTTTTTTTTTTCAATTTGATATGTGTAGACGATCGAGGACAGTGGTTTCCCTTCTACAGCTACGACATTGACAGATAATGATTGGTTTTAAAATTTAAAAAAAATTAAAATTGTGAAGGAATGAGTATGCCATATTTAATTCTTCTCTTCATTTTTCAGGAAAAACAGTCAAGGGATCGGTGGAAAATAAAGACAGGAATAAATAAAATAAATAAATCATTTACCATTAAGTTATAATTGTTTTAAAGAAGTCTTTCAATATAATATAATTTCGGTGTACAGAACATTAAACATTGATGGATTAAAAAACAAAATCGTATTTTATAAAAAGCAAAACAAAAACTGGAAAATATTAACAAGAACAAATTAGATCCACGAAACAAAAATAACGAAATAATCAAACAAAACAAAACAAAACTTTCGAGTGACAAAGCAGTATTTACTTTCTCATTTCTTCTATTACAAGATTCCATTATTGTGCGATTACATTTCAAAAAAGAAAAAAATGTCATAAACTACATTGAAAACTCGGGCTATAGATATAATATAATGAAACAATTCATATCAAACCGAAATTCAAGAAGCTGAGTGAAGGAAACAGATAAATCAAAACAAAGCATATTATTCAAATCAAATTTCACACACACACACACACACACACACACACACACACTATTCATCCAAGAAATGTATACCACAGGTGAACAGTGTAAATCATTCGATAAAACAATACTAAAAACAATGACATACGAAAAACGAATATCTGAATATTATACAAATAGGAAATGTCAAAAAGGCATCACGCTTGGTTGAATGATAACTCATACCTCCTGTATCATTGGAGATAAAAAAAAAACACCGAACAAATCAAATCAAGGGAAGGAAAATAAAAAAATAAAAATAAAAAAAAAAGATAAAAAATGAAAAAAATGCAGCGGTTGAATATTTACAACAGCATAATTCGATACAACTGATATCCTTTTTTATTTCAGGTGTTTTTTGGTTTTTTTTATTTGTATTATTCTGTAAATGGAAATAACAAAATTACCTAACTGATAATCTCTTACTATAATCGAAAGGAACAATCTAGGAAAACGCCCGCAATTGTCCTTAGTTGGTGAATGGAAGTTGGGTTCAACCAGGTTTTATAGTTTAACCCCCCCCCCCTCAAGCTTTCATTAAGTGAATTATTTCGGTTAATAACAATTTAAAAGGGTAACAAGGTAATATATTTAGATATTAGTTACATTCCTTCAATAAATTGTCTCTGTTGTAAAGGGTGTCAAAAATAATTTTGAAATCCATTCACTTCTTACTGATAAATTATCATTGTAAGGGTAACAACAAAATTACCGAACACTATTCCGATTTAAAAAACAAGTCAAGATCAAAATAAATCTGGCTAAATAGAAATTATACCACCGGAGTAGCTGGAACCGCAATGGTCCCGACTTAGTAGAGGTTTTTCAAACGAAATGGTGAGTTTTCTCAAGGTATACAGCGTGCTAAACTTTCCTCTTCCATTGAGGCGTGAATATACCAGTGGTGACTAAATATTATTTAGATACTATTGCGTCATAATCGGTAAATCAGCGGTCAAATCATCACAAAGAACGATTTACAAAAAAACATATTTTGGAAGAAACTCAGTATTTTTCAACCAAAGACTAACATTAAAGAAGAATTTGGTAAGAGACCTCTTGAGACGCACTTTCTTATACCCCTAGTTCAGGAGTCTGTTTCGCAGATTTTTTTATGGCGTTCAAGGAAATCAAAGTTGTTAGTACTTGCTCAAGTGAAGCGAATCAATTGTGAAATGTACATGCAGAAGATGAAGGTATATTGCTGCACAGATAAGAAAAAAAATATGAGATTAATTTAAAGTCGAAAATGTAAACTTCTTTATTTTCAAAATTTAAATTTCACAAAGAATCAACACTTTAGATTAATTTAACGTCATTTACAGAAACCTATGCAAGTAAATTTTTAAAAACACCAAGAACACCCTGCAAATATGAAAAACAAACAAACAACACAGAGAAAGCGACCAAATAATCAAACACGAAGACAAAAAACTAAACGACCTGTTTAAAATCAGCCTAAATATTTGAATATAAAGTCCCTATACAGCGTATAGAAATGGTAACAAGTTTTACTCATTGATGACTTCGGTACAGCAATAAATTATTTAAGTCGAGTCGCCCATTTGTGTTTAAATGTAACGGCAATAATGAAACGTAATAGAGGCGGTAGGTTTAGCGTGCTATAAAACCTGGTTTAACCCATTTTTCAATTTGGAAACCATGTACCAAGTCAAGACAATTGCGCTGGTTATTCACACTTTCCAGTTTTTGCCCTTGTATTGCCATTTGTTATACGGACTTTCCTTTTAGACTTTTCTTTTGACTACTGCTTACACTTTATCAGTATAGTAATTCTGTTATTATTATTCTTAAATTTCATCTTGAGACTGTTACTTGTGGATTTTTGATTGTTAAGGAATGATTGTTATATCGTCTCGGTATATTAAGAAATAACTTGAAGTGTGCACCACGGGCATTGAGGTTATTTCATTTTAGTATTTATTCCGTAAAAAAATACTTAAGTTGAAATCAGCAAACTGCAAAACACGGACCACGTTTTTGGAATTAACGTGTTCTTTAAAATCAGACAAAAATTAAAATTGGTTGTTGATTAGACAACTCTATTAAACAGAATGTGAGTTGCTTATAGTACAAAGACCAAAACAAAAATACATCAGTCATTCCTTGAAATTCAAGGAGTAAACAAAAGTTGAGGGCGTCATAGTCAGATTACAGAATTAGGTCTATGAGATGAACAAAACTATTTATCTAACTAGAAAGGTTGTTACTGCTGAAATTAAATTATTGTAAAATACCAGCAAGACGTATGTAATATGAAAAAACGTATACAAGTTAATTAATGAGAAGGTGAACTGTACAAAAAGGACCCTGTTACGGGGCAATTAGAAATTTTAAAAAATATGAAAAGTTTACTTGAGCTACAATCCGTGGTACACATTGTTACTATGTACTTAAAGCCAAATTACTGATCTCCTTGTATTATACTGTGGAGTTGATCGAACCTTCCGACAGTATTTAAGTCTATATGTCAAGAAATGATGTAGAATACGAAAATATTAATCGTATCCAAGTTTTAGATAAACTATACACGTATATCAATGTATAAGCTCTCATCAGCAGCATTAGAACCAAATACTTTGGAAAAGTGTATTCTGTTTTTGACTGAAAGAGTAATTAATTAAGGGAACCAAGTTGTAGCGGTGATCAAAAAATGTAATTCAGGGACAAAGGCCAGACATGGAAAACAGACATACACAACAAAGAACATGAAGTAAACAAAATCATACACACAAAATAAAAAAAGCAAATGAACTACTCGGACTCCACTAAAAACTGGGTGCATGGACCAGGTGCACCGGTAGGGTAAGCGTCCACTGCTTTTCAAGAAACACCCGCCGAGTCCGGGGTAGCAGTGTAATTCGTTAATAAGAACATGCAATGCAATTTTTGCATTATCAGCAACGCAATTCGGTTAGATTGAGAAGCCCAATCAACAACCAATTTTAATATTTGTCTGATTTTAAAGAAAACATATAAATTCCTTGATCCGTGTTTTGTAGTTTGCTAGTTTTAACTTAAGTGATTTTTTACGGAATAAATATTTACATGAATAAATAAATGTTGAATTATAAATGATGTAAAATAATATAACAAGTTATGGTTCATCTAGTGTAAGCGAAACAATCTACAACATTTCTATAGCCTACAAACATATTTCCGTACATTTTTAGGAAACTCTCATGTAGGAGCCGATCATATGTTCCTGTGTACCTGAATTTACATTGTTCATGTCATGCAATCATTACATCACTGACCACAAACCCACCAAATCATGATGTTATAAATACTGGCCATGCTTCTCAGTCATCCTCATCAAACCAAAAGCCATAGGTAATGCATTACAATTCTGTAAGAATAATTCTCATCAATGCTGTTTATTCTTTTCAAAGAAACTGTTCGAGTTTTGTTCTGTAAAAAACTTCAATTGTTTTTTATACATTTATTTATTTAAAAAAATCATTTAGGCATAGAAGTTTTATTAGTCATTTCCAAAGATGCCGATCATAACATATTTCAAGAGAGGATATTGTGTATTGCACTAGTTTTTTCAAAAAGATTTATTTCAATGAGTTCCTCCTTCTTAAATAAAGTTTTCCATGAACCTCTGTACTACTTGCAGAAACTATTTCAATTTGTGTATGATTTATATTGAGGTTGAAAAGTTGCATTTATAAGAATTAACATTTTGATTTTCTTTTAACTTTAACAGATTATTAGACGTAAGGAAAATAAAACATCATCAATTGATTAATCCTGATTTTTTTTTAAAGCAGCTGTAAACATTGTCACAAAGAACTCCATCCAAAGGCAGAATGCTAGCAGTCAAATCATTTGTCTTTCTTGTAACAATCGGGCTTGCCATGGCTGGTAACTATGTCAACAACTATAATCACGGAAATAACTATCCTTACACCGGAAATTACGTGGGACTTAGCAATACCCAAAGCAGCAGTGGATACAGAAGTAGCTATGGTTCTGCCTACCAAGGTGTATACAGAAATACTATTGTCCCGCACCCATATCCATATCCAGTTCCAGTTCCAGCACCGACCGGGAGAAGAATAATAGCCGTTAGAAATAACAACGGACCATTCGGAAACATATTTGGACTCGGAGGAAATGGAATATTCAGTAAGGTTCTATTTCACTTGAATCATTTTGTGTTCAGAGCAGTTGATCGTAGATTATGCTAGATTAAATATTAGCATTCTTCGTGAAAGGATGAATTTGACAAGCAAAATTCCCAAATTTAATTTTTCAAATTGTCAAAGGTAATCATTTTTACCTAATTTCGAAAATATCATGTGGCCCATGCAACACTAAAAATTAAAATACATATTAAACTTTATTCAGATTTATTTTACTCTAAATTATAAAATGTTCTTATTAGTAACATATGTAAATAAATGCAATTAATTTTATTTAAAAAAAAAGTCAGAAAAGAAAAACCTTATGTATTGCATGTTTCAGATCTTATATTTTCACTGGTCTTCCTTCAATATATCTTGAGATTTATACCACAACTTCAAAACGGAAAATAGAGAACTGCTGTTGATGGAGGTATATATAAAAGTTATTCCTTGAAGTTGCATTTGTGTTTTAATTTATGTACAAGTGACAGAACATGAAGAAAAATACTAAACGATGTTATCTATAGAATTTTTTTGGACAGAAAATTAGCTGTAACGACTAAAGTTAGATATGCATTTATGTATGTCATTTAAAGTCGACAATCTATTTATTGAATGAGATTTCTTTAAATGAGTACAAAAATAAGAGACAGACGGGTCTTCAACGGCTGTGATGTTGAAACCGTATTTAGTTGTAATAATCAACGTATTCAAACATTGTTTTTTTATTTGTAGAAACACTAAAGAGAGAAATTAGAGACAAACTCTTTAAGACTAAATAAAGTTTTTATTTTGTATGCATATTGCTTTTTTTGTCTTGAGTGTATGAACATGTCAACAGTAATACTTCACACGAAGTTACGGACTATGTCCTAAATTTGACCACAAAAGCTTGTTTTGACAGGCATTTTTAGTAAAGTTGTTTTTTTCTGTTTTCATGAGCACATAGCTGATGGCAAGACTTATATGCGCCAAATGTAGTTGAGATGGCACAATGCACGTAAAAAAAATACAGGAGACAAACAAACAACAATGAGACTTTATGCCCGAGCTTGCCGAAACTATACAGACTTTTTGTATCACTAGAACTCTAACATATAGGCTTCTGGAACAAGGTTATGTTCCCACAATATTGAAGTCATCACTACTGAAATTTTATGGTCGCCATCATGAACTCGTTATGGATCGTTATGGTGTATCCATCTGCACCATGAAAACAGATTTATTCAACGGCTCATAGTTTTCCTGTCCTCGTTTGTCTACCCCGGACTTTGTAAGAGCAACTTGGCGGGTGTTTCTAGATTAGCAGAATATCTATATATATTAATATAGCCTAGCTGGCCGAGTGGTCTACCGCGCTGGACTTAGTGCAGACGGTGTTGCCACAGATGTCACTGCAGTACGAGTTCGAGTCCTGCGGAGGGAACGATCAAAAATCGCAAATTTGACAGTTCTAACATCGTTGGGAATTTTTCAGACCCTTCTATACGTTTATAATATCTTCCCTGTATTAATTTGATCCGATGGAGCAGTGTAGCAAATAGAGTCGTCACATTCTGAGACGTTTGTATATATACAAGCTAAATACGTCAGCTTAAAACAAGTCTCTCTGTCAAATCAATAAAAGGATAAACAATGTTTCGGTAACAAAATAATTTTAACCAGTCTTGTAAAACATAATAAAAGGAAATATGTCTACCAATCCATCTGTACTGAGGTCTTTGTTCTGTTAAGACTGGTGTTCGTATTATACAGGTTCTAAGTGCATTAACAGTGCGAAGAAAAGGAGTTCATGAGTTTCTGGTTTATTCGTGTTCAGTTCAAACAAATTTCATTATACACAAATGAATTAATGAAAGAACACGAGTTAATGGATCACTTTAAGGAGGTAGACCTAGGGTAGGGGAAACAAGTCTTGAAATCAGTGATATGTTTGTATCATATTCAATTTCACCAAAGCCTCTCAAGCTTCCGTTTGAAGCAGAATAAAATGAATCAAAGTTAATTATATACTTACATAAGACTGATGTTAAATGCGGAATTCAAATGTTCCAATGATTTTTAAAAGTTGTGTCCCTTACCCTAGGTCTACCTCCTTAAAGTGTACCAGGAAAAGGATGTAAAACATAATAGTGAAAAGGAAACAAACTTAACAAGCATGAAGTACTGATAAACAGGCTTTCCGAGACTTTTAGTTAATTCAGACCTATCAACTCAGCGGGTGTTTCTAGAAAAGCAGAGGATGCACACCCAGGAGTTCACCTGGTACAAGCTTCTAGTTTTTAGTAAAGTTTGTGTTGCTTTAATACTTTTCTGTTTTGTACATGTTAGTTTTGGTTCTTGTTTTTTTTATATGTCCTTATGTTCATTGTCTTATCTTCACTCTTGAGTTATGCTCTTTTTGGTTACCGTTCGAATGACGTTTCCCATGATTTTTCTTTCGTACCTGTCAATATAAAAATAGGAGATAAGGTATGATTGCCAATAAGGAAGTCATCCACCAAATACCAAGCAACGAACAATTAAACTTCTACAGCTCACCATGAGGTCATTAATGAGGAACAAAAACCCATACAATAGAGCAAGCTGTAAAAGGTCCCAAAATAAACGATTAAAAACTGTTAATAAAAGAGGAAAGTCGACCGAATCTATAGTAAAAACGTGAAACAAACAAGAATGAACACAAAAAACGACAACCACTGGACTACATGTTCCCGGCTTTTGGACTAGCGCATGCATGTGGCAAGGTTAAACATGTTTGTGAGCGCTTAATTTAGTGTAAATAATTTGGTCAGCTGATGTGGATTATTATGTAGCATTATTTTCATATTAAGCCCTTGCTTTTATTCAATGACTAAACGATTCAACGAGAAAACGGATATAATACCCAGTCATCCAAAAATTGTATTTTTTTTTAACAAGATAAAATTGTTCTTGGTAGTAAACACTAATAAACCATATTAGTAAGAAGTATCAACATTTCTGATAATTTAAGTACAGTTTTGCCTTAAAATCAGGCAGAAGCTTATGACTATTGATTCACGCATACCTTGAACCCAATATTCTTTTGTTTGGAAATCCTTCAGCAGGACTAACAGAAATTGTATTCGACAATAAAAGTACAAAATTGGTCACTGGAGAAATTAACACCTTAAGTTTTGTCACGTTCTACTATAGAAAATGACGGGGAAAATGTCCTACTGTATTGTGTACACTATAACCAGATATAATTTATTCGATACTTAAATTATAATTGATTTAAAGCCAAATATTAAGAATTGGTTCGTAATCAAAACTTTTTTTAATCGCGGATCCAAATTAATTGTAAAAAAGAACCTTGTTGGCCAAAAGGGAAGCAACCAATTAGTAAATTAATTAAATGTCATAATAAAGTATTATAAGAAAGAAAAATATCATTATGGCAATGTAGTGTACAATTATTATGGTATTATGTAATTATAACAAGCCGCAACTGAATACACTGTATCATGTATTATACAGCTTAAGATAAACAAACTCCACAATATAGCAGGCAACATATTCCAAAGATAATGATACAGTAGGAAAAAATGATTTTCTTGGTATCCAAATCTTGGATTTCTCTCTAAACCGAACCCTGAAATATCCAAAAACCTATCTTAACCAGACACTTATTAAATACCCTTTGTCAGTCTAACTGTATTTTGAACCCATGTAAACCGAACACGTGTCTTTACCAAACCCATCTCTCAATCCATAATGAGTTCGGTTTAGAATAATTTTATTGTACGTTTTTTTAGCTTTAAAAATTAAAAAATACCAATCATAATTTATGAATAACGGAAAGCTATATTTGTGCATAGATTGGATTGCACTTATTTCTTCAGTATGTCTTCCATATTCATTTGTAAGCTATATTTACATTAAAGCATTTCAATTTTTCACAGTGCAATTCTAAAACAAAATGGAAATATAAAAAGATAAAAAGATAATTGATTATTTTTATATAAAAAAGGAGATAATGCTGAAATACAAAGAAAAGCTTTTATGTCTGTTTTCCATGTCTGGTCTTTGTCCTTGGATTACATTCTTTACCGCTATAACCTTGGTTCCCTTGATTACTCTTTAAACATACAGTAAACACAAGAAAATACCCAGTAAGCAAAATGAAAACACTACAGAAAATGATATACGAAAGATGCTTACTGAATTACGGGTGAAGATTGTATTGTTTACAGAGGATAATTGGTATTGACAATATTTAGACATATGTGTAATTTTTACACCTGTCTATCCATCCAATTTTATACACATTACTGGGTAACTATTTTTAATTCAGGTAAACAGAGGGTAATTTTTTTTTCAGTCTGTAGATTTTGTCTGTCAATTTCATACCTTGTTTGAATAATGATTGACAACATGTAATATGTCTAAATTTCAAACACGTCATAATCATTTACTTATGTTTGTAATGATTGTTACCTTTAGGTAATATAATGTATAAGGAATTACTCGCTAATCATATCGATTTGTATCGCAATGTGCCGTATTGTACTAGTATATGAAAAACAACTGAACGAATTTTATTCTCATAGAAATAGAGAAAAAAATAGACAAAATTACATAGCTGTGAAGCATGTGCATGGTAATAATATAACAAAGATTGTAGTGCTTAAGAAAACCAAAAGCCTTTGAGAAGGCAAAAGCTAGGAGAAAATTCCATTATCAGATATTTCAGGAGAATGTAAAATATCATTACACGGATAATTCACATGTAAGTCGTATACATAGATAATGGTGAATCGTCTTTGTCTTGCCCTATTTGTTTGGAAAAATATGTTAGTCTATGAATTTCCGTTTGGATAAATATGTAAACGATTTCTCTTATAGTTGGTAATGAGACATATCAAGTAGAAGAAAGTGGAAAAGTGAAATGTGACATTAAAATAAAAGAACCGACGAATCTGTGAAAATAGACATATGAAGACAATCTCTACTGGCCTTAAAAGAACGGTGAACAATATCGTATAACCGAGTTTACTTTCAACTGTCCCTGAAATAATATCTGTTCAACGAAATCTTCTTCTTTACTACTTAGCCTAAAACTTAGCCTATAACTTATTTATATATTTGTTTAGCATAAATGCATTTAAGTTAAGTATGCATTATATTTATATAATTTAGAATATACTAGTATATGAATCGTTTTAAGAAATGAAAGTTCTGAGAGATCAGAAATGGCAATAACTTATCATTGTAACTTGTCACAGGAAGAAAAGGTCGTGTTGTACACATTCCCCAAATACAAACATAGTTGATTATGACATAAACACACATTTTGTTCCTTATTTCGCATAGGAAGGAGATTAACGAGTCGTTTATTCAAGTTGAACACGTTTTTATTAAGATATCAACGAAATATGTAGTATATCCATATCAGAATTGATCAGAACCGCTTAAAAGTCTAGTAGACATTGTGGTTCAAGTCTTTATTTGGCAGCGTAATTGCCTTTGTAAAACAAATATCTGTGTAATTGTTTCAGTAATCACATCCTAATAAATAGTTATGTTTCATTATGTATTAATTTTGCTTCCCCGGTTTGGATTTTTTCCAGATAACTTTTATAACTTTAACTTACCTTAGACGCTTTACCTACCAGTGCACCTGACCCATGCTCCCAGTTATTAGTTGAGTTCATATTGTTCATTTACTTTTGTTACTTTGTATGCATTATTTAGTTATTTTGTTTTCTTTGTTGTGTGTGTCTGTTTTTCCATATCTGGTCTTTGTCCCTGGATAACATTCTTTTGATTTCCGCTAGAATCTTTATTCCCTTGAATATTCGTAGAATTGAGTATATCAAAATATTTAAATAATCTGCTTTTTTTTCATTTATTTCTCAGTGTTCGTTTGTTTTTCGTTGATTTGTCTCATTTATTCTTGATTCGACATTCCCAATATACAGCTTTTGACGTCTTTAAACAATCAAACCGTAGATGTCATTGCATGTGCAATTTTCAAGAATGCTACTGTTTAATTTCAAAACCTCTCTCAATAGACAAAAAATATGCATATGGTGAAGCCTACTAAATGCATCCGCGTATAACCAAAATATAAAATAATATATAATGTCAGAGGTCACCTGAAGGTCTTCATCAAATGTTTAGTAATCTCTGAAAGACCCAAACAACAAAGTTAATAATAATCCCACGGTAAAACAACGATGACCACTTTTTTAAATTAAAAAAAAACCTTAAAGTAATATGACGACAAAAAGACACATCAATGACCAACATCGCCTGACTGTTTGCAATCTATGGTGGGGTTATGAGGCCTTAACAATCACTCCTTAAGTGTTAAGAAATCTACTTATATATATATATATATATATAATAGAATATCCATTTAAAAAACGCTCACAGCTACCTAAGCTAGTTCAGAACTTATCAAAGAATGTCAAAATAAAAAAAAACTAAAAAAAAAACTAAAAGCAATAAAAGTAATCGGTCACTTTAATTCCAGTGTATTTGATTAGACGTACCTTCAAATACTAAATAGGTTGGTGTGAAATACTCAAGATATCTTATTTTATTTAAATGGGGATGCAATTAGGTGCCAAACTTGCTATTAGTGAATAAAAGATTCACAGAATAGACAAATTTGAAAATGGACTTTTACGAATAAATCTATGAAGGGCAGTTCATAAATCCATTAATTCTGTTTGAAAGAACGTGCTTTTTAACTACTTTTCCGTAAAATACTTGGTGAGCCACACCATTTGCAAATAAAAACCTGGAAGTGTCATTATATTTTTTATCAAAGTTTTGCAATGGTGATAAAAACAGTAAATGTTTTAAGAAGTTTGCGATATTGATACACAATCTTTTCTGTGAGGATTCTTTATAATCTAACACTTTACTTCTATTATGATTAAAAAAGACTCTATTTCAATTGAACTGGTATATTTCAACACATGATATAAATTCGATAAATTCATATCTCATTCAAAACAGCTTTCTGTAGATATCATTTACCTGTCGTCCAAGGTCTTTGAAGTAAGTTAGAAGGAGTCCTTTCGATCGATATTCATTGCGACTACTAGTTTTAAAAAGTAAACAAATATCTACGCCTTTTTCACCATAAAAGGTAATAACAAAGTTCCTTTAGTATAGTACGAAAGAATATTGACTTTAATTAGCTTAGGTAATTAACGAATACATGTATATACGTTTTAAATGAGTTTGTGTTGGCTTATATTATATCTTTAGCGTTTTGCTCATGTAGTAGAACAGGGCTAATCCTTTATAGTAATTCAATTTTCAACTTCTATAGATTTTGACATGTCTACAATTAAATTAAAGATAACCAAATCGTATTGGAAATTGTATGATATTTGAATAATTGTACGGACACATTATTATTCATAAACCCTTTTGTGGTAACTGTAGGATAGTTGATTAGCATGCGTACTGCATGCAAAATACACACTTCCGTGAGGAAAATTCTTTTATTCTACCAGAGCCATACCTCGCGGAAATGTATTCTGAGCATGCTTATCAAATGACCACTAAATGGTCTATCTGTTACATTAAGTAGATATGTTTGAAATCCAAGAGATTTATTTTTATTCTTAAACAAAATGTTAGTTATGCTCAGGCAATAACAAATTAATGTAAAGGATCAACAATTTAAACAGATGTGGGACTAGGCTGTGCAAACTGGTGAAACATCTTATTTTGATTATACTTTCATGTTTACTGTTTCCATGACATCATATTTGGATCAAAGCGACATGTGTTTGCCCTGCAGTAATTGAAGTCAGCAAACCACGTGAAATGAAAAATAAAACATAATTTTATAGCAAAAAAATTTGTTTATGGGAGTGTGTGTATTACTAGGCTTTCATTTATAGAGTAAAACCGTATGAATCGAAACCTGAATAATCCGAAAACTTCCCTAAAGCAGGCATTTAAGTAAGTTCCTTTATTTGAATTAAATTTGTTTGCAACGGAGTTAACCGAACACCTGTCGATACCAGACACATTTTGAAGTCCGAAATGAGTTCGGTTTAGACAGGATTTACTGTATATGATTTTCCCCTCATTTTATTATTTCATATTACGACAGTTATTCTAGTGACTGCTAGAGATGTGAGTTTACCTGTATATTGTATAATGTGAAAATAAGTAATGGGATAGAAACCTTGTTTTTTTCTGAATATATTAATATTCCATTTTTTGTATATGGTACAACTTTTAAGTATGGCTAAGATATCGAAAAGAATCTCAGTAAATAAAACCTGCTCGGACATTTGTCATTTGAACAATTTCATTCGGTTTTGTATAATCACATAAGTATTAATACATTATGGAGCTAAAAAAAGTATTTTTATAAGAGTATTTTAGCTCTAAATTTTATAACAGAGGAAAACCGTCTAAACTTAACCACAAAGAGTCCGAAAACTTTAATAACCTTGACATCTTTTTAAAATATTAAGTGTAAGTATTTGTAAGAATCAGGCAAGATGGGAAAATTCAGAAACATGCATTTCAAAACTCCACAGATCTGACAATGTAATATCACTCAAGGTTACTTTATTTGAAAAGACCATTATTTGATCTCTGCACCACTGGCTTTGCTCAGAATTTTGTCAATAGATTTTTGAAAAATGAGGTTTTCGACAGAGTTATCTACCCTTGAAATGTTCATTTTCAGTGCATTTCAATGAAATTTTAACTCAATGTTCCAGCATGTTTTGGCAAATCTTGTCTGTTTCCCTTTATTCTGATGGTGAAAATAGTCAAATTTAAATATCAAAATGATGTTTTTTATACCACGTTTCGCGTACTGTCTGATTTCTACAGACACTAACACTTAAAGCGTTTGGCATAAAAGAGTAATCAAGGGAGCCAAGGTTATAGCGGTAATCAAAAGAATAATAATAATAATAATAATAAAATCTTTATTTCAAGAGGGTTACACAGTAAGTTTACAAGCTAATCTTCCCTGAGGCCCTCACACACATATCTACTAGAAATTAAAAATAAACAACACAACATAAAAAAAAGCTGATTTGACAATACCAGAATGTAATCCAGGGACAAAGACCAGACATGGAAAACAGACATACACAACAAAGAACATAAAGTAACTAAAATCATACATACAAAGTAACAAAAGCAAATGAGCAACTCGGACTCCACTAAAAACTGGGAGCATGGACCAGGTGCACCGGTAGGGTAAGCGGCCTCTGCTTTTCTAGAAACACCCGCCGAGTAAATAGACTTCACTGTACTGCAAATCATACTGATATAAGTGACATAAATTGTTAAGCCAAATTAAAAGCTCATTATCATAGAAGCATAACATCATAAAAGAAGACTGAAAAAAAAACAACAGATATAAACCGAATGAAAAAGCAAAACATAAACAAAACTAAAAAAGATTAAACTAAGCAACCAAAAAAAATCTAAAAAGTCTTTGACAAAAGAAGAGGTAGCGACACCAAACGAAAACCTAAATGGAACCACAATTTGTAAACAAGGAAGTGAGTAAATTATATTCAGTGTTCAGATGAATTTATTCCACAAAAAATTGTCTTGTTTTATTGAGCACAGTACATCGTAAAGCATCTGGGTTATGGATGGTACAAATGTCTTTTTTATCTATCCTTCTATCCTGTTGTTGTGTTCGCTACAACAAATGTAAATTTAATTAATGTCATGCTTTAAAACATATATAAACATCTACCAATGAAATATTTAATAAAACATGTGACAATCACAAAAAGGTTCGAAATTCTTAAATAATGAATATCTAAATTTACATGGTATAGTGAAACTGAACTGTCTTAACTGAACCTCTTTTGAAATGTAGATAATGTTCTGTTTAGGCAAGTCTTCATTTTACTCAGGTTCAAATTAGATTTGAACTGGAATGAAGAGACTCGTAATAATACCTGGTTTACACAAGCGTTCAGATTATCCAATGTTCGGTTTAGATAGGTTTACTCTATAAAATCTTGTGTACAGATATGAAGCAGTAAGGAGATAATACAAAATAGTTCTTAAAAATGTGTTTTTTTTCTTTTCTTCAAATTTTCATTTTCTTTTGCTTTGCATATAGTATTTCTTTTATATAAAACTTTTACAGCACGTTGCAAAATAAGTACAATGGAACATTTCTAAAACAAAATCTTTTAGACTGTTATGTTTAGTCAAATGTTCAGTTTATGCAGGTTAAAAACATTTAACCTTAAATGAATGGACTTCTTAAAGTATCTGGATTTTGCTTTTTTTTCATGGATTTGTTTTAGATACTATGGCCTTTTTCACAGAAAATCGTAAGAATAAAAAAGTCGTAAGTTATGACGTCACAATACTTTGGTATACTGTGACGTCATAATTTACGACTAATTTTACACTCAGCATTTTTGTGACAACATGTTTCTTTGAATAAACATTTTTGCTGGAAGCCATTGTGTATTTTTATCATTACAAAATATACTCACTGAGATTCATAATTAGCGACATAATGAGTGGAAAAATAATCAGTAATCCAAGTAATCCTGTAAGAGAAATGATACAACAGGCTACATGTACAAATACAGGTCTTACATGGGGCAAACTCCCTTCTCCCCTTATTTCCAAGGGCCTATTCTCAAACCCCACTGCCCAATGCACATCAATATCACTCATTGCCCAATTCTCTATACCCAACTGCACCATTGTCCCTATAATCATTCATAATAGATATTGCCTTCATGTTCGTTATATCTCAAGATCTTTTGCTTATTGTGTTGATAGTAAAGTATCAGTCTATATAAATATCAGATAGGATGTGTTTTATGCATGTCAAAAATCCACCAAACTTACTTTTATTTCTTAGTCAGAAACAGTTACAGACCACATCACCAGTATTAGTTTTTCATTCGGTTGTTGCACTATTGAGATAAAATTTGGCAGTGGAAGAAAATGGAGGTTACTGATTTTCAAAAAAACACGGCATAATTTAGGGAATCCCACGAATAAACATAATTTCCATCAAAAGGCTAATTATGAAGTTACAAATGTGGCAAAGCATTAAACGGATTTTACAGATTTACAGAAATGATGATATAATACAAATTTGTTTATGATAAACATTTTTTTTTGTATTCTGGGAGTGATTTTGTTTTTATCATGCCTAACCGCTATCTTGCTCTTGTGTGCCAAAAAAGAAAAAAATATAGAAAAAAAAACCCATAAAAAAATAGACCACACAAATTGATTATTGTTTCTATTAGCCAAGACCATACCTCCTAATCCTCCGCCTAATCCTCCGCCACTTTGCGCTACTCTCCCTCCACCACTGCTGACAATAATTGGTGCTGCAGATCTCTGACTTCCTCCTCCCGTAAAATAAGGAACTGGAACGGGTACAGGTTGGAATTGAACATTTCCAGTATTAGTCGGGAAGCCTGGGAAACCAGTAATGCCAGGAATGCCAAAATTCTGAGCTGAGCTAAGGGAGATTACTCCAAGAAGAAATAGGACAATCTCTAACTTCATCTTCGTGAGCTGTCAAATGGCTGGAAATTAAAAAAAAAATATATATATATATGAATTATCCTTCTCGCGTCTTAACCAACAAAGTATCTATTGATGTAAATTAAAATGCGATTTATTTGTCCAAAGTATGCTCATTCATTACAACATCTTGAGGAAACTAAGCCATCATGTAATTTATGGAATGGTGATAGGTTTCTTAAGGCCACAGGCAAAAATAGTTATATCAACAATGAAATACAGTGAAACCTGCCTAAACCAAAACCTGAGTAATTTAAACCAAACCCTCAGTAATCAATAAAACCTGCCTAAACCAAATCCTGACTAATCCAAAAAACCTGCCTAAACCAAATCCTGAGTAATCCAAAAGCCTATTTAAACTGAAACCCGGAGTAATCTTAAAACAAAAAAAATATTTCAAACAAAACATAATTTCCGTAGTTTCAATAGATAGCTTCCGTAGAACCAAGAGATAATTTCCGTAGAAGATTACACAGAAGACTACTTTTTTCCACAGATTGGTATAATTAAGTTCATTGATGTGTAAACAGTAAAAAAATAATAACTCTGCTATGTTGTTTTTAAACGTTTGAATAAAAGGTTTCACAATTTTTAATATTTTTTTACACTAATGGAATAAAATGGATGACCAAGTTAATACTAATAGTGAAAGTACTTTTTATTCGTGGGTACCAATTTTCGTGGTTTAGGGGAAAAGATCAGTTCGTGGATTCTTGAATTTGTGGATTTGACAACACTGTCATACAAACGAATTGCATATTTTCTTTTCGTTGGGAACCATATTTCGTTGTTTACCGAACCCACGAAAGCCACGAAAATTGGTACCCCAAGAATACTTTCATAGTATGTTACCAAAACAACACTGGTAGTTTTATGTTATAAGTAGTTAACAAATAGTAAACATTTTTCATGAAAGATAAACACATCTTTAAAATGAGTTTTAAGTAACTTTATACGAACCTGGGTGGTACTCTACTCATGGAATAAGACTTAGAAGTACGCATTGCATTGACTTACACGTACTTTAAAGGAGATAGAGCCTTTTAGTTGTCCAATCAAAAGCATAGAAATACTGTTCCTGAACCAAAACCCGTTGGCAATTTTTCGATAAATTTCTGAGTGCATTTTTTTGTAGGTGTGTGCACATGTCTTCCGGTTCACTGACACGTCTTAAATGTTCGAACACGGTACGTTTTATTTTTACCTTTCATGTTCATCATGTCAAACGGATATGACACGCTCGAGTAAATGAAAGATTGAAAACAAGTTGATTTAAGACTTAAAAGAGTATTGGGTTATTCTTAGATACGATTTTGTCCGGGTAGTCAGAGATCCATTGCTATACAAAATGAAATTGAATAAAATTGAATGAATAATAATGAGAAAAATGAATAAAATTGGGGCGCCTGAACAAGCTCCCTTTGATATCGGTATCGGTCTCCAATGACCCTTATCGAAATAAGTACGGTATGACATGCTTCTCTGATGACAAGTTATCAAAATCAGTATCGATATCAAGTGCTTCTTTAATGGCTTTTTGCCGATATGCAAGGTTCTTTTTAAATTCAAATTTATTGATTGTTACCTGGAAGGAGCTAATACCAAGATTGAAGCTATATTTCGTATTCAGATATGCATGATATCTATTCTTGGGGTATACATGTAGATATCAAGTACTCTCGGGGTTCAATATCAATTGTTCATTAACTTCTCGTAGGATTTGACATATGATAGGTAAGTTGTCACTAAAACAATGAGATATGTCCTTTATCAAAAAATGTAGATTAGAGGTTACATGGTACCAATTGATTTCTTTTTATAAGCTTTTAAAACAAAATGACAACAAGCATGATTAAAAAAAAAAAAAAACCAGGATATTCTTGAACTAAGCACAAATAAAAGAACAGGAAAATAGACAAAAATACAAATAATACAAATTAATTAATAGAAAACATACAGACAGCTTGGGAGGGTGGACCAGGGTTCAAGCATCCTGTTTTTTTTTCTAAGAACGCCAACCTAATTGTCTCTATGATGACAGATTTGGGTTAAACAGAAAAGTTTAACCATGACAATATGAGCAAGTCTCTTTTCATGATGGAGATAGTCACGATAAACAAGTTCAAAATGGCAAGTGTACATCTTTTTAGTAATGACATTAGTCTTGTGGCAACATAGTATTGATCTGATATTATTTGTATGAGGTCTACCGTGGAACAAAATCTGAAAGGCTCAGGCTCTCGCAAAATGTATGAGCTATAATACTCGCAGGAGTTGAAGCAATGTTTGAATATATAATAAAGATCTCTAACAGCAATTCAATATATCACACAGCACCTTTTTGAACCAGATCTGCCTCAGTAGAATAAAAGAACAAACAGATGAGTAAGGGAACCAAGGTTATAGCGGTAATCAAAAGAATGTAATCCAGGGACAAAGACCAGACATGAAAAAAAGATATAGACAAAAAGAACATAAAGTAATTGAAATCATACATACAAAGTAACAAAAGCAAATGAGCAACTCGGACTCCATTAAAAACTGGGAGCATGGACCAGGTGCACCCGTAGAGTAAGCGTCCTCTGCTTTTCTAGAAACACCCGCCCAGTTGCTCATAAAAAGCCAAGTTTGTGTAGACAAACGAGGAAAGGAACACTATGACCCGTTGAATAAATCAGTTTTCATGGTGCAGATGCATACACCATAACGATCCACGAGTTCATGATGACCATAAAACTTCTGTAGTGAAGCCTTTTTGTTAGAGTTCTAGCGCGATACAAAAAGTTTGTATAGTTTCGGCAAGCTCTGGCATAACGTATGAGTGAATATTTCATACGCAGGTGCTGAAGGGATGTTGCCACAGATGAAAAGAAAGTCGAAAATTCTGACAAGGCATCATGTTTGTCGTAAAGTTTGGTCAATATTTTCCCTTTACCATCTATTTCTAAGTGTAGGTCAAGATATGAGGCTGACTTCACAGGGTCTGTAGTATTCTTTATTTCAAGTTGTTTGAGGTAGATGCGATTTATCAAATCCCCGAAATTCGGATTGTTTAAAGATAATACGTCATCTATATAGCAGAAACTGAGATTAAAGGATCTAGCCAAAAGATTGTCTTTCTTTCGGAGCAGATCAGCTATAAAGTCAGCCTCATAAGAGCGAAGGAATAGGTCAGCAAGTAAAAGAGCACAATTCGTTCCCCTTGGAATGTCTACCGTTTGTTGCAAAAACACGTCCACCACATTGGACAAATATATTGTCGATTAAAAATTCCAGCATTTTGTATATTTGGAAGATGATTTGGAATTATTCTTACAAAGTATGCGGAATCTCTACCAAAAACTATATATTTGTATCTTGGTGTACCATCTTTTGGGAAAAACAACGATGTATAATGTTTTTAAGTCGGAATTTTAACTGAGTATGGGGAATAAAAGTATACAGTGTTGAAAAATCATAGGTTTTAAAGCTATTATATTCAGATAATAGTCTTAAACTGATTGTCTCCAAAAGATCTTTCGAATTTTTCAGGATCCATGTTGAATTAATACCACTACGGGAGTAACAAGTGTTGTGGTAGCACGGCAGACCCTCTTTGACAGTTGTGAGTATAGAAGTTAAAAGTTTTGAAAGAGGTTTGATGGTACATTTTGCAGATCCAGCAATGACACATTGTTTGTATGGATTCTTCTGGAGTTTAGAATCCAGTACATAGCAGTATAGGTCTTATCACTGCTTTTATTTTCTACGTCTACTTATGATAATGAACATAGGATGTAAAACGTTTTTCAGACAAAAACAATTTTGTTTTGGGCTTTGTCTGCTGGTATGACAACATATTTGTCATGTATAGTAGACAATGAGCAAAGGAGTGACCAGATTAATATTTTACGGTTTTTATCCAATTTGATTGGGAATCAATGTTTTCTTGGAATAAATGAATTGTTAATTCAGTATAAGACCTATTGGATTTTTATTTACTAGTAACTGTCTAACATAACCGCCAGGATTTGTTAAAAAAAGATATTTGTTAAATAGATTTGTTTTAATTTGTTAAAAACATAATGTCTGCTATGGCACATGACAGTAGCAAAAAAATCGATAATCGCGCGTCAACTATAGTTTACGATCAGTAATCAGTAATAATTATACATATTTTATGTATTTTCATTAGCGTTCGTTCATTTTGGTTTGGAAAATACTAATTTAAAATTTTTATCCAAACGTTAAGCAAGATTCTGAGAAAGTCAATTCCGCTAATAATAGTTTTAAAGTATAACCAAGTGTAACTTAATCTCATCAATTATTGTACTTATTTGATTTATATGTTCTTTGTGGACCCTGTGATTTGGAAAATAAAATATTCTATTCTATTCTGTTCTATACTACACGTTTTATAGCAAGATCACAAGTCACCAATCATTTTCGTCGTAACTAATTAAGCCTGACAATGATTAATTTCATCGTAAAACACAGTTTTTTGCCAATAGCAGAGTTAAGCGACAGTAAATTCTAGCTTCCGATCGTAAATTGAATTAAGTGCACCAGTAACGCCGTTTATCACAGACAAACTATAATTAGCACCCCGCTAACTGTAGTTTACATTGATAAACCAAGATTATCGATCGTAAACTATAATTTGCGGGCGATAAACTAGGTTTAGCGGTCGCAAACTACAGTTATCGAGCGATAGACCCAGATTATCGATTTTTTGTCACTGTCGCGTGCAATAGTCTGCTTTAAGACAGTTTTTGCAAATTTGGTTAGATTTAAATATGACAAGATAATTAAAGAGATTGATACCTTTGAGTCCAAAATGGAGAAAACTCAGACACCTATTTTTTATATACCCTTACATGTATGTTACACGTGGGAATAGTAGTATTCCAAGATTAACCTTTTTTTTTAAATTGTACATAAAGCTTCTAAAAGTTAAGTTAATGGTTTAAGTCCAGATATTATTTTTGTGCATATATAGATCCCATCTTTAGCATGATAAATGATAAGCATTTTCCTTTCTTCTAGCAATCGGTCAGACCTAACTAAATAAGGAATCAAGAGACAAAGTGAAACTCTTTTAGTCTAGACAGATTTTCGATTAACCAATGTTCAATAAGAAATAACATCGATTCTAATAAGATTAGTTTCTTCATATTTTTGATGGACGCAGCCTATGTATTGGTCATGTGTTTATAACTTTTGTACCATGGCTGTGGTGTAAAGAGCTTTGAAGCAAGTCATAATAGAATATACTTTTAAAAATAATAAAAAGGGACTTTTGGAAGTTTAAAGCGGTTTTGGATTCTTTGGTGGTTTTGTTGAGACAGGTTTCTTTGTATGTTCTGTTTATACAGGTATAACTGCAGCATTTAAGTACTAGTCCATATAAAATTCAGGCACTGCCTTTATCAAAGTAGTTCATGGTTAAGAAAAATCCATCGAACAAACGATGATTTTTGAATCTATATATGCAATATCTTTACGTAACAATTGTGGCTTCCATACCAACCTCTGTACTTTAGAGAAAATAATACATTTAGCTTCCAATTAATTCAACCAAATCAAACCGAATCAAGAACAATAACTCTTACACAGTGCCAGTTACACTTACAATCTACATTTTGTTTCTCAAAAGCACAACGACCAAACGGATAACCAAGACTGCTTATGTGATCAGTAACTGAATAAGAAATAAAAATGAATTCGGTGGGTTTTTCACATGCATGAATCATCTCCTATTTGATTTTCAGAAAAACTGCTACTTAAAAAGATTATCTAGTTTCCATAGCTATCTTTTATGTTGTCTCAAAAATCGTCATGTGACTTTATAAGATAAACTGGCTGAAGTAGGGCAGGTTGTCAATTTGTAATAGAGACAACACAACCTTACTTAAGTTAAAGGAAACAGCTATATTTTCACAATCTTAACTTAAAGAAAACAGAAAAACAGATCTGTCATGTTACTATTTTCATTAAACATTTCGTACTGTATATAGTCACGTTTTTATTATTTTCATTAATATAGAGACGACAAAAAATATACTTTTTTAATTAAATAGTCTTCACTTATAGCAAAAGATTATTTTTTTTCCTATTTTTTCTTTTGTTACTTTGTATGTATGATTTTTGTTACTTTATGTTTTTTGTTGTGTATGTCTGCTTTCTATGTCTGGTCTTTGTCCCTGGATTACATTCTTTTGATTACCGCTATAATCTTGGTTCCCTTGATTACTCTTTCACATTAAAGTACTTTCCTGTTTGACCAAAGGAAACATATTGTACCTTAATTTTTTTTTACTATTCTATTATATGAAATGAATATATATATATTCTTATGTTACTCAAGGGACACTGTCATATTTTGTTATCCCCAAATTGTACTTCTCTTTATAGTCCAACCATTTTCGACAATGGTCTCTAGATCTAATTACAATCTCTTAAAATGACATCAAAGGAACAATGACTCGAACAGTTATGCAAAATAATATAATCCACGGATGACGACAAGAGAGTGAAAATAGACACACACACCAAATATTATGAAATAACCAAAATAACACGTACAAAGACGCAAAAGTAAACGAGTACTTGGAATCCACTAAAAACTGGACAAAATGTACCAAGTGCACCAGTTAGATAAGGATCATCTGTTAATCTAGTAGTTTCTATTTCATGCCAAACAAAGGTCTCGCATGTTTGGAAGGAAACTGTCGTAATACAAGTTCTTACACAGGCAAAATTATTTCACATGATTTTCACACGAATTTCACTTGATTTTCACCTGAATTGAGCAAATAAACTAAGTGACAGAGTTCACGTGAAATTCGGGTGAATGGAGCCTTCACGTGAAATTCACACGAAATGTTCACATGAAATTCGTGTTTAGTGAATTTCACATGAAAATCATGTTAATTTCATGTGAATTTCACAAAAAATGCACGTGAAGCTCGATTAATATGAATTTCACGTTAAAAATATTTGCCTGTGTAACAGAAAAAGCTTTTGAAAGTAACTTGTACTATAATTTGGGCATGTAAATTTAACAAGGACATAGTAGAAATTACAAAAGTATACACAAACCATAGACTTCGTCCTCGGTCAATTTAATATGAACAAGTCCGTATATAACATATTGACTTCGTTAAAAGTCCATAATTGATAAATATCAAACTTTTAAGATTTTTATTTGTTTACTTTCTTAGATATAACGTGACGTCATTATGTACCAAGATGAGTATGTTTATTGTTATCACTTTTCCTCCAAACGAATGATCCATAGTAAACTATATATATAAAAAGTACAAAATGGCAGATAGTTGACATATTTTTTGGGGCGATCGACCGGTTGTATATTGCCATATGACCCTCAGCATCATGAACTTTTTACTTAATGCTGACCTTTTTGTTATAAAACACGTGTGTGAATATTTCATTGTAATATATATTTTAATTTTATCTTTCACAGGAAAATTTGCAACATCCAATTCCATATATTTAGGATCAGTGTAGCAAATACATGTTTTTGTGCATTAAAAACTTAATCTATCAAAATGAGACTTAAAACTGACCTAAAACTTAGCACCTTCCTAAATGTTGCATACATTTAACATAAAAAGCAAAATAAGTATGAATCATAAACATATAACATGTTAAATTTTGTTCATTGCGGATATCGCGGGCCAATATCATCACACGCAGCCAAATAAATATTATTTCTTAAAGTTATTTGACTTCAGAAATAACTTTGTAAGTCACACATGTAAGAAGTATAGTGAAACCTTTCTAAACCGAACCTAGAATAAACCGTTAACCTGTCTAAACCGGACCCAGAATAACCCGTTGACCTATCTGAATCAAATCCAGAATAAACCGTAAACCTGTCCAAACCGAACCCAGAATAAACCGTAAACCTGTCCAAACCGAACCCAGAATAACCGTAAACCTGTCCAAACCGAACCCAGAATAAACCGTTAATCTCTCTAAACCGAACCCTGAATAAACTGTTAACCTGTCTAAACTGAACCCAGAATAAACTGTAAACCTGTCTAAACCGAACGCAGAATAACCGTAAATCTGTCCAAACCGAACCCAGAATAAAACGTAAACCTGTCCAAACCAAACCCATAATAAATTGTAAACCTGTCTAAACCAAACCCAGAATAAACCGTAAATCTGTCCAAACCGTATCAAGAATAAATCGTTAACCTGTTTAAACCGAACCCAGAATAAACCGTAAACCTGTCCAATAATTTTAAGAATATTCAGAATGCTCTTTGCCGTCTGCAACTTTTTACTGATGAAAGAGTAATCAAGGGAACCAAGATTTTAGCGGAAATCAAAAGAATGTAACCCAGGGACAAAGGCCAGACATGGAAGACAGACACACACCACAAAGAACATAAAATAACCAAAATAATACATACAAAGTAATAAAAGTAAACTCGGACGCCACTAAAAACTGGGAGCATGGATCAGGTGCACCGGTAGGGTAAGCGTCCTCTGCTTTTATAGAAACATCTACCGAATTGCTCATTAAAAGTCAAGTCCGGGGTAGACGAAAGAGGAAAGGAAAACTATGATACGTTGAACAAATCATTTTAAGGTGCAGGTGGATCCACCGTAACGATCCACGACATTATGATGACGACCTTAAAACTTCTGTAGTGATGATTTCAATCTTTTAGCAACATAACATGTTCTAGAAGCCTAATTGTAAGAAGTATAGCGCGATACAAAAAATCTGCGTAGTTTCGGCAAGCTCTTGCAAAACGTATGAGTTGTGATATGAAAACTCCATACGCAGGTGCTGAAGGAATGTTGTTACGTATGAAAGGAAAGTTCGCAATACGTAATGAAAAGTTATTGCGTTTGTCGTATGCTTTGGTCAGTAGTTTTCCTTTACGATCGACTTCTAAGTGTATGTCAATATATGAGGCTGGCTTCATAGTGTCTGTAGTATCATTTATCTCAATTTATTTGGTGGAGATTTGATGTATCAAATCCCCGAAACTAAGATAAAATGATTATACGTCATCTATATAGCGGAAACTGAGAAAGGATCTAGCTAACCGATGTTCCTTCTTTTGCATCGGATCAGCAATAAAGTCAGCCTTAAAAGAGTGGAAGAATAGGTCAGCAAGTAGAGGAGCACAATTGTTCCCATTGGAATACCGACCGTTTGTTGAAAAACGAACAAATCTTAAACAAACGTGGCAAAATAATTAATGGCATGAAGTCATAATTAGTTGTAGTTTACCGAAAACCATTTTTACAGCAACCGATGATCGTTGAAAGACGAGAATTGCCGAAAATACCGAAGGTCTTTCTTAAGATATTGTTGTGTTCTTAAAAGTTATATTACAGGTACCCCAAAGCTAAATGGGACTAGTAATTATAATCAATTGATTTTTTTGTGTCAAAAACCACTGAGGGTGAGAAGTGTCGACCGCTCAAATGTGGCGTCTTCTATGTGTCACTTGACAATACCATGATTAATCTATCTAGGTACAAGTAAGCATTCATCTGCGCACGGAAATTATTATTCATTGGAATCTTTATTTCGTTATCTGACACTCTCAACGATAATCGCATAAATTATACCTAATGAAAAAAACTGAATCCAAAATATTCCATGGGAACACATCAACTTGATTACTATAATTACCTCGTGCGTGTAAATGACGTCAAAGAAAGTGCTATCCCTGTGAAACTTTTAAATATTTTAATTGGTCAGCGAGAAAACCGACATCTTCCCCGTAATAGTTGTAAATAATCACCCTTAACATTAATGATAATTCTAAAAACTTCGTCTATGAATTTCTAACGTCAGCGAGACATGAACTTTGAAGCATTTAAAACATCGGTTTCAGGTGAACTCATGAGGAGTAAAATCGAGTCCCAACTATTATTCCATTATTCCATTATCGCCTTTTGCAGACGAACAATCTATTCGAATATTTTAATTTCAGGAGTATGCTTTTATGGCGACGCAGCAGACAAGGTATTGGATATAATTTCGAACAGTAATTGGCCAATAGTACCAAAAGGTGTTTAATACATATGTTTAATGTAGCAGTTGAACGTATAGTGAAAATGAAACTTTTCAATAAATTTTCGGTCCTGAGATGTTTATTATCGCACGATTTATTGCTTTGTGATATCAAGTACAAGATCAAGTTCGAAAATTTTAAACGACTAATTGATGAATAGCGCATGTTTTATGGGGATTTTTTGCTGCCTTATCCAATTTGGCTATTTCTTATGTTTGTCCAGTGTTTCTAAATTGTGTGTTGTGCTTGCAGCATGATACTTGGTTAGAAATAAATGATTTAGCCCTAATATCAATGTTGGTCATTAATGTTTCTTCTTGTCCTAATTTGACTTTTTTAATTTATTTTGAAGAAGCGTCATCTTTCTGTTACCGTTGATTTAATTACTTTTGTTGTCAGAGCCTTTCAGTGCTTAACTAAAATGTGTTTGCACTTACTGAAGACATTTTGGAGATCTCTGTGAGTATTTATTATTTTTATAACTGTTATACGATGATTCATATTTTCTGCGTTGCGTCCTTTAGAGAAGTTAGAGAAATTAGAACAAGCACAAAACAATACTACAGTCCTAAAAGTGGCAATTTAGCTGTTTTTTACAAACTAATTATAATCGTAATATACATGTATAAAATATTCATTACCAGTCAATAAAAATATATGTCGTTAAATAACTAATTATATTGACTTCAATGATTATTTTTTATTTTAAAAGTATCAAAACCAAAAGTTTGTTCAGAACTGGTAAAAAAACGCGATAACAGTGGTTTGTACAAAATTTTTCCAAACAAAGGACTTGGGTTTACAGTACACTGTGACATGAAAACAGACAGCGGTGGTTGGACGGTAAGTAACGGTGCGATCTTTACAAAAATAATTATCTATACAAATGAAATTATCCAGATGTATTTTTAAAAATTATACTCTGAGAACTATTTCAAAATTGTTACTTGTTGTGAACATATTGAATAGATTCAGCATTAAGCAGAACTATGGTGGAAGGATGTATATGTTAGGATACAAACATTCAGTAAGACCAGATTAGTAGTTAGAAGCAACAATCATTTCATAATTTGCTCATCTGAATTTATCTGACTTCTAACGAATTGTGGAATAAAGGAAATATTTCATTAGAAGTGATGACACCAATATGCAACAAGCGTTTTAATAAAAACATGGAAAGTGGCAAAACATTAGATGGACATAAAACTAAGACTATTCAAATTCGTAACACACATCGTGTATTCAAAAATGCAACGATACACCTTTTTCGCCCCAGGTTTTAATCAGGCGCTATGATGGATCGGAAAGTTTTTCTCGCAACTGGACAGAATATGAAAATGGATTTGGAAACCTTAGGAGAGAGTTTTGGCTTGGTGAGTCGTTATAATTGAAACCTAGAACCGTTCCAAATCTAGTATTTTAAAATATAATAGGTGAAACATTTGATGCGAAACGATAAGATACCCCCTTCTTTGAGTCTATGATGAGGTGTCTTCTAATCAGACGTTACAGATAGAAAGTTCAAAGCAGAAAATATGGAGGTTATTCTAGAATCCGATTTGAACTTAATAACATGTAGCATAAATTTGCTACCATTTGGTATTATTTAAATGTAGATTGTCCTCCTGTAATGAGTATACAAATACAAAAAAAAAATACCATTTAGAATATGCGTATAATTATGCAAATTACGGAATGCTGTATAAATGTTTCAAAAAAACAACTGTCTCATTAGCAGCACCATAATATAGGAAGATCTATATCCATACTACACTGTACATAAAACGTACACTCAGAACTTATATATCGTAATAGGAAACCAGGAAGTTTAACCTAGTGCAAAAATAAAGCCTAGGTGTTCGGACACTTTTGTATTTTTGATTATTGACAATTTCAATGCATTCTTTTGATTTCCTCTAGAACCTTTGTTCCTTTGATTACTCATCGTTAAATAATTAATGACATTAATCATTTGAGACATGTCTGACAACAGGGCTGGTATACAATATCCTCATACCCTCTGAGAACTAATTAAATCCACTAGCACTGGAATCGATCTACTGGTTGCTAAATACAAAAAAAGTATAAAAAAAAAAAAGAAAAAGAAAAAAGACATTATATGTACTTCTTATATGCAAATTTTGGTGTGCTGTATATGTGTTTCAAAGAGTATCATCTCATCAGTAGTATTAGAAACAAATACATGGGAAGATCTTAATATACAAAAAAATGGAGACAAGAAGTACTGAAAATCAAAACTATCGAAATAAGTAGCCACATGTTATCATTTATTTTTTTATTGGCGATGGTAATATTTAGATTTTTAACGTTCGACCTTCAGCAAGAGTTATTTTGCAATTGCATAAGATATCTCGCATGTTTGAATTACAAGTTGACCTAAATTAAATCAGCATTATATTTGTTATCTTATTCTATAATTTTGCTTCATTTGCCTGTCACGGCTCTTTTTGTATGAATAAAATATTCTACAATAGACTAAAATTGTGTGAGGATATTTAATTGTTTACCAATCAATCCCAAGAAATGTCTCAAGCTCTGAATCGTCCAGTGATGACAGAGTTTTACAAAGCAGGTTTTTGTAGTATGTTTTCATGGCCTAGTTTTGATATGACATTTGATGCTCCACATACCGAATCATGGTCTCCTTGTTTTAACCAGTATACAATGAATGGTATTATAGCTCATTGTTCAAAGACATCGCTTTATATTGATAGTATTTCAACAGGAAATAAATACATTCACCAGTTGACTTCATCCGGCAAATATCTTTTGCGAGTGGATCTTGAAAATTTCAAGGGGGAGAAGGTGTATGCTAAATACAGTACGTTCAGTGTCGGAAATGCCGCTACAAATTACAAGCTGTCACTAGGAAGTTATTCAGGAACAGCGGGTAAGTGTATTTTCCGTGAAAACAAAACTTTTTCACCAATCTTTATGTAAGCCAATGTCCTTTAATACTACTGTTAATTCAATGGAGGGATCATTATAGCCTTAGATTATCCTTCCTGTTATTGCCCGTAATTCTTTTTATCTTATTTCAAGTTTTCAATTGATGAATCTTAGAATCTTAATTTTACACCTGAATATGAGTACCTCTTCTACGTTATTTTGAATCCGGAGTCAGGACATAAAAAATTTTATATCTTAAGATTGCTTTCTTTGTGCGTGTTTTTTTTTAAAGAATTTTAAAGAAGATCGAAAAAAAACTGAAATGGTCATTGGCGCCGATTTCATTATTATATTTATAATTGGGGAGTTTAAACTTATTAGTTTGAAATTTTTTATCAATAATGGCCCTTTTAAAAGGGAATTTATGTCTTAGTTTCTCGCTTTTTTTTCTTTTTAAAAGTGCAATATTTTAATTTGACATTAGATGGTAAACACATCGTTTCGTTGATCAAGAGAACTTGTAAGGTTTATTTTTAATATATGAATTTCTTGATTTGTTTTAAAAATCTTCATATATAATTAATATCATGCAATGATTGATACAAGTACATCAAAAACTTTTGAATTATTGATCGTGATTCATTACTGCATTTGATTTTTTTTCGAATGTTAAACACACTCAAAAGTACTTTTTATGCAATTTAGGAGATGCTTTGAGTTATAGCAACGGCCGACCTTTCACGACTGGAGACAGAGATAATGACGAATTAAATGGAAACTGTGCGACCAATGCTGGTCGTAGAGGCAGTGGATGGTGGTACGGTGTTTGTGAAAATGCATCCCTCACTCTTCATCGTCGTCTAGAAAATGACAGGACAAAAATCAGTGAAAGATTCATGCAATGGGAAACGTGGCAGTCATCTCCTTATTCTATAAAAGCTGCATCGATGATGATTCGTCGTATGTAATGTTTCTAAATAAACTTGTTTCACACTGCATTAAAATTTATGTTTTATTTTTCTACAAAACAATTTTTTTTACACCTTGCAACTTTATGATTGTACTTTCTGTTTTTGTTCCCGGTCACATATTTGTAAATTATATAGTAAGTACAGTTCATTTATTAAATTTGTATAATAATATCTAATTTTCATTTTGTGTGTCCCAATCCACATCTTACAGACAAAAGTTATTTCGATGAGAAAGTAATAGAGATTAATGTACAAAATTTACATTGCAAATATGTATTTTTTTTAAAAAAGTTATACCTTTAACAATAGATTTTCATTTCAAAATTGAATGATTGTTACTGTGTATCCACCTGCAGCATGAAACTGATTTGTTCAACATGTCATAATTTTCCTTTCCTCTTTCGTCTACCCCGGACTTGACTTTTATGAGCAATTCGATGGGTGTTTCTAGAAAAGCAGAGAACGCTAATCCTACCGCTTCACCTGGTCCATACTCCAAGTTCTTTGTAGCGTCCGAGTTACTCATTTACTTTTGTTACTTTGTATGTATTATTTTAGTTACTTTATGTTCTTTATTGTGTGTGTCTGTTTTCCATGTCTGGTCTTTGTTTCTGGATTACATTCTTTTGATTTCCGCTAGAATCTTGGTGCCCTTGATTACTCTTCAAAAACTCAGTAAAATATTTTTTTTCTAATCTCTACTACAGAAATAGCCATACTTGCCAAAGGCGTATTTAATTTTTTTTAATATTAAACCAAATTATCACTTTGGCTTGGGTCAGACACAAAATATGCGGATAATGTATGGACTTTGGCGTGATCATAACCGTCACCCTTTTTTAAAAACGTTCATAGTGAACGGGGGAGAGGTGGGGTTTGGGTAGTGAAGTAAGCAAATACTGCTTGTAGGAGTGATAGTTCAAAATTTCACAAATCTTACTATTAAGGCACAATAAAGATTTAAGGTATTTTCTACTTTATCGTTTTTATCCTTGTCGTTTATCTAAATGCAAAAATATATATTTGAAACAGGCGTCGAATTCACAAAAAATCGTAAGAGTAAAATTGACGGTAAGTAATGACGTCACTACCTAAAATAGTATTGTGATGTCATAATTTACGATCAATTTCACATTTACTACTTTTTTATGAATTCAAAATAGTGAAATATATAAATATGTAAATACAGAATCTCTAAACAATAAGAAAGAGTAATCAAGGGAACCAAGGTTACAGTGGCAATCAAAAGAATGGAATCCAGGTACAAAGAACAGACATGAAAAACAGACATATACAACAAAGAACATAGAGAAACTATAACCATACACACGAAGCAACAAAAGTAAATGAGCAACTCAGACTCCACTAAAAACTGGGAGCATGGACCAGGTGCACTGGTAAGAAACCTGTCTTTACCAAACATTGTCTACCGTCCCTTAACTCAAGAGTCAATGACCGTGAACCATTGTAAGAGAGTTATCAAGGGTACTAAGGTTCTAGCGGTAATCAAAACAATGTAATCCAGAGACAAAGACTAGACAGGAAAACAGACACACACAACAAAGAATACTAAATAATCAATATAACACGTAAAAATAAACAAAAGTAAATGAGCAACTCTGCAACTCTGACATCTGCAATTTCTGAACGTGACATCTGCCGGCAGCGAAAAAAAAATCAGCAAATAAAGAATTCAGTTCAAATTAGTTTTAACTACACTAATACTATGTAAATACTTTATAACAACATAACAGCAATAAAGTCTGGCTACAACCTGTATATACAAATTTTAACATAGAGAAAAATCATTGTTGGAAGTGAGATTTCCTTTTTGGTACTTGGTTCCTATTGACTCTTGTAAATCAAGGCATTAAAGATATTAAGAAGGTATGTGTATGCCAACTATTATTTAAATACAAAAGTACCAATCATATAAATATTGCAAAAATTTTGGTATGATGTAAATGTGTTTCAAGAAATTACTTATAACCAGAGGCATTTATACCAAATACTTAGAAGTTTAAGATTAAACAATAACTCATTGACAAGATATATTAAAACCTTATAATATTGAAATAAGAAGCCAATTCCAGCTCTAAATTCTATCAAATTGTGTCGAAGAAGCTACATTCTAGTCCCATATTTAATATTAAAAAAAGAATATTGTTTCAAAGGGTTTTGAACTTTGTGCAACGGAAAATTTCGGTACATAATTTGTGTTCATTTAAGTTTTCTGGAATAGTTTTATTCACAAGAACTTTGGCGGTTTTATCTTCAATTCTATTAAATAGTAATTCAGAAATTTATCTTGACTTCCACATCATCACATGTCTCTTGTAAGATCTAGGTGGTTTAGGTTAAAAAATCGAGACGAATACAGTAAGGAAAAGCTCAAAACCAAATAGTCATACAGCAACTATCGTGGGTGTCTTCCCGATTGTCCAACATTTGAAAATATCAGGTAAAAAAAGGTAAAAATATGTTGGACAATTGGGAATGTTTTGATGAAGAATATACATGTTGGTTAATTAGAAAATGTTATGATAAAGATTGTTTTGAGGTTCTATAAGGGGTGTTCATTGAAAGAAAAAAATATTCTAGTGTTGCTTTAGGTTTGTGAAGTTAGTTTGTTCTCTGTTTGTCTTAGTTTTTATTGTTTTGGTTTGTTGCATCAGTATTTTTATCTGATGCTTTATAATTTATGGCTGATTATCTCGATTATCCTTTTGGTTTGTTGTTCCTGTATTGCCCCGTACGGGTCCAGGTATCAAAGAGTAGGCCTGCACAGCTCTAAGCTTGTGAAAGGCGACTTTTTTTATACATGTAATATTCAAATGTTTTAGTTTCATTAAATAAATATGGAATTATACATGTAAATCATTTGTCATTTTTGTTGAATGAAGCATATTATTAAGCAATTAGCTTGAAGTGCTACAACTCATTACAAAAGTACACTTCATATATCAAATTTTAATTATGATTTTATTAAATAATTTGCATTGCTGGAATTTATACTCAAATCAAAATCATTATTAATTCATATAGTATTTGATTCCTAAAGAATTGAAAATACTGGATATCTTTAAAAAATATATCAAATATTTTTCTTTTAAAAAGTATGATTTGTTTTGATATTATATTGTTTGCTTCAGATTAAAATATCCAAAACAATATTATAAAAAATAAATATGTATTACAAATTAAAATTATCTTTCATCTATATTAAGAAATTTTTTTATATTTAATCTATATAAATATATATTTATTATTTATTTATTTACAATAGAAACCCCTTGCTACCCTCAAATAATATTGATGATCATACTTTGTTTAATTAACAACAATGAAAGTAGGAATTCCATAATTTTAAAATGTTGGACAATCGGGAATAAACCCTATCGTGATACCAACTACAGGGCTACTCCAGATTGCAAAATTTTATTTATCGTTTTGACAGTCCAATAAAAGCAGGAATTCAATTTTTATAGATTTTAAATTACTAAAAAAATTATTATATACCTGTAAAATAATCCAAACATTTTTAGTAATTGTCTCCTAAAAAATAAACTTTCGCATCGCATTTTTTTTATATATGAAGTTTGTTGTGAAGTTTCGTTTTAGATGTGGGCAGTGCCAATTAGATCTAATTAAACTTTTCCTTAGTTTCATAAATATTGCCAGGCGAAAATCATTGACCAGAACAATTCATTTATGTGTATATCATTATTGACAAAAATGAATGATTTCCTTTTTCTATCAGCGGATACTTTTCTTATTTAAAATTTCCCGCGGATTTAACATTTAATCAGGGGAAGTAAATTTAGAATACTTTTCTAAAAACAACCGTGACTGCAGTTTGTGAAATGTTTATTATTTAAAATGGACAAATTCGTTCAAAGAAAAAAACGTAAGGCCCCTGACGCCGATTCTGAACCAGAATGCTCTAAAACTTCTATGAGTAAGACAATTAAACTTAGTGACAAGGTAAAGTGGCGTAAAATTTCGGCCGAAAACTTGGACTGTGATTATACAATTTTGTACAGCAAATCCGAAGCAGACCAGCTGTTGGGAAAATGTGCAGAATTGCTGGAATACAATACAGGTCAGTTAGCTAGAGTACAGATATTCGGAAAATGGCACGATATTCCACGGAAACAGGTATATACACAAACACAGTATATTCTTGTACTTCATATTACATAGTAAGGGGAAATAATTACGCATAAATATTTTTTTAAAAGAAAGCAATACGTTGACCCATACTCGATATCTCATTTTCAATTAAAATATAAGCAACTGCCATGTTACTTCTACGTCCTCCGGTTTGGCAATCTTCAGCCAACGAGAAACTACGTCAGTAAAAATGTTGCAATGCAGTGTTTTCTAAACCGAAATCCCAGGTATAAATTGGCTGTTTGAAGATATAATGATTTTTAATTTTTCAAAACTAGGTTGCATTTGGGGACCCTGGATTGAGCTACAAGTTTTCCAATAATGTAGTTCCTGCTCGACCTTGGCTGCCATTCTTAGAGGAAATACGAGACAACATTAGTCGTCTTACAGGATATGCTTTTAATTTTGTCCTCGTCAATAGGTACGTATGATGGTACATGCATGTATACAGAAATTAAATATTGGCAGTATTTGATCATTTTGATTGCATATAGATGATCTGTTTTATTTAATCTGCAGTAAAATCGAAAATAGCATTAAATTGCTGAACAACCAGTCGTCCATTCCTAAATTTCTATGATACCATGACTGACAGGTTCCATGCTGTGTTTTTTTTCAAATTTCTATCCACGAAATTAACAAAAAGCTTAAAGACCCAGGATTATCGAAGTCAAATATTGACTCTTTCATGTTAACTGCGAGGTATATTCAGGGGCGTAGCTGCCCATACGCAAATACGCAGTTGCGTACTTTCGGAAAAAGTAACAAAAATAAAAACACACATTTTAAAGATAAAATAAAGGTTTTTTTTTTTATCACATATGCATACCATGAACGTAGTATAGGCTCTGAAAAAACTGGCTCCAAAATCTGATATTCAATGATCATTCTTCCTGGCAGAAGTGTATATTAAGCATGCTCTTTGAATACCCTGAAATTATCACAAAATTTTTATACCTGATACCTGCATTACAGGCTCTGTTAAGTGGACATTAAGCTCAAAATTTATTGTTTTGTCTAACATATTTCATGTATTTCATACTATGTGATTCCTCTAGCTATTTATCGGTTAAGGAGGTAGACTTAGGGTATGGAACACAACTCATACAAATCAATGGAACGTTTGTATTCAGCATTTTACGTAAATCTCATGCAAGCTTCAAAGTAACTTGGACTGATTTCATTCTGTTTCATAGGAAAGCTTGATGGGCTTTGGTAAAATTGAATATGATGCAAACATATCACTGATTTCACGAGTGTCCCCTACCCTAGGTCTACCTCCTTAAAACAGATATAAAGATGGACATGATTACATGGGAGAGCACAGGGACGATGAAGACGATTTGGTGGAGGGTCATCCGATAGCCTCGCTTTCGCTTGGACAGCCACGAGATTTTATATTTCGACATGCAGAATCGAGAGGAAAGAATGCAAAACGGAAAATCGACCCGGTGACTGTGGAATTACAACATGGAAGTTTGTTGATGATGAACGGCCCTACTAATAAATATTGGTACCATTCTCTGCCCCAGAGAAAACGATTGATAAATGTTCGAATAAATATGACCTTCAGAAAAATGAGCATCAGGGCACAAAGAGACGTGAAATAAAAGGATCGACAATAGTGACCATTCAGTTATGTAAAGCGTCTCCCATCAAAGCCCGGGCTTAAAATACTCGTGACGGGTGGTAATTTAATTTCTGCTTGAGATTTCCTTTCATTTTTCATTTTTCCAATTTTGACCCGATTTTACTACAAATTGCATGGGAGACACTGGTTCTTCTTCAGCTTATTCTTGATTTAAACTATTTTTCCACCCTCCATTTCAGATTTTTTTCTTCTCCAAAGGAGAAATAATTTAAATAACTCATTGCTGAAAGAGAGTCTATACATGTATGTATGTTTTGTAAGAATCAGGCAAATTAGAAACATGAATGTCAAAACCCTACCAATCTGACTATACAATTTCACTCAAGCGTGTTTCTCAATTTGGAAAGACCATTATTTGATCTCTGCCTCACTGAATTTATTCAGAATTTTTTTTTCAATAGAATGTTAGAAAAATGAGGTTTTTGACAGAGTTATCTGTTCTTGAAATGTTCATTCTCAGTGCATTTCAACGAAATTATAACTTAATTTACCAAAGTGAAATGGAAAATCGTTTCATATTTCCTTGATCCTGATGGTACAAATAGACAAATTAAACTTTCAAAATGGTGGGTTCTCAATATGGTTTCACCCACTGCCCGATTCTTACAGAGACGGACACTTAAAATTAGAATGAAACACGGGATAATTAGTGTTTGTACCGCCAATGATTAATTGGTATGAAACTGGTGTGAAGTAATAAGGATGATATTCTTTTGTTGTAAACACTTCTACAATGATATGTACATGAGTGTATAACAATTCTCATTGTATGCCTGTATATATGTATGTATTGAAAAATAAATGTTTTATTTTATATTAATGCCCCTGTGGGCTCGTAATGGTATAATGAAATACTATGAACTTCGAACTATTATATAGTGTGTTAAAATTAACATCAGGCTAAGTAGTTTTTAGAATTGCACGGTAGTTTATTTATTGAGGAATATTCTATGTTCTATCCCAAGCCCTACCTATAAGCTACTCCAACAATGCTAGAGGTTGTCTGGCAAGCTATTTTCTGACTTGGTGCCATGCTAACCTCTAGCATCTGATATGTTGAAAGTCACCGCAAATGTGAATAATCTAAACGTGTTTTAAAATATTTTAGGGGTTTTATTTACATAAAAGAAGTTTAACTTTTTTTCAAATTTCTATCCACGAAATTAACAAAAAGCTTAAAGACCCAGGATTATCGAAGTCAAATATTGACTCTTTCATGTTAACTGCGAGGTATATTCAGGGGCGTAGCTGCCCATACGCAAATACGCAGTTGCGTACTTTCGGAAAAAGTAACAAAAATAAAAACACACATTTTAAAGATAAAATAAAGGTTTTTTTTTTTTATCACATATGCATACCATGAACGTAGTATAGGCTCTGAAAAAACTGGCTCCAAAATCTGATATTCAATGATCATTCTTCCTGGCAGAAGTGTATATTAAGCATGCTCTTTGAATACCCTGAAATTATCACAAAATTTTTATACCTGATACCTGCATTACAGGCTCTGTTAAGTGGACATTAAGCTCAAAATTTATTGTTTTGTCTAACATATTTCATGTATTTCATACTATGTGATATCACTGATTTCACGAGTGTCCCCTACCCTAGGTCTACCTCCTTAAAACAGATATAAAGATGGACATGATTACATGGGAGAGCACAGGGACGATGAAGACGATTTGGTGGAGGGTCATCCGATAGCCTCGCTTTCGCTTGGACAGCCACGAGATTTTATATTTCGACATGCAGAATCGAGAGGAAAGAATGCAAAACGGAAAATCGACCCGGTGACTGTGGAATTACAACATGGAAGTTTGTTGATGATGAACGGCCCTACTAATAAATATTGGTACCATTCTCTGCCCCAGAGAAAACGATTGATAAATGTTCGAATAAATATGACCTTCAGAAAAATGAGCATCAGGGCACAAAGAGACGTGAAATAAAAGGATCGACAATAGTGACCATTCAGTTATGTAAAGCGTCTCCCATCAAAGCCCGGGCTTAAAATACTCGTGACGGGTGGTAATTTAATTTCTGCTTGAGATTTCCTTTCATTTTACATTTTTCCAATTTTGACCCGATTTTACTACAAATTGCATGGGAGACACTGGTTCTTCTTCAGCTTATTCTTGATTTAAACTATTTTTCCACCCTCCATTTCAGATTTTTTTCTTCTCCAAAGGAGAAATAATTTAAATAACTCATTGCTGAAAGAGAGTCTATACATGTATGTATGTTTTGTAAGAATCAGGCAAATTAGAAACATGAATGTCAAAACCCTACCAATCTGACTATACAATTTCACTCAAGCGTGTTTCTCAATTTGGAAAGACCATTATTTGATCTCTGCCTCACTGAATTTATTCAGAATTTTTTTTTCAATAGAATGTTAGAAAAATGAGGTTTTTGACAGAGTTATCTGTTCTTGAAATGTTCATTCTCAGTGCATTTCAACGAAATTATAACTTAATTTACCAAAGTGAAATGGAAAATCGTTTCATATTTCCTTGATCCTGATGGTACAAATAGACAAATTAAACTTTCAAAATGGTGGGTTCTCAATATGGTTTCACCCACTGCCCGATTCTTACAGAGACGGACACTTAAAATTAGAATGAAACACGGGATAATTAGTGTTTGTACCGCCAATGATTAATTGGTATGAAACTGGTGTGAAGTAATAAGGATGATATTCTTTTGTTGTAAACACTTCTACAATGATATGTACATGAGTGTATAACAATTCTCATTGTATGCCTGTATATATGTATGTATTGAAAAATAAATGTTTTATTTTATATTAATGCCCCTGTGGGCTCGTAATGGTATAATGAAATACTATGAACTTCGAACTATTATATAGTGTGTTAAAATTAACATCAGGCTAAGTAGTTTTTAGAATTGCACGGTAGTTTATTTATTGAGGAATATTCTATGTTCTATCCCAAGCCCTACCTATAAGCTACTCCAACAATGCTAGAGGTTGTCTGGCAAGCTATTTTCTGACTTGGTGCCATGCTAACCTCTAGCATCTGATATGTTGAAAGTCACCGCAAATGTGAATAATCTAAACGTGTTTTAAAATATTTTAGGGGTTTTATTTACATAAAAGAAGTTTAACTTACCGGAAGTCAAGCGATAAAAATCCTAAATATTTGTTGAATGCCTAGAAAACATTTGTAGTAAAGACAGTTGTCAAAATGACCAGCCATTTTGAACTAGGTCACTTATTTTACGGAATACAATATATTTTTGACAAAACGAACTTATAAGTTGGTAAAGGCAAATCGTTGGTTAATTTGATATGTGTGTTTCGCAAAATTTAAAGTCCGTAATTTTATCAACCGCAATTGCACATTCAAGAAGCTGAAAAACAAACATGAAATTCATTTAAACTGATTTTACAAAGGATTTCCAGGATTGCTGGATTTTCTCATCAGGTAGGTCGAATTTGTTTTTCTTCAGTTTAGTCACCTTCTCCCGTGTTATGGTAAAGAAACTGTATAAAACGTTTTAAATGGATAATAGTTTACTATAATTCTTCCGATTTCAAAGAACGTCGGAACGAGCGTTATGCAATATGGTACTCAGAAGTAAGAGGTTGGAGTATGGAGGAACGGAATTCCAACCTCTTACGTTGTAGGAGTACTTATAAGCTTGTTCTCCGCTCCGTACCCTAGTAGTGGATTTACCCGAAATTTGCTGATTGATGCTGACTATTACACTCCCAATTCTAGTCCGAATTTCCTCTGACCCTGCAACCCTCCTCTTTTTTTTATATTGATATGTCGGGTTTGCAGGGTCAAAGGAAATTCGGACTACCCCAATTCTAATCAAAATTAGACCTATCAATCACTGCATGTATGATCTAACAACACTCCATTCTACTTTCTGTTCTGGTGACCTTTTCAGAATCCTCGGGTTTTTTCCTTTGAACAATGCTTTCAAACTCATGAAAGATGAATTCTGATTGGCTGTTCAGAAAAGTCATTAGAGCAGAATTGTTAGATCCAACATGCTGAGTATGAATGGGACATTCGATAGGTCTAATTTTATTCAGATTATTACACCTAGGTTCCGCTACAAGCGGAAAGCAGATCAATTGTCACGTGCGCTACTAGCTATGGATTTCTAGTTGAACAGAAATACATTTTTTGTCGAACTGTACAAAACTGAGTATGGGAAATATTTCATTTACATCGTAGGTGGAATCGTCTTTATCAGATCGGGTACCTATTTTCCAAAATTTCCAGAAACATGCCTATGCAATTAATCCAAGTTAAAGGGGCAGGGGCGGATCCAGACATTTTGTAAAGGAGGGATGCCAGCCGGGGTTCCTCGAAAAAAGGTGGGTGCTAGGACATTATTTACCATTATTTGACAAATTTTCCATTAAAAATGGGAAAGGGCTTCAACCGCCTGCACCGCCGTTTTTGGACAGCAATGTATACGTATTTGTAGAAACATTCCCGCTTTCTAGAATACAAGTAAAAAAAGATAGCAAATATGTATATATTTTTACCGGATGAAGATTACCTTATAAAATTACAAGACAGGTGGCTCGTCTAGGCTACAACATCAACATGATATGTAAATATCGGAGAGCATGTGATTACTACAGAAATTAAAAAATGTTATTATATGAGAATTTATTCCTGAATACATGTAATAGGATCCAAATAGCTAATTTACGCATTATATTCTGATTTCGGGAACAAAAAAAAACCGAGTTAATTACAAAATATGATATTTTAATGTCTTCTAAAATGATAAATTAAAGGATATCCTACTGTTATTAATATCAAAAGTGATATTTTTATACACGTCAAAAAAAATGCGGTCTTCGCTTCGTATTACATGTATATTCGGTCAGAGAGTGTATAGAGTCCCTTGTATGTTGCATTGGTTAATTGTTTTTTTTTCCTACGATAACTTTGGACTCCAAACAACAAAAGGTTGGGTTTATTGTGAGGAATTATATGTCACCGATTATGGCTCCAACCGTTTAGTAATAACAGGGAAAAACAGCACTAAACTATGACACTAAAAAATAAAGGTGATCTCTCTAAAACTGAAGTTGTGCCACAAAGATTCATACCACAAAAGTGCAAACTGGGATTGGATTTTGCGTGATGTGATCCAATAACGGAATGAAAAGTGCCTAAAACTAACATTTTTTTTATTTCAAGCTGACATGAATTTAGTACCAGTAGGGCATGCGATGAATTGAAAACCACAAAAGAAAATTGGTTGACAAAAAATTAAATTTTGACGTTTCATATTTCTGAGAGGTTGGACAAGGGGATGGGGATGTGGGTTAAGGGCGGGGTTAGGTGGTTGGATGGGCGGGGAGTGGAGAGTGAAAAATACGGGAAGCGGGGGTTATGGTTAAGAACCATAACAAGGATAAAATGAAAGGGGTCGGGAAGTGGTTGTCAGGAGGGTGGGAGGCGATGGTCTAGGACAAGATAAGCGGGAATTAAGTACCCCCTGTCTACTCCCTTATTAATTCCAATCAATGTTTTACAATGGGCTTGCCATTTCTGTAGCATTGTTTTACCCCGAGCGATAACAATGCGACATAAAATGACCAAACCGTGGTATTTATTCCGATTGGTTGAAAAGTTCGGAAATTCGGATTTTCCGAGATACGTTCCAATTTTATGTTTTGTTTACACTTCCTGTTTTTCTCAATGAAAAAATTTTTTTTTCGCGAGGAGGATTTGAATGACAGTATAGAGATATCGTAAAAACAGGTACTTTCTGTTTTCATATAACACTTTCTCGTGTGATTACAGCTTTAGTTACATTGCTATTAGTGACAATATTTCATTTCGGAAATTTTGTTGACATAAATTTGAAATTTATTGCATGATTGGTGGCAATTTTTCAGTATACAAAATTTACTTAGCAATTGCATGCCCCAGCTGTATTGTAAAAGTTCAATATATATCGGTTGAATTAGTTATTACCACTGAAGAATGTTTCTATACTTTAAAAACAAAGAGATAGGTGAAAAATCTGAAAAGATCCTAGAAATTCACGTTTCCGAACATCTGCCATCTGGGCACTTTGAGATCTAAGAAGTGTAGCGAGGTGAAGCTTCATATGAGCCTATGGTTAACATATTATGTAGAACCCAGAAAGGTAATTAAAAAATGTGTAGAAGTTATCTTCTTTTTTAATAAAAAAATACTCTTCTTGAAAATTAACTTTTGTACAGGTACATGTAACCCAAAACAATTTATAGACAATAGACAATTTTATTTGCACAAACACATTTACAGTGAATGGTTATGGCATGAACAAAAACAGTACAATGTAATACACATTACATATAAACTAAATTTATGACCATGGTGCAACAGTGGTGTAAATCTGATCAAAACAGATTTATCAATAGTTTTAACATTATACATCTATATTAACATAATTTCAGTTAAATTAAATTGACCTTGGATTCCAACATTCATTCATGAATTTTATAGTTATTTTTAGTATTTCTATAGAGCTACTGTTTAATGTATATGCTATGTCTCATGGTGTGAGGTGAGGTTTTGATGAAAAAATTAAATTATGGTTGTCCAATTTCATTCTGTATTCATCCTCTATGTTCCCACTATCACATTCTATTTCTAGTGCACGTGCACTCAAACAAAATTTACTGATGATGGATTTTTCTAATTTAGATTTGCATAAATCAATATATGTATATCTTTCAGACAGAATAAATATTTTACAGAAAAATGACAGTATTTCACTTATAGCTAGTGAGCCTATTAAATGCTTTCATTGATCTTGTAGTCTTTGTTCGATTCTTTTTATATAAAATTGAAGGTTATTAAGTTGTAAGATGACAGAACCCTAATTTATTTAGTAAATTTTTTACATGGGACATCCACAAGTTGTTGTTTTTAACTTCTCTGAACATTTCGTAGACTAGTGTATCAGGGGAGTTAAGGATATGGTTTAAAAATTTAATCGTATTCAATTGAACTTTTAGATGTAGAGATGTTCTGTTCAGTTCTGCTAAGCATGCAATGTTTACATTTTTACTATTTACTCCAAGGATTTCTTTCATGAATTTCAAATGTAAGTATTCATATGGGTCAGAGTCACTGAAAATTTTTCCAGCTCCCAAGACCTCACTTCCATAAAGAATAACAGGTATTACCAAAGTGTCAAATAACTTTTCAAGTAAATTACAAAGAACATCTATAGATGAGACTTTTTTAGCTCACTTGGCTAAAGGCCATGTGAGCTATTGCCATCACTTGGTGTTCGTCGTCGTCTTTGACAATTATACAAAACTCTTCTCCTCTGAAACTACTTGACCAATTGATACCAAACATGGTATGGATGTTTCTTTGGGGTGTCCTGCATAGAACTGATGTGGGGATTTTTGATTCATTGAAAAACATAGCCGCCGTTACTAAACATAGAAAATATGGGTCAGACAGTAGTTTTTCACATATATCTCCTAAACCATTAGGTTGAGCTAAATTTTGACGTGAATAAAAGTGTTCAGCATGATGATATCTATCTGTGGTCAAATTTTGGTTTTTATCCGTTAAACCATGTTTGAATTACAAAATGTATTGCCCTTTTTCAACGATTTTTGCCATTTTTAATGTTATTTCTTTCAAAAACCTTCCCCTCTGACACTACTTGACCAGTTGAAACCAAACTTGGTATAAATGTTACTTGGGGTATCCTGCATAGAACTAATGTGGGGATTTTTGATTTGTAGAAAAACATAGCTGCCATTACTAAAAATAGAACATAGGGGTCAGAATGTAGTTTTTCACATATATCTAAAAAACCATTGGGTTTTGCCAAATTCTTTCAATAGCTGAAATGATCCGTAGTATTAGAACTACAGTTTCTAAGTCTTTAAGGATAAAATTTGTCAGATGAATCCTAGTAAGAGTTATTGCCCTTGAAAGGGGAAAAGTGACTTCTTTTTTTTAACAGTTTTCAGTCAATATCTTGAAAACTATGATAGATTAAAAGAAACTTTCATTTGTTGAGAAGATCTTATGATAAATCCTACATGTACCAAAGACTTTTCGAGTCAAAATTGTTGGACAACTTCTTGTTAAATTTATTGCCTTTCAAAGGCAAAATTCAACCAGTTGAGCGATTCAGGCTCCTGGGAGCCTCTTGTTTATTTTAAACCAGGCCTTTCTTCCCTTCTCCATTAGGTTATTTTTTGATATATTCAAATTACCATTGTAGTTAAATGGAATGCCCAGGTAGCAGTAAGATTTTACTGTTTCTAGCATATTTTTATCAATACTAAAGTGGTTGAGAAAACTTTTACCATTTGAATTGAATATTATTATTTTTGATTTTTTTTTTATGTTTACTTTGTGTTTCCATGAAATGCAAAAATCGTTAAGAATGTTAAGTGCATTTTGCAGGCCTTTTTCTGTTTCTGACAGCAGAATTATAATCATCTGCATACATCAGTGATGTAATTTTTAAATTACCAATTGATACTGGTTCAGTGTTCCCGTTTTTAAGCTGTTCAAAAATACCATTTATAAACAGATTAAAAAGGGTGGGACTGAGGACATCACCTTGTTTAACTCCACAACTGGAGGGAAAATATTGATTTAAACCGTTTGGGAATTTAAATCGGCATTTTGTGTTTTGATACATAGAATAATGATATTAAAAATTTTATTCAGGACTTTATGTTTTGATAATATACAGAAGAGGCCCTCTTGCCAAACCGTATCAAATGCCTTTTTAAAGTCTAGAAAGGCGACAAAGACTTTTTTTACTTTCTTTTGTAGTTATCTATTATTGATTTTAAGATAAAAATGTGATCAGTAGTTCTTGATTTTGGTTTGAATCCAATTTGATTTTATATTGATTTCTATATAGGAAGATATTTACACTTGAAAAATACATGTATGAATCTTTCCATCTCGGCAGATAGACTTGGTAGACACCATTCACTTCGTGTCAGTTTTAATTCCTCCAATTGACCAATCAAATTAGTGTGTATTGTCACATCGAGTGAGAGTACTGACCACCTTTTTTAGGTCTGTTGCTCAATGTTAATCAGACTTTTCGCATGTTCTGAACTTGTGACATCATTAGATAGTGAAAGTTTAAGAAAACTCAATTAAACGAATAGGACAGAGTTGAATATATTGATATTTTAAAAAAAATATTCATAGTTTTTACAGTTTTACATCAACTAGGATTTATTTTTAGTTAAATGTATTTTGCACATTTTGTTTTTGTTTAAGAAATGAAAATGGGCACCCAGTTCTTCTTGGGTTAAAGATTAAATTGGTATTGATTACCATTATAAGGACTTTGTTTAATTGGTCTAAGGAATACTGTTTTCAGTAGCCAAGAAGGGGTCTAAACATGCTAAAGTACATGTACATTTTATGTTGCATGAATATGTACATGTACATGTAGATTTACTTGCACTTTATACATGATGCAAGTCAAATGTCTTGCATGGTGTTTTTGAAGGTACATGTACAAAGGCACATGTACATGTCAGGTGTTAAAAAATTACTTCCAAGAGTGAAGTTTCACATCTAATGATCCACTTGAGGAACACCAAAATTCCTCAATAAATTTTCAGTGAAAATGTACATGTAATTCTTGGTTAAATGTTCAGGACCTGGGTAAGTTTTGATGTCCTACATGTAACATAATGTAGGTCAAAAATTTAGGTTCCCTGACTCCCAGATCTTGGACCACTACTAATTTGAACACCTGAAATACATTTTCATGATTTTGGTAGTTTTCAAGAGTTTTCATTTTTTTCTGGATCCACCACTTCTACTGACGAAAGACATATTTGAAATTTCATCTTCACTTTGTGTTTTATTCATGTACAAAAATCACTTAGACCATGTTAATATAAAAAATGTACAACCATGTACAGTCTGGGTATTGATATTATCAAAACTTGTAAAATTATGTGTACATTTTGTAGATTACAAATGTACATTTACATTTGTATTTTGAACAAATTTTCTGCCCTTGTAGAATAATCATTAATGAAAAAATAATAAGTTCTTGGAATTGAAAATAATGGAATCTTCTTGATACATTTTTGTATTTCATTACATGACCATATTTCCTTGACCAATGACCTTAAAAATCCACATAAAATTTCGTTTTTTTGTAAGATTACATCATCTTTTTCTTGTAAAATAATTTTTGATTCTGAATTTTTACCTTTTTTGGAATAGTATGGCTTGATGGTTTGCCAAAAATCTTTTTGTTTGCAGCCACCAGTACATCTTTCTAAAAAAATACTTGTTTTCTGTCTTGTGTTTCAATTTGTTTACATGATTTCTCATAATTCTCTATGGTTCCCTTGTTTTGGGTTTTTTATTATTCAAAAATATTGTACAATACATTTTCTTTTCATATAATGCACAATGGCATACTTCTTTTTCTTAACATTTGAGTCAATGAAGAGAAAATAGAAGTCAAATAATTTTAGTTTTCATCATTAAAACTTTGTTCAAAGGAAAATTCATATTGGTCACATATTTTACGTTAAAATCAGCTCCAATTAAAGATATAATGATTATGTCATTACATTTGTAAATTCAGCGATCATTCTGATACAAAACTGTACATCATGAAAGTGCAGTAAAAAAGTGCATATTTTTGGTAATCATATTACTTTTACACATATATGTGCATTTTTCTCAATAGGTACAATGTAGAGATGGAAACAAAAATAATTTTAATTAAATTTTGTTTCAATAAATTAAAAGATAATGTTCCTCATGAACAGACATGTGCACGATGGAATTCCTTTTTTTCTCTTTTGTATTGATTTGCTTCTGACTGTATAATTGAAGTATGAAATGTATGTTGAGAACAAAGTCAACATAACTAATGGTATAGAAATATTACTTTGAGAATTTTTTTTGAATTCTTTTTTTAATGTTTGATGTCTTATACTGCTTTTGTACAATGAAACCCGTCTAAACTGAACCTGTTTTGGACTTACATGTATGGTTCGATTTTGACAGGTGTTCATTTAATCAAGTTAATCAAGTCCATTTAAATCAAGGAGGCTTTGGTGTATGGTGTAGACAGGTTTGTAGATTATTCTGAGTTCAATTTAGACAGGTTTTGTGGATTATTCTAGGTTCTATTTCGACAGCTTTGTAGATTATTAAGGGTTCTGTTTAGACAGGTTTGTAGATTATTCAGGGTTCTTTTTAGACAGGTTTGTGGATTATTCAGGATTCTATGTAGACAGGTTTATGGATTATTTATGATTCTATTTAGACAGGTTTGTGGATTATTCAGGGTTCTAGTTAGACAGGTTTGTAGATTATTCAGGGTTCTTTTTAGACAAGTTAGCAGTTTATGAATATTACATACTAGAAGCTTGCCCTGTGTAATTCGTCTAGGTTTACCTTAATGAAAGTATTAAGTACATGAAGTAAACTGTATACTACATGTAAGGTGCAAAGTGCAAAAAAACCTAGGTAAAGCCATCATAAAAAAAAATCTTAGATTTTCTTCTAACATTTTTTCAAAATTAGGGATGGTTAGGCAAATTTTATTTTGTATTACATGTAATTTTAGTGAAAAATGCTGTCAATTTGAAAGAAATTGACATGAACTGGGAAAAAATCAAAATACAATTTTAGGGGAGGGTAAAATAATTGGGTCAGGAGGAGATGAGAATCTAAGATATTTTTTATTTTGGCCTAACAAATAATACTTTTTTGATCTACATGGGCAAATAGTGTTTGAAATGGTGTAAAAAACTATCATTAAATTATTTAAAATGAAATTTTGTCATGACTTTAACTATGATAAAATTACATTACATTTGTGAAAAAAAAAAACAAAAACAAAAAAACACACTTTCAAAGGTGAGTTAATTGGTGGGATAATTTTCTATCGAAATATATTAATTTTCCCATAAAATTGATACCTATAATCAGTGTTAGAAACTGAATTTTTTGTCAACATAGACCCAACATAATTTTACACAGACAGCACTGTACATTTTAAAGCAATTGGAGCCAATTTCGTCATAAACATAGACATTACATGGACTCGGTCTGTAGGTCTACTGCTAATTTCTTTCACTGCCCATAATTATGTTTACTTGGCTATGTTGGAAAATTAGCAACTGCAAAAATCAATACTTTTTCAGTATATTACAACAAAGAGGTTCTGTGACCTCAAATGATGGAAGAATTTCAGATACAATGTAAGAGTTCTTAATACACATTTTTAAGAAAATCTACAGGCCAGTTTTAGTAAAGTAGTCAAAATTCTCTATGACATCTATATAAAATGTTTTAAAAAGTGCCTAAATTAAATGTAAGGCATAATTATCTCAAAATCAAGTTCAGTGATTGTTTTTTTAAATAACTAAATATTAATCAGTGATCAAATTTCAGAATTTTTTGCACTAGCTTAATTTAGCAAGTACTGAAAATGTATACTTGCTAATTGTAAGTTTTTTGGGTTATTTCTGAACTTAACCTATATGACATATAGAATTCTACTAGCAAATTTTAGCAAGTGGAAATAATTTCTTCTAGCAAAATTTAATTTCAACTTGCATTTAGCAAGTATTTTGCCTTAAATTTGATCACTGTTAATAGTTCTTCCTATGTACTGATCTACATGTATACAATAACCATGATAACTCTATAAAGAAGTGTTATTTATACACAATATATATAATTTTTTTTTCTAAAGCATACCTGTAGTCAGGGGTTCGAGGGGTATGGACAAAGTCCCCCTTGGAAACCAACAAGCACTATTAAACTCGGCATTTAGATTGAAGTCTGGCTATTTGAGTCGACATTCGTTAGTCAATGTAACCCCCCCACCCCTCACAAATTTCTGTCCACAGGCATGTAATGTGAAACAATTGTATGACAACAAAACTGGTGATGATTGGGGGTTTTTAACGACCTTGAATACCAATAAAGGCCTCTCATGGTCGATGTTAGTGGGTTAGTAGAACCAACTGGTGTTGGAGGCAGAGCCCAGCCTTTGGGTTACCTGACCAAAGAACTCGGTCAGAGTATGTCCTACTAGTGGCTGGGCTGATGTGTTGACGCTCTGGCTACTCCCAGACCTCACGTGGGTCAGAGAGCGTTTCCCCACTCTAACTGTTTGGGAGTACGTCAACATGAAGAGTGACAAAACTGGTTTTGTGGTCTGTACTTAAGTACCATAGTAGAAATTAAAGTGTGTGTAATCACCCTCTGTCTAATTTTTATTTTATTTTTGTCACATTTTTTACATTTTTGTAATCTTTTTTTGCAGGCAAAAATAACTCCCAATTTGCTTTGATATAAAAATAAATCTTGGCTCTTGGTTTAAAACATGCAAGCACCCCCCTTTCGGAGTCAAAGGGTTCAGGCTATTTTTCTCCCCTTCTGTCCGCAACACGTACCTACAATACTTTGAATCTGCATGTGTTTGTATTGTGAGCACAAAATGTGTGTGTATATAGTTTAGAATTTTCATTTAAATTGTATTCCAAACGTGTGTGGATATTGTTCACAGATAGTTTTTGGCCCCTGTGATATGTCGCGAGGGGACATGAAAATGCCGGACATCTGTCTGTCCACGTTTTCCACACCTTTTTTTGTTTTACTTTTACTAAATAAGTTTGTTTTTGGTATGTGGCCTTATTATGAAGAGTTACAGATTAGGTTTGACTTTGGTTACGATTGATTGATTTTTACGGAAGTTACAGCCCTTGGACTTAGAAAATAACAGTGAATTTGCAGTTTTCGGCACTTTCTTTTGTAATGCTTTCACCAATTGATTTTATATTGTGTATGTATTCTTACTATGAGAAGTTACCAATTAAGTTTGACTTTCAGGTTAGAGTTGATTGATTTTTATGGAAGTTATGGCCCTTGGACTTAGAAAATAACAGTGAATTTGCAGTTTTCGGCACTTTCTTTTGTAATGCTTTCACCAATTGATTTTATATTGTGTATGTATTCTTACTATGAGAAGTTACCGATTAAGTTTGACTTTCAGGTTAGAGTTGATTGATTTTTATGGAAGTTATGGCCCTTGGACTTAGAAAATAACAGTGAATTTGCAGTTTTCGGCACTTTCTTTTGTAATGCTTTCACCAATTGATTTTATATTGTGTATGTATTCTTACTATGAGAAGTTACCGATTAAGTTTGACTTTCAGGTTAGAGTTTATTGATTTTTATGGAAGTTATGGCCCTTGGACTTACAAAATTTCAGTGAATTTAAAGTTTTCCTCCCTTTTTTTTCGCGGGGGACATTGGAACGCTGTTCTTCTATTGATTTGGTATTCCTATTAAAATTAGTATATTCTTTATATATAGGACTTTATTAAAGATACCACACATCACTTACATTTTAATTAGCCATATCTTATCTATACACTACTGTCAATACAAATTATAATTTCTCCACTCTCCACAGTGGAGATATTTTGAGTGGAGTCACAGTATCTCCACTCTCCACGGTGGAGTCACCATTTTCAGAAATTGTCTGTAATTAACTTCTCCTGCCTTTAGACCAAAGTATATTTAATGGTTCTAGCAGTTTAATAACATCTAAGTAATTGACAGAAATAAATATTGAAAACTGTTGAAATGGAGCAAGTTTATCTCAGTTTTTACTTTGGTTGAGTCACAGTGGAGGACATGAGTGACTCCACTGTGAAGAGTAGAGAAGTTAAAATTTTGGTTGATAGTAGTGTACATTGAAACTTGTCTAAAGCAAACTCATAATCAACAAAGTGAAATGTTATTTTGAGTACAAATAGCTCCATTCCTCATTGGCAAAGCTTAAAATCATATTAGACTCAAATACATGCATGTGATTACCGTTACTATAATAATATCAAAGAACAATGAACAGGGAGTTAACAAAATCATACATCCTCACAGTGCCTGTGGTTTAAATGTGCGAGTTATTTTGTAAAAGTAGTATGTGAAACTATTGACAGAAAGCATGGTAAGAGCTTGTAATGCATCGCTTCATAGAGTACTTGATGGATTTCAATGAAATTTTATTCAATTCTGTCAACAACTTGATGTAATCATATGTTTAAGTGAATGCAGATATCTTTCTTAAGTTTTGTTGAATTGTTTATTGATGAATCTTAATATGATAATGTCACTACTTTCAGGAAATAATTTTTTACCATCTTTATATATGTTTGTAAATATACATTTTTTTATATAATCAGTATTCTTGCATGAGATGTCAGAAAAACAAATGGAACATGAAATTAATGATTTTTCAGCTAAGTTGAGAATAAATTGATCCTACATGAGAATAAAGCTCGTTTCCTGTGAATCATGATCATGTTAAATCCAATATGTGAAAATAGGGTTGTATTACTTGTCTGAAATGTGACAATATATTACATGTTTAATTAATGAATCTGACTTGTTTTCCTAAGCTGCCGATGGAGAATGGGGTGTCATCCATCTCGCTATTCTGAGTCAAATGGGAGAAAGATTCATATTAACGGTATCGTAAGCAGTGTTGTATTAATTGACGTACATTGTTTTCTTCTCTTTTTTGCATGCATTTGTTGTAAGATTATCTCTATATTGTGTATTAAGCTTCCTTTGTGCTACATGTACATTGTTACTTGTTTTCTTAAAATATCTCTTCAGTATATGACTAAGAGGAGGGTATCAGATATTTGGAAGACCCAGTGCCATGGGCCATTTTAACTGAAAATATTGTCTTGAAGTTTGAAATGGAATGGAATCTTTTAGAATGTACTTAGACACTTGCGTATCAAATGAAAAATACATGTATATAGCTTGAATACTGCGAAAGTACTATTGTTTTTGGGGTACCAATTTTTATTGGTTTTGAGAGTCCACAAACTTGTGTTTCTTTCCTAATCCACAAAAATTGATATCCATGAATTAAAGAACTTTCACAGTACATATTATAGCTTAAGAATGGTCATAAGTTAACCAATTCAATTCAATTTAATTCTTTATTGTCATATAAAGATAGGTTTTTGTGACAAGCATATTGTAAAAATTGACAAAGCAAAAAGTTGAAATTTTTCATATGCAAGTAAATATTGCCCTCAGTGCTAATGACTTTTTAATGAAGGAACCTTGCCTGTTTACTTTATAATGGGTTGATTGATTTAATATACAACTCATTTTGTCCTGAAATGACATTATTCTAAATTCATCATTTTTTTTATTATTAAATTATTTGCCACAAGGTTCCATATATACTACAAAAGAAAGATTGGAATTGAATTCTTATCAAAGGTCAAAGTTTCAAAGGGTCCAAAAACTTGCCAAACTTTACATCAAATTCAGATTGATTTAAAGGCTTGATTTCTTGTTGCTTTTTTGTATTCAATACTGAACCTATCTGTGTACAATGCAGTTTTATATTTAAAAATTTGGACCCAAGTTGGCATCTAAAAGATGCACATAAAAAAATTTAATAATTGGGTTCTAGGATATGTTGAATTTATGTCACTTTGTTTTAGAGTTTCAATTTCATGACATTATTTGGGATGATATTTTTTTTATCCATTTTGAGTTCAAATCACTTAGGTGAACAGTCTTATTACTGAAGTAAATTAAGGCATACCATATTCACTGAATTATGTACAGCACATAAAAAGAAAATGTTTAATCTTCTATTGATTGAATGACCATTTATTTATTTTACCTTTCTTTCTGAAACCTGTAAAACATCTGTACTACCGTTAAATTGTTGCATGAAGAGAGCAGTGGAAATAGACAGTGTGTATCTAAAAATGAATGAAACCATTCAAAGAACAAATAGATAACCTAATGATGTAGTCAATTCTCAGCATTTGATTGGATTCTTTAATCGTGAGGTATGATGTCTCTTACAAGTCTGCTCAGCTCAATTCACGATACAACAGTCATACTGAATTTTTACAGGTGGTAGATAGAGAGGTTTATTAGGACGATGGAAATAAAGATTAAAAAAATATTCACCAATTGTTTGATTCTATACCGGGTATATAATTATAGTTATTTAAATTTATGTCTGATAGAATGTTGAAATCTCTCTCTCTAGGTAATTCAAGATCATTTAATCAAACTTGGGACCAGAAGTCCTTTTCACAAAAATTTGTTAAGAGTAAAACTAGTAAGTTATGGCGTCATTAAAGATCAAAGTATTGTGAGGTCATAACTTACGACTGATTTTTATACTTACAATTTTTTTGTGAAATCTACCACAGGGCCCTTCAGGAGTTTCGTAAAGATTCTCAAATTGAGATTTTTCTAGAATCCTTCCTCAACTCAGATTTTGACCAATTAAATTGCTTTAATCGAATACTTGAGGAAATACTTAAAAGGCTTCAATGAAAATTTCTATTTTTAGATTTCTTATGAAACCCAGACCAGTTCTTTTACATAAACGCTATTAATGAATGAACTGTAATTGTCACTCTATTTCAGTGATAGAACCCACCAGCATTACCTACCTGAATGAATATAATGAAGAAAATGCCTGTGGGGCAAGTGGAAGCTTAAAATCATCAAAGTCGTTAACTCTTCGTCCTGATTCTAGAAAAGGTCATGGCTTCAAATCTACCGTCCAAAATTCAATGTGATGTAATGATCAGTTTCCACTCACATGATCAAGAATTTACAAAGAAACTTGCTGGTAAGAAAATTTTTCAGTGTACCTGTATGTACACATGTAGTTAAGGATGTTCGCAGTTCATGTTCAGCAACTTTTGTCTGATTTTCGGACTCCTTTGGTTTTATCCATTTCTTAGCATTAATATTTTTTTCCCAGTGACCCCTACTTTTCTTTTCATTATTTCATTAACACACCTTAAATTGTCATTCGAGGAATTCTTGTTATTTCTTCAGGGTATCTAAATAGGTAAAACCTACTACGACAAAACCTATGGAAAATCAAGAGAAACAACAATTTCCTGCCAATAGTTCAAATGCTTAAACAGTTAGCTAAAAAAAAAAAACAAACAGACTGTTCCATTGATTTTTTTCTAGTTACATGTATATTAGTCTGGCAGGAAAAATTGTAAAAGTTTTTACAACCCTTTGAAACTCTTGTTATTCTTAAACAGAAGTGCCAAGATCTTCAACATACATGCACATTGGAAAAAAATAACAGATATGGTGATGCACAGCAAATGCAGCTATATACAAAAGGTCCTCTGTACAATATGAATACGACAATATGAGTACGAAAACTTTATTAAGATTCGGTACATAAAAATTACAGACAACATAAGCTCTGGTGAGCTTTTAACCGAATGGATACATATATCAGATACACCAAACATACAAAGTATAGAGATAGCATGCATTGGAAGCAAAAGAACGGCAAATTACAATTACATACAAACATGAGATACACAAAACCTGGAACATAGATTGGCAATATAACAAAAAACACAGTATAATTTGCATGCAATACAACTTCATTCTTAGCTAGGACCTAACTAAGCTCTTAAAATGAGAAAACCTATTTTCTGTCCTGGAAGTCCTAAAAACTAAGGTAATAATATCCACAGTAACAATGACATGTAGTTTTTGACAGAGTTATCTGCCCTTCAAATGTTCATTAACAGTGCATTTCAATGCACGAACATGATATGGAAAATCTTGTTTTTTTTTCCCTTGATTCTGGTTGTGCAAATAGTCAAATTACACTATCAAAATGATGTTCTTTTTTCATACTGTTTCATCCACTGCCTGGTTCTTACAAAGACTGACACTTAAATGTTTTTTAACATATACATTTTTGTATTGAGAATGGATATAGTGAAAGCATTAATGCCCAACATCTGGCTATGAAATCAAATAAAAAAAGTATGGAATGTGTTTGTAGGTGGCAGAGGTTAAAACATGTCAAGACTGAATTAATGAATGATCTTTAACCCTCATTTTAAATTATTTTGAAACATTTCTTTTCAGAAAAGATAGAAGAACAAGGATGGAATGTATGGTATACTAGGCCAGAGATGGACCCTGTAGAGGCCCTTAGTCAAAAAGGGGAGGCAATCCTTAGCTGTAAGGTAAAGTATCTTTACTGTATCAGAGGTTTGAAACAAAGATGTTCTCTGATACAACTTAACAGACAAGACTACCGGTATTCTAAACTGTAAAAGTGTGAGGATATTAAGCCATAATTATGACCAAGTATCAGCTCTGTTGTAATAACATGAAACTATTTAATATGGTAGTATATACATGTATAGATATTAAAGATTTAAATCTTTTAGTTCTTTGTACATTTTGTAAGATTAATCAAGGGAACCAAGATTCTAGTGAAAATCAAAAGAATGTTATCCAGGGACAAAGACCAGACATGGAAAACAGACACATATGACAAAGAAGATAAAATAACCAAAATAATTCGTACAAAGCAACAAAAATAAATGTGCAAGTCAGACTCCACTAAAAACTGGGAGCATGGACCAGGTGCGCAGGTAGGGTAAGTGTCAACTGCTTCTTCAGAAACACCCACTGAGTTGCTCATAAAAAGTCAAATCCAGGGAAGACAAAAGAGGAAAGGAAAACTATTACACATTGAACAAATCGGTTCTCATTGTGCAGATGGGTACACTGTAACGATCCACGAGTTCATAGAACTTCTGTAGTGATGACTTCAATCTTGTAAAAGACATCACAGTGGTACCACAATCATATGTGTATATCATATATAGCAGTAACTCAAAAACTCTTCAAACTTACCATTGTGTTTATATACATATTGAAGAAGTGTGCCATATGTATTGGAAAAATTTGTTTGTTTGTTTGTTTTTTTTTCAACATTTTTAGCATGTTGGAATTGAGCAATTTTTTCGGCAGTATATGCTATCAGTAGTACAATACTTTAGAAAATATTGAGGCCACTTACTTGCTGAAAGATTTATTGTATGATAATTGCCCAGGTTCAGGCATATTATAGGTCTTGTTTTAAACTGAGCCATTGTTTTCATTTTACCTAGCACCATAATGTTTATCTTTTTTTTTGTAGATGTTTTTAATGATAATTAGCAAGACCTCTTGTAATGATGCACAATTTCGGGATGAGCTAGCTCTAGCCTACATCTCTAACTCGACTATCTTTCCTGTCAGCTTGGAGAAATACAGAGATATAAATCCTGTGTTGGAGGGAGGAATGTTTGTATATTTTACTTCCTACAAAAATCTATAATTTCTAATAAAGAATCAGTATGGGTTATTTTGGTATATCATATTTTTAGATTAAAATATAACTTTTTAATATATGGATAATAAGTATTTGTTTATACCCTATATTCCATACACCTATATCACACCTCTAGACCTATATCCCATACCCTATATCGAACCTTTCCACGGACCATATTTAAAGTATGGTTTAAATATGTGACAATATGAACATGACATGTCAAAATCTGTATCACATGCTGTATCAACCAGAAACTCCTATATCATTCCAAGGGCCACCACCCCACGGGGTTATATAGGTCAAGGATTAATATTGCATGTAATACAGATTTTGACATGTAATATTCAGTGTATATTCCTTATTTGCTCATTCTCATACATTGGTTGTATGATGAACTGTCCCATACCTGTTTACCCTCTTTTAATGTGTGAGGGGAAACTCACACAAAATCAATGAAAAATTTAGAACCTTCCACATAAAGATGTAAGATTTGTGGGAGGTTTTTGATTAAAATTACTGTGAAAAATTCTAAATAATTTAATGTTTACCGGTACTTAAAACAATTGCATTACTAAAAAATCTCCCGTATGAAACAATGTCAATTGGGGAGAATCTCCCCCATGAACTGTTCCAAAAGTTAACAGGTATGACTACTCAGATAAATGGCCTCAATATATCATCCAGTACTTACACCATCATTATCTGACATTATATTGTATTAAGTATATGCCTGTAGTATACACAAGCAAAAAAGCCACATATATAGAATTGTACAGTTTGCAACATATGACAATCATATGAATCAAGCATGATCTGATAATCATATGTATTGATTTACATATAATTATGGCATTATTACCATATGTTTTCAATCCTAAATTAACACATGAGAATCATATGATAATCATATAAATATCATATGTAAACTATCATATGACTATCGTATGTAAACTATCACATGACTATCATATGATTATAATATGAATTGAACACTATATGATTATTACATGTAGTACATGGATGATATACATTGTATTAGCTTTGTTTTGTATTTTGGTGTAACACTCTTTACTTCAGGCATTATGTTTATAGTATCAATTACAAACCATACTCGTTTAAGGAGGTAGACCTAGGGTAAGGGACATAACTCATGAAATCAGTGATATGTTTGTATCATATTCAATTTCACCAAAACCTTCTAAGCTTTTCTCTGAAACAGAATAAAATCAGTCCAAGTGATGAATTCAAACATTCCAATGATTTCTAAGAGTTGTGTCCCTTACCCTAGATCTACCTCCTTAAGTGAGGCTATAATGCAATCACTTTGTCTGTCTTTCCTGTAGTATAATTCTCAACTTCTATGGAAGCTCGTTCTAAGGTATTGGGTATATTGCAACATGTACATGTACATATGTACTTACAACATACATCTGTGTTGCATATAGATCAGATATGTACAATTTTATGCACAGAAACCATTTTCTAGGCTTTAGTTCATTTACAAGTCTTTTGTATATTTTGTAGGAAGTTAATGTTAGCCAGGATAAATTGGACATTTTTTTTCAAACCAGAAATATTTGAGTCAAGCCTTGAGGGTTTGTTGGGCTCTATGACAGAAACATTTGCCAAGCAGCAACCAAATATTGACCCTGTTGTTTCAGAGTCTGGGGATATAAACTTCCATGGTATGAATGTGAATGTTAATCTGAATAGGAACACAGGACAGAATGTCATGGATGATGAATACTATGAAGGTGATTTAGATGATGAAAGGGAGGCAAATCAAGCTAAGAGTAACATTGCCAGACGACCGACTGGACTACGATATGACTTTTGGGATAGAAACTTTGATAACCGGAGTGAAGTCCCCTGGACTGAGTTTAAAAAGAAATTTGAGTCAGACTACCGTGACAAAATCATTGAAGAATATTCAGAGGATCGTTATAAATTTTTTGTCAACTTGATCTACAAAGATATCTTTGATTTGAAGAAATCTGTCAAAAGAAACCAGTTTGATGCATTTTGTGAAGGAAATCCTGATGCAGACATGCACAGATTCTATAACCGGTTACAAGAGTATGCCACAGGATATTATGCCATGGTGGAGGTTTTTAGTATGTCAAGTAGTCTCAGACTGACCACTATACAGAATCTTGGTAAATATGGCCTTTATTTTCAGATAATGAAGTGTAGTTTAATGTATTATCCTGATTGAAGAAAAAAATTATTTAGAGTTAAGTTTATCATGCGTTTCACCAGATACTGGACATTTATATAGATACACATGCTGGACATTTATATAGACACACATACTAGACATTTATATAGACACACATACTGGACATTTATATAGATACACACGCTGGACATTTATATAGACACACATACTAGACATTTATATAGACACACATACTGGACATTTATATAGACACACATGCTGGACATTTATATAGATACACACGCTGGACATTTATATAGACACACATACTGGACATTTATATAGACACACATGCTGGACATTTATATAGATACACACGCTGGACATTTATATAGACACACATACTGGACATTTATATAGACACACATGCTGGACATTTATATAGATACACACGCTGGACATTTATATAGACACACATACTGGACATTTATATAGACACACATGCTGGACATTTATATAGATACACATGCTAGACATTTATATAGACACACATGCTGGACATTTATATAGACACACATACTGGACATTTATATAGACTCACATACTGGACATTTATATAGATACACACACTGGACATTTATATAGATACACATGCTAGACATTTATATAGACACACATGCTAGACATTTATATAGACACACATGCTGGACATTTATATAGACACACATACTGGACATTTATATAGATACACACGCTGGACATTTATATAGACACACATACTGGACATTTATATAGATACACATGCTGGACATTTATATAGATACACAGACTGGACATTTATATAGATACACACGCTGGACATTTATATAGACACACATACTGGACATTTATATAGATACACATGCTTGACATTTATATTGACACTCATACTGGACATTTATATAGATACACATGCTGGACATTTATATAGATACACATGCAAGACATTTATATAGACAAACATACTGGACATTTATATAGATACAAATACTGGACATTTATATAGATACACACACTGGACATTTATATAGATACACATGCTGGACATTTATATAGATACACATGCTTGACATTTATATTGACACACATACTGGACATTTATATAGATACACATACTGGACATTTATATAGATACACACGCTGGACATTTATATAGATACACATGCTAGACATTTATATTGACACTCATACTGGACATTTATATAGATACACATGCTGGACATTTATATAGACACACATGCTAGACATTTATATAGACACACATACTGGACATTTATATAGATACACACGCTGGACATTTATATAGACACACATACTGGACATTTATATAGATACACATGCTGGACATTTATATAGATACACAGACTGGACATTTATATAGATACACACGCTGGACATTTATATAGACACACATACTGGACATTTATATAGATACACATGCTTGACATTTATATTGACACTCATACTGGACATTTATATAGATACACATGCTGGACATTTATATAGATACACATGCTAGACATTTATATAGACACACATACTGGACATTTATATAGATACAAATACTGGACATTTATATAGACACACATACTAGACATTTATATAGACACACATACTGGACATTTATATAGACACACATGCTGGACATTTATATAGATACACACGCTGGACATTTATATAGACACACATACTGGACATTTATATAGACACACAGACTGGACATTTATATAGATACACATGCTAGACATTTATATAGACACACATGCTAGACATTTATAAAGACACACATGCTGGACATTTATATAGACACACATACTGGACATTTATATAGATACACACACTGGACATTTATATAGACACACATACTGGACATTTATATAGATACACATGCTGGACATTTATATAGACACACATACTGGACATTTATATAGACACACATACTGGACATTTATATAGACACACATACTGGACATTTATATAGATACACATACTGGACATTTATATAGATACACATGCTGGACATTTATATAGACACACATGCTGGACATTTATATAGACACACATGCTAGACATTTATATAGATACATGTAAATGTACAAACAGTAATTTTTCCCAGATTGAAATTTGATGTTTTCTCTCTTTTTAGAAACCAAAAAATAGATATCATGTAGATAAATTTTTATGGTTTTAACGTTGAGAAAATATGACATAATTGATAATTAAATTTTTGTTGTGGTTTCAATTTCATTGACAAAAATTGCAACTAACTGTAATCAAAAGGCACTGTAAGAAAACTAATTATACATTATTAACTTTAATTTAACTTCACACTTAACTTATATACCAGGTATAAAGACAGAATCATATACCTATAAATCCTAAAATACCCTGTTTAGTATTTACTGTTAATGTTTAAAGGGAGATAATTCTACTTTTTAGCTGTTTACTTTTTATATTAATAATTATATTTTCTAGGAAACTTTTCTTTCCCTGCAGTAGTACAGGGCTTGACCAAAATGTTGAAGGACACAGATCCAAACATTAGAGCTGTTGCTACAATAGCGTTAGCAAAATCAGGTACATAGCGTTATTTCTGATAAAATATCTTTGATCAGAATCAGACTGGCTTGAATGGTATTGATTATGTAACGAATCAGCTCTTTTTGGTTTTCTGCCCAACATCCATATACTTAGCTACTCCTTTTTTTGGTAATTAATAAATGATACCAGTATTTCAAATTATATATAAAAGAGAACAGTTTTGCAAGGGGAGATAATCCATCATAAGTGCTTACCAGATCAAGTCTAAGTGGAGGTGAATTCCTTTTGTGAGTGCCCACTGTATTTCTAGGATCATGAAGAAATAAAGTTCATTTTGTAATCAACTTTGTGCAGAATCTGAGTTATGCTTATAAAAGTATGAGCATTATAATATTAAGGACTTTATTTTTATGAATAGGTTACCAACCTAAAAAAGTTTAAAAAGACTACAAATAAGGTAAATGAGCCTGATATGATGTCCAAGTATTAGTTAACTATAAATTGGAATTTATTTATTTGTTTCATTTTTTTTTAGTTACTTTGATGAGTCTTTATATTCGTACATGTATGTGCAAGTCAGATCATTTACTTTTTTTAAGTAATCAAGCTAGCTTCAGTGAATAGAGTTGGTCTACCTTTGATTAAATAACAATCACGTGATGAAATGAAAGACCAGTTCTATTAAGTTATCTGTATTACTCACTATTATAAAATTATTCTTGACAGTCATCAGATTTGACCCCCAAAAAATCAAGATCAAGTTTATGCTACATTGAGATTTTCTATGAATTGATGTCCTTTGAACTTTCTTTTTAGCTCACTTGGCTGAAGACCATGTGAGCTATTGCCATCACTTAGTGTCTGCCTTCGTTGTCGTCGAATTTTTCAAAACTCTTCTCCTCTGACACCCCTTGACCAATTGGAATCAAACTTGGTATGAATATTTCTTGGGGTATCCTGCATAGAACTGATGTGGGGATTTTTGATCTGTTGAAAAACATGGCGGCCGTTACTAAGAATAGAACATAGGGGTCGGACAGTAGTTTTTGGCATATATCTCCAAAACTGTTAGGTTTAGCCAAATTCTGACATGGGATAAAAGTGTTCAGCATGATGATATCTATCTGGGGTCAAATTTTCATTTTAATCTGTTAAGCCATGTTGGAGTTATTGCCCTTTTCCGACATTTTTTGCTATTTTGAATGTTATTTCTTTCAAAAATCTTCTCCTCTGACACCCCTTGACCAATTGGATCCAAACTTGGTATGAATGTTCCTTGGGGTATCCTACATAAAACTGTTGTGGGGAATTTTGATCCATTGAATAACATTGCCACCATCACTAAAAATAGATCATAGGGGTGAGACTGTTTTTCACATATATCTCCAAAACTGGTAGGTTTAGCATAATTATTTCAATTGCTGAAATACCTTTATAATAAGGCCTTCAAAAGTCTTCAGGGATCAAAGTTGTCAGGTGACTCCTTGTAAGAGTTATTGCCCTTAAAAGACGAAAAATGCCTTTTGTTTACAGTTTTCAGCTAATATCTTGAAAACTATAATAGATACAAAGAAACTTTCAGTCCCTGAAATGATCCTTAAGATAGTCCTACTAAAGTCTTGTTGAGTCAAAATTGTTGGACAACTTGTTAAATTTATTCCTCTTGAAAGACAAACTTTAACCAGGTGCATGATTCAAGTTTCAAATGCTTTTTATTTTAGAATCCAATATGTAGATGCATGGGATATGAGAGCGAACTCACCAGAGTTCTTTAACTTTTGATTTGCTACATTGTGTACATGTATGTATCATAGATACATATGCACAGCCAAATGTGCCACATATGATAGTCATATGGTGCTCGATTCATATGATAATCATGTGGTAATCATATGATATTTAACATGTGGTAGTCAAATGATGATCATATGATAATATGGGCTTGAAAATATATGATAATCACATGTTTGTGAAAAACATGTGATTATCATGTGATAACCATGTGATTATCATATGTTAACTGAAACATGATTATCATATGGTGCTTGATTCATATGATTCTCATGTGTGGCTCATTTGCCTGTGTAGTCTTTGTTCCTGTTTTCATCTCATACCATGTACTTGGATTTTGATGTATTAGAATTGTCCCACTGATAATGCTGTGTGTTTGTTTTTGTTTGTTTGGTTTTTTTTTGTTGCTGATATTAACATGGTCTATTGTTCATATGACTGTCAAATAGATGTGTAATTGGTTTAGATACTGCATTTTCAATATTCTATATTTATTTTCTACATAGCCAAGAATAAGAAGTTGACTGTGGACCGTATATTGTCCATGTTGGAAGATGAGGATCGATTGGTACGGGAAAGTGCCTGTCTTGCCCTGGGTTTAATGAAGGCTGGTGTCAAGGCAGAAGAGGCTGTTGCAGAAAAATGGTTTGTTATTAACTGTACAATTTTATGCTAATATTTTTTATCAATAAGTATAAGATATATTCTGCAGCACACTGTTTAGGGCAGTCTCCTCCACAGACCTATAACAGCATACTACATATTGTTCTGCTAGCTTATAGGCTCTGGTTTGCAGGAATTGAAACAATTCACAAGGCATGCGCACTCCTCATAACACATCTGTTTAACTGTCTCTGATGTACTGTACTAATTTGCATAAAGGGGTGTGGCCTAACACTGATTGTGGTAGATGTGTAAAGATTTGAAATAGAGAAAACCTCCTCTGTGTATGAAATGGTTTTGAGGGTTCACCAGATTCCAGTTATATCCAGTTTTGTTTGATAGGGCATTTACTTTTATGATTTAAAAAAAAAAAATTAAAAAAAACCTGTTTTACCTTGCTATGGAGAAATGAGAAACATAATATTGAAGAAATTATCTTTGGAAAAAATAATACTTTCATACACAAATGAAACTTGCTGGTTGGGGAAAAATTCCTACTAAAGTGAAAAGTTATAAAGTTATTACATATACATATATATTTTTTAATTAAAAAAGAAGCCCTTATAAGCAAAATATACTTTTTGACTTGGTAAAAATCAAATCGATTTCAGATATTTGTACTTTGTGACTTGGTAAATATCTAATCAATTTCAGACATTTGTATTTTTTTTAAATCCTGCTCTCTGTTCTTTCCTTGTTAAGAAGCAGAAAATAGAATAGATCCATGTACATTGAAAATATTTATAAATTTGAGACATTGCACTTGCAGAACGTTTAAATTTAAAAAAAAAAAAATGACATCACAATGATATAAAACAATGGCAAGTCAGACTATAGACTGATTGTACTAAGACAATTATCTTTCTGAATTTGGTATGACAGGAAAGAGTAAAAACTGTTATGAATTTACATTTTCCTAGATCTCTGTCTGATGTATGTTTGTTATAATTGTAGGAGGAATGATCCCATTAAGCATGTAAGAGAAGCAGCTGAGCTTGCTCTGAAGAGAATGGGTGGTGAAACAGCATCTAAATGCATCCATGTGACTAAAGTGTTGGCATCCGAGATGGAGTTCCTCAAACAACCTGCTTCATAGAAATTTCTCTTGCTATAGACGACTTGTTTATGGTTTTATACTAGACAAAGAAAGGATTTCAGATTTGAAGGCTACAAGAATGATTATAGTTATGTGGAAATACAGCTCTTAGCATAAAAATATCTGAAATGCTTCTATAATATACATGTATGTATCATTTAAAAATTCTCTGTTGATTGATTCAAGTATCTATTCCCTCGGCTTCCATTGAGAAGTCTCTGATCCTATGCCTGTTGACCCCATTTACCTTGATCTGCATAAAGAACCTTTCTGAAACGGAAATGAATGTGAAAGTTGCCTATTGGGGCTCTACAGTAATTTATGAGACAAGACATTTAGAATATCAGTATGTTAACATAGAAGTAGATAAAAAAAGCACAATTTGAAACAGATTTTAAACCAGTTCATGTGTTTCAAAGCAGTAGGGTCATTAAGGCTTAGTTTTGGCCCTATGAATTGACTGAGATAAAAAATGCTAACATGATTATATTTTATCATGTTTATTTAAGTATGTAATGGGTTGATTTATGGTCAATATTTCTATGTTTATTGAGGTTAATATATTGTTGTAATGTGTTTTATTGATTATTTATTTATAACTTTTCAAATACTGTATATATAGAAACACTGTGCACTTGCCGCATTTATGTATAGCTTAGTATATTGTTAGTCCTGGACAGGTTGTCTTATCCAATCGGCCCAGCTGTCCAGGCTTATGCAGAACTTATGATATCAGACATTTCAGGATTTTTGGGACGACAAGATGCTTTTTGATGAACTAACATTTCTGGTGAGAAATATTTCCAAGTAATTATGTTTGTATTTTAACTATGAAATGTATAATACCATGATAAATCATGGAAATATTTAATTATCTTGTCAAATCAGTTCAGGAATCTCTCCTGTTATAAGTATTTCATTCATGATAATCTTTCAACCAAACTAATATAAAACAGATTAGGGAATGTGAATTATTATTTTGTAGTACTGATAGGACACAATTTTTCTCCTGGAATGAATTTGAAAATTAGGGCCACATTCTTACATGCTTTAGTACTATCCAGTATGTAGAGAATTGGGTAGATTAGTATCAAGTTTTTGCCTGATGGCAGTTATGACCAAATTTTTTTATACGTATATTGTTATTTATATACCGGTATACATGTAATTGTTTTTATTGTTTTTTTTTTTATTTGTAAATAATATCTTGCCATATTATTAAGCTGTCTCTTAACTACGGGACTATACACTCAGGTTAAAAAGGGCAACAGTATACATTTGTTGAATGGTCATGAACAGTAAATTTGTAACCTGGAAGTATCAACTATTACTTGAGGCTAGGTGTGATAATGAATTTACTGTTTTCTGCATGAACAACCAACAAATGTTTTGTTATACTCAACCATAATGATGCATTCTCAATCCAAAAATGAATAGCACATGAATAGAATGATTGTTGCTTGTTATCTGATCACACAGTACAGGATTTTAATGTTGGTCAAGGATAAAGTCTGAGAACATCTAAACTTTGATTAGCCATTGAGAATCACAGGCGAGAAAACTGGTATTAGTATGGCACTGTTACCACTGTCAATAGTAAACTAGTGAACAATGTCTTTTGGAGTAACTTTTTAGACCTAAGGTAAGAGACACAACTTTTACAAATAAGTGGAACGTTTGCATTCAGCATTTTGCATTAATCTAATATAAGCATCAAAGTAACTTTGATTAATTTCATTCTGTTCCATATGAAAGCTCGATAGGCTTTGGTGAAATTTAATATGACACAAACATATCATTGATTTCAAGAATTATGCCCTCACACTAGGTCTACTTCCTTAAGAGGGGGGTACCGATTTTGGTGAACACTTAGTGGTGCACTTATTACTTATGCTGAGTGTAAATATTTTATGGAATTTATATGGTGTTTTTAGACAGACTGCTAGAATAAGCCAAAATAATCCTGCTGAACAGTATAACTAATGACAAATTAGAAACAAAACTGTTTTTTGTTGGGATGCTTTGGAAATAATGATTGCAGGGTATAGACTTTTCTTGACATGGATTGTGAGGGAATGGGAGATATTTTTTTCAAACCTCTTGATATTTCTGATGCATCTTGTAGTGTTGCACATTTCAAATTAAAACTGGTGAATTTTATATGGTGATGGATGAATGCAGTGATGCATAAAATGTTTTATATCAGGTTATCAAATTTAGATATTACTTTTTCCGTCCTTTTATAGTTATAAATACTTCTTAATGTTATTATTCGTAATATTTACATTTTATTATTTGTTAATATGTATTTTGTTAATTGTTATGAATTTATTTCCTTATTGTAATAATGGTATGTGTATTTCATGCTGTTTTTAGTACAGGCATATCTCTTTATATCTTATTTCATGCTCTTTTTTTGTACGACTTTTTATATCTCTTATTTCATGCTCTTTTTTTTGTACGACTGTTTATATCTCTTATTTCATGCTCTTTTTTATACAGGCATATCTCTCTATATCTTATTTCATGCTCTTTTTTTGTACGACTGTTTATATCTCTTATTTCATGCTCTTTTTTATACAGGCTCTCTATCTTATTTCATGCTCTTTGTTAGTGCAGGCATATCTCTTTATATCTTATTTCATGCTCTTTTTTTGTACAACTGTTCATATGTCTTATTTCATGCTCTTTTTTTGTACAAGTGTCTCTTTTTATATCTTATTTTATCACTTATATTTGAGGCTGAAATTCACAAGTTACTGTGGGTCTTTTCGTTAACTATATGTGTTTAAGTAGCAGTCATTATAAATATCAGGTAGCAGGTGATTCATGCATATCAAAAACCATCATGTTCACTTCTTTTTCTAATTCAGAAACAGTTACTAACAACATTATCAGGGTTTTAGTTTATCATTCAGACATTGCATTTTTGAGATAAAAATTATATGTATTGTGCTTGAAATTGGTGATTTGCACAATCAATTCTTAGATTTTGTAGATTTTAGTGGGAGATGAATGTATGATTTTCTGAATACAGAGGGGACTTTCGTTATGTAAAAATATAGCACAAGTATATCTTAAAAAGAATTTTTTGTTTCGTGAGGTTTTTCTACACCATGAATCACCTATGTCATTGGCAGTATCTGATTTTTATGTAGACTGGTACTTAATATTAACATCACTTGAATGTTTGCAATATGCAGGGCCCAGTTTCATAACAAAATCTCAAATTGAGATTCTCAACTCGGATATTGTCCAATCAAATCACTTGAACATTGAAATTGAAGATTTGAGGACAAACTCAAGGATTTTAGGAGAATCTCATATTGAGATTTTTTTTAATGAAACCAGGTACTGAACTGTTTCTGATTAGTATATTTATGAGTGTACTGTGATTTGTTATAATGGAAAAAGGGAATAGATATGGAAGACAACTCTGGTAAATGGGAGATAACTCTATATACAATTGTTTAAACGTTTGTTTGTTTGTTTGTTGGGGTTTAACGTCCAAGCAGCAATATTTCAGCTATATTCAGAGGATAAATGATGCAATACTCAAGTTGCAAAATAATATAGAAATTATCTGTTGAAATTTAAATACCAATCCATATAAAATTCAGACACTGCCTATGGTAGAGGTGATTCATTTTATAGAAAAACCCAGTGAACAAATAATGCGTTTTTGGTCTACATATATGTTAACGTAGTGATAGTCATTTCTGGTTTTTTTTTAAAGAAAATCTTTCATATCCCATTAAAATAAACCAAATCAAACCAAACCAAGAACATATAACAATGTGCTGATTTCAGTCTATATAAAGCACAACAACCAAATTGAAAACTATAATGGTTCAAGTGGCCAGTAACTGTTTCTGAATTAGAAACAAACTTTAATACATACATGAATCACCCAATGTCTAACTTTTATAAAGACTATTACTCAAGCATTTGTTGTGTTTTACCGTATCTGTTCCTTTTTGTATTAAATATATTTTACATGGTAGGTTAATGAAGAAATGGCTTCTGTTGAAGCATAGGTATGGAAGGTAATTCTCTATGTTTACATTGAATTTTTTCACTTTAGTCTGGTAAATCAAGTAAAACTTTGCAATGGTTTTTGTATGTTGTTGTAAATAATTTCATTTGTTTGTTTGCTATACATGTACATGTATGTTATCTTTAGAGGCAGTTAAAAAAATAAAAACCAATTCATGAATAGTGAAGACTTATCTGATATAAGGAGGTAGACCTATGGTAAGGGACACAACTCTTCAAAATCATTGGAATGTTTGTATTCAGCATTTTACATCAATCTCATGTAAGCATCAAAGTAACCTGAATTGATTTCATTCTGTTTCAAATGACAGCTTGATAGGCATTGGTGAAGTTTAATATAATACAAACATATCACTGATTTCAAGAGTTGTTTCCCTTACCCTAGGTCTACCTCCTGAAAGGGTTTCAAAGTTTTTTTAACTTCCATTGTTTGTATACTATTAATACAAAAGTTTTTCTCTTCAGAAGAAGAAATCTAGGAAAAAAAACGTTTCCCCTCTCCTGAAGTTTTATGATTAACTCAAGTTTAGAAATTTTCCAACTTTGTTGTGATGTATACAAAAAAAAACTTTTTTTATTAATGGCTGTTTTAGAGTTAAGACAACCAGGTGAAGACTGTCTCATGCAGGTTGAGTCGAGTCATCTAAGTAACTTACCCATACTCAATGAGATTTCTTTCTAAAGTATATTTGTCCAGTTATTTTCAGAGCGTTACTATGCTATTTTTGGTTGTTAAAAATAGACTGGTGGGTGTAAGCAGCCTTAAAATTACAAATGTAAGTAGTCATTCTGAATCTCTGTTGGACATTGGCAAAAGTCCAGCAAGCATTATGAAATTATACCCCCACTCAACAAGCAGGTGGTATATTGGAATCACATTGTCCATCTGAATTGTCGCAATTATCATGCTCCCTAATGGATGAATTGATTTCAAATTTGGTCATGGTGTGTGCCTTTGTATTTAAAGGGTATATGTTATAAGTGATTTTGGGTGCTGTTTAATATAAACTTGCTATCCTCAGATAACACTTAGTTATTGTATGGAAACAATCGATGCTAAAGTGTTTGTCTTGATACTTTTATTCATTTGGTTTGTTTTAAATGTACATCTTACATACAAAAGCTTTCGTAACAAATAAAAGACTTTATAAACTTATCTAACAAAATATACAAAATTACATAACAAAAAAAAATAGTACATAATTCATTGGTCATTTTCACCTATCAAAGTTGTGCAAAATGGATTTATTGCATGAAACCTAATGGTAGTGTATAAGACAGGAAAAAAATACGAATACACAAATTTACTGAAGGAATAAAAATCATGTGTTTTATTCAACATTGACAGGAATATTGATGTCAAAACTAGAAGTAAGTAGGCCACCTATTCAATTGGTGAAAAAAAAAACCTATTAAAATGCATATCAAGAAACGTGAATTTATATTTATTTTCTGTACATTTTAATACCTACGGTATACACCTGTTTATTCCAATCACAATAACAATTCAAAATTTTCCCTTTCATATTCTTCAATACTGTTAACTGACCCTGGAAAGGTTATCACATGTTATTCAAATGCTGTCTGTGAAAGTTCATAACAGCAGAATTAACAATGATTACATCAAAAGGTTTTCATTAAATATTTCTTGGAAGAGGTACTACAGTTAGAAATTCTGGATATTTATGCTTTTTCTCATTCCCATACATTCAACATCATCAATGAACAAGGTATTAGCTTTGATAGCAATGTCTTCCTCGAGGGATAGTTGGTTACGGATAAGTCCTTTAAGTGAATCTTCAGTTTGAGCCAATCTTTCCTGGAGTTGGAGCACTGAGTTCTCAATTTCTCCCACTTCAGAAATAAGACGGTATTGTACTGGATCTCTGCACAGCTCAACATTTGGTCTTTCTGTTCTGGTATCCAGTCGAGTCTGAGCCAATTTCATTGGTTGTTCCTTGTCACCTATGGCCTTCTGTAGTCGTGAAATGTTTTCTTCAATTTCTTTGATTTGACCAAGAACCTGCAAAAACACATTAACACATTCTGAACTTCTGGTAACATATGGCAATAAAGTACAACTAAATATATATTGAAGGCAGGGCATTCTTCCTCAGTAGCATAGAAACAAGGATTCATTGACATTTTGCGAGTTTCATCCTCAGTTGCAAAGCAAATAAGTATTAATTGGCATTTTGTAAATTTCAACTGATAAAGAAGGCTCTGTCTTAGATTTATATATATTACAAATTTGTGCCAATAGTGCACCTTTTTTTCTCCATGAAGAGAATATTTGTTTGAATTTACTAATTATAAGAATATATTTTATAAAAAAATTTCTGCACAGTACCAATATTTTGGCATGTTGGTCTGCCAAGAACTGCAATTGATAATATGTTGTTTTTTTTAACGAAAATGACTTTGTGGAACCAATAATATGGCTAACTATACTTAATGGTAAAATGTTTATTTTTTATTTTTAAATGTCTTTTTTTCATAATAAGAGACGCAATTGGTTCAATACTTTCTGAGTTACAGATTACACAAAGTTTGTACATGTAAGCATGATTGGTACAGCTGTGCGGCCACTAGACCTGCTTTTACTGTTGATGTAGCAGGTAACAATAAAACATATGATATAAAAATTGGAGATGTGGTATGATTGCCAAAGAGACAGTCATCAACCAAAAGCTAAGCAACTAATAATATTAAACTTCTGCAGGTAACCACATTCTTCAATGAAGGGCAAAACCTATACTATAAAGCAAGATGTTAAAGGCACCAAAATAAGTGAAACTATTCATAAAAGACAAAATCGGCCTAATCTATATAAAAAAACATAAAACAAAAACATGAGTATCTTGTCAGTGAAACAAACCTTGTTAAGATGATCCTCCATCTTGCTCTTGGAGTCTTTGGTCTCATTGATGCGTTTCTGGAAGGCAAAGTTGACCTCACTGCATTGTTTCCTCATGTCATTAGAAGTCTGTTGTAAAATTCCATCAATGAGGGATCTGAGGTCAACGGAACTCTGACGTTCCCTCTCAGCTTTGTTAATGTTAGCATCAGAGTAATCTTGCCAGTCTTCTGGGCATACTGAACTGTAGTAGAAAAATAATGATGTTACTATACATGCCTTTTTTTATTTATATCAAATTTATCATTGGCAAATTCTCATTTCTCCCATTCTGTGCTGACGTAAAAAATGCATGTGACATTTTAATCACCAACCAGTGACTAAATTTCTGCAAAAAGTTTCCCATCACTTTACGATTTTGTTCTCTATAAATATAAATCATGGGAAAAATGGTCATCCTTCAGCCTTTCCTTGATTTAAGACATTTCTCTACTCTCTATGATAAATTAAAATTTTAACAAGCTTGCTGAAAATCCTAACTTTACTATCTCGAGTCGAGAAATACCGGTAAACCACACATTACTAAAGGTGAGTCTATATTTATTGACAATTGATACATTCATTGATTGAACTTTTCTCTGCTAAGTGGCATAAAGTTTTGATATATAAATGATGCCAATGATACTTTTTAAAATTCGCAGATATATGCACTCGGATGGGAAATGCTTTAAAGCTTTCAGTTACTTACTTGGCTTCTACTTTGGCAGCTCCATCTTTGAACCTTAGTCCTGCTGAGTTGTTCCTCAATTCAGCACAATATTTATCTATATCTAAAGCAGTGAACTTATCCTTAAGGTCTTTCTCTAATTGGTATTTTGCTTTCTTGTTTAACCTGAAAAAAAAAACATGAGTTGTCTCCCATTACAAATGTGTAAATCATTTTCATACAGTAACTTATGACATACTGGCTGTACAGATGTAATTGAATTGTTCTTCATAGAGACAGTGTTCAGTTTTGTAAAATAAACATGCAGCTCAGTGTTTTGCAGTGTTCTATGCCACAACATAGTGCTATATCAACTTTTATAAAATTATTCTACAAAAGCTGTGCTATAATTTTTCATATAATTTCTAAATAATAATTATTCTACCATACCAGACAGCACTGTGGTTTTTTTTCTAATTTCTTCTGATTTGAATGCCTTTATAAAATGCCAATTTGAGAATAGCACTGTATGTGATAATAACATACACAGATATGTTTTATAATTCCAATACTACAAATGTATATCTGGTTAGGAATATTGTAATGTCCAAATACTTTCTCAAGGATATTTCAATGGTGAATGTTTCATCTTATACTGTAGCATGAGAATCATTATTTTATTGATCTTTCAGAATTAAAATCATAGTAATGTTTCCATTAGGTTCTCCTGTTTTTTTTTTCTTATTAAAATTTCTTTTTTTGGGTAGGAAGTGACTGTGGTAAACACAAAAAAAAAAAAAAACATAGATACGTCATATTTTCTGACCTACCTAATTTGTTCAATAGATTGTTCTAGGGTTCTCTTTAATAAGGCCTGTACACCTTCAATGGTTTCCACCTCTTTAATCAGCTGTTTCTGTACATCATCATGGACCAAATCAATCCCCGTCCTTTTCTCTCTAAAATATGACAAAAAGTGTCAAAAGTGTAATAAATTACATTCTAACCTCTGTTCAAAACCATGTGATGGGTCAAAAGAGAAATCCATAACATTCTCTTTTCTCTATATATCAGGAAAAGGCTCAAAGGGTATCAGTAACAGTACTTTCTCTCTAAAAGGGTCAAAAAGTTACTCTCTCCTCTCTTCAATAAAATGTAAAAGGTCAAAAGAGTATGGTAGTCTATAAAATTCTAATCAACTTCATATATATTGTAAAGGGTCAAAATAGTAACTATATAATTTATTCTCTTCCCTCTAAAATGACAAGTAAAGGGCAAAAAATATGTAACCAATAAATTATCTTTTTCATTCAACAAGAAAAGGTAAATTTTAATAAATCCTACCCCTTTAATAAAATATAAAGGGGTCAAAAGAGTAATCAATAACATTCTCTTATCTATTCAATGACCCTGACCTCATTTAAAAGACCCAAGTAAGCTTAAACTGGGGTTAAGGCAAGGGGTTAATGAGAAATTAAGGGAACTAAGAATTGAGTGGTAATCAAAAGAATATATTCCAATGATAATTACTATACAGGGAAAATAAAGAACATGAAACATATAGAAAGAAACAAAAGCCAATGAGCAACCAGCATTCCCGTAAAAAACTACAAGCATGGACCAGGTGTACTGGTAAGGTAAGTGTCCCGTTAACGACCATTTGTAGAATAAGAATGAATTAACAATCAAATAAAAAATTGCATGCAAAAACAAGCAACAAATGTATGTAATATATGTATACAAATACCTTCCACCATTAAACGGTTTCACTAACACAGAACTGACAAAAAACAAAACTTTAAATATCTAATATTCTTTCTTAACCCTGTTCCATTATATCTGAGATTATCACTTGAAAATATGTATTTACAACATCCTATTGACTTTTTAAATTTATATTATATGTTTCCTTTTTCATGGATGCCTCAAAAGTACCTAAATTTACATATAATTTTTTATGAACTGAATTTTTTTTTTCATGTAAGTGATCAATTTATTCCAGAAAGTTAAATGCTAATATATAGTTCAACATATCAATTAACCTTAAAACTATAATGTCAAATCATTGCATTTACAGTTAAGATCTTTCTAGTAGTTACTCATATTGGGCATTTAGTAGTCAATCTATATTCCTCCTGTATGCAAGGCAAAAATATTCCACATTAAAATTTACAATATAGGTGCATTAATATAATTCCAAACACGGCCATAATTCTGGAGAACATGCATCAAATTTATGGTGTCTTAAAAATATTTTTGTTACCTATTAGCTAAGCACTGTTGAGCTATGTGGAGTGGTTCAGCAGTAGCTTCTAAGGCCTTTTCTACTCTTGTTTTAAAGGCAGTGAGATTGTCTATTTCAACTGATAATCCATTTAGTTTGTCATCAAGTTCTTTCTTCCAATAGTTAATATCATCCAATCTTTGTTCTGGAAAAGTAAAATGATTGCTGTCAAATTTGTGAACTTAATAAGTTTTAACTCAATCATTCAATGGAGACAAGGAGTTTTCTCATGATTGTACATGTTCATGTAAGAATGAATTAGGAACTGCAGTCTAGAAAATGTCAACAAAACTTCGTAAAACTAAGTGGTAAGTAATGACAGTATGACTTACACCCTTAGAAGAAGCAAGTCTTAAAAGTTATATTTGACTCTTATTTTTGTAATGCAAACTTTCCATTTTAAGATGTTATATACCTGTACCTATAAAAATAATGCATATACATGTAATGTAATAAAAGTCTTGTTTTTATATTTTTTACTTGCCACTTTTTTGTTAAATTTGTCTATTGATTCTAAAGTTCAGTCCACTCAAGTACAAAATGTTGTCAATGCCTACCAAGTTTTTTGTTGACATCCCTCTGTGTCTTTTCTGTTCTTTTTTCTGTATCATCAGCCAGACGTTTGGACTCATCTACAAGTCTCTCAGCTGCAGCTCTCTCTACCTCAGCATTCGAATACTTAGTTAAGTTTGATGTAGTCCATTCGGGATGTGTAAATCTTGTTGGTCCTTGTACTATCTTTGCCATCTTTCAATCTGAAAGGGAATACATGTATTTATAACAATGCTTGTAAATGTAGGAGTTGCTAGCTTTTGTAGAACCCTGACTTACAATGTACAATGTCCCAATTATGGGTATAAATTAAAATGTCATTAATAGTGCTTTGAGTCAAAAATTACTCTGACCTTGCAACATTTCTTTTTGATGGTTATTGATATATATTGGTATACATGTACATGTTAATGTGGTTGGAAACGGACTCAGTAAGGCTTAGTAAAATAAAACATAGGCTTGCTTTGATACTTGTTTTGGAACAGGTAAGAAAGTCACAAGAATAATGACCATGGACTTGACAGAACGTTAACAGAGAGTGGGCTTATAGTGTCTCTTGAACAATATTTTTGTACATTTGTATTTGCATGTACTTTTTGGGGAACCTGTTACAATATTGACTTTAAACTTTTATCTTGTGTTATTTCCATAGGCAAGAATATCTGGGTGTGCTAAAATACTGCAGGCTCAGTTAATTGGCACTTCTACAAGGTACCACATAGTTTCTTCAACTATTTGCTCGGAATGACCCCAGAACTCTAGCTTTTGAACTCAGAGAAACATTTTAAAATGTATACTCAGTTTGTGACATCAATAACCTTTCATCTGAAGGAGCTCAGTATCAAACCAACGGGGACATTTGTGAATAGCCAATAGGTCGTGATGTCATGGTTGTAGTAAAATAATGTACAAATTTTCTGTCATTCTGTCACTATTCAAAACACTGTTTGACGCCTATCTTGTTAAAAATATGGGCCAAGAAGTATAATTTAACTACAAGAGACTTATTTATAGATCGACTTGAGTTGATTCACACGAATTTTAATCGACACGATCATAACTCCACTTTTATAAGTCTTTATAGATGTATTTTTGAAATAAATAATTACCATTCAGTTGTATAAAGTGATAAAAAAACATTGGTCATGGGTTTTCTTACCTTTTGTGCGATCTGTTTGTAAATACCAACTCCAGGAAACGATTTCTCTATTATTTTTTTCTCACTTGACAACACACCACACAAAAGTGATGGTGGACTTAGTAACGGACGTTGCTAACGAAGAACGTGTCGTCCAATTTGATTAGCCGACGTATCATCTAATTTGATTGGCTTCCCGAGACACACACTTGACCTTTCAACTTCAAGGCCACACCACCTAATTTCCGGTAACCTGACAATCAGTCGATAAGCTTGAACTCGAATGAGAGCAGTGCTTTTAACCGCATAATTTCAAAATATGGATAGTGACAAGTCACAGTTTCGATCTCCCTTTTATCGCCCGTGTCCACACATGCTGGCATCAGCTCAGGGACCACCAAAGCGTTCAACTTCAAATAGTTTGAAAGCAATTTTTGCAGGTGAGTGAGCAAAGCTGATGACACCACTGTTGTTTATTTACATTTTTTAAGTGTCATCAACATAAAAAATTTTGGCGACACGTTTCAAAAATCAATTTATTTTTAGCTGTGAACAGCAGAAAATTCTCTTTACCTGTCACATTGACCTATACTTTTGACACTATAATTAGATAAAAGTGTAGTCCACCAAAGATAAAGAAGCTAGTGAAGTTGAACTTTGACCTACCTTTCACAGTTGGAAAAGTTAAAATAGTGATGTATTAGTTCTATCTAATTTTCAGTATATTTATCTCAGATCTTTTTTGTCAACTTTATGAAACTTTCTTATTTAATTTATGAGATATAAATGTAAAATTCAAAAATATTACTTTGACTTTTTTTTTTAAATAGTTTTTGCCTTTACAGTGATATAGTAACAGATTTTTCCCTTTTTTTACAAATATAAACATATCAGATGACATGCCTTCAGATCAGTATTATATAATTGTAAATTCTATGCATTATCATAATCAAGAATAACATATTGGATTAACAAAACACAACATACACGTGTACAAGGCTTATAACCACAGGTTTAATAAAAGGATATGAAATAAAAATACAAGGGCGACCTTATACATATTAATGAAATGATTATGTAAGACAAAATAGATTAAGAACTGTACACTAGCATCATTCAATTTAACATGAATTTCATTTAATGAAAATATTCTTTTAATTTTTTTGCTGCTATATTTCATGGCTAAAGAGAAAAAAAGTATAAGCAACATTTTAAATGTATCTTACTCAAAACTTTGAATTATCCTATTCATAGTTTGAAAAATTGAAAACTTTTCAGTCTTATTTTGATATAATTGTTCAAAAACTAGTCAGTTGCTTAGCTCTTATAAACTTTGTATGAATTGAAGTCTCATAAAAGAGCCTTTCTATTTATTAAAAAGAATATGGTTGGCCATTTTGAAATTAATTATTAAGCATATAAATATATACATGGTTAAACACAGAAAACCCTACTTACACAGTTCAAGATTATATATTGTTAGAGCAGTATGAAAATGTTCATTTATAATATGTTTCAGTAAATTCTGTTTAATCGTAACATCTTTTGGACAACATAATTTGTTTGGTTTAGACAGGTGTTGAGTTTACCCAAGTACAAAATACATTTCAACATATGAACGACTTCAAAAAGTGTCTGGTTTAGGCAGATTTTGTTTTGTTTTGTTTTTTACTTTGGTTTACACAGGGTTCAATGTAATAAGGTTGTTCAAAGGTAATTTTCTGGTTCTCAGACTGTTTTCTTGAACACTATGTTACTAAGACCAGGGAGGTTCTGAAGAAATATTTCTTAAATTTACATTTACAAAATGAATTTTATGTTCATTTATTTGATTTCATGTACATGTAATGTATTATTTCATTTTCTATCATACACAAATTTTATTATTTGATTAACAAAAAAAAATTTCATACATACAGCAAAAATGTGACAGGTAACTCCAACACATTTAGAATTCCAATTAAAGTTTAGTTTTTACAGTATACACAAACTTAATCCCTTGTTTATACAACCGTTCTGGCTATTCCTACATGGATTTTATAATTTTTACCTATAAATTTTAGAATGTTGGAATAGCCAGAATAAACCACAAATACAGAACTTGTTTTAGGAAGTGAGGTGCCATTATTTGAATCAATATATGTAAGACATGATAAGAAATATAAAAATATCATAAAAGTTCAGTGCCATTCAGGAAGTGATCTGTTTGAAATTATGTCCTAATTCAGGTGTAACTTAAAGCTGTCAATAGACACCTTTTGTTGTTCATTATAATATAAATTAAACTGTACAGACAATTTAAATACATTCCTTTTGTTTGTTGACAGTTTCATGGAATGAACTCAAGGTTTTTTACAATGCTATTTATAGATTTTCCATTGTATTGTTACATTTCTTTGTAATGATTAGGAAGATATTTCAAGGATTGTTTACTAAGTTATACAGTGAAACCTGTCTAAACCAAATCCTGAATAAACCCAAAATCAGTGAAAATTCTAGTAGTTCACTACTGTCAACCAAAATTTTAATTTCTCCACTGTTCATAGTGGAGTCAGTCATGTCCTCCAGTGTGACTCCACCAAAGTAAAAGCTAGGATAAAGGAGCTCAATTTCTTTACTTTTCAATATTCTTTTCTGTCCATAACTAGGAAATGTTATTAAACTACTAGAACCATTAAACATACCTTTGTATAAAGACAGGAGTAGTAAACTACAGACATTTTTTGAAATGGTGACTCCACTGTGGAGAGTAGAGACACTGTGACTTCACTCAAAATATCTCCACTGTGGAGAGTGGAGACACTGTGACTCCACTCAATATCTCCACTATGGAGAGTGGAGACACTGTGACTCCACTAGTAATATCTCCATTGTGGAGATTGGAGAAATTAAAATTTGTGTTGACAGTATTGTAGTTTAGATATATTTTGTAACTGGGTTAACCAAACACTTGCCTGAATCAATTCAAGTTCTACTGGTTTTGGTTTGGAAATGTTTCACTGTATATGATAGAAAAATGTGGATTATTATCGGTTGATATCTTTTTTCTTCCTTCAATAGACTTTAAAATCTGTTGCGCTTTTTATCTATTAATAGGCATATCAATAGGACAGTGAAACCTGTCAAAATTGAAATCCTTTCTGAACTGTAGAATTTTTCAGGTTAGACAAGTGTTTTTAGTTTTTTCGTGTTCAAAATACATTTACATTGATATGAAGGTACTTCAAAAGTGTCTGGTTTAGACAGGTGTTCCATGTATTCATAGTTTGGTTTAGACAGGTTACACTGTGGTTTATTTGTTATATTCCATTAGTTCATACTTGTAACTTACCCTTTTATATCTTTGGAAGGGGACACACAGTTCAATGATCTCTTAAGTAATGATTGTATAATGGTTTCTCAATACTTGTTTTAAATTAGGTGATGATATAATTAATCTGTATCCTACATAATTAATCTAATACTGTAAACATATTAATTTTCGTGGTTAACTAATTTTCACGGTCAACTTATTTTCACTATTTTTGCAGTTGACAGAAAACCGTGAAAAATAGTACCAGTGAAATAGATTTTTTTAATGCTATATAATACCAATCATTTTTTGGAACCACAAAAATTAAAACATTCTTACAAAATCGAATGACTTAATTTATCATTATGACTCCCTATAACTAAATGGGTAAGTACAAGTGCACTTAAAACAATAAGCTATCTGTATGGTAATAAAAACCATTTTAATATGTTTAGAAAATCATGCCATCGACTTGACCAAAGTCGACAACTTCCGTTACATCAATATATGTAAAGCGATACAAAAATCTTTAAAGCATTCAGTACATTACTGAAAACAGTGATTTTGACAGATTTGTGGTATTCCTAAGGGTAATCAATACTAGCAACAGAAAAAGAGCAAGAATTATTGTCTAATACTAGACCAGTCACGGGAGTCACTGCTGGAGCCTATTCTTAAGTGAATATATTGATCAAGTCTCCTTGTTAGTTACTGTTGACTGTGATAGATTGTTATGATTTATGGGTTAAGATGGATAGTCTAATTTGGGAAAGTTTCAGTATCAAAGATTTTTATTTTTTGTTTGTCTGTTGATGGGTTTCTGGTTGATGGAAATATAAGTTTATTTCCAGATTGATAAAACACTCATTTAAATTTGTTATTGAAAACTTTTTGTAGGAAATGGATACTTTGTAATTTTTTAGAATTTTTCTTTCTTAGTTTTCATTTTCAATTAATACAACATTCTACATTACCTAAAGATTGTTAGGTGTTCAGCTTAGTAGAATGTCTTTATTATAAAATGATAGAAGCATACTTTCTATCACATATATATCTAGCCAATTTTTTGAACATTCAAAATAATGGAAACATTTCTCACTAACGATCAAAGTGATTTAATTCTTTAACTGACATGTCATCTTCGACCTTCGAAAAATTTTCCTCAAAAGACAATTTCATAACCATAATTTAGTGTCACTTTCTTTAATATTGCAATATATAACACTATAACTAAGTACCACATACACTATTCTCATGACTGATAACATTTTACTTTTGAATGATAGTTTCATGACAATGGTTTAATGCCACACAATTTTTATGTTGGCTGATTTAGGTCAGTCTGTCTGTGTGTTACATAATTAGTTATGAAACCACAATAACAAAAGTTATTTGATCATACACATACATACTGGTGTTTACCTTGAAAAAACTGGAGTGACTAAATTATAATAGAGTAGACTAGAGCATCTTACAAATCCATAGAATTTCCATTGGAAATACATGTTCAGTTTTAGCTTACCTGGCCTGGAGGGTGTTGGTTGGAGTTACTGCCCTTAAGGAGCCACAATATGACTATATGAGAAATATATTTTATAATATGAAAACCAGGTGGATAACTATGATGCTTTCTATTGATTAAATGATTCTTGTAACAATTCAAAGTACAGTACTGTCAAGACTTCAGTTTTAGAAGGCTAAAAAGACTATTTTTGGCCTGGTGAGCAATTTAGGCTCTCTAAAGGCATCCTACTGGGTATGTAGTTCAAAGTCCACTGTAATTAACAGCAAGCTACATTGGAATCAAATCTTGTTTATTGGATCAAAATTCTATTTTCTATTTATAAGATAAATTACATATTGTATAACTTATCTAAGTATTTCTAGTACTTATAGAATTCATGATGTGAGACATCATTGCACTATAAAGCTGATTTATGTGACATTGTATACAATTTTGTTAATTTTTGCCTTAAATGACCTTGTGACCTCTTTAGAACCTTGACAAGCATATACTTTAACCTACAGCATGTACTTTTATTTTCCAACAACTAACATTTAGAAAATTTGACTATTTACAAGCATGGCCATGTAGATTACTTTATTGTAGTATATATATTTCCAAGAAACAAATAGTTCTTGGTGTCATGGTAAATAAAAAAAAATAAAAAAGCAGTAAATTTTGACAAAATAATTTATGAATAGAAACAATTTTTACCAAAATTTTTAACTTACAAAAGGCTTTTTAAGAAGTTTGATTTTGGATGATTTATCAGATCCCAGCTCATAGGGGAGTGCATACTAAAAGGTGTGCCACATTTTTTAGTTTGATTTTAGGCTTGAGTAACAACAATTTTCTGTTGTGGACACTGCTACATGTATATCATTTACTGAAATTGAGAGTTTAGGGGGATATTGCTAATGGACTTTCCATTGGCTCAAATTTCCTTCTCAAATTTACTTTGGATCTGTCCTGTATAATATTAATTGAGTACCAACATTAAGATTAAATTATCTATGAAAAAAAGAATTGAGACCTACTGGTACTTTTTCTTGTTGTTCTTTTAATATTTACAAGCCTATTTTTTTAGATAGGAAATGTAATGGGACTTGCTTTTTTTACTAAAACAGTGTGATTTTCTGTTTTTAAACTATAGCTCAAAAACCATCACAGCAATGTCCATGAAACTTGATGATTTTATTTGTTTATTTGAGTGAATTATTTTGACAGATGGATTTATAGAAATTTGATAATTTTGTTTTTTCTCTTTTGTTTGAGTAAATTTTATTCTTTCAGGTGGTGTGAAGACAGATTAGAAATTTGTAAATTTTATTTTTTTTTAACTTTAACTTGGGTAAATTATATTCTTTCAGGTGGTGTGACGGGTGGATTAGAAATTTGTATAACATTCCCTACGGAATATGTCAAAACACAGTTACAGTTAGATGAACGAGCTGGTGTAGCAAGACGATATAAAGGCCCCATAGATTGTGTTAAAGTGACAGTAAATGACTATGGTGTTAGGGGATTATATAGGGGGCTTAGTGTTTTACTATATGGATCTATTCCTAAATCAGCTGTTAGGTAAGTACATAACAACGATTGGCAGTATTCTCTACATCTTATTAACAAATTTGACAGGGTTGGATTGAGAAATTTGTGTAAAAAAAGGGGGTTCAATCGGGAAATTAAAAAACAGGGTGGGGTTGCACTTTTTTGCCTAAATAAAAAAAATTCCAACAAATTGGCGGGGGGGAGGTGTTCAATCTTCCAGAACGTTCCTTCTTGATCGCAAATTGGTGTAGATACTGTGTTGACTAGGATATAGGACATGTGTATCGTTCACGTAGCTGTTATATAAATGCATGGCACTTTGTTTTTTTTTTTATTTTAACTTCAATCAATATCAACTGATAACACATGTACAACCTATGTATCAGCACTCTGACATTTTCCTGTGATATTGTAGATCGGGGGGTGGGGGGGTGGGGGGGGGGGGGCAGCAGAACATGCTCTCATATTTTTTACCTCGATATACCTATTATATTATCTAGGTAGTTTTGTCAATGTTACAGGTGTAAAGTTTAGAAACCCATCATGCCGGGGGAAGGGGCAGAATTTGCTCTCATATTTTTTACCTCGATATACCTATTATATTATCTAGGTAGTTTTGTCAATATTATAGGTGTAAAGTTTAGAAACCCATCATACCTCTGTATGCACACCAACCCTGTATAATGAATTTGAGATATAAATGCAGAAAATTCAGTAAATGTTAAGATACAGGGATATTTCACCTCAGAAAATGAAAATCCATTGGGTCAATTACTATAACCAGTATTTATGTTGGTACATTATATGTTGTTAACACTACAAGGGCCATATCTCACTTGTTTTTTTTTTCAAATAGGATACCCACCTGTGAGTAGATGTTTACTACAAAATCAAAGGCATTAGCCATAAACAAATAAATCTACAAAATTTATAATCCTAATTTAAACAAATACTTGTACTTTTGGTTAATATATTGTTGTTCTGTATCTTGACCCCCTTGGTTCAATGGGAGTTTTAAGGATATATAGCTGTGGCGATTGTCTATACTACAACGGAATTGGTAAAAAAAAATTGTCTAATCCAGATCATGTCAGAATGGTGACCCTAATGTTTGATGACTTTCCTATTAATATATACACGCAGTTTTCTCTATATAAGAAATGGTTGTTGTATTTTCTGTCTATTTGAAATAACCTCAATCATATGGTGCACACTAACAGTCATTCTTACATTACTTTGAGAAAATAACTTTCAGTTAACAATGTAGAGGCAACATCTAGCCAAGGTGTAGTCTGTGTTACAGTCTGTCCTAAAAAAAAACTTTTAAGCTACTAACCCAGGCCCTCATTTACCAGTTTCTAGATATGATCAAACAAAATTTAAGTCAATTCAATTCTTCTTAGCCCTTGTCAATTTTCACTAAATTCAAGTGTTTATAAGGCAACGACTTAATGGTACAGGCAGCTGATTGTATATGACTCATAAAGGACTAAAGCCCCAGTATAAAGATAGCAATTTATACAACCTCATTTAGATAAGATTTTTGGAAAAGGCTCTCTAAAAAACATGTACATGCTATGATTAGGATGATGTAATGATATATATGCACTCATTTATTGGATTTAAAAGAACTTATTCCGTTCCATGTAAAATTGTTTCAATCCTTTTTCCTTGAAGTCATTCATAGAAACATTTTATCAACAGGAATGAAGCCAGAATTTAAAGATACGTTTGTCAACTTGCACTCAGATGGATAGTCAGTGTTATGCTTCATTGATCTGATCTATATTATCAGTACATTTAAATTCATTAGGGCATTTTATTTAATTTTCAATTTTAAAAATACCATTAGATGTATGAATTGAAGTCAAGTAAAATCAACACAAACAGTGCCATTTTTCCCCACTGACATAAATTGGAAAGTAGTAACTGTCTCCACTTGTGTTAATTATAAGATATGTAGAATCACATCTAGAAAAATTTCAAAATTGACATGCTGAAGTTGTTGATTATGTTTCTTTTTATTTTTCAAAACAACAAAAACTTAAGTGTCATTTGGCATCTGTGTCATGCGAGAACAACGTTGCTTTCGACCAATGAGATTTGATAGGCAGTGGGAAACAATCGCACAACAACCAATCAGCTCTTTCTGTTTCGGCAAGTCAGTGACTGAGGACTTTAATATCTTTAGACAGAAGAAATATTTTTCTCACATCGGTCTAGAAGTGTGAAAAACTATTAACAATTATGTTACATTTATTTATAACATTGTAAACTTCCAGTTCATTTTTTTCTGATTATTTTTCAATTTTTATTTTTAGAAAGTTGCAATTATGTTTCCCCCTACCTACTTCTATAGGGGGGGACTTATTGCTTATGACCTGTCTGTCTGTCAAACTTTTTCAACTGCAAATCTTCAGTTATCATTAACTATGATTACTTAGTACCCATTCAGGGTCAGCCCGGTAATTATAATAAGCTATAATGGATTATATTTTCATAAATAATCACGCCCCGTGCCCCTTTTTTATACAATCTGTATCTTATTTAATATTTTACTTGGTTTTAGGAACTTAAAATTGAGATTGACTTTTATATTGAATATTATTGAATAGATAATAATGGTGTACCACTCCAATTAAATTTCTGTTCCCTTTACACAGGAAAAATTATTTCACATGATTTTCACATGAATTTCACATGATTTTCACCTGAATTGAGCAAATAAACTTTGTGATAAATTTCACGCTAAATTCAGGTGAATCGAGTCTTCAGATGAAATTCAAGTGAATTGATAACATGAAAGTCGTGTTAAGTGAATTTCACGTGAAAATCACTTTAATTTCATGTGAAGTTCACATGAATTTCATGTGAATCTCGATTAACATGAACTTCACATGAAAAATATTTGCCTGTGTTGTCTTGTTTCCCGCTACTTATTATCGCAACAAATGTAGAATATACAATTGAAGAGGATTTTTCAATTATTATTTTATATTTACAAATCTTTATGGCATAATATTGACATAAAAAATTGTGAAAAATTAGTGAATATACATTGTACAGCATTTTGTCTTTATTCGTAAATTATTATGTTGTGGCTTGATCTAATATTTATGAAGAAGTCAAGTTACCGGTACTGTAATAGAAAATCTATACTTTAAACTACAGTCATAATCTTCAATTTTGCTTTAGAGAAACAAGCTTTTTCCCATAAAACCTAAAATACATGTAGCGTGTCAATCATGATTTAATTAAATGATTGAAATAGCCTCAAGTAAATTAATGTACATAATTACAGCACAAATACTTGTATATTAATTAATGCTACTGTTTGTAATTAACTTTTTTGAAGGCTGTACCATTGTTTGTCAAATTTTGTCCCCTCATTTAAACAGATGGTCTACTAATTAGAGTGAAGTACACTTGGTCTACTAAGAAGAGTGAAAAAAAATTCAGTGTTTATTGTAACTGTCGTTATATAACCCGAATAATTCAGTCATTATATTCCACTCAATATCGATTGCTACACCGGCAAAATTATTTCACATGATTTTCACATGAATTTCACATGATTTTCACCTGAATTGAGCAAATAAACTAAGTGACAGAGTTCATGTGAAATTCGGGTGAATGGAGCCTTCATGTGAAATTAACATGAAATGTTCACATGAAATTTGTGCTTAGTGAATTTCACATGAAAATCATGTTAATTTCATGTGAATTTCACATGAATTTCACATGAAAAATATTTGCCTGTGTACATTAATGTGAGTCTGAGAGAATCAATGATGGTGAGGGCTTGAATTATTCGAGTTAGCCAATGTACAATATTCAAAAGTGGTGTTTATCACAGCTTTGAAATTATGTATATAATAAACAAATTATTTCTTCTGCTTTAAGATTCTCAGTGTTCTAGGATTCCTATTTCCCGTTACCCGGGGCAAGTGAAATTTGGGTCAGGGAAAGTTAGATACTTAGTTACACTTTCCCATGGCAAGTTGAAAAATGCATATGCTGTAAGGATTTGTTTTGTTCAGAAAGCAGTCATTGACTGTGGGAAAGATGATTTTATATGGATTTTTTCCCGAGGAAACCTCAATTTCTGAAATTCCTAGAACTCTGATTCTACAAATTATTTTGCTAAATATGTCATTACATTACCTATGCCAAGGAAGTAAATTTCTTTTATTCATGTGTGGAATATATCTGAAGTAATCATATGTAATTATGAAGTAATTGTGATTTCACAAAAGTAATAATATGTAATTGATTACATTTAAAACTGAATAATCATAATGTAATTGATTAGATTTTTACTCCATGTAATCATGATGTAATCTATTACATTTGAAAGTAATCAGCAGCAACGCTACACCCATTATGGTATTACTTTGTTAAGAGAATGATAATAAGTGGTTAAAATCCTGTGCCATTAATGGTGGTAGTGGTGTCTCCTTCACATTTGTGGGATTGATGGGTCATTCTAGTCATCTGTTTGTCTGTTTTGAAAGCACAACTCCTTAGAAACTGGGGCACCTAATTTCATGAATTTTTGTAGGTAGATAAAACTGGTATGGTTAAATAAAAAAAAATTAGGATTCACAACTGTACCATAAAACAGCCACCATAATGCTGCGCTGTGCAGCATTATAATTTTAACTGTTTGCTAACTGAGTTTTATTATGGCTACTATAAGGTTTTTTGTTAACAGCCTATTGAGATATGCTATGCATGTTTAAAGCACAGTTAATGTTTAAAATTATGGGAAAGCCAGCCCTAAACATGATAAAATGAATTTTCTTACCAAGAAGCTGTTCTGCAATAATGTAGATCAGCTAACACACTTAATATTTGAGTGGATTGTATAACTGTAATTCCAGATAGAAAAAGGTCTAGATAGTGACACAGTCCAAGGTCTGAATGTCACTTAAAACGTAATTAGCAATTAACCTAATTAACTCATAAGTCAGAATAATTTCCAGTAAATAAATATCTATGTTTTAATAATTAATTAAGAAACAATATGTATGTCCAACTGAGAACTTTGATCTGCCAATATGTTAAAACATGAATAATTACTAATTATCACAAGTTTATTGACTGTAACATGTATTTGTATAAAAAACTTATTTAAATCAGACTCCTTTCAGACTTAAGGTTTTGTTTGGTTTAGGCAAGTGTTTGGTTTATGCAGGTGTTTTGTTTAGGCAAGTGTTTTGGTTTAGACAGATGTTTGGTTTAGGCAAGTGTTTGGTTTATTGGTTCCAAACATAATGTTAAATATTGTCAGATAGTGACTTTAGAGGTTGTCTGGTTTCCAGTTTAAAGACTGTTTTCAATTTTTGACCAAGTATTCTAATGCAATGTAATTGAATTAGGGCAGTTAACACTTCATATTTAAACCTTGAAAAGACTTAGACTTTAATTTTAATAGATCCAGTCCATTAAAAACTAATAGTTTGATAAGAACATATTTAGTTCAATCATTGACTGTAGAAGAAATCACAAAATTGTTGCATAAAAATAACCTGTTTGCACCAAATAAAACCAACCATTACAGATAACTGTTTATATACACATCAAATTAAAACTATTAAGGAATCTTGATTTTTAAGGATCCAAAGTCTATTATGCTCAATACTGTAGTTAATTTCTTTGTTTGTTTGTTGGGGTTTAACGTCCAAGCAGCAATATTTCAGCTATATTCAGACGATGAACATGAAATTGATGATAAAATGAACATGAAATGATGATGAAATGAAAAAGGGACAAGGACAATGGGATCGAGAAATTTTGATTGCCACTGGAAATAGGGAAAGGTGGGTAGGATCGGGCAATTTAGCCTCCTGTGACGGAGCCCTATGGTTCCTACTCCAGGAGAATACCACAGTAGGGTTCTTTAACGTGTGAGGAACGTGGCATCTTTCCCTACACGGTGCACCACTATGGTTTGCAGTCAGGTTTTCCGTATTATAGCCTGACAACCCCAGCATGTAACACGCCAGGGGTACCCCATTCCACCACCTGGGGCACACATCCCAGTTGCTCTGTGGGCAGAGCGCCTTAGCCCCAGGCTAGGGTTCTGAGCACTATTTAGTCGCTTTTTACGACAAGCTTAGTGCTGCTGCAGGCCTATTCTTTTAACACCCGGACCTGCACGGGGCAATACTGTAGTTGAACAGTATAATACTGAAGTTGAACAGTATAATACTGTAGTTGAACAGTAGTATTTAAATACAATACAAGCTTTTCACTGAATATAGTGGGTGTACATTTATTCACTGTTATATAATGGGTGTACATTTTTATATTGAATATAATGGGTGTACATATATACACTAGTGTACATGTTTGTTTTTATTTCATATTTAAAAAGAAATTAAGCACATGTACCAAATATAAAATCAGTTTAGAGTACTCTGGTCAGTAACTACTTATACATATATACAGATTCTTGAAATTTGAGAAATTTCATGGCTATTTTTTTATACTTAGGCATTTTAAAAATCAATAAGAACCACAGAAGGTATATACTGTTTGGTAAGTATCATTGTTCAATAAGCTTATAAGTTTGAAAGATCTGGGACTAAATCCAGATATGTGCATACAATTTTTTTTTACAAAACATTAATGTTATGGTTATGACTTTTCCAGCATCAGTGTCCATGTTAAAATTTAATGTTAAGTTTTGTATTTATATCAGTTTAATATGAAGCACTTCTTCTTGGGCAATGATAATTTATATAATTAAGTATCACTTCTGTTCCTTAGTAAGAACTAAGAAACAGAAATAAATTTTAACATTTTTAACAAATACAGTGAAATCCTTTTGGACTGTAACAGTTTGTTTTGTTTAGACAGGTTAAGTTTTAAATAAGTTAAAACTGCTGTTTTACTTTTAAAGTGTCTTGTTTGGACAGGTTTTTGGTTTATCCAGGGTCTGGTTAAGACAGGTTTTTAATTAATTCAGGGTTCATTCCGGGTTTGGTTTAGACAGGTTTTGGTTTATCCATTGTTTGGATTAGACAGGTTTTTGGTTTATTTAGAGATTGGTTTAGACAGGTTTTTGGTTTATCTGGTGTTTGGTTGAGACAGGTTTTTGGTATATCCAGGGTTTGATTTAGACAGGTTTTTGGTTTATCCAGAGTTGGTTTAGACAGGTTTTTGGTTTATCTGGTGTTTGGTTTAGATAGGTCTCACTATATTTCACTAGTGAAGAATCAATGTACTGGTAGTTGCTCAGAGTGTTCTCAGATGTTTTTATATTTGGTACAAATTTATTGCTTAGAAAATTAAACCATAATCAATCAATCAATCAATCAGATAAACTTATTGATCAAAGGTTTGTGATAAATGTAAATTGTATTGGACAAGTTCCTTTGTACATGTAAATGTATAGATGTACAATGGGGATATTACTAAGCTGTACAAAGCTTTGTAATATCTCCATAAATAGCCTACATGCTATTAGGAAAAGATTTGACATAAAAATAAGCTTTATTTTCATCTTACAACAAATTTTAACCTGATTATCATAGAATGTAACTCTTCCTGAACTAAATTTCACTTGTTTTAGATAACAGGGAATGTAAATTGTGTAAGTCCTGCATGGTACTTGGTTATACATAATCAATTTTTAAAGAATTGGATTTGTTGGCAAATGTATGTAAATAGAAAGATCAAAGATGGGGTAATTAATTCTAGCAAAGAAAGTGATTATTAACTCACTTTGGTTGCTCAGTGTGATACTCACCTCTAAAAAATGTTTTCATGCACACTCCCAAATATTACTTTTTGGTTGCTCAGCATGACAGTCACCTCTCAGAAATGTTTTGATTCACACTCCCAAATATTACTTTTTGAGTTGTTCAACTTATTTCATATTTCCATGTGTTTGTTTTTGGTTGCTCAGTGTTAGTTGTTCCCAACTTCAAGAATCGTTTTCAATGTGACCAATCATCTTGAAGTTTATGAATCTACTGTAAAAGGTCCATTGTCTTAATCATTGGGGTAAACAAGACCCCTTAGTCTGTCAAATTATACCCCTACTCTATGAGTTGGTGAATCACCTTGTCTGTCTGTCATTCTCTCTGTCCGTCTGAATATCTCAGCTCCCAATGGATTGATTGATTTCAAATTTGGTTTGTGGCTTTATATAGATAGGATATGCAATTTTAGGTGTTGTTCGATTTCAATTTCTTGTATAGGGCAGGGGTATACTCGACAGGACAACCCATACAACTTCATGTTTTGGAATGATTTCATGTTTAGTCAGGTAGGAAGGTTTTTGGGTTTACCTATATGCTTCATCAGAGACAGGTAAAATTTAAATGCTTAGTTCATAAGTTACAAAGTTTTTCAAAAGAAATAAATAAAAAAAAAAACATTTGAATGACCATGACTTAATTGTCTTAATTACATGTAGTTGAATGAATATACACATTGGACAGATGCCATCTTGGATTTATAGTAGTTAAGGTAACAAGCCAAAACCATATAATGTCAGTATTGTGAAGTCACCATATTACATCAATAACCATCCCTATTTTGCAACCAAAAATCCAATTAAGATCGTTAGAAAAGCAAATGAAGACAGTTAATTATCTGTTTTTATTAATCAGCTTCTTTACATTCTATTTCCGTTGGACAAAATCAATCCTATCAAAGTTTTCCAATTGATTTTGAAATTGACATTAAAGGTCTTTTTTTTTTTCTTAACACTGTGCAAACGGAAATCAATGGAAGTTGGTTGTTAGTTAAACAGAGCACAAAATTACTAGGTTTATAAGACTGATTTAGGATATTGCCCAAGATATGGCTTGCTTCAGAGCTTTTATTTGTTACTAATGATACTGGCTGATATTTCTAAGATTCTAAGAGTTTTTTTTTGGTCTGTAATGAGAAATAGTATACCTTGTCCAAGTATAATGATTTTGTTTTACAGAATCAAGGTGAAATTGGAGAAATTCATGGCTTAATAATATTGTCTGTTTTTTTTATACATAGGAATTTCGAAAATCAATAAAAACCACCAATGGTATATACATGTATTGTTGGGTATGATCAAGTATCATTGTTCAAGTAAGCTTTTAAGTATGAAAGATCTGGGACTAAATCCAGATATATGCATATGAACTTTTTTTTTTCACAACAGCTGACTTTTTTCATCCCGGTGGGATTGTTGTCTCTTTGACATATTCACCATATCCATCCACGTTATATTTTACGGACCTGACTTAGGTATTACTTTCCAAGTTTCAGGGTCCAAGTTAAGGTTTCTATTTACATCAATATAAGGAGGTAGACCTAGTGTAAAGGACACAACTGTTAGAAATCATTTGAACGTTTTTCCCCATACTCACCATTTCACAGCAATCTCATGTAAGCATCAAAGTAACTCAGACTGGTTTCATTCTGTTTCAAAGGAAAGCTTGAAAGGCTTTGGTGAAATTGAATATGATAGAAACATATCACTGATTTCAAGAGTTATTTCCCTGACACTAAGTCTACTTCCTTAATATTAACCACTCATTCATGGGCAATAATATTTAGCATCACTGCATCACAATTCCATATTGCCCCTACAGTCAAAGTCTGTTGACTTGGAAATTTCTTGTAAAGAAATCAATGTGAAGTTTTCTAATTACATCAATTAAACACGCATCACAACTCACAGTTCCATATTTGTTTCATGTATATGCCTACACAGTCAAGGTCTATTGAAAATGTCACTATCAAATTGTATAATTGTGACCATGAATGTTATGAAAAAACTTAATTTGAAATTTTCAATGTAAAGTGATTTCATGTTAATTTAATCTGTGTGATTTTTTTCATGAATCTTATTTCACATAAAAATCACAATAAGTATGAATGCATGTAGAGGTCTCTTCCAAAAAAAAAAAAAACATCCCTTCAGTTATTGGAATGTACCCCTGAAAAATATTAGAAAAACTTGAAATGCATCATAATAATATGCACAATATACACTGAAATTATGATAGCATACAGTGTTCTAGAATTATAGAAACTTTTAGGTTGCCACAGGAAATCTCCAAATAATGATTAACTTTCCCACAGTTAAAGTCTGCTTTCTGAAATAAACAAATCCTTAAAAATTCCAAGCTTTCTACTTGCCAAAAGGAAAGTAGAACCTAATACATAACTTTCCAACACCAAAATAGCACTTGCCCCAGTGATGTGAAAGTGGAATCCTAGAACACTGGCATATTCAGGAAGTAGATTTGGTCTTCCATTGATTAAGCGACAGTCATCTAATGAGCCACCTTTGGTAGTTAACTGAACAATTGAGAAGAAGATATAAACTACTGTGAAAGTACTATTGTTTGTGGGGTACCAATATTCATTGATTCCCTGGGTAGGCCACACCACATTTGAATTTTGGTTCTGAATGAAAAGGAGATTTCCATTGATGTATATACTGAAAATCTCCAAACATGAATTCAAGAATCCACGAATATGTGTTTCTTCCCTAATCCACCAAAAATTGGTATCCATGAATTAAAGCACTTTCATGGTATTTGTTACTGTAAACGTTAGCGGTTGCTAATTTTTGCGGATTCTGTTAAGTGAACATATTTGCGGGTATCAATATTTGCCATTTCAAAAAATATTATTAGAGTTATATAGTGTTAAAAGTCAATTTTGCATGTACTATTTTTCACGGTTTTCTGTCCACAGTGAAAATAAGTACATCACGAAAATTGGTACATTTACAGTATACAAAATTTTGAATACCCGGTACTTATGGAATATGGTAGAAATTCTTCTCTTTAACTGTCCTGTTCACTTCCTAAGGTACTCCATCAGTGATGGAGGTTGTCTGGCAAGCTATTTTTTGACTTGGTACCATGCTAACCTTTTACATTGTAGGAGTAAACCTTAAGAAGTTGATCAGGTGATAGACATTTAGTGAAGGAAAAAACTATTAGACTGTCACTATAATCTTCATTAACATTGTATTAACATTTTTTTTTTACTTTCAGCAAATTTTTCTATATTTTTTTTCAGATTTGGTGCTTTTGAAGAATTTAAAAGTTGGTTTGCAGTAGATGGTGTTTTGTCACCTGATAAAAGATTACTATGTGGTCTAGGTAAGGTGGTAAAGATAATAATTGTCTGATGCTTGTAAAAGAGGGTTCAACATGATAGAAGTCCACTTGAAGTTTTCTCACAATAAATCTATTTTTATATCCCTGATCCAAAGAAGAGGGAGGTATACTGTTTTAACCTTGTCCGTATTTCCATGTTTTTATAACAATTTTTTCTGTTACAGTTTTCTCAGCAACTACTCATCCATTTTCCGAAAAATTTGACAACTTCCTGTTTACCAAGGACTATGTTAATTTTGGACTTGATATTATTGAAAGTTGAAAATTTTGTCACACTTTTCTCAGTAACTATTCATCACAGTGGTTTGAAATTTAACACATTCTCCCTGTAGGTAAGCCATATAGTGGAATCAATTTTCAGAAAAAAGTGACTACAACTTCCTTTTTTACTGAGGACTTGCTTATTTTCTTGTTATCTTGATTGAAAGCGAGGGTATCACTAGTGAGCCATCCCTCACAGATTCTTTGTTTTTATATGCCCAGAAGTATATTAGCACTGTTTGGAGTGAGGATTACATTGTTTTGTTGATCAGTTTGGGTGGATTTTTTATCTGGTTTTCTGTTGAAAAAGAAGACTGCCAAGCAGAGCCTAATATAGAGGGAGAAGGAGAAAAACTTCTCCTAGTTTGTATTCATTTCTCCCATTTTTCTTTGATGGGGAGAAGTTTTCTTAATAGATAAAATAGACAAAAGTTTATTATTATTTTTCAAACATATTTTACTAAAACTTCCTTGTCATCGAAATTTAGATTAGGCCCTGCCAAGAATTGACCAGTGGACATTTCTGCATTAAAAAAAATCAACAACTGTTTACACTGTCATGAATCTTGTTTTTTGCTATAAACAATATTGTATTTTGCTTTAAGCAAACGTTGATTTTTGTATGCAGTGTACTTCAACAAAATTAAGTCTTATTTTGGCATATTACAATTTCATAGCTACATCTCTCTCTCTAAAGGCTTAAAAATTATTTTTATGGGAAGTCTATAAGAAGTTGTCTTGAAACGGTCTTGATACTGATTCGTTGGCCTAGAAACGCGATTCTTGTTTGTAGATTTTTTTTTTTTGGATAAAGTGAGAAATCAGAGCAATCTCAACACCTATTAGTCTAGCTATTACGATAATAATTGAACATTAATGAATCATTTGTTCGAAGACAGCATCCAATTTCTGATGGCAACAAGCTTATTTAGGTAACATATTTTTCCGTTATCATGATCATTTTAGCTCTAATTTACTGTATGTAAGACTTTAAAAGTACCACAATTAGGTTTTATGTAACAGAACATTGATTAAGTACGGTGCAGAATTTGACCTGGAGTTGCTAAATAAAAAATATTGTAATGCTTGTACAACCAACTGCTTCTTGCCAAATCTATAAAAGGCGACTTACTAAATTTAAAATCAGACAGACAAGGTGATTCCAATATATTATGCACTTGTTGATTGGTCATATAATACTAGTGTTAATATGATTTTAGGCTTTACCTTTTAGGAACAGAGTTATTTTTACTGAAAATGAAAATCGATGTCTTTGCTGATATACATAGGTGATGTCGAACTATGGGAGTATGCAGGACTTCCTAGAACATCCACCCTGTGCCACCAAGCAAACAATCACTTCCCAATAGTCATTTTTCATATTAACGTAATGCAAGCCATTATAGCTAGTTTTTAAAGGGACGTAACCCACCAACAAAGGTTGGGGAAAGGAAGAACAGTAAACATTTTTCCTTGAAACCTAAACTATTTACACTTTGGTAAATGGTTTGAAATTATTCAAAAGTAACCAAGTACTTACCATAGCCACAGTTAGTCAAATAATTGAATTTGAAGTCTACTGCTGTCAATTGCTCTAATCAGACAGTAAACCTGTCTGTTTGGTTGGAAGGTTACTTCCCTTTGCTCAAAATTAAAAAAAAAACGAAGTCAAAGTCAGGAATATTAAAAAGGTTTATTACATACTTAATTTTCAACTGAATGATTTTGGGCCTTTCATGTTTCAGACCCCTGCATACATGATATTGTTGTTGCTTGGTCCCTATCAACAAGCATTTGAATCAATACCAGTATCACTCAATAGATAAGCTAGACAAGGGGATGTCACTCTTGGCTTTGTCTTTGTTTATGCTTTGAAAGGATAATCAAAGTCTTTTTATACAATGAATGAAGTCAAATATGTGCAAGGGATCTTATACATGAATACACACTTGTCATTTTGCTCTGAATGACCCCAGATTGTCTAAACTTTTGGCATCAATGAAACAATTTTAAATTGTGACTTCATTAATCTCTAAGTTGGAGGAGAATTCATTGCAAAAGCAATGGGCATATATATTATTTTCATCAATGGCGCCACAAGTGTAAATACGTCTTTAGCAATTACAGGAGTTCCAGCATGTTCAAATTTGTAAGAATTGAAATGAATTTCTTCTCTGGAAGAAACAGAATATTAATATAAACTGTTTCCACTGTCTTTTGTAGGTGCTGGTGTTTCTGAAGCCATTTTAGCTGTTACTCCAATGGAAACATTAAAAGTAAAATTTATCAACGACCAGACATCACCTAATCCTAAATATAAAGGTTTTTTCCATGGTGTTCGGGAAATCATTAGATCTCAGGGTAGGTACCTAATGTTATACAGTGAATTCTGTCTAAACTGAATCCCTTTTGGACTTCACATTGGATTTGGTTTAGACGGGTATTCAGTTGAGACTTGTGTTTGGTTTAGACAGGTATTTAGTTTAGATAGGTATTTGGTTTAGACATGTGTTTGCTTTAGATAGTGTTTGGTTTAGACAGATTTTCAGATTAGACAGGTGTTTGGTATAGACATGTGTTTGGTTTAGACAGGTATTTAGTTTAGGTAGGTGTTTAATATAGACATGTGTTTGGTTTAGACAGGTATTTAGTTTAGATAGGTGTTTGGTTTAGACAGGTATTTAGTTTAGATAGTGTTTGGTTTAGACAGGTGTTTGGTATAGACATGTGTTTGGTTTAGACAGGTATTTAGTTAAGATAGGTGTTTGGCATAGACATGTGTTTGGTTAAGACGGGTATTTAGTTTAGATAGGTGTTTGGTATATACATGTGTTTGGTTTAGACAGGTATTTAGTTTGTATAGGTGTTTGGTTTAGACAGGTATTTAGTTTAGATAGGTTTTTGGTATAGACATGTGTTTGGTTTAGACAGGTATTTAGTTTAGATAGGTGTTTGACATAGACATGTGTTTGGTTTAGACAGGTATTTAGTTTAGATAGGTGTTTGGTTTAGACAGGTATTTAGGTGTTTGGTTTAGACAGGTATTTAGTTTAGATAGGTTTTGGTATAGACATGTGTTTGGTTTAGACAGGTATTTAGTTTAGATAGGTGTTTGGTATAGACATGTGTTTGGTTAAGATAGGTGTTTGGTTTACCAAGGTTCTAAATACAATGGAATTAATATAAAGGGACTGTTACAACTGTCTGGTTTAGACAGGGTTATTCGTAGTTAGCCAGAGATGATTTTGAACTTTTTCAAATGGGTCCCCCTGAAGTCAAATTGGGAATTTTTGTTGCAGTTGGGAATTTTACGTGCACCATTTGATCAGTATTTTTCCTCTGACTCTAACCAATAACATGATATATGTTTACGTATAGAAACAGCTAAGTCTCTACTGAGATGGTACAGATGATATGATACTAGTACTACAACAAACTTGTATATGTTTTGAAACTGTTGAAATTTCTGGGGCTAGACACTTGATCAAACTCAAGCTCATAATGAAGGTCTATCAACAACAAATGACTTTGCTACATATTACGCCCCAAAGGTAGCATTGATAAAACAGTTTAATTATATTTGCAAACATATCCATCAAAAGATCCAACTACCTTTCTCATTAATAAGTACATTCACAAAATTTTATTACTTTGCAACTGCTTCCCGGAAACTGTGGTTGTATTGGAACGCGGAAACGGATTACAGACGGACACGAAAAAATACGAATTTAAAAATTTTTCGCTACCGGCAATTGGGAATTTTTTCAGCTGGCGGAATGGGGCCGCCAGGTGGCCCCAAATACTATAGTAACGTCATCCCTGTTAGGTTTAGACACGTGTTTGGTTTAGACAGGGTTATTCGTATTTAGGTTTAGACAGGGTTATTCATATTTAGGTTTAGACAGGTGTCTAGTTTAGAAAGGGTTATTCATAGTTAGGTTTAGGCAGGTTTTACTGTACAGTAAATTGTATATTCCTGATTTTTGTTAAAAATTGAATTAGCAAGTTTTAACCAGATTTTGTAGAAAGTCAATAACATGTTATTGTTGAGGCAAAGAGGGTATCCAGTGTTATCGATGAGGCAAAGAGGATATCTAATGTTATTGTTGAGGCAAAGAGGATATCCAATGTCATTGTTGAGGCAAAGAGGGTATCCAATGTTATTGTTGAGGCAAAGAGGATATCCAATGTTATTTTTGCGGCAAAGAGGGTATCCAATAATTCAGGGGTCCAAACTAGCATGGGTCTTGGCTCCAGGATTAAGTAAACCTCCAAATTTAAATTGTTTATAACTTTCCAATTCATTTCGATTAGAAGTTCAATATAATGGGTAGTTGTCATGGAGCCGCTCCAATACTTCTTCGATAGGGGTGCTACTGTAACCCCAACCTATTTATATATTTTGCTTTTGAAAAAAATGTAGACCTTTTCATATACTTTGTTAGAAAAAAAGAGACCCAATTCCATATATTTGAGGATTACCCTTGATTATGATACACTAGGTCATAAAATAACAATATTCATCATGCTTTTATTCTACAAATACTAAAATAAGTACAACTAATTATAGGACAAGGACGTTTTCGACTATATATTTAACTTGTAATGTCAACTTTATTGATTTATCAAATTATGTTCATTTTTCCCCACCTATTCACATATTAGCAAGCTGGAATATGATACCAATTCCATTGGCATGTCCTATCACCTTGTATATAGGAAGTTGGCTCTGCGAGATTCCTATTCATTCAGATGAGAAGTTCTTTGTAAATGTTAGTATATAAAACTTTTATGTCTATATATTTTAGGAATACATAGAACATATATAGGACTTACACCTACTGTTTTATGTCTATATTTCAGGAATATGGAGAACATATAAAGGCCTTACATCTACTATTTTATATCTATATATTTCAGGAATACAAGGAACATATCAGGAACTTACACCTACTATTTTATGTCAGTATATTTCAGGAATACAAGGAACATATCAGGGACTTACACCTACTATTTTGTGTCTATATTTCAGGAATACGGGGTACATACCAAGGATTTACACGTACTATTTTGTGTCTATATTTCAGGAATACGGGGTACATACCAAGGATTTACACGTACTATTTTTTGTCTATATTTCAGGAATACGGGGAACATATCAAGGACTTACACCTACTATTCTTAAGCAAGGAAGTAATCAAGCCATAAGATTTTTTGTTATGGAATCATGTAAAGAAATGTATAGGGGAGGTAACCCTGATAAAAAAGTACCAATTTTATTAACTGGACTGTTTGGTGGATTTGCTGGAGCATGCTCAGTTTTTGGAAATACACCTATAGATGTCATTAAAACAAGATTACAGGTAGGAATAAACTTTATCCCCTTGCCAACAAATTAACATATGGATATGTTAATTCTCTTTTTTCTGTTGGACCACTTCTGGTCTCAGGTAGCTCACCTGAAGTGTGAGGGGTTGTGAGTTTGATCCCCTACCTGCAGGTTGTTGTTTCTGTGAACTAGCACAATAAAAATCAGGCTAAGTATATCACACTAATACAAAACATGGTCTGTTTGGTTGAATAATTGTTCTCGTCCTGAAATGCAAGAAATATCTGAAGTTCCTACTAATTTTCAAGGTCATTGGTCAGTGGTCAAGATTATGGCATCAGAAGTTAATTGGGATATGGGTAACCTCATGTTGAAATGATGTCTTGTGATATGACTTAACATGCTCAAAGTAGCAGTATCCTGAATTGATTGATTTTGCTGAATGTTCCAGTTATGATTGATCAGTCGCGTGGTAGCTACCTGATGTTTTAGTAATATAATTGTGATAAACAACCATGTAATAGTAATTTTTGTGAGGATCTGATTTTTGCAATATTGTTGAAATTTTAGAAAATGCTATGTCAGGTATATAAGAGTTTGTTAATTGTTGTAAATAAATCAATAATTACTTCTCCACCTTGAAATCATAAAAGATTGCTTTATATCAAATCCTCAAAATGTGAAGTTTAGCATTTGGTATACGGTATTTGTTGTCTGAATTAGAATGCTGTGGAAGTACTATTGTTTGTGGTGTAGTTTTCATGGGTAGGCCAAATCATGAACTTAGGTTCCCAGTGAAAAGGAGGTTTCCATTGATGTGTATACTGAAAACCTCAAAACCACAAATTCAAGAATCCAGAAACTTGTGTTTCTTTCCTAATTCATTAAAATTGGTATCCACGAATTAAAGTATTTTCACAGTATCTGGGGCTGGGATTTTTAATAAAATGATTTTCTGTTTAAAAAATATTTTTAAAAAGAGTTTCCAGCATTTGAAGTGTAAAAATAAAGTTTGATCACCTCTGCCTCACAAACTATAGTCAGTCTGGTAATCTTATGAGACCTTTAAATTATCACACAAGGTAAAAACCTCCCTACTACAAAATTTTTATTTCTGTAGACCATGAAATTATTTTTGCTACTCCAAGAAAGACCTGTAATACAAAATTTATCTTGTTAATATTTTTCTCAAAGAACATTATAATTCAGTTTGAGGAATGATCGATCCCAAATTTATAGATTAATAGATTAATTAAAATAGATTAATCACGAAACCTTTAAAAATTGGATGTCACAAAAATTCTCAGTTTACAAGGTATATATTTGTTGAAAGATACTTTACTGACACACAAATTAAAATTTAACATGACAGCATGGTGCTCTAAAAGGTGGAACCACTGCTTTTATTGCACAATGTCAGAATTACTATAAAACAAACAATTTCTTATACTTTTTCAGGGTTTAGATGCTCATAAATATAAAAATACATTAGATTGTGCAATGAAGATATTCAAACACGAGGGACCAGCAGCGTAAGTAATATTATGAAAGTACCATTCTGTGGAAGAATTAGGCAATGAGTGGCACATCATTTTTTTTCTTTTGGTCTTTTTTGCATCAAATGTATTCTATACAGTTAGAAAACAGCCAAAAAGCATCTCTAACATAGATTTTTTTTACTGTTTTACCAGGAAAAAGTGCAGGAGCATTTTCCTGCCATATTTCCATAGTGCATTTTAACTAAATTTGACCTATTAATATCTTTACAAACACTTAAATGGTTATTTCTGGAGGTTATGATGTATTAACATTTGGATATTGCAGTAAGATCTCCTGGTTTTCTTCTTCATGTGCCACACCTAAGGCTTGTAGACATTTTGCTGATTCTTAAATTGAGAAATACTTAAAGTACTTGGTGTTTTGCAGTGATGTACTGTAAAACATATAAATTTTTGCGGTGGACAGAATCCTGTGAAACTGATTGGTTAACAGTAAATAACACAAATCATTTTGTGAAACCACAAATATGTTCATTTGACAGAATCCATGTAAAATGAAGTACTATTCTATGTAAGAATCATGCAAAGACTGGCACATCATTTTCCCCAATTTAGTAATTTTTGCCTAAAATATATTTAGTACATCTAGAAAGCAACCAAGAAGCTATTTAAGTTTATCCTAAAGCATCTGTGATGTAGATATTTTTTGACTGCTTATATAGGGAAGAGTGCAGGAAAATTTTCCGGCTAATTTTGTGCAGTGCAATTCAACTAAATTTGACCTATCAATATCTTAAAAAGGCAAATTTTAAAAACACTTTGATGGTTATTTCTGGTTGTTATGGAGTATAATTTACTGGACAATGCAATAAAATCTCTGCATTTTTTTCCTTCACATGCCACACCTTATATACATTTTGCCCGATTCTTAGATGGAGAAGTATGTAATGCATTTGCAGAAATGTATTCATTACACTGTAAGAAGAAGCTGCATTATACATGTATGTGCTCTACATTAAAAGATACTTGTGGGAGCTTACCACAAGATGTTATAAAACACACAGTAATAAGATTTTTGAAATCTCTGACCCATAGTACTATAAAGTAATTTTTTATAAACTCTTACTTTTCAGATTTTATAAAGGAACAGTTCCACGATTGAGTAGAGTTTGTTTAGATGTTGCTATAACATTTATGATATATGACAGTCTTAAGGAAGCAATAGACAAAATATGGCCTTCACATTAGACAAGCTGTATTAAGTGAGGGTGCAGGCTGTGTGTGATATCTTGATGCTTTTGATAACTGCATCAGATCTTCCGTTATTGACTGAGGGTGCAGGCAGTGTGTGATATGCTTATTATCGCTGCTTTGGATCTCAGTAGCTTTAGTTTATATATAATCTGGTGACATAATTAGCTTGTGGATCTCATGCAATGTGGAATATTCTTTTTCTATATACATGTATCTTGAGTGCTATTCTCTGTAAGAATCAGGCAGTGGGTGAATCATGGTGGAAAAAACACACGTCTTTCCATGAAATCTTATCCAAAATGTTATCTGGAATGCAGATATGGTTTTCATTTCTTTTTTAGGTGTTAGTAATTCGAGGTAAAATATGTATGAAATGCATTGCAATTTCATCATCAAAAGGAGATAACTCACTTTTTCCCATTCATTCCATTGTATTTTTCAGCTTTCTTCTCTTTAGCCTCTGAAACTTCTAAGACAAATGAACTGTAAATTTGTCTTTAATAGGCTATAAACTATGTGCTCACATTGTCAGATTTGTGTGTTTTTTCCGCTATGAGTATTATTAATTATTTTTCAATTTTTGCCAGATTTTTCCAGATTCCAGCACTTAATCACTGAGCACCTATAGTTTTCAATTGTTGTTTTTTGTTTGTTTGTTTTTTTTCTTTCTTTTGTTTCTTTTATGCTGCTTTTGACATTTTTAATAGAATGTATCCTTTATTTTCTTTTTTTTTCATACCAAATAATATATATTTGTATTTGAGGCTTTAACTACTTACCAATAAATGTACATGGTGGTTAAATGGCTATTTAAAAATACTGTATAGTGGTTACATTTTAAAATTGGGTTTCTAGCTGAAAACATCTGTTATCATAATTGTTTCAAATTCAGATACGTTGTTTGCCTGAAACTTAAGAAAGGTCTGTATTGATTTTCAAAACTTTCATATTTTTCCTCAAATGTTTGAAATGCAGAAATTAAAAATCAATAAATTGCCCAACATTTGGTAAAAATTGCAAATAAATATCATCTTGCAGAATTGCCACCGATACTGTATCAGTGCATCTCAGTAAACGGAAAATTATCATTGTATTTTGCACCTCATATGAAGTTTGTCAATTTTAATTTGAAATTATTATCTGATACTAAACCATACTTTAAAACATGTACATTCCAAAAAACAGAAGACAAGTTTTGTCATATTTTTCTGATATGATGATACATACTTTGGAACATTTTAACTCTTGACAGGCATTTTTACATCATCATGTGTTGAAAATCTGGCAGCATTTTAATGATATACATGAAACATAAGAGTCCATTGGTTAGTTTGCATATTTGCATATTTATTACTTGTTTATTGGTGCAAAGGGCATTTTACCTTGTAACCTTGTTTTTAAGTAGCTGTCTTTGTAAGAATCATGCAAAATCTGAAAAATGTGATACACCCCAAAAAAGGCTACATATTTTTATTATTGTAATTAAGTTGTTGTATGGGTCTATACTATGAAATGTGTAATTATTCATTCAAATCTGTCTGCTCTTAGAAGATAATCAACATTGAAAATCCAATAGATTCTATTGTATTTGAGTGTCATTTACAGAGTTATCTCCCTTAATTTTGAATCTGTAGTGTATTCTGTATAATTTTTATCTCATAAGAGCATGGGTTATATGAAAAACCGAATGTTAATTTCTGTTTACTATGGCATTTCAAACAAAATATGAAAAATAAAAATATGTAGGCTTTTCACCCATGAATCACATTTTGCATGATTCTTAGCTGGAGTATTTCTTAATCTGACAAAAAAAGCCTGAAAGTATTTAAATATTTCCTGATCTTCAGTACCCTCCTAATAAAGGATGAGATACATTTTTAGGTGAAATTGGCTCCTTATTTTTTGAAAATGTATGAGTCCAAGCAAACATTCATAAATTTGCAATTTAAATAATAGTTTTAAAATAAAATTGCCTATATTTACAAATTATTTGTACTGCACATTTGACGTCTGTGCCATAAATGCTTGGCAAGATACCCAATTTTCTTAAATTTAGAAAAAATAGGAAGTAAGGTGTCTTGACCAACCTTGACCCATATAATCACTTAATATTCGTAAGCACTTGTCTTTGTTTTGTATTAATTCATGGTGCATGCATTACAACTTGTTATCAAAATTTCCTTTTTTTTTTCAATCACAACCAACTTGTCATTACTAAAAACTAAGAAACTACAAACTATGATAATATTATGTTTCTGGACTATATTACTTCCTTAACAAAAGAGCAGACTAGTAGGAACAAAAAAAACCAGAAGTGCACTTTGTCCTTTGAGGAAATACAGCTCATTTTACATTTTAACTAAAAAGAATTTCAAGTGCTACAAATTACAGTTGTGCTAGGCATAGTGCTTTATGAACTGGGGAAAATGCTGACCTTTCTTTAAGATATTTTTAGTTTTTTTAAAAAGAAATTTTAACCTTGGCAAAATTTGTTATAAGTATATATTGAATTCATTCAATTTAAGTTCTAGTAGGGAAGTAATCTATTGTCCAAACACAGTATATTTTATTAGTTTGTGTTTCATTCATCAGTTTTTGGTGACAGTCACTTTCTATATTAAAAGCAGCTTACTAACAGTCAGTTTCTATACTGATATCAGTATACTTGCTTGAGTTAGTGAAGCACACTTCCATATTTTATGCACATCAGTGCAGCCAGTAGAATTGTAGTAAAATAATATATTTGTGATATTTGTGAAATTAGCTCAATTTTTGTTTTTTGTTTAAGATGCAATATAGATGTATTTGTTTTAAATAATATGGTTATCAGAATATGATGTGAAATGGTCATTATTCACTTTGCCACTTTGAAGGACGGCATATTTTCTACATGTAAATATCGCTGGAAAATTTTAATTATATCAATGTTTCTGATTGAACAACATTTGGTATTTGCAATTTATACATAGTTTCTTCAAGGTTCGGAGAGAAAGTGTAATTATCAAGTATACAGATGTAGAACCAGTTTCCCCAACATCATCCAAAAACTCTTTTCAGTGAAAGTTATATTCAAAATTTGCAAGCATGTATTGGCTTTTTAAAGGTATTTAAAATATGTGTAATCCATGAATAATTCCTTTAAATTCAACTATAAAACCATTTATTTGGTTCACAAATATTATTTTTAATTTTTGTTCATTGAGTAGCATTTGAATTTTAGAGAAAAAAAAACAAATCTGTGTCTTCTTCTGATGTCAGTATAGTTTAATGAATATTTTTTTACTCAGGTGCTACTTGAAAGCAATCCATCACATTGATTGTGTGGCCATGGAGTATACATGCCTCTTTAAGGTGGACAAGTACGTAAAGTCCAGGGTAGATAGTTAAGCCAAATAAAAAATAACTTGGGGAGATTCAAGCTTAATTAAACTAACTGTTCAATTGTGACAAATTGGTGAAACCTGTCTAAACCAAAGGCTGAATGATCAAAAAACCTGTTTAAGGAGGTAGACTTGGGGGAAGGGGCATAACTCTTGAAATCAGTGATATGTGTGTATCATATTCAATTTCACTTAAGCCTTTCAAGCTTTCATTTGAAACAGAATGAAATCATTCAAAATTACTTTGATGCTTATATGAGATTGATATAAAGAACCTTAATACAAATGTTCCAATGATTTTTTTAAAGAGTTGTGTCCCTTACCTTAGGTTTACCTCCTTAAACCATACACTTTTGAAATCCCTTTTTAGCTCACCTGGCCGAAGGCCAAGTGAGCTTATGCCATCGTGGACAAATTTTTAAAAATCTTCTCCTCTGAAACTACTGGACTGATAGGTATTAAACTTATCATGATTGTTCCTTAGGATGTTCTGCACGGAATGATTGTTTGGGATTTTTGATCCATGAAAAAACATGGCTGCTGTTACTAAAAATAGAACATAGGGGTCGGACGGCAGTTTTTTGCAAATAACTCAAAAACCGTTGCTTTTACCAAATTTCTGGCATGGGTAAAATAGTTCAGCATCATGAGAAGGACCTATGCCAAAATTTTCAAAACCATTCATTGACTAATGTAGGATTTTCGACCCCTGAAACAGTTTTTTTGTTGTTTTTTTTTCACATGTACAGCTTTGAAAATCTTCTTCTCTAAAAGATCATTGAATGAAAATAAGCATAATAGTTCTCTAGTGTATTGTGCTCAAAATGACTTGGGATTTTTAATCCATGAATAAATATGGCTGCCTATACTAAAAATGGAACTTAGGGGTCATACAACAGGTTTTTGAAAAAAATTCAAAAATTGTTGCCTTTAGCAAAATTCTAGTCATGAAAATACTATGAAAAGTATTTCCTGCATTTGACAATTTAGTTGATTTTAACTTAGCCTGTCTCATTCCTCAAGTTTTTCAAATAAGCAAATGGTGAACCAGGTGAGCGATTCAGGCTCTCTTGAGCCTCTAGTTATAAATTTAGATGTGTTTCGAACCTTTGATAAATTGAACAGCTCTTTAAACGAAGAAGGGGTTTTGTTTAGACAGGATTCTTTCTTAGTTATATCAGGTTTGCAGAATATTTTTAGTTTAATAAATAGGGTAGTTTATGATTCACCTTCAAGAGGCATGTATTTTTTTTTCTGGTCAAACCGTGAAGTTTTCCATAAGTGAAGTATTACATTGCATTTCTTTAAAACATATATTTATGTGATTTTATTTATTTTTGTTAATTTGTAAAAAATTTTGTTAATTTTGTACGAGGGTTATTGAGATAATTGATGATATTATATATATATTAAGGTTGCAATTTACTTTTTTATAGAATCATGAATTGTAAATGAAAATTTATTATGGGTTTACATAGTAAAACATTAAACAGGCAGTGAGTTGATCATTACTGGCATTGGTGTCACTAAAGTTAAAAAATAATTCAGTCTTCCATGGTAACTCCAATCAAAGTCTTGGAAATTGATGACATCCCAAACAGTTTAATTCTTTTTATCAGATTTCAGTAGTTTTTCAAGTTCTGTGGAACTTTGATAAAACAAAACTACAACTCAAACATGTGAAAGCAATATGAAACAGAGTGATACAAATCTAGCTAGTCAACAGGATGATTTTAAGGAGGTAGATTTAGGGTAAGGGACATGAAATCAGTGATCTGTTTGCATCATACACAATTTCAACTAAGCCTCTCAAGCTTTCATTTGAAGCAGAATAAAATGAATCCAAGTTAATTAGATGCTTACACAAGATTGATGTAAAATACAAACATTCCAGTAACTTTTAAGAGTTGTTTCCCTTACCCTAGGTCTACCTCCTTAAGTAGCAACCTTTGTTTGAATCATGCTAATTCTGTAGTTTGTGATGCACCCCACAAAAGGCTACACATTTTTATTTTTGTTATTGAGTCATTTTGTGGGTCTACACGATGAGATGTATAATCATTCCAATCTGTCTGCTGTTAGGAGATAATTCTTATTGCATATTCAATAGATTCTATTGCTTTCCAGTGTTATTACATAGTTATCTCCCTTAATTTTGAATTCTACAGTACATTCTATATAATTTTGTCTCCTAAGAACAAGGATTATATGAAAACCACATGTTACTTTCTGTTCACTATACCATTTTAAACAAAATATCAAAAATATAAATATGTAGGTTTTCCAACCATGAATCCCAGTTTGTGTGATTCTCATTTGGAGTGCTATTTAATAACTCTTAGGTAGATTTAATCGATGTGTTCTACTGAAAAATGTGAGATCTTTTGGACATTTCTTAAATGGTTAAGTGGGGCAGAGCATGATGAAGGAGGCAATTCAAATTTTTATCCAAATTAATTTTGGCTTTCCATTTCCAGAACATGAATTTGAAATAGACTTTATTAGAGGTAAATGTACCAAATATACATCTGCAATTCCTAAACTACTTGATGAATTTTAATGAAAAGTTCTGAGAAATATAATGAATGCTATGCGATTTTTTATCTTTACCTTCTACATGTAATTATTTTTTCAAAAGTTCATCAAAACACATTGGATCCGGAGGCGTTAAAAAGATTGATAAGTATTGTATTAAAGGTAAAAAAAAATTTCTGAAAAAATAGGCAAACTGTATGCAATGTTTGAAATTCTGTATAAGAAATGGCAATATCACAACAAAAACTGGAAACTTGGAAACAACCGTGATAACTCAGTACAGGCATTTATCTGATGCATGTAATACAAAGAAACTGGAAGAAACCTCAAGAATACAAAAAAACAAAAACAAAACAAAACAATAACAAACCATCTTGATGAAACCCTGAAGCTTTTTAATAAAAATGAGACAAAACTAGAAAAAAAGAGTTTGAAAAAAACCTTTTCATGGTTGAAATGAAAAAAAATAAGAATAAAATATAAAAAAAAAAAAAGGGAGAATAGTTTTAAAGACTTAGTCTTTGAGCAAGGTCATAAAGCCAATCAAGTACAAAATTGAAGTTCAAATATTAAAATTATTCTGAACAGTCCCAAAAGAAATGTAGAATTAGGCAAAAAAAAAAAAAACCCTAAAAACAATTGATTTCGACCATAATCCTTTTTGCCTACCCTATAGTTTTTTAGGGCATTACAAGCACTTTTAAAGTCTGAATGTGTCTCCAAAACAAACCAGCCAAAAATCTTAGAAAAAATCAAATGTTCTGTCTATCTAACAACACTACTTTTTAGAGCATGTAAAGGGAAATAAGTACCTTTTTCTGTGCCTGTAATATAACACAAGCCATCAATTAATAAGGTGGAATGAAATAAAAAAAAAACATAAATAATAATAATGTGACTTTATCATTATATAAAATACAACAAGTTATTTACAAATAAATCCAGACTTACTGGAAAATATCAGACACAAATTATCTCCCTTCTTAAATATCACAGACAAAAATTATCTCCCTTCTTAATACTGTATTCTTTTAGAAGGGTAAAGTTTTTAAAAAAATCATTTTCCTAAATATTGACCGTAAAATATCCTTTAATTTTAACATTATTAAGAAAAGATCTTTCTTTTCTATATATAATAGATTATTTAGATTTATATAAAGCAAAATATCTAAAAGAGGTTGTTACTGATAAAAAGTGATCAAGAAAGTCAGTACTCTTTCAAACAGACTAAGCTCAAATAAGTGTTTTTGCACATCTAGCACTCAATCTTTTCTTTAAAAAGTAGTCATGACAGCCATCTTGAATTTCTATTGGAATGCATAAAGAAATGTTCTAAGTGTTTATGATGGTAGGACATGTTTGACAACATGGGCTGCCTCAACGACTGTCTGAGCAGCTGGTCTTTGTACTCTGGGGTCTGTTACAGGAACATTTAATCTGAAATGAAAAAAAATTATGAAGAATAATTTATCTAAGATAAAAATGAATCTCAGTTCCAGATTTGTTACATACAGTTAATTTTTAATTGTAAGATACTGAATTTTAATGTCTTTTGTTTGATTGATTGAAGTTTAACAAGTAAGATACCAATTTTGTAGGTCATTCATTTGACAGACTGAAGTTGAACATATAAGATACAAAGTTTTGTAGGTCTTGTGATTCATTAATGAAGTTTAACATCCTATGGCAGATATTTCAAGTATTTAAGGGGAGAGAACTGTTGATTGATTCAACACACCCTGCTGTGTAAATAAGTAAATGTATTTTCTTATATATACCTTTACCCAATTTAAGACATTTCAGCATGCAGAGATGTCCATAAGATTGGTATCTTTGTATTAAAGAAATGTCCATATGGGGATATAATTCAGCGATTTCACTTAAATTTTATGGTTGTTATTTCATATATTTTCTGTCATGTTAGAACAAATGTGTGACTTTTTGCAAAATTGCAAATTTTGACCGAAATTACAAATAGCAATAGTCATTGCAGAGTTTTTATTTTTTGCCAAAAATGTCTTACTCTTACTTGAAATTGCAATAATTCAACAATAACAATTGCATGCAATAACAACAATTAATTAAAATTATACTTACTTAACATTTGTTTTATTATTGACAATAAACAGAGGATTGACTTGACTGATAATTTCATCATTGACAGAGATGCCATCTAGGTACTGTTTCAACAAGGTACGTAACTGTTGGTTTTCTTGGACTAGGCCCATCTTTTCCTTATCGAGGGCTAATTTATCAAGGAAAACTTTGTTGAACCTCTTCCAGAAATTCTCTAATGATCCATACTCGTGCATGATCTAAAATATAGAACAAAACAATCGAAAGTTTAAAATATCAATTTGATTTTTTTGGAATGATTGTATTTTTTTGTCTGTCTATAAAAAATACTCAATCATGTGATGCTTTGCAGGTTATTTAAGTGTGCTTCATGAGCATTAAGCCTGTTTCCAGTTCATAGCCAGTTTCAAACATGGCTGTCTTACCAGAGCAAGAGGTTCATAGCCAGACTCTAACATGGCTGTCTTACCTGAGCAAGAGGTTCATAGCCAGACTCTAACATGGCTGCCTTACCTGAGCAAGAGTTCATAGCCAGATTCAAACATGGCTGTCTTACAGGAGCAGAGGTTCATAGCCAGACTCTAACATGGCTGTCTTACCTGAGCAAGAGGTTCACAGCCAGATTCTAACATGGCTGTCTTACCTGAGCAAGAGGTTCATAGCCAGGCTCTAACATGGCTGTCTTAACATCATCTTGTTCCTCCTGTGTGAGTGAGGAGGCATAGAATGGCAGCACTTTCTCTTCTTCTGTTTCAAGTTTTCTACACATTTCTGCTAACTTCAGTATAACTGTTATCTAAAAATATTAAATTAACAATATGCATTTAGAGTAATTTAAACCAGTCCATTTTTGGGAATAATATTTTGTTGTTTCAAAGATGATGAAATGAATCAATGTACAAGAAACAGTGTAGATGGTATTATTTCTTCCACTAGGAACATATTGAAACACAAAGTAGCACAAAAGAGCTAAGTATTCCCCCACTACTATAGGAAGTTTTATCGGACATCAACCAAAATCATATACAACATATGCCCTATCTATATAAAGCCACACACCAAATAAGAAATCAACCCATCCATTTGGAGCTGCAATTTTTTGGACAAAATGTTTCTCAGTCATTTCATAAAAACAAAATGATAGAGTTCAACAAAAAGGAAGTGGATATCAGACAGCAACCAACATCACTTACAAAAAATGCCCACACATAAAGTCCCCCAAACACGAAGTTGATATTGGACAGGAGCTAAAATTCCTTACAACTCCATCCATCGACAGTTGAGATAATATTATTGAAATTTGAATGGACAGACAACATTAATATTGGAGCGAAGGATGAACGGACAGATAAGGTGATTCCAATATACTATGCACTCATTGAGTACTTCTTCTTGATTAAAAATTTAGGAGCCATAAACCAGCAAACAAAATGAAGTCAACAATTGTGAAAGTAATATACCAGGACCCTTCAATCTGTAATTTATAGTATATGACATTGCATATCACCAGTCACAAATACAAATTATCATATAGCAGGTTGAAAGGTCATTGTATACCTGTACATTTATAAGTGATAACCTGGAATGACCTTCCAATCAAGTCAATAAGATACCTGAATACCTCATTACAGAATGCTTACTAAAAGTTATTCACATGTGTTTGAATAGAATTTTTTACAAAAAATGACATGGCCTTCAATCTACTTTTAATTTAATATTTAGTGTTTACCTTCTCTTTCTGTCTCTTCAATTCTTTTATTGCAGAATTACTTTCTAAAGTCATTTTGGTTAACTTGTCTCTTTCTCTCTCTCTTAATCTGTTCATCTGTGCTTTTAAGTCTTGGAAGTGTGCAAGCATCTTTTCCCTTTCCTGAGCATAAAACATAATAAAATTAAAATCAGTAGTGATCTTAGAATTACTTTGAAAAAAAAGATGCAAATACTAATTTCTAGCTGAAAAAGATGGTCAAACAGTAGATGGATAGATTACAGCACATACACTAATAACATTCCAGATATAGAGTTGGTCTTTTTATGATAAAGTGACAATCATCAGAAGAACTTTCTCAGGTAACAGACAAAACAACTGATAAGAGATTCAAATTTACTATCAACATCTATTGATTCTTCTGACAGAAGTTTAAATCTCATTCTCAATCATCCAGTCTACTACATATAAATACCTAAGGAAGTTAATCAGAACTTTTGGTGATCTCTGAAAATATTCATTTTGGATTAGGTTATACTTGCTGTTCACCAAGTCTGTTCTTTTTTTCAGGCGATCGTTATTTATAAATGGGAGACCAATTCTATCCCCTGAACATAATCATTGTTTATGCTGTAAAAGTGTTAAGCTTATTGTATGTAATTGCATTCATCACTTTAATGGATATTAAGACCAATTTAAAATGAAAAAAAAAACACTGCAAAATTATCAAAATCAATCAGTCATTTATATTGAAAATTTCAGTCCACAGTTATCACTTGTTTTGAGAAAGCCACCAGGACCCAGCTGTTCAAACTTTATCTCCTTGAAAAGTATTTATCCACTGAATAACTTGTCAAGATTAAATTAGATTATATAATGGTTAACTAAAACCCAGTGGATAAATGTTTAGGAAAGCTGGGCCCAGGAATTTTCAATTTTTAGTTATGTATCCTTCTATAGTGGTTATCATAGTACTGACCTCTTTAAGCTGTTTATTTCTTTCTTCACATTCCTTGGCATTTGCAGCCATTTTACTCTTCAATTGCGAAATGTTATCCTGAAATTTAGAAAAAGAAACAATAAATAGCTTAACTTTCATGCACATCTAGAATAAAAAACTAAAAAAATAAATAAAATCAAATTCGAAACTGAAAGACCAGCATGAAAATTCACATCCTAAAATACAATTTCCCACATAAGTATTATAAACAACACAGATCACTGACTATGAGTCTATTTCTGTTAGTTCAGAAATTTTTTTCTTATCATTTCAGATGAGGAGTTAACTAGGCTACATTACAAAATCATAACTACAATGAGTACACAATAAAAGCACCACACAAATTCTCACATTACAGTGACAATGATAGATGCACAAGTATATAAAAAAATGAAAATATTCAATTAATTTTTTTTTCACTGTACCAAAACTGAGAAGCTCTTTTCTCAAAAAAAAAAAACAAAAACACTTTTGAATGCTCTAACACTACTGAGTTTCTAAACATAAACATTTTCATTACTTAAGAAAATAGAACCTTCTCTTTTCCATGACTTCCCTCCTTACCCATAATTTATTAATCCTTCTCATCTGCAAATCAATTTCTGATGCGGCAGAATCATCTCTACGTTTATATTCTTCAAATTCATTTTTTCGACTTGATGTTGAAAGTAAATATGCCTTTAGTGCTTGATCAAACTGTTTCCATAAGGTGTCAATCTTATCGAAGAGAGTTACTTTCAGACCATGCTTCTCTTCCATATCCTGCAAAAGAAATACAGTAGATAAAAATATATATTACTATTTTGTTTAAAATCCCTTTGATATTGTTATATGATACTTTTCAATCTCCCGCCACTCGAGTGAAAATGAAACTTATTGCATAGCTGCACAACATGTGACGTCACGTAGCATTCTGCAGAAGTTTATAAAACTTGTATATTTAGGTTGGGAAAACTGAAAATAAAAGAAAAGTAATACCTCACACTTAAGAAAAACAGCCAAAAATAGATTATTTAACATCATTATATCAATAGCAGTGAATTTTGGAATGTCTCCATCATTATAAATTTTGGAATGTCTCCATCATTATAAATTTTGATATTTCACATGTGAAATACTCTCAGACTTTCTTCTGGTAAAACTTAATAACACTTTTCTTTGTTTGATGTCACTGATGATTTGGAAATTTTAATCCCCAGATAAAAAAAAAAATCAAAATTTATTTCAAAATAACAATGAATCATTGAGAAAATGTGTATGATTTTGGTATTATTATCCTATAAAATTTTATTCAATTCTCTAACTATTCATAATGTTGTATCTCCTTTGTATTTTCAACTCTTTCTCTTTTTATTTCAAACACATGTAATTACTCATCCTGTTAACAGTTTTCTTTCCAAAGTATTCGGGAGCTGCATTTTTAATGTAAATTGGCCCAATCAGCTTCCCAATAAAAGCAAGAAATGGGGACAGACTAACAGACAGGGTGATTCCTATACACCCAAAACCTTATTTGCTAGGGAGGATTATTGAGAAGGAGTCTTTAGTTCTGTAATATGTGATACACTCCAAACAAGGCTATGCATTTTTATTTTTGATATTGTTGCTTTATGGGTCTATATGATGAAATGTATGATTATCCATTCCAATCTGTCTGCTCTAAGGAGATAATCCACATGGAAAATCCAATAGTTTCTATTGTATTTTAATGTCATTTACAGAGTTATCAACCTTAGTTTTCAATTCTTCAGTACATTTGATATATATTAAAAAGCCACATGTTAATTTCTTTTTTACTAAAACATTTTAAACAAAATATCAAAAATAAAATTATGTAGGCTTTCAAACCATGTATTTCATTTAACACCATTCTTAGCTGAAATGCTACTTAAGGAGGTAGTCCTAGGGTAAGGGTCACAACTCTTACAAATCATTGGAATGTTTGTATTCAACATTTTACATCAATGTCACGTAAGCATCAAAGTAACTTGGACTGATTTCATTCTGTTTAAAATGAAAGCTTCATAGACTTTGGTGATATTGAATATAACACAAGCATATCATTGATTTCAAGAGTTATGTTCCTTACCCCAGGTCCACCTCCTTAAATTGTTGGTGCCTGGAAAGCAGAAACATACCTTGTTCTTTATTTCATCACATAAGCTTTCAAATTCAGCTCTGGCCTCATTCTCCCTTTCCTGGAAATTCTGGTCCATAGCAAACATTATATCAGCAATATCATTCATTTCTATATTATTCTGTTCTATCATTAGCCCCCTCTCTGTATCAAACTCCTCCTGTATGATGGCTAATTCTTCCTCATAATCTAATTGCAGTTTATCTAACCTCTCTTGTTGGATGTCTGAAATAAAACCAAGAAAATTGATATACCTGTCAATCTAATCAAAATTCGAAATACTTGTTCTATTAAATCACAGCATGTAGGATCTAACAATACATTTGACTGTCTATTCAGATGATATCAAGTTTGTCCATCAGAACAATGCCATCATGATCATGAAAGCTGAAATCTTATTGGCTGATAACAAAGAGTAAACTGAACAGAATATTTGGAAAATCTGATGAAAAAAAAAATGCTTCCATTTCTTGTAGTTAAAGCTCTAAATTGCTTAAAATATTAAGAACTATAAAACAACATATTAAGGAGGTAGACCTAAGGTAAGGGACACAACTCATACAAATCATTGGAACATTTGTATTCAGCAATTCATCAATCTCATGGAAGCATCGAAATAACTTCATTCATTATCAAACGAAAGCTTGATAGGCTTTGGTGAAATCACAATAGATACAAACATATCACTGATTTGAAGAGTTATGTCCCTTACCCTAGGTCTACCTCCTTAAATTAACAGTAACTCTAATTCTGGTGAAAATATAAATGATGCCTAATAAGTTTGAATGACACAGTTAAAAATGTTGAAGTGACTTTATTTTTGTCAATTTTAGTATCAAAAATTCATATTTAACAAAAAATCAACAATGTTTTTGCACTTTACAGCAATTAATCTTTAAATTACTACAGTATATCAATATTATATTCTCAAAGTCAGTTTCAATTTGTTCCACAGGATTGTGGGTATGTAAAAAAAATAATGCTATTTAGTGTCATAATGTACATGTCTAAGTAAAACATGTAAAACAATTACATGTTTCAGATAGGCAGATAGTGGCACAAGTATAAAAAAAAATTGGGGACTTTTACCATTTAACCTTACCAAATAGATTATCAACAGCTTGCAAATGGCTTCTAAGTGCCATGGAATATTGTTCCTCAGCTTCCTGGAGATCCTTAGCCAAAGATTTGATGGTGGCATCTTTTCTATCAACAATTCTCTCAAATGTCTGACTGAGAATCTCAATTTCTTTCCTAAGTTCTTTAGATTTGGCCTCTCTCATAATATTTCTCCATTGATGGTTCAGTTTGTTCAAATTGTATTTTGTAGCTCTTTCTTCCTTTGCTAATTTGTCCTATTAACAAGAAAAAGGAGCATTTGCATTTTTTAAATTTTGTTGAAATATATCAGTGTTCTAGATATCTTGAAAAAAATAGCTGTCCACGGGAATTCAAAAATGAAATTAATGTCTGCTTCCTGACCACATCAAATTCTTTAGAAATTACAAATTTTCGATATGTTGAAAGGAAAGTGGTATATGTACATAATTAATACAGATTATCCTTCAGTAATTAGTGATTTACATTATTTGTCCACTTGAGATGGTAAAATTAAGATTTTCAGCATGTGAGCTTAAGTGATGTCACAAGCATGTTAAAATCTTAATTTTACCATAGAGATACTCAACTGGAGAAAAAATTTAAATCCAGATTAGGATGAGAGCAAATTAGTTTTTGGCATGAAATCTGTAGAAAACTCAGAAAATGTAAAATGGCAAGAAAACTATGTCAGAAATTTAACGACTGCTTGGTGGTTAAAAAGTCACATGCATTTTTAACCACCAGCTTACAATTTGAGAGATAACTTTCCCCAATCAAGATTTTACTTCTCACAAGTGATGGGAAATGGGCATACCAGAACACAGAATACAGCAAAAAACTGTCTAAATAGAACCCTTTCTTGACTTGATATAAATTGATATAAAAGGGACTTTCAAAAGTATATGGTTTAGACAAATTTTCAGATTATTCAGGGCTTGGTTTAGACAGGTTTTCAGATTATTCAGGATTTGGTTTAGACACGTTTTCAGATTATTCAGGGTTTGGTTTAGACAAAATTTCAGATTATTCAGGGTTTGGTTTAGACAGGTTTTCAGATTATTCAGGATTTGTTTTAGACAGGTTTTCAGATTATTCAGGGTTTGGTTTAGACAAAATTTCAGATTATTCAGGGTTTGGTTTAGACAGGTTTTCAGATTATTCATGGTTTGGTTTAGACAAATTTTCAGAGTATTCTGGGTTTGGTTTAGACAGGCTCCACAGTATATATTTAAAACAACAATTCAACAAGTAAAACCAGAAAATTGAAGCAGAAAATTAAATGTTTAGGTACACTGCATACCAGTTACTGTATGGTACACAAGAATTTATATCATCTACATACATGTATGTTTTAAATTTTTTTTGCTATAAAGTCAGTACCTTTAAGAACTGTGTCAACATATCTTCTTTTTTCTTTTTCATTTCTTCTTCTTGCAATCTTTTTTGTTCTTCATATGCTATTCTTTCACTTTCTGTCATTTTGGACAATTTACCAGACTTCTTTCCCTTTTTCTTAGGCATTTTGTTTCTGTTTTTAAGTCAAACCTGCAAGAATGATTAAAAAAAACAAACTATAAGGCATACATAATAACAAATTGACCTTAGCACAATTAGTACTAATGGTGAACTGATCACCGGGAATATTGAATTATTGGTTGTTAGGGAGTTTTGAATCGATGAATGATTCATCTGTCTTAAAAATATGAAGATTTTGTCTTTATCCTTCTTTTTTCTCTTGTCTGACCAAACTACTGATCTTTCTGGTGACAGAAAATTCATTCTCATTCTATATTTTACCATAATATTGTAGGATTCTATTTGGCAAGGGTGGACAGACCTCAAGTCGACAGCTTATTGATGATGATTTCACACATTTACATAAGATATACCAAATTCCCAAAGACTAAACATCACTCGATGTTGATAAACGATCATCAATTGGGAAATTTTTATTGATTCCCAAGGCTACTTGGTATTCCATATCATGAATTACAATATATTCTTTTCTAAGTGTCTCCTTTTCTATTTGATTTTTCACTGAGGCAAAAAAACTTTATATAGTCATAACTATTTAAACCTATTTTCATCTGTTCCCCTCAGTCAAAATAAAAATAATCTTACTGTGGAATGGCTCAAATTAAATGTCAATAAGAATAATGAATTTGTGAACCAAAGCCATGTTTAAAAGGTAAAAAGGGAACTAAATATAAATAAAATATAAATAAAACATAGACAAATTGATAAATGTGAGTCTAAATTTTTAGCCTTACAGTCTTTGTCAGGGGCAAAAAAGCTTTTTGTACTTTATTTGTATTTTCTATCTTATTTTATTTGTATTTAGTTCCTTTTTTACCTTTTAAACATGGCTATCATCCACAAATTCATTATTCTTATTCCTTTTTCAACAGTCCTTTTCATACAAAGTTAAAAAATTTTGTAAAATCAAGTTGTTACGAATTCATAATAGATAGAGGTTTGGTGACATCATAAAAAGGACTTATTTTAGACTTACGACTGTTTGTGAAAAGGGTTTTCATATAAAGTATCAAGCCATCCTATCAGTTCACTGTCAACAAAATATGATAAATATGTAAGCATTTCCATTTTATGACCAGAACGATTGTTCCATTTCTTTTTTTTTTTTAATTTTTCAACATCTTATTTGAAATGGAAACCAAACCAACCAACCTTTATTCAATTTTATAATAATGTCACCTATAAAGAAATAAATATCTGTTTTGCCTTACTTTTAAAATTGAAATTTGCTGTCAGTTTCATAAAAAGTGGAAAATGTAAAACGTATCGTAAATTTTGACATCAGTGTGTAAAGAGACCAGAAGTTATCATGCACTTGAGAGAAATTATATGTCTACAAAAAAATGTATATACATATTAGCCATAAATGCCATTTTAATTTGGAGTTATATATTACATAAAGTTCATCAAGATGATAACAGGCTGTTTTATTTTTATTTTTTAGCTGACACTCATAAAACAACAGCATAACATCAGCTCACCAGAGCTTTTGATACAATTCTGAAATGTTTTGACTACTGAATGATAGCGATTATTACATATGAATCTTCATAACTTTTGGCATACAGTATTTACTACAGCCCTGTATATGTTTAGTGGTCAGAGAGTAGGTCTTGCTATTTTTAAGACAGAATCAAATCTCACCAAACTGCTAACCAAACTTTGTTCCTCAAAGTCAAAGGAATTATTGTATCATAGCAAAATGTCAGCAACGTCTTTTGGCATGAATTAGTTTCACAGGAGAGGACGAAAAATCGGTTGGCGAGGATTACTTGTTGGCGAGACAAACTACTTAACAAGTAATATACATGTATACTATACGTGAGATGCATTATTATCATTTTAACAGAATAATGGGGTCGGAAACAAGGAAAAGAACTTCTAAAACAAATTTACAGTAACTGAACATGAGAAAGTTGTAAAAATTAAAAAAAAGAAATGGGTATTGGTTAGAGATTTAAACGTAAACAAACCCTAAAATACAAAATACAGATATTTTTCTGTCGTCACTAGTAACGGAAGTAGCTGTACAATTGTAAAAACCATACAGTAGCCGGAGAAGACGAAGAACTATTTCCGAATTTATTGACGTTAGAATTATTGTCAAATGGTGTTTATATTAAGATTTGGAGTTTAAGTCGCATATGTAAAACCAAATATTGTAATCTTACAATGTTAAAGACATAAATTCTTTCTCTAAGCCCTTAAAATTGGTCATATGTTTATGCGCTGAATTAACAGATCAACTGATCCGTGAAATGTAATTGGCGATATCTCATGAACATAAACTGTTCTTGTTTAAAACATAAACAAGTACATGAAGTATTAATATCACCGAAATTTAAAAAAATCTAGGCAATAATCAAAGGGAATGTCCGTACAACAAATCCAGGCAGGTAACAGTCTGCACATTAATACATCATAAATCCTTCAATGTGTCGCGCGTTGTCCTCGTTTGACTAAAATTAGGACAAGCAAATTTTTTTCAGAAAATTTCACATTTGATTTTATTTGGATTACCATGTAAAGGTGGTGAATATGTCGGCAAAAACTTCTAAAGCAAGAAAACAGAAACAAAATTCAGAAACATCAAAATCCAGACATAACCAAAACATGAATGCAAGGCAACAGAGATAACCCACATACACAACGTAGAAAACAGAATAAAATACAATTACAGGTATTAAATGATGATACAGCACTTGCTATAAATTACACCAAAAAAAAAACTGGAGTGGCACAAGATGCTTAGAAAGGATAATCATGATCAACCATGTCCTGAATTACCAATAATACTAACAATTACTATAATATGAATGAATAAAGTATAGTTCATAAAATATTATTAATATTAGACCATACTGATTACAGTTAAGAGTAATCACTTATAATTATTACATTACAAAATTAAAAGTAATCAGTCAATTTAAGTTATATATATTTTTTATTATTAAACGATTATTGTTTTATATTTACTTAATCAAGATTTTTACAAGTTCAAGGTCACATCCAAACCTACCCGAGCTTGATTTTATGAAATAGTGAACATCAAACAGTAACTCAGTAAGAAAAAAAAACATAATTTGATGTTCTGCTCCTTTTTAAATAAAAGAGAGCATCGCCTTTGTAATACAGGTACGTTAATACTAATTTTCTATATCGGTTATAAAAAATTCTGTTTTCTTTTTTTTTAAGTTAAGTTCATATTTTTAGTATGTAAAATCTGATAAGTTGCAGAAATTATTTTGTCGTCAAAATCTTAATATAACAAATATCAACAAGTTCATAGTTTTTTTTAATTTGTGCTGAATAAAATAAAGTATATTTCTAAATTATGCATCATGAGTACAATTACTCTGAACTTGCATTTTCGTTACAGGAATTTCAGCACAATGGTACATGTCTATCTCGCGTCAAGAAGTAGATGTGGTATTTCATTGCATCAACTGCATATAACCACCACATCAACCCGAGCCAGTATTTTTTTTTTATTTTTTGACAGGTTGGCATAACCGTTTCCAATCAAAAGCTGGTGGTCAGAAATTACACTTCTACAAGTTGATACCAGCACTGTACAAGGAGTCCAAGACGGTTTCTGTACAGGTACAACTGGTTTATTCCTCGAATACCAACATCCTTAGATCTACCGACAATTTACCTGTAAAATTTTGTTGGCGTTCAAGGAATAGGTGTCAATGGTTATCACAACAAAGGTGCATGCTTATCAAAACATTCATATTAATTAACAGATAAGTAAATTACAGGTGACTTATTTCAGTTCATATTTATTCCATTTGTTAATTTTTTTTTCTTTTTTCTTTTTGCGGTTTCTTCACAAAATCATACATGTATATGTATAGCACAATACATGACTTTTGAATTATTTTTGTATAGTCCAATAACTTGAAAATATTTCAATCTATCATTCTACTTTATGTATGAATACTAGTACTAGAATAGTTACTAAGTATGAGGTTTTTGTTCAGTTAAATAAAATATTTGTAATTACAACACAATGTAGAAGATCTGTTTTTGCAGTAAGTGGTTTAAGGACTACACTCTTATTACTATAATTTAAAATCACATGAGGCGTGAAAAGTAGAAAAAAAATATATTCATATTAATTAGTTTAAAATTTAGAATAATAAAGAATGAAATAAATTATCAATATAAAGTTCAGAGTTTGAAATCATGGTTATTGATGTTAAATTTCTGAATTTCTTAAATATTTTTGTGTATAGTTTATATAAATTTCTTAGAATAAAAGTTTAAATTATATTAAAATTTTATTGTATTTTTACTACTTTTTAATAATTCAATTTTATTATATTCTTACACATTTTTAAAAATTGTTTTTTTTTCATATAAGAAAGATATAAAATGTTACCAACTTCACTAATTAATTTCAACGGTTAAATATTTATAAAAACATTTTAATTGTTATAAAAACAAATATTGTTATAATATAAACATCTATTGAAATTTTTTTGTTGGCATTCAAGGAATAGGTAACATACAAAATGTTGGCATTCGAGGAAGACACCGTACAACTAATGGAAGAACAGACCCTTGCCAGGTGACAAAGGACGGTATACCAGAAGTCACAAGGACATCTTTCCACACTGTGGGACCAGTGGGAGCAGCATTCCATCAGCACCTCAAACTTCTCGAGAGCTGTTGGAACTATGCACTCTCAACCAGTTCCTGACACCATGAAGACAGTTACAACGAGAGCAGCAGTATCGATGACAGTGACTAACTTTCTAAAACTATCTGAATGCAATTGTATGTGTTAAGCTACGTTTGTTTAATGTGTGAACTTTATAGTTTAAATGTTTGTTTGTGTTATTAAATAGTTTAAAAGTTTGAGTGATATTTATAACTTAAAGGTTTGTTTTTGTGATATTTATAATAGTTTGAATCTTTGTTTTTTGTGATCTTTATAGCTTAAATGTTTGTTTGTGTGATCTTAATAGTTTGATTGTTTGTCTCTGAATAAATATACAAAACCTCATAATGTGTTTTTTTTTTATATTTCTTAGTTAAAACTTTAGATACCTACCGTGAAAGTGTAATGACTGCAGTCCTAAATAAAATTGTCTGTAAATAACAAGTTTCGGTATATGAAACTAAATTTTATACACATCAATTCATACAATATAATTATTTGAGGGGATGGATCAACTTGGGGACGGAAAAACCCATGGATAGGTCGACTGGGACCGATAAACTAGGAGACGGATCAACCTGCTACCGTTTAAAAAATCGTAACTAATTTTCCATTACTAGGTGGATAATCCAATCTTCATCTCTTCGGACTTTGTCGTATTATTGTAAAAAATCTAAACCTGTTGTCAGTTGACACAAGCGTCACGTGACAAGCGTATATTGACTGACTAATATAATGTCCTTTTTTCTGTAAGATTATAGCATATTTTTTTCTTGACAAACCGTAAGTTCATATATTTCAAATTAATAAAAAATGAAATATTTGGTTCATCACGTGCTTTCGTAAGACAATAAATGAAAACTTGTACTCGTTGACCGAAAGTGCCGCCCAGTTTTTCCAATTAATTTAAAATGAAATAAAGTTAAAAAAAAAAAAATTTATTTAACTCTCTGACAGAATACACTATAATAAAAGACAAATCGCAGCATGTCACACGATTGCAAGTTTTTGTATAAAAGCGTTCAAAATTTAATTGAAAGAAAACAAACTTTTGACCTTGATCGAGATTTTATCTTGCGCATGACTTAGGCGTGCCCAAAAAGCATTTTAATATTTAATAAAAACGTAAGTAATGCACTTTTGGATCATGGCACGTATATGCCAATGCCTTATACACACTCAGCATTGCCATCCGTTGCGAAGGAATTATGAATGACTTGAACTTTTCAATATCAATGTAGATATTCCCTAAACAATGATATCAAGTACATTTAATAAGCCGAAATTTTTCAATGAGGCAATTAGAAATTCGGTAAGATATTTCAATTTGCAATAGAAAATAATAAAATATTGATCAATTGTTTCGTATTTAAAAGTCAGTTATCAAATACAACTCTCAAATATGTTCATGTGGGTAAATACCAGTGTCATAAACTGGATATTAGATTTAAATTGGGTGCGAATAAGGCTAAGATTTATTGCAGATATCAAACTTAAGATTTTTTATGTGTTTATGAAAGACCGTTAAAAATGGCCACATGTGGTACATATGATCTCCGACTATTTATTCTGGGAGTTTATTCCGATGGAGTTAACATCGATTAACTTTCTTTTGAAATGTTAAAGAAATCGTTAAATAGGAATAAATTCGAACATTAAAATTGCAAACTGTTGTAATGTAAATATGAGGCAAATGTAACTGTAGATAATCATCTGGTTCAGTAACGCCGTATCATTTGGCTTCATATTAGAAAAGGGACTAGGATCAATATGAGTTCCATTAATTCTGTGCGAGCTGGTGTGACAAATTCTACTAATAACACTGATGTAGAATCGTCAAAAGCATACAATTTTCGGAACGTGTACGTTTATGGCTACGAAACGGCCCTGTATGGGTACGTATGGCCAAGTCTTGGACTAATAGTCCTTGTCTTGAACATTCTAATGATAGTTATCTTCATCAGGACCCGGATGAGCAGTACAACCCACATGTATCTTGCTGCAATAACGACGATGGATACACTAACTATTATTTTTCCGTCAATCATCTACTTCCTTATGTTTGTTGTTCTGGACATTAAGGATTATCTACCGTATGACTATTGCCGACTTTGGTACTATTTTACTGATATTTTCCCAGTAACATTTCATGCAATTGCTATTTTGTTAACCGTGTGTCTTGCTGGACAAAGATTCCTCTGTGCCGCGTATCCCTTTTCCGTCGGGCAATGGTTCACAAAGAAGGTAACGTTTGCGTCGATTGTAATTTGCATCATGATAACAGTGTTTTTCCAGATTTCCGAATTTATTGTTTACACATTTCAACTTGAAAATGTTGATGATAAAAACCAAACTATTGCTGGGTGTTTGATTGGTATAGAAAAACTTGAAGCCGATGAAGTTAGAAACTACCAAATTTCCCATTTCATCGTCCGTGTTGTGGTTTTTGAAATACTTCCATGTGTAATTCTCATAGCATTAGACTTAGTTATGCTTCGGAAAGTCAACCAGGCTAAAATATGGCGAAAGCAATCAAGCTCCAATTTCAGTCGAGACGACCGCCGAGTCAGCACAGGTAAATCAACATCGACTCGACTGACAATCTTAACACTTTGGATTGTGGGAGTTTTTCTTATTGTTGAACTTCCGGTTGTTGTAATTTTGTCCATCTATGCAGCTGGGATGCTTCTTTCGACGACAGTTGTACCACTGAAATCTCTCTACACAGCATCAGTATTTTCAAACTTTCTTGTAATGCTCAGTTTTCCTTTAAACTTTTTCATTTATATTTGTTGTTCTAGAGCGTTCAGAGCAGAGGCAATTAAACTTTTTACGTGCGGATATATCCAAAAAGAAAAGAAACCGAAGAACATATTTGATTCGCTTTTTCAGAAAACGTTGTCATCACAGATTGATCATCAAAATAATGCTTTACAAAACAAATGAATTAATTCAAGAATCAACTGTTGATATAGAATGATTCAGTTGAGATCGAAATTTTTGCTGAAAATGTATCTAGAATTCAGCAGTTTGTATTTTCATACGCATTTGTAAATTATGAAACATTGTAATTTTTTCCTAGTTCTTACCTAATTCAGACAATCCGTATAAAATTCAGAACCTACCAATACAAGTGATATAGGTGATACAAGACGCAGAAAGAACATCAAAGAAATTATGCTTTTTGACTTTTTCCGGGGGGAAAGCGGAGTGCATGATGTTTAGATTGATTTATGGGTTCAACTTATGTGTCATGTCACTGGCGACAAGTGCAATCAGTATGACGTGTACGCTACCGTTCCTAGACCACCTGTACGTATGCTTAAAAAATGCGAAACGAAATAAAATTTAACGAAACGAAATAAGATGAAATGGACGTTAAATGCGACAAAAGGTGGAAATACCGATTAACATAGTAATACTGTTTATGTGGTCTATAACTGTTTCTGAATTAGAAATAAACTTTTAAGTTATTTTTTGGGGTTTTGGTTTCTGTCTGATATTTAAAATAATGTAACTCAGTGTTACACGATAACATAAAGTCACGACTAACTTATAAGACTTGTTTTTTGGAAATATCAAAACAAAATGAAGTCTTCTACATACAATGTACAGAAATTAAATCCACATAAGTATAAATATGAATACATGTACATGTATTTTTAAGTTAAGATATAATGCAGTGTTGGTACCGAGTATACGACTTTCGAATTTTTAAATTAGGCAAATTTTCCTTACTTTGAAAAAGGGTTTTAAAATAAATATAAAGATCGACAGTAAGGCTCTGTGGTATGATTTATAGGGTATGTAAGTCTCGTCACGTGACTTCGTGGTTTCATGAGAAAGGATACTCGTCTTCCACTCAAATGCATTGAGACTCGTCATTGACATAGCATTGAGTTCAATATTAAAAACAAACAAATCTTTTGGTGTAAAAATACTGATACAAAAGACAAATATCTAGTTCTACAGGATAAATTTGCGAAGAATAGCATACAATAGAAGATTTTGCATTGTGATGCAGCCGGAAGGGAAACTGAAACTAGAACGAGACTAACAAATCTTGTTGCAGTACAGTAACAGTTTGATTTCGTCAAATTTATGGGCAATCGGCCGGAACATCACTCGATCGGCCTTTTCCGGGGAAAGGCCGCGTGATGTTCCGATTGATTCATGGGCTCAACTTATGTGTTATGTCATTGGCGACAAGTTCAATCAGTATGACGTGTACTCTACCGTTTCTAAATAAGAATACTTAAAAAATGCGAAAGGAAATAAAATTTAAACGAAACGAAACGAAATAAATTAAAGTGGACGCTAAATGCGACTAAAAAAATAATCAGTTTTTTTTCAGTGGTGTTAAATTTTAAATTTATAATAGAGTCGGTGTTGAGCTTAATAATCTCTGTAAGTGGAGACCGGGTTTGTTTGTTTATTCTTTAGTTGTTGTGTATGTTGTGTTATTTGTAAGATACTCTATCGTTATTATTATGGTATCTGCTTTTACCTCGTTTATCCAAATCATATGTTAAAATCTCTATCGTTTTCAGTTGAAGTATGTGTAGGACGATGGAAACAACCATACGTTTATGTTACCCGTCTCTAAAATCCAACAGGTTTATTCCACTTTACCTTTATACGGTTGATTAATGACGATTTCGATGAGTTATGTCCCAAAAATCGCTTAATAATTTTTTTAAGAATTCCATTTCTTATGAACCCTTGTCACGGTATTGGGTTCGAACACCTGCTGGTGCAGTTGTGAATTTTGTTAGGTCATCGAGCTATTACCAATACATATAGTTCAGCATTACGACAGGACCACATCAACTATTTCCATTTAAAACATTAACTTGCCCACGCTTTCGACACAGAATACACACTATCCCATTGAACACAGCTATACTCCGGAGCGGATCTAGACACTTTGAAAAGGAGGGGTGCCAACCGGGGTTCTTCATAAAAAAGGAGATGTTAGGACATCATTTACCTTTTTTCGGCAATTTTATACCTGAAAATGAAATTTTTACAATTATAAAAGCTTCACAGTTCCAATGTTCCAATCGGAACAAATTGTGCTCCTCTACTTGCTGACCTATTTCTTCACTCTTATGAGGCTGATTTTACTGCTGATTTGACAAAAAAAAAAGAACACAATTTAGTTAGATCCTTTAATTTCAGTTTCCGCTATATAGATGACGTCTTATCGTTAAACAATCCTAGTTTCGGGTATTTGATACATCGCATCTAACCCAAAGAACTTGAGATAAAGGATACTACAGATATTCCATGATACGATTGATTTTTAAATGCAGGAATATCACTTGCAACAGACATAATTGTTTCATAGAATTTCCTCCGAACTAGTAGTAGACGTTTCCAATCGGAACTACTCGGCCACTTCCGCAACACTAAGAAATAACCTCGGGTGCAGAAGGAGAATTTCTTCTTAAAAAATTGCCGGATTTGTAGTCATGCGCAAATCAAAGTAGTTCCACCTATCAGGTGTCGCTAGAAAAATTGGTAAGATATCACTAGAAATAAGGAACAATAACGCTGTTAAGAATTTTGGCGCGAAGCAGTGAGCTAGAAAAAAGTAATGGTAGAATATTCAATCAGTAAAACTATAATTTTAGAATCGGATTGGCCCAATTCTTTCGCCTAGTGCCTCCGTGGTTTTTCTTTTGTGAAACTAGAAAGGCTCTTGAATCACCTTCTTCCGGATTTTTGTAAAGACTGCAAACTAAAATAATAGTAATGATAAGTGCTGAGCGAAGAGTTTAAAAAACGTATTATAATATATATTATGTTTATATCTTGTTTAAGTTATTATGTTCTGCCTGATTTTTAGTAAGACTTGCAATAAGTTTTGACCAGGTGTTTTGAAATCAGGAATTTCCCTATAAAATTAAAAGCATATGTAAAACTTGTTCCCGAACTTCACGAGATATTACTGACACTACTGTCCATATGGTTTTCTAATTTAAAGAAAGCCTTCCTCAAATCTTTACTGTAGATTGTTTTTTGTTTCTTAATTTTTTTTATAGCATGGACCTTATAAATTATTTCCCTCTTCGTTTTACCTAATATATTACATGCGTTTATAAGGTAAGACATTTTATTTTTATGTTTATTGATGAATTTTAAGTTTTACTGAGGGTATGTAGCCAATTATTTTGCTCATAATTAATGTACACATTTTTTAGAACATGACATGGAACTCGTGGCATTACAATATCAAATAAATTGTAATTTAAATTGTGTTATCTAAAGTTGAACACATAGGCTGAACATATAACGATAATGGATATGGTAAATGTGTCACATAGGGACAACAACCAACCGGAATGAAAAATATCAGCTAAGGCCGCCCATGGGTCTTCAATGAATGACGAGGAAACCCTTACACCACAGGGAAGGCTGCAGCTGGCCCCAAAACAACATTATAGATTAGGTAGATTCTCGTCTTTTATGAATAGATTCACCCCATTTGTTAAAGGGCTTTATGGTATGGGTATTGCCCATTATTGAAGACCGTAAAGGGACCTGTAGAAGTTTATAATTGTTGCTTGGCTTCTGGTGGATGGCTGTCTCGTTGACAATCTTACCACATCTCCTATTTCAATACAAAGGTACAGCGAAATAGTTGCCCCAATATACTCCAGCAACATAAAAATGAACTAAAGTTGACCCTAAGTAAATTTTCCTCGGTTTTTATATATTTTAAGCGGTGATCATTATGTATTGGAATATTTCTATCACACTTGCAATAAGACAACACAGATGTTTCTTTTTTTTTAATTGAGAAGGAAAGATCTGAGCTTCAGTTTATTCTTTCAAAATATCGGCATTTCTTTTTTTTTATTTCGTCTTTTTTCTATCCATAGACTTATAACTGGGTTCACTTGTCTAATACAGTTAAAAGTGCCACACTGAAAACCATACATTAGTTGATTCATATGATAATAATTTGATTATCCATGCTATGATAATCATTTGATTTTCTATACCCTATATCACACCAAAAGACCTATATCGCATACTCTATATCAAACCTCTAGTCCTCTGTCGCATACTCTATATCAAACCTTTAGACCTATATCGCATACCCTATATCAAACCTTTAGACCTATATCGCATACCCTATATCACACCAATAGACCTATATCGCATACCCTATATCAAAGCTCTAGACCTATATCGCAACAATAGACCAAAATCGCATACCCTAAATCAAACCTCTAGACTTGTATCGCAAACCTTATATCACACCCCTAGACCTATATCGCATACCCTTTATCACACCACTAGACCTATATCGCATACCCTTTATCACACCCCTAGACCTATATCGCATATCCTTTATTAATGCTCTCGACCTATATCACACACCCTATATCAAAACTAGACCTATATCGAATACCTATCACACAACTATATCGCATACACAATATTCCTCCCCTACACTGACCACACTTGAAGTGTTTTAATAATATAACAGTTCAGATATATGATATAATTAAAATGACATGTCAAAATCTGCATCACATGTGGAACAATGTATCAACTGTCGACTTATATCACCCGCGGGCCGGTGACACTTGGGGTGATATGGGAGTCTCGTGTTGATACGGCACCTGATAGATTTCGGCGTGTGATAGTATGTATCAAATTGTACATCTTCTTGTATTTTGATATAACATTTGTTTCGTGAGTAGAGAAAATGTGTTATTACATCAAACAAACTACACTTTGTAACTCTTGAAGCTTGTTTGTCATTTTAATGTCATATTTTAATGTTAAAAACAAATATCATCCATAAAACTATAAATGAACATTATTTTACCTAGCTAAAGCTCGAAAATTAACGCAGTATATTTTAAAAGTCATTATTTTAAGCAGGTGTTTAAAGCGAAATGTTACTGATGCGTGTAGTCATGGTTTTTTTATGTTTTGGAGTCGGTAGTTTTCAGTACAGTGGTCTAATTACCAATGAACACAATAAGTACAGAAGACGAGAAGGGGCAGCTAATATGGAGAAAATGGTAACTATACTAAGCTGCTGTGCTATAGACTTGGCATTATTACTGATAGTACTAATACAGTAACATGTATCATGTTGTTGGTGAATAAATGTTGTTGGGTTCAAACAAAGATTAAGTATCTCTCCTACGTGTAATTTCGAGACATATCGGTTTTTATACGCTCGTCAAAAACGGGTCTTTTTACAATATAAACATGTACAAATATCTGTCCGTCCGTCTGCGTTAATATTTATTGAGAAGTCCTTGATCACCTTCATAGTTTACAGAAATGTCTTTCATGATGGGTCAAGATTTTACATAACAGCTCATATTTTGGAATGATATGTGGGATTTTCTTGAAACTATACACAGTTACTTGTTACACTTGTTTAAAGGTTTGTGTACACTTTTGTGAAATCCCTTTTAAGGATTGTCCGTTTTCTAGTTACAATGTATTGACTATTTCATATTTTAGGGGATTTGTTTTACTTGTTGCACGGTAACTTGAGAACCACGTACACTAAACTTCAAACTTTAAATAGTTGTTTGTAATAACAAAAAAAAATAAAAAAATAAATAAATAAATAAATAAATAAATAAAATAAATAAAAAATAACAGACTATTTGTTTTTGTAAGAAAATCCCATTTTTAGTGGCAGGGTTACAAAAATGTATGGGACTTTCAAGTTTCATATTATATGCGTTTTTCTCTCAAAAGTCCCACTCATAGGTGCGAACCCCATGTTTAATAAACTGCCAACTTAACAGAAATGTTCGTTATGATAGTCTAACGGTAATAGAAACTCAGCAGCAACTCGTTTTGTTTGTTTGAATTATAGTTTTGGGACAAGAATAAAGTAACACGAATGTCACTAATCAGAAATCATAGTAAAAAATAGAAAGGAAAATCCATTTTTATCGGTTAATTGGTTGGTTGACAAACGGGCGAAAAAAAACAAAAATAACATATAAAATATTCGGAAAACACTTCACTTAAAGTGTATTTTTTTTTCGATTAGTTCTGTATCTCATTTGTTGTTGAGGTTGTTATCGTCTTTATTTCTTACTCTTTTTTCTTTTGTTTATTGCTTCGGGTTTTTCCTCTTATCAATCAATGGAAGCTTTGATTTTTTTCGCCGTAAACTTAGTTCTCATTTGGTTTCACTATTTATCTAATGAATAGCGACTTTCATATTGAACAGATATGGAACAGACAACTAGAACAAGAAGCAACCGCATGGGCAGCAAGGTGCTCGTACAGTCATCAAAATGGCGGAAGAGGAGAAAACTTATCGATGCATAGCATAACCAACGATATCCCGAATTTAATCAAGCGAATGATTGAAGGATGGATTGGCGAGAAACGTGAATACTATCCCGGCAGGGGATTTAGCATGGCCACTGGCCATTATACACAGGTACCCAATGCTTTTTCTATGGGAGGTAGTCATTTATTCTATTTGTTGCTTTTTGTTTTCTTTTTTTTCATTTGTGTTAGAGGGGTATATTTTTTGGGTTTTGTTTTGTATATTTCGAATGAATTGTATAGTTAGTAAATTATATGCTATGTCAGTAATAACGAGCAAGAATTTACTATTTTCCCCTCGCTTAGAATCAATACTAGGCCGAATAGTTTTTGTATGTAAACTACCTCCCTTCCGCCTACGCTGTGTTTATTCGTATTAAGGAGTAATCAAGGAAAACAAGATTCTAGCAGAAGTAAAAAATGTAATTCAGGAACAAAGACAGACAACAAAGAACATATTAGAATGACCAAAATGTAAATGAAGAATGATACGTTCTAAGCAACAAATGTAAATGAAGAAGTCGGACTCCACTAAAAACTGGAAGCATGGACCAGGCGCGCCGGTAGGATAATTAAGCATCTTCTGCTTTTTTAGAAACACCCACCGATTTGCTCATAAATAGTCAAGTAAAGGTTGACAAAAGAGGTAAGGAAAACTATGACAGGCTGAACATATCGGTTCTCATGGTGCAGATACACCGTAACGATCCACGAGTTCGTGATTACGACTATAAAACCTTTGTAATTGAAGCAACACAACCTTGTTCCAGAAGCCTAATTGTAAGAAGTCTAGCGCGGTACAAAAATCGGCGCAGTTACGACAAGCTCGGGTTTAACGTTTAAGATGTGATCTGAAACTACATAAGCAAGTGCTGAAGGGATGTGTAGCCACAGATAAAAGAAAAGTTGACAATACGGAATGAATAGTCATCAAGTTTGTCGTATAATGGGCCCTGTGCGGGTCCGAGTATCAAAATAATATGCCCGCAGCAGCACTAAGCTTGTCGTAAAAGGCGACTTAATAGTGTTCAGAACCATGGCTGGGGGCTAGGGCTCTCTGCCCACAGAGCAACTGGGTTGTGTGCCCCAGGTGTTGGAATGGGGTACTCTTGCATGTTACATGCTGGGGTCGTCAGGCCATAATACGGAAAACCTGACCGCAAACCATAATGGTGCAACGTTTTTGGAAAATTCCACGTTCATCCCATGTAAAAGAACCTTTCTGTGGTATTCTACCGCAGTAGAAACTATTTGGCTCCGCCACAGCAGGCTAAATTGCCCGACCCTACCCATCTCTCACTTCTTTCAGTGGCAATCAAATTTGTCGACCCCTTTATCCTTGTGTCCCATCCCATTTTATTTAATTTCATCATCATTTCATGTTCATTTTATCACCCATTTCATGTTCATCGCCTGGATATAGCTGAAGCATTGCTGCTCGGGCGTTAAATCCAAACAATAAATCAATTATGTCGTATAAATGGTCTTGTGTTGCTGTACAACATAACTCTGTTGTATTGCGTTATCAGTAGTTTGTCTTATAAAAAATGCAATTAGAAAAAAATTGTGTGATTATTAACCAGAAGGGTAAAGTATACAGTTTCCCATTTAAAACTTATCAAAAGTTGCCAGTAATAATAGGATAATTAATTGGAAAGTGTGAATAACAACATTATTACGAGTGCCGAAGAACGCCAAGATTTAACGTGTGTGCGGAACTTGTTCCGCGCACGAAATAATTCTTCCAGCGTTCTTAGCACAGGTAATCATATTTTGGTTATTCACGATAACCAATTGATTATTCTATTCATTATAAGCCCCGTGCAGGTCCGGGTATTAAAAGAATAGGCCTGCAGCAGCGCGAAGCTTGTCGTATAAGGCGACTAAATAGTGCTCAGAAACCTAGCCGGGGGCAAGGCGCTCTGTCCACAGAGCAACTGAGATGTGTGCCCCGGGTGGTGGAATGGGGTAGCCCTGGCGAGTTGCATGCTGTGGTTGTCAGGCTATAATACGGAAAACCTGACCGCAAACCATAGTGGTGCACCGTGTTGGGAAAGATGCCACGTTCCTCGCACGTTAAAGAACCCTGCTGTGGTATTCGATAGGAGTAGGAACCTTTGCACTCCGCCACAGGAGGCTAAATTGACCGACCTTACCCATCCCCCCTTTTTCCAGTGGCAATCAAAATTTGTTGACCCTATTATCCTTGTGACCCATCCTTTTTTTTTCATTTCATGTTCATTTTACCATCCATTTCATGTTCATTGTCTGAATATAGCTGAAATATTGCTGCTCGGACGTTAAACCCCAACAAACAAACAAACATCTATTCATTATATAGATTTTCTTCATAATTTATGATTTTATAGATATTTTCAACACGAATTTTAAATTGGCGGCTTTATATCAAAGTTGTGGCATTTGGCGGGAGGAAGTGCGAAAGTGAAACTACCGAATTTATTTCACAGTGTGAATTATTGAAATTTATTACACTGGGAACATTCGGTAAAACACGGTTATCTATATAATAAAACAAAATAATTACGGACTGAACCCACACGAAAAAAAATAAGCCCAATACGGCCAGGTTGAATATAGGTTTTTCACCCCTGATGACATTTTCTTCCGTTATCAAACCACAAATCTTTTTGTTCGATAAAAGAAGAACGTATACAAATTAATTAGTTGTGGAAAAAATGTCGAAGATACAGACATTTGTACTAAATACGAACCACCAAAAACAAAGACAGAAACAAAACAAAAGTACTGGTATACAGAAAGTAATATTCCTGTGTTTTAATATAGTTGATATAGGTGTACTTTTCATACAACTGTCTGAACATGAAGTACACGACAAATATGTAAAAAAACGTTTCTGTAACTCTGAAAAATGACTGTATTATTGTTTAGGTTGTTTGGGCAAGCAGTAACAATGTCGGATGTGGCGTCCAAATTTGTCCACCAAATTACAAATTTTCGACGAGATATCTGTATCTGGTTTGCTTCTATAACCCGCCGTAAGATCATTTAGCTATTTTTTAGTATGCATGATACGTGTTTCATAAAAATATATATGGCCGTACCTAATATTTCAAATTGCACATATAATACTAACACAGCACTATGGAACACTTTAATCTTGCAATCAAGTCCGTATGTGGCAAAATATACACAAGCACATGAAAAATAAGAAATTTTATTGTCATTTTAATTGCATGAAAATAATTGCAAATTTTGACACACTCATTAGTCAGAGCGGCGGTTGGCTTTGGCATATATGAAATCATTGCACCTTTTCAAATGTAACGACGGTTGGGGCGATATACTAGAAAGACCTGAGACGGAACAAGGACTACTGAGAGCAAAACATGAAAAATACAGTTTAATAATAAAAACAAAAAAACAAAAACCACAAAGAACTGGAAATGAATTAACGATACAGACTCCACCAAGAAACATGAAGAATCGACTAGGTGCACTGGTAGAGTAAGATACTCCTGGATGTTTGTAATAAACGCATTTTGATTTTTTTCATAGATTTTTTTTTACAGTAAATGTATTTATTAAAAGTCGAATAATGGTATTGCTTTGTCGGATACACTGGCTAGATAAAAATTGTCTTGATGGGATCAAAGTTTGATCATATATGTTACGTTTAAAGCTCTTACACCTCAAATTTTTATCCCATGATAACTATTTATATCTGACATTTTGTACCATTCTTCTGAAATTTCCGAAACCGTGATCTTTGAAATAGTGATGAAAGTGAAACAATTTGGCCTATTTTGTAGAGGAAACTTCAATAACCAGGAACCGTTTGTGAGAGGACCAGTTTGTTCAATGTGTAAAAGAAACCGTTACTGTGACAAAGGATTATGTTTATGACACGGATATCAGATATAAGAATTGTACAATAGATTAATTCAATATTTAAATACGAAAGTTAGGACCATTTATGTGCTTCTCTTTATTTACTTACATGAATTGCATGTGCGACACGTAACATTTCATGTAAAAAAAAACAGAAAAAAACGACTTATATCGCCCCTGTGCAGACTGCGAGTCGTACTTAAGGAGGTAGACCTGGGGTAAGGGACATAACACTTCAAGTCAATGACATGTTTGTATCATATGCAATTTCATCAAAGTCTTTCAAGCTTCCCTTTGAAACAGAATGATATCAGTCCTGGTTACTTTGATGCTTACATGATGTTGGTATAAGATGGTGAATACAAACGTTTCAATGATTTGTAAGAGTTGTATTCCTTACCCTAGGTCTACTTCCTTGAAGGAAGATTCGGAAAGAAACCCCTAAAAAATCCTCCCCTGCTAGTTGTAATTTTGTACATATTAAACAAGACATGTACAAATTTTGCCTTTGCATTTTATAATACGTACAAAAAATGCATGGCAAAAATGATTTCGACCTGTACAATATTTTCAAAATAACATTACATTTAAATTTAATGCATGTTTATTGACTAAACAATAAAAAAAAACGTAACTTGCCAACAACCTCTCTAACTCTACATTCATTCAATGGAACATCATACTCTCCAAGTGTAGCATTAGGAAGACCTTCAAACTGGTGTCGAATCACATACCCTTTAATTATTTCCACTTTTGTTTCCACTTATATGGCCCGTGTTCGTTTATGTCAAGCGCAACGCCTCTTATATTTCCAATGTTGGACACTTATACTGTATAGACGTCGCGCACAAAGTTGACTCCACCAACGTAACGTTTTCAAATCACGTTTTTCTTTTTTTTAATTGACCATCAAATGTTACCTCATTTGCAAGCATTTTTTCCTGTTTACTACCTGAATCCATTTTTATATTTTATGATTACGTGTGTTTGTTATTAAGAGGAGGCTTTCTGATGATTTGTCTTATTGACTTTATATACCATAAATTTCGAAATATGACCTAATGTCTGCGTACTATTCAACATCAATTGCGGGGTGATTTTATAATATTTCATTGTTTTGAAAATATTTCTTTTTTCGAACGGCTTTATTTGGAGCACGAGTATGAGTTAAATTTATCATAGTAACTATAAAATATCTGCCCTTTGCTCTCCTTTTAAATAAACACAACATGAACAAAATTAAACTTTATTGACCGTTATTAAAATTTTAGTCGACCGCTCACTCGTCAAGGCAGCACAGTATATTTCTATGGAAGGAATCGTCAATAGAAACTGTTCCGTCGTCACCCAGTTCAAGTTCCGAACATATACGTATACACACTACAGAAAACGCGGAAGCAGTTGCATGAATACGTTTTATCAGTTTTTGTTCTAGTGGATTTTCATTCACCATTCCGAAATAATATCCGTGTACATGTATTAGTTTTGTTCCTGGAGGATATGTTATCCCCCATTTGTCAGTTGATTATTTCCTTAGAACCGTCATTTGTGTGCTTGCTACAGTTTTAATATGGGTTTACTTATACCTCCACGCAACAACTTCCTATATATGGTATACTGGTTTTCCTGACTGTCAGTGTCCGTCATTGCGTCATATCGCTACCTTCATTTTGGCAGCTGTAGTTATACTAGGATGAGTTTGATTATCATAGAATGCGTTCAAGGTAAACCACTTTTCATTGGGGAAAAGGGGGGGGGGGGTTCGTTGAAAATTATTGAGTTACTTGTAGGCCTATACATGTATATAGCCTGGGTAGCGGGATAGCGAATCCTTTTTCTACGGATTTCTTACCAATTTTGTTGAATGATTAGCTTCGATATGATTTATTTAAACAGAAATTTGTCATGGGGGCTCTTTTCTGGTATAGTGACTTGATCTTATCTGAAGAAAACATCTATGGGCGCGTATGTGCGGTATCGTGAACTCACTGAAGTTCTTTATTTTTTACTTTATAGTTTTGTCCTATTTCAGGCCTACCTTGCTTTTTCCATTCTGATAGAAAATACAACATCTTCACAATTACAAGAAGATTCTGGTATTTTGGAATGCCTCCTATAAAGTTTCATATAGTCATTTCTTTCGCGCCTTTTGTCTTCCTTTTGTCTATTTCTTACGTTATATTCTCTTAGTCTTTTTGCCCCTGCGTTGTCCTTGTATACTCGTGAATTTTCTTTTGCAATTGGTTTATTTTTATGGTAGGATTTTCTTCTTTTTTTTTTTTTGGTCTTCTTCTTTATCTTCAATTTTAATTCTTTGTTCAGTTGAATTCTTTCCGGTGATGATAACTTCCTGCTTGCCTGTTGAAAATTTAATTTGTGAATTGCGACGTAAATTCCATGCATGACGTCGATTTTTTCCCCAGAAAACAAACGCATAACAAGACTTTGGACATTTATTTTATCACATATCTTTTAATTTAATTGTTCAAAAGATTTCTTTTTATAGTACAAAATCGGATAACATATGAACATTCTCCGAATAAAAATAGATATATGCTAAGACCTTTGAAACGACAAAAATAAGCGACTGATTCGTGACGCTTATCCAGTAATTTGCCTTAAAACGTGATTACTTAAAATTGTAACAACGTAACTGGACTTTAAAAAGTTAAGGTGTTCGGTCTGAATCATCGAATCAACACTATTTAGCAGAAATTTAAAAAAGCTGTTGAAAAGCACATTTAGAACATCTACGTTATTTTGAAATATAAAATAGCGATAACATGTGTTTTCTTACCGATTCTTCCATTTTTCAATATTGATCCTCTAAATATCTACTTTTTACGAGTGTCGTACAACTTTTCGATCACATATTCCGTGGCCATTTCTGAAATTTTTGCGTTGAATTTTGAATGACGTCATAGTCCGAATCCGCGAAATTCTATCATTCAAAATTTTGGAAAAGTTTTTTAGAAGTGATAGGCAAAAACATCTTCTTTTTATTGTCACATATTGTTAAAAGTTTCCCGGTATTTTTTACAGCTTCCTGTCTGTTATTTTCATGTTTTATATATAATAATAGCGATAACTTAATGAGTTGTGGAATAAAATAGTTGGTATTTGCTATTTTATCATGAAAAAATTTCTTCTCCAAAATTATTTTTATCATGAGTGCATTAAACTACATGAAAGAGCGCAAATTACAGTTGAAGTCAACTTTGTGCGCGACGTCATACGGACAGAATGAACAATTTTGCATTATCACCTATATTGCATTATCACCACTGAAATATTCCATTATCACTAATATTAAGGAAAGTGACTTAAAGGATTATCTTCGTTTGGTGTTAATATGTCAGCTTGTATATTAGATAACTCTGATGTATTGTCTGGTCAATTGTTTATCTTATAAAATATACATGTATTAAGAAATATTTTTGTGTGATTATTTATTAACCAGTAGGGTAAAGAATACAGTTTCCCATTCAATATAAAACACAAACAGGCAATAAAACAAAATAATTATGGACTGAACCAATAAGAAAAAAAAATAAGCCTTAATTGAAGAAAAAAAAACAAGCCCAATACAGCCGACTGAATATCGGTTTTTCATCCCCGGTGACATTTTCTTCCGTTATTCAACCACAAATCCTTTTGTTGATGACAGAAGTACGTATACAGATTAATTAGTTGTGGAATAAATGTTCAAGAGACAGTCATCTGTACTAAATAAAAACCACAAAACAAAACAAAACAAAATCAAAAAACGCACGTAAAGATAGTGAAAGCAAGAAAGGTGGTGACTGGATAGCTTAATTCGCTGATCATATTAAGTATGTAAGACTAAGAATTTCAGAGGGAACACACTGAATCAATGTGGTTCAAATTACATCCTTTACATGAACAATCTTGTTTAATTTGTTTCATATATATATCCACAAGTAGTTCAGTCTCTTGGTACAATGATTTTGAGAATGAAGTTGTTAATGCCACGGAATTAGGTGATCTCAATTTTGCTTTCTTACAATCACTGCTATGTAAGTGGTCAGACGTTCTTAGTGCATATGGTTTATATCAAATTATTAATGACCCTATAAGAGTGACTCAATCAAGTATATATATAAGTCTAAAGGATTGTACAACGATACCGATAAAGATGTTAACACACTATAATAAAGTATATAATGGGCAAAATTTTCAGTCAACAAATGACCTTCTTCAGTGCTTTAAATAAACTGAGTGTGTATGAAAGTAAATGGTCTGTGAACACAACTCACTACCTAATCAGGTGAATACCTGTGACGTATAAATTTTTTTTACCGACAGTAACAAAGATATTGAACATTGTGCTATAGACACACGTTGTGTGTTGATCTTGAATACTGAACTATAAAAATAAAAAATATTTACAAATACTGTTATAAGAAACTATACAAAATAGGAAGAACTTAATGTTTTTTGTTAATTCCGTGTGGGTGTAAAACACGGAGTTCTTTTATCCAAAATCCCTCCCGCTTCACTCTCTGTAGATCGCTCCAGATCGTGTTTTGTTCCACGATGAAGATTTTCATTTTATTGAAATCATCGAGGCAGTGGTTAGGTAATCTAAAGTGTTGGCTCATGTGTCCGTTCAAGCGCTTGTGAAAAGGCTGTTTAGATTCACCAACATATTGAAGGCCACAAATGGGACAGTGGAGCAAATATATTACATTAGCACTCTTGCAGTGCACGTTGCAAAATATTTTGTAGCGTTTCCCCGTGACTTTGCTGGTGAATGATGACGAGTGGTGCATTTGGTTGCAACATTTACACCTTTTGTCACCACAGGAGCGACTCTCGCCTGGAGTCAAGTTGGGCTTAGATATTTCAGCCCTCACAAGTAGACTACGCAAACTGTCTGGCTGTCTGAAAGCAATCATAGGTGGTTCGGGAAAGACTTTGGATAATGTTGAGTTTCTCTCGACAGAGGCCCAGTGCTCTCGAATGGTGTTGTGGCTGTTTTTAAGGCAGGGGTGGTATGTTAGAACACAAGGGGTTCTTTTACATTTTTTCTTTGCCTTGTATTGTAGCAGACTACTTCTTGGGATATTGTGAATTTTTTGGAACCCTTCTTTGATGGTTTTGTATCTATATCCCCTTCTTCTTAAATTGTTCTTCAGTTGACCTAGACGTTTCTTTAAGGATTCGTCATTTGAACAAATGCTTCTTAGCCTAAGAGCTTGACTGAATGGTATACTCTTAGTCAGGTGAGATGGATGACAGCTCTTAGGCATAAGATATTGATGTGTGTCAGTTGGTTTTGAGTATAGGTCCGTGGAGAGCTCTCCCCCCGATAAGGTGCTGGGGGTATCGAGGAACGAGATGCTAGTAGCAGATGTTTCGTGAGTGAACTTAATTGAAAGATGTTGACTGTTGGCACGAGCGATAAAATTGTTTAGTTCTTCTTCGTCATGTGTCCACTTCATATCCACGTCGTCAATAAACCTATACCAGGACAGAGGCTTTTCTATAGAGGATTCAAGTAGTTCTTTTTCAAATTTTCCCATGAAAATGTTGGCATAAGACAGAGCCATCTTGGTACCCATAGCTGTGCCATTTATTTGTAAGTAATGGTCTCCATTAAAAGTAAAATTGTTCTTTTTTAAAACCATTGTGAGCAAAGTGATTAGGCAGTCAGTAGGTGGAACTTTGACCTCCCGAGAGTCCCATACTTCTCTGCAAGCCTCGATACCATCAGAGTGAGGAATGTTGGTATAGAGAGATGTAACGTCCATAGTGACCAGAGTGGTGTTTGGTGGAAGGGGATTCAGAGCCTGCATCTGTAAGTAATCAGTCGTATCATTTATGAATGATGGAAGTTTTTCAACATGTGGACGTAGATGAAAGTCCACGAATTCCGAAATTTTCTCTGTTGGATGGCCGTTAGCAGAGACTATAGGTCTACCTGGGTTGTTAACTTTGTGAATTTTGGGGAGTAGGTAGAATCGACCAGGTTTAGGATTTTCAGGTTTGAGATATTCAAGAGTTTTAATGTCAATGTGGTTATTATCGTACATTTTGTTTAACTCAGTGTTTATTTCGTCCGCAAAGGATTGAGTGGGGTCTGTTGTTAATTTGATATAAAAACGATCGTCTTTAAGTTGACGCTCGGCCTCATTAATGTAGGCGGATTTGTCCATGATCACTACAGCGCTGCCTTTGTCTGCAGGTTTTATTATGATATTGTCATTGGTCCTTAGACCTTGAAGTGCAGCACGTTCCCCTATTGTTAAATTATCGCGACTCTCTACGTTGACCCTTACATTTCTTATTAAGTCAGATTTTACATTATCAATAAATGATTCCAAATTTAAATTTTTGCTCTTTTCAGGGACCCACTCACTTTTCTTTATAAACCGATAGTTGTTTTCATCGTCTGAATCACACTCATTTTGACCCTCACTCTCTTTTGAGCCAAAGTACTCTTTGATCCTCAAACTTCTGGCGAAGTTGTCAAGTTCCTCGATCAGGATGGTTTCATTTACAGGACCTGGAACTGGGCAGAAATTGAGATCCTTAGCTAATAATGATGATTCATCTTCAGTTAGGTTGTGTGATGAAAGATTAATGACAGTGTTGGATGGTTGACTGTCAGATTTGTTTCTTCGTTTAAAATGTCTGTTGCGTCTTTTGCCTTGTTTTTTTTCTGATGGTGAGAATGTTATTGGTGACATGCCATCACATTGGAATTTACGTTTCTGTTTGTCATGAAGGGCCTGATTTTGAGTTTTTGTGATGTCATCAAGACACTTAATAATAAAGTCATGATCAGAGACTGTGAGTTCTTTCGTCGATGAGTCTATCAATCGAATAAATTCTGTAGTTAGTTTCTTAAGATGTTCTTCGCAGTGTTTCTTCAGTAGGATCAGTAGGCGTTTTGAACAATTGAAAAGTGTCTGATCCCATCTACGAGATAGGGTGCCGGAAGCCCTGCCTGGTGTTTGAGGCAAGAGCTTGGTGTGAAGACCCTTAGGAATGACATCTTGTTGGATATATTGAGTAAAATTTGATAAATGGTGACTAGTTCTCAATTGCTTTTGTTTAATTATCCTTAATTTCTTAAAATATTCGTCACAGTTCATAACGGATAGAGATAGAAAATGTTAAGTCTACTGGGATCGCGTAAAAATATATACAACCTCTCGAATGTGACGTCTCTATTCGCTACACTGTTCCATCGGATCAAATTGATACAGGGAAGATACATAAACGTATAGAAAGGTCTGAAAAATTCCCAACGATGTTAGAACTGTAAAATTTGCGATGCAAATTTTTGGTCGTTCCCTCCGCGGGACTCGAACTCTTACAGCTGTGACATCTATGGCAACACCGCCTGCACTAAGTCTAGCGCCCTAGACCACTCGACCAGCTATAATAATATATATTGCCAAGGTGAAAAAATGACAGGGCTTTTTGTTTTTGTTGTTGTTGTTGTTTTTTTTTTTGTTTTTTTTTGTTGGTTTTTTGGTTTGGCCATCTAACATCGTTGGGAATTTTTCAGACCTTTATATATATATATATATACCTATATGGAGCAGTGTAGAGAATAGAGTCGTCACATTCTGAGACGTTGTATAATATTGATTTGTTGTGACATGCATCATTAATTTGATCCTCTATCCTACATAATAACACCGAGATGAACTGTCCCGTACTACCATACATCGTGTACTAAGTTACATCCCTAGATTAATCCTACGAGGAGGAATCACCCGGCCAGCGAAAGCTATATTTTGTATAGCCTAGCTGGCCGAGTGGTCTAGGGCGCTGGACTTAGTGCAGGCGGTGTTGCCACAGATGTCACAGCGGTACGAGTTCGAGTCCCGCGGAGGGAACGACCAAAAATTCGCTTCGCAAATTTGACAGTTCTAACATCGTTGGGAATTTTTCAGACCCTTCTATATATATTCAGTTTTGGTCTCACTAACCACTTCTAACGTTTCCATTACTTTACATGTTCAATATTCATACACTTTTGTAGTTAATTACTTATATGATTTTAAAGTACACATTCTCAGCTTTATTTTGACTACTTTTAATCATAACACACACAAATAATGCACTTACAATGCATATGTCTAGGTTCAGTGTGTTTTTGGTACTACATAGGGGGGTGGCCATTTGACCCGGAAGTGGTTAGTGAGACCTTTGTATAATTATTACAAATAATAATAGAACACTATACTATTGACATTGGTTTACTTCAGAGAAGGTGTGTTTACACTTATTGAAGACCTTTTTTGATGTTTGCAAATATTGACTATTTTTATAGGGGATATACGATGGTGCATTTGTTGCGTTTCACCATATCTATTCCTTTTTTTTTCATTGTTGGTCTCGGAAGGTAAGTTGGTCGAATGTGTCCTGGTTTTCAAACTTGTGTCCTATCTAATAATTTTAACTCTACAAGCTCTTCCGTAGAACTCTACTCACACAAAGGGTTTAACAGAGCTCAGTTATTTGTTAATTAATGATCATCATAGAGTGCACCAATTAGGGTTGTTTTTTTTAGAATCAGTTAATGCATTGAAGAAGAAATCTTTGAGTATACCTTTTTTCGAATGTCATAATTTAAAAGTCCTTTCATACCCATCATTTATTTATTTTTTATCACATTTCTATTTCTATTTCATTTGACAATACTTCACATAATAAAAGATTCATTTAATATTGTACAAGTTGAAACCATTTATTGGCAATTTTTTGTACTATCAAATCATGTTATTACATGTACAGTCTTTGGATCATACAAGTTACTACATGTACGGAATGTTTGTACATGTTTTTTTCCACGTATTTTTATAAGCACAAAATCACATATTTTTATATTTGTCCAAAACATATGTTTTGAAAAGTATGAAATTTTCCATTCTTGTGACGAGATTACAAACACTCATCGTTATAACATATTTTACAAAATGAAAAGTATAAATATTCAATTGGAGTTTTATCTATGAATCTAAAATATTCATATTTCTTTGTGTAAATAATAAACATCCTATAACACCATTTTGAAAACAGGACGAATATCATGACGTCTTTGGTGCATCATGACATGTGAAGAATGGGATAAAGAACGGATATGGTGAGATGCAACAAATGCACCAGCATTTAACCCAAATCCAATATAGTAAATACTTTCAGATAACACCAAAAGTCTTCAAAAAGTGTAAATACACCTTTAAGTAAAATCTGGAAGGCCTTACAATAAAAGTAATATAGATTAAGGAAACGATGACAATTGTTTGAAATCAATAATGTAGCGACACATTAATGACCAGCATCTCCTGACTGGAAAGGCGCATGGAATTCGCGGTGGGTTGAATATGTTTAATAAGGCCTTAACTACCCCCTTAAAGTAGTCAAATTATCTCCAAAGAATACAACAAAATACGCTATGTAGACAAAATGGGACATCCACTTATAGAATCCGCACAGTTACTGAAGCTTGATCAGAACATATGAATGGCAAAATTATCAAAATCTACTGGCATTAGAAGTACTGTGAAAAAAAGACCTGTATGAATGAACGTGTTCTATGTAGGGAAGCTGACTAAGGACATCGCGCAATTTTATTTAATTTGTTATGACAAATTGATAAGTTGTTATATAATAGGTAAATTGTTCTTGAAAGGACGTCACTTAAAATCAGCATTTTACCAGAATGCTTGTGAAGCAGTATATATATATTTTTTAATTTGGCTTTTGACATTAAGCATGTAACTTCGTTGTAACTTAGATCTTCATCTCACTGACTGTTCACATACTTTATGTAAATTTTTCAAGCATTTATCAAAGTCTATAAAACAATGAAATCGTTAAGATATACCACACATATCTTTTTCATGTTTAACACGAAACTATCTTGTTAATGAGTCTCTCTTATATGACAAACGCCCAATTAAATCCGAATTATAACACTTGAAACTGCAAAAGACATCATAGAGAATCTTAAATGCCGTTTCACCCGATCGTTCATTTTCGTACAAGACTGTTCTACAAATTTCCAGTATGCATGTCCAGGGCCCGAAGCTAATCTTTGCCGCTCATTACTCCTAACGTATTTTCTATATGAGTCAGAGACTAATGATAAAAGGCTAGATGATACCATTCCGCTTCATCAATTTATATCTTTCACGACCGATAGTGTCAATAGTGTCAAACGATGCCTGTAAGATCTCTGCTTTATATGATATGTACTGCATGTTTATATTCCATTTTTTTTTTTTTTTACAAAAGTTCGAATATAAGCCGAAATGGGATAAAAACTACCAAGGTACTACAAAATACAAACCGCGGCAATACGGGATTTAGCCGTCTAATACGTCATATTGGCCTGGTTAATATCACCAACTTATTGTAATTGTTTTTTTATTTGTTTATCTTCTATGTTAATTTTTTTTAAAAAAGGAAAACATTTGTTCCAAAGTCAAGTAAGACAACTGTTACAAAACCGTCGTCTTCAAACGCCCTTGAGAACACTAACCTGACCGTTTTTTAACGGGCAACAAAAGTGTGTTTCATCCTTTTTTATGAAACAAAAAACCATGTAGCGATCCACTAAATTATATATCGACATCAAGAATATAAGTATCATTTTTCTGACACAAGTTATATTTGTTTGCTATTGGATTTCAAATGGGTAATATTTCATACGAAAATTGATTTCCATTGATTTTTCCCCGCATTTTTCTTTTGCTTTTTTTGCTGTAACTGGGACAATCACAAACTTAAGATATCAATCCACCCGCTAAATACCTTCATTGAACAGTCATCAAGGCAAAGTACATGAGGATCTTTACGTCCTTGTAACATGAATTGGGATTTCCTTTGTTCTTTTTTCCCAAATAAATATGAGAGGAAGACTAAATATGCTCTAACTAGAAATTTTGCATGATATTGCATGAAAGGCCACGTGTTCACATAGAACTGAATTGGAAAACAGCCATGCAATATCCAGTCTCATTAGCATATATATATTGCGCAAGGGCAACTGTGCCTCTGCCGAAAATGACTCCGCCTTAAACAAATGCCATATATTATTAGTATTTTATTTTGGCTAAACAAGAGCACGAGCTACACGAGCTATAAAACCTGGTTTCATTTTGAAATCCCTGTGCCCTGATATTTCAATTTGTTATACGGAATTTCCTTTAAGACTATTAATTTTGACTACTGCTTAGATTTTATCAGTTCGGTAGATTTGTTTTACCCTTTATTTGATGCAACTTTAAATTTACTTACCTTACCCTTCTTACCAAATCTTTTGAATATTCAAGGAATGGATGTTATATTTTTGGTCTATTTGAAATAATCTCAATCACATGATGCACGCAGGCATTGGCCCTACTTCAAATAGACCGAAAAATGTAACAGCCATTCCTCATAATTTAATTTAATTATAAAAATTCAACCAGTAAATCATAAAAAAAGTTTGATGACGCCACAGTCATTACAAATCTTTTTATCCAATCATAATCCGTGTTACCTCTTATTATCAATTTAGATCAAAGATCAGAATTAATATAGCACCAGAGCCTTTAGGTTACAATAGCGCAATTATGTCTCCTCGGTATTCAGCCAGATCTTTATCCCAACATGCAGCCCAGTGGAAAATACAGAAACGTTCACGATTGGTGGGTAATAAAAAAGATATTTTCATGAAAAAATCGAATTGAAAAGCTAGCAACCCATAAATATTTATTTTATGGAGCACTTAAGGCTTAGGGTGGCTACTGAAAAAAATTATATTTAAAAAAGTATCTCCCTTTTTGAACCTTAATTTACGGGCAGAAACGCCGCATGACATGGTAGTTTTTATTTCAAAATTTGAAAGCTATATGGGTATATTTTAGCAACATTGCGCTAGATTAGAGAAATTTCACCCGGAACTATTTTTAGATTTTAGTGGAAGTGAGGACCCCATAAGGAAATAGCATTGTGAATAATTGCGCTCTTGTATCCTATAGATTTGTAAATCCTGAGAGCATCTGCAATTATCTTAAACTCCCGCAGTAAAATAGTCCCATAGGTATACCTAATATAGATTCAAATGCAGATAATTAGATAGATCCATTTTATTAGTATTGTATTTCTTATGTATCAAATTTAATTCTATTTAGCTTACGCCAATAAACAAACCCAATAAATAACTTTTATTGTGAACTTAATATGCTGATTAATAAGGATTGTACATTTGTATTAACAACGATCCAATTAAAATTAGTTGACCTCTAATCTCTTATCAGTACCTGTTTATTTCTATGCAATCAGTCGCTCACTGTCAATATATTCAAGTTGTCTACTTATTTTAGACGCATAATTTAGAAAGAAATGACAACCTGCAAGGCTTTAAATAGTCGGAATGCTAAAGCTGTCTTCTAAGATTTCATGCGCCGACGGTCCAATATTTACAAAAAGGGGCAATGGATCCGATCAAGAGACTAAATGTTTTACAAAAGGGTAGCAATTCCCTCCCACCGGAAAAAATTCCGATGTATCACTACTGTATCGTGTATTTTTATTACGGAAAGGGTCTCTTAAAAGCATCTCTTAAGTGTGTCTGGTAAAAACACACTATAGGAGACACATAGATAACAGACTTGCTTGTAAAATTTTAATTTACTGTCCCAAGCCGTCTATAAAGCATGTCTTGTAGTAGATAAAGGATAACTCTATAGGCTGAACACAAATAATTAACCTAGAGAAACGGATGATTAACGACACTAATATTAACGGCGTATTTGGTAGATATGAGGCATGATTTCAATATATGCCTTTCTTTGTGTTCTACATAATACATGCTTGGGCTAAGCTATTTTTTTTGTGTTTTGTCTTTTTTCAATTTTCATGTTATCATTTTGTTTTTCTAAAACTGTTTTTCGGAAAAGTTGTTCCCTACTAGGCCGGTTAGCTTAAGAATTATTAAAAGGAAGTAATTGTAAAACGATTTTAAGAGCATTGACCTGTCCTGTATTTTCAATGTAGTTCAATGATATAGAAAATGGAAAATGATATAGAATCTGTCATTAATTTTTAAAAAATGGGATGAAAATGGGCGGGAGGGAAAAAAACAACAGTATTTAAGTAGAGGTTTTTCGCAGCATTACAAGTTATCATCTAACATTTGGCACAATTTGTTATCTATGTACCCAGTTTTAAATACTAAAAATGAACTTCATACATCTGATTATTTTATTTATCTCAACAATGAGTGCTAGTGGTGCCCAAAATGAAAAACACCGTATAGTATCGGGAAGCACGAAAACCACAATACTTAACAGAAAATACAAGATAAAACCTTTAATGGCAAGAAGCAGGCTTGAATGTGTCATGCTTTGCATCATGGATGAACATTGTGAGGCACTCACATTTGAGGAGAACTACAATGAGTGCATTCAAAATGAGTTTTGTGAATACCTTTCAGAGGAATTACATTGCATCACTATGTATGCTGAAAGTATTTGTGACAAGCATTTTGGAACCTTTAATTGTCAACACTTCATCTACTACAAATGGAAATGAGCTGTTTGTACGAAAACATTCAGGCAAGCCCTTTTGCTAATACGTAATTTGTTTATGATGAAGTACACCTTGCACTCACAATAAACAAATGGGAATATGGCAATTAACATTGATGTCTGGTTTCATTTAGAAATAAACATTTTCTTGAATTCCTCTGCTAAAACTTTGACAAATAGGGTCTGTAAATGAAATATTTGAGGCCGGCCTAAGATGAAAATTCCCATGCCAGGTTAACAAAAAAGATTTTTTTAATTAAGGAAATAAGCAACATTTAGATTTAATGAGTGGTCAGTCTGTGTCCACACTTGTAACTATAAAATAAAATAAATATAAAATTGTGTTATAATGTATGATAAGTTGATAATGATGCTCACCCGATGGAAGGGTATACTTTTTGTTTTAGGGACACTGGTTTGGGAAATTTCTCACTGCTTATTGATGACTTTCTTTGGTTTTTTTTCACTATTTAGTAGGGTTGTTGTCTTTTCGTCGAAATACAACTATAAACATGAATATTTGATTCTATGCTAGTTTTATTTTTATTTTGAGTTCAGTTGATAAAGTGATGCTCACCCTCTTGACAGGTATATTTCTCGCTGAAGGGGTCGGATTGGGAATTTTTTTCACGGATTATTACAGGCCTATACACTGTTTTTTTTATTGTTTGGTAAGGCTGTTGTTTCCTTGGCGCTAGTGTTCACTTTTGTTTGTTTATTTACATGTAATCGTAAAAATGTAAACCCTTTATTCTAGATATTTTATTTATAATTTAAGGATATTGTATACCACAAGACGGTTACACGTTTGAAAGCAGCCTTAATTTTTGGTACAGTATGTTGAAGAGCCGCAACTGAATGCAACAGACACCCGAGAAACCTGTAATCTGTAACTCTTTTGGTTAGAGACGATGCCGTCTTCAACTTCACAGTAAACTTATCAGGTAAAATTAACAAAGAACTGACTGCGAGATTTTGTTGTATCATTTTTTTTTCACGATTATTTGTTAAGCGCAAGATCGTGTTTCATTTTAAGAGAAAACTATTTTATTAGCTTTGGGAAAAAAAATAAGTGGGAGAAAAACAGTGGTAGAAACACAGCTTGACCTTAAAAACTATTATTACAGAGAATAATGATGATACACGACAAATGCAAATGAGCAACACTTATTTCATTATTGAAAACTATACGACCGTTTACCTAAATTCAGCCAGTCTAGCCCAGATTTTCTCATCAACTCTTTAAAATTGATTCTTTGTTAACGTTTATTAGACCAATTATAACGCTCATTTAAATAACATGAAGGCCAGTGGAAGAAATTACCGAAGCATCAGACCTCAGACATTAAAATCTAAATACTTGACTAATACGTAGTATACGGAACAGGCCTGGGGGCAATCAGAGTAGAATACAATAAAATATAAAAGTGAAAATAAAAACAAACAAACAAACAAACAAAAAACAAAAAAAAACACAAAAAGAAAACAAGAAGATAGCACACAAAAACAATAATGCACATGAAATATAAACGTCCACAAAAGTGCAGGAGAGCTACTAGCTGGGGTAAGCATTTCCTGCTTCGTCAGCGGCACCCGTCACATTGCAAGAGAGTTTAATCCGGGTGTCAGTTGGGTAACACGAGATCTAATTATATATATATTTGCTTATCTGACAGATAGAAACATCCAATCGGTCAACAACAAAAACAAATATTGATGGTGACCATAATACTTCTGAAGTGAATAATACTATAATAAAAGACCGAATCCATCCAACTCCCAGCCTTTCAAGCTTATTTAACAGGATATATGGTAACGAATTAACTGTGAAATACATACTATGTAGGCTAAAGATGTTGATTTATTGCCAACAACATGACTGAAGGAGGGAAAATATACAATTGGAAAGCCATAACCATCGCGTTTGTAATTAAGTTTCCATTTGATTTCAAAGGCTGTTTCGTCTGTGTATAGGTTTAGATATGATGCAGACGAATGTGAATCAGCTGTCTATTAAATCAACGACCAACCAAAAAAGTAAATTCTATAACAAACATTTAAGAAATAAGAATTTTGTTTTGGTATGTTACTCATTGGAAGTAGTAGTCGAAATGCATTTTGCGTAAAACACGAAGTGTGGGAGGTGCACAGTTGGAATATAAAATAAAGAGTGTTACATAAATTCCTTTCAGTGCATGGTATAGGAATTGCGGATGATAATAAGTACGCTATAGGCAAAGCCAATGTTTTGCTATAGACCTCCCCCCGAAACCCCCCCCAAACAATGATGATCAAACGTTTTAATATTCCATAAATAGTCTGTAAAAGTTTCATAAAATATCATTAAACGGTGTAGGGGAAGTTACGGTAACGTTAAATGTTCCATTCTGTGAAATAGAATAAGGGACTATAGTGAGGACACCAAGTCACTATATACACTTCGCCAGCTTGAATGTAATGTACATACCTGTCTAATACGTTGAGCCTCTCATGTATTTTTCCTATTTGCAGCACAAAAGCAGATATTATCTATTTACTTACAAGGAATCAGATCGTCGGAAACTGAAGACTTCATTGACGAGAATGGTAATACATTGACATACTTTCAATGGGACGAGTCCGGCTTGAAAGGGAAAATATCTTCGCACAGGCAAGCCACCGACTCGAATGGAGACATGTGGAGGTTATTTTCCTAGATCGTATATTTGTCAATTGATGCTTAGCTAAATAAAATGAAGACATTGTATGTGCATTTACACTATAGCAATCGTGATACGCATTGCGATGTTATATAAACAAGAATATCATATACTTTGATAGAGACGCATGTGGTCTCTTCGCCTCAGTTTATCATTCGTATTCTTCTTCATGGATGTTTATAACTAAGGAGGAACCTTTATTTATAAACTAATTTGTTTTTGTTATCGGAATATGCGTTAACCAAATAATACAACGGCATGTTACTATAACGTGTACATTCTGTCACGTGATTGCAGTTCAGGAAGTGTTTGAAAAAATATAGACATAAGGAGTACCGTAACAATTTCGCTAAAATCTGTAAAATAAAGAGGATATTCATTTCCAGTTATGAATAACCATAACAGAAATGGTCATTGGTAACGAGAAGATGTGACTTTTGTGAGGAAAAAGTGCCATATACTCGATAGTCTCGTTCTTTTTTCTTTTAGTGATATCACACTTCTTGAACTATTTTATCTATATTGGGACATTTTTACCACAAAAAATTTTTGATCGAAGTATTCGAAATAGAGCTGAGAATGTGTACTTGTAAGTTGCTACAAACGTTTATAAATATTGTTTCTTGTGAGCAATTTGCATGCATGCTGTCAGTTAGCAGAAAAAGTACAGATTGGGATTTTCAATTCTACTAGTATTTTAAGTAAATTTTATGAAAAACGTCTACCGTCATGATGATTTCAAAAGTCTTATTTTCCCAGGTTTGTAATGGTATGCAACATTAAGGTGCTATTTGTGCTGGGAAATCCACGTTAAACTTCTAAAACCTCCTTTCTATCATGTAAAGAAATGGAAACGTTAGAATTGATCAGTGAGACCTTCATTTAACTGAAAGCCTTTAATGAAAGTTATTACAGTCCAACCACATAATTGATTTCAATAGAATTTTTGTTAACATAAAACTGCTGAATATATTCAGTCATTTCTTTATTTGATTATTTCTCTAATCTTTGTCATTAAATTTTCAGTTATTCCTTTTTTTATTTCATTTGGGCATACGTCACAGGAATGTTTACTTCAAGAACAGAAAAGTATAAAAATATTCTTTTTCCTGAATAATATATGTTTTAAAACAAAGTAATATTCTTCTTAAAGGAAATTTAATCCTCCGAAAATCATCCATTTGTCAAATGTAACTTGTATTGTGTTTCTGTTTTTGTGGGACTGTAGGCGGGTTTTAAAAAAAACCAAAAAAAAAAAAAACAAACAAACAAACAAAGAAACAAAACAAGACACAGTTTTAATTTGAACTCTTTTGCATCATTGCAAGTTTCTGTTTAACATTTTGTACAATTTATAATCAATATCAATAAGTTTTATGCTCAACGTCTAAAATGCTTAATATGAATTTCATGTATCTGCTGATGTCGTTTATCTCAACAACGAGAACTAGTGATATCTCAATTGGAAACATTCATATAGTATCGGGAAGCACCGGTACCACAATACTTAACAGAAAATACAAGACAAAACCATTAATGGCAAGAAGCAGGATTGAATGTTTCATATTTTGCATCGTGGATGAACATTGTCAGGCACTTATATTTGATGAAGAATACATTGAGTGCATTCAAAATGAGCTTTGTGACACGAATAGCATTGAAAGGAATAACAATACATCAATTTGTATGCTGAAAACATTTATGACAATTTTGGAACCTTTAATTGTCAACACTTCAACTTCTAGAAACGGGAAAGAGCTGTTCGTGCAAAAACATTCATGTAAGCCATTTTGATGTTCATACAAAAAATATTCAAGTAAGCCATTTTGATGCCTGTGAAGAAAAAAACATTCGGGTAACTATTATCCTATTTGTACGAGCACATGCAAGTAAGTATTGTCGATGTTCGTACAAAAACATTCAAATAAACCCTTTTGATGTTCGTACCAAAAGCCCCTTTGCTACCACGTAAACTATGTTTTCATGATCAAATATATTTTGTACTAAAAGTAAACAAATGGGCAAATGTCAAATGACCTTCATTTCATTCAGAAAGAAAAATGTTTCGAATCATTCTATTTGGATTCATTCTACAGTACATTCTCTATAATTTTTATCTCCTTTGGTCAAGGGATGTATGAAAAGCAACATGTTTCTTCATGTTTACTATGACATTTTAAACAAAATATAACAGAAAAAAATATGTATCACATGAATCACATTTTTCATGATTTTTATGTGGAGTGCTACTTAATTGTAAAAATATAAACCCTTTATTTCTTATATTTCTTTTGTAATTTAAGGATACTGTGTATCACCAGAAGGTTACACGTTTGAAAACAGTCTATATTTTTGGTACACGTATGTTGATGAGCCGAAATTGAATGCACCAGACGTTATAAAAGCCTGTAAACTTGACTGTGCTTATCTTTTGTTTTTTAATAGCAATGCCGTATTCAACTTCACAGTAAACATTTTAGGTATAATTATCTAAGAATTGAATATGTGAGATTTTGCCGTTTCAATTTTTACGAATATTCGTTAAGACCAAGTACGTCTTTCATTATGAACAGAAAATGAATCGCATAATAATAATAATAAATACCCATACAAACAACGGCATTATAAGTTGGAGAGAGAGAAAAACGGCAAAAACACTACAATCACACAGTAAAGAATGATGGAGACACATTAAAACAACTCTTATTTCATTGTAATGTTCCTCGTTCCCCAAACAAATTGGGGGAAATATGTTTTTCTTCTTATTCTTATCATTCTTCTTTCATGTGTACTTTTGTCCAAGTATCTTCTCAAAATACGGTCTAACGGATTGAAATCAAACTTGGCACAAATGAAGGTCAACATATAGATGTATAATCGCTATCTGAATTTTCAAACATGGCCGTCATTTTCAAATAAATCATAAAAAAAGTAGCAAACAAATCTGAGCAACTTTTTATTTGGTTCAAAAATAGGTCACTACAAAGGCTTCCGGTCTGCCATATAAAAATATAACAAATGGCCGCCGATTTTTAACAAATTTGAAAAAAAAAATCAGAGATCCGAAGAAACTGATTTTTGGACTTGCTGTGACAATGGGAATGTTTGGAAAACATCTGTGCTGGTGTCAAACACAATTTATACTAGTTGAAAATTGATATAATCTATTGTTTTGTATCGTTTGTTAATCTAAAATGATCTGCTCTAGCCGAAACTTTCTTACTTAATACTGAAATTAAATTTAGATATTGTTTTAAAATCAATAATAACGAGTCTTTCAATGTCATGTTGCCTAGTTAAATGTAAGAGACATCAGAGTAAAATATAATAACAAAAACAGAAGCTAAGAAAAACCAGACAGTACACACAAAACTGAAGAATTCGGAATTTAAACTTCACAAAAATACCAGTAGTGCCACCAGATACTCCGGTAGGGCAAGCATTTTCTGCTTAGTTTTCGGAACCCGACACATTGTAGGAGAGTATAATTAGATAACGTCAAGTTTGGTAGGTTGTCAATTCATTTAGATATAAATTATTACTGAAGATATCTTGTCTCATCAGTGAGATAGAAACCTTCGATCGGTCAAATAAATTGTGATTGTGACCGTAAAACTTCGGTGTAGTGAGGGATGATATTATCAAAGGCCTAACCTACTCCTTTCTGTGAAATTTATACTCCTTAAGCTATAGATGGAGTAATAACTAGTATTTACTTCAACTATGCAAGCGGGTATAATAGTCAAATAACACATAGTACGTTGCACTTCCCATGTAGTTACTTCCCCATGGTTTTATGTTTTTTTTTTATTTGAAGCACAAAAGCAGAAATCAGCTATATACTTACAAGGATATAGATCGTCAGAAAATGAAGACTTCATTGACGAGAATGGAAATTCATTGACATACTTTCAATGGAACGAGTCCGGCATAAATGAGGACGGAAAATATATTCGCACAGGCGGGCAACCAACTCGAATGGAGCAATCACGAGGTCTTCATGACAGAACTTACATTTGTCAATTGTTGTTGAGCTAAATGACATGAGGACATTCTAGGCGCGTATTACACATCAGCAAATCTTCAAACGCGCGATGTTTATTAGATCTACTCAAGATACATATGGTGTCTTTGCCTAAAGTTACATTTGTCGTATATTTTATGTATGTTTAATCACGGAAGTACTACAGTAGAGATTATATGATAAAGTTGATGATCTCTAGAATTTTTCAAGAGAATTCGGATTAAATTTGGAGTATGTTAAAAATATTATCAAAATCAGCCCCAAAAAACTTAAATGTTTCAAATAAATTTGAAAATTGTACAATTAAGTTTAATACATGCCTTCTTGGAAAGTTTCAATGGTGTTAATACATGTGTTGCACTAAAAGTGAAGATGACAATATAGCAAAATTAGAAAATATAGCCGAATTGTGTGAAAACAGTTTTTTTCATGGGACATTTTTATGTAGAAAATATCGAGCGCTTTTGTCGAACTCTTTGATACTGATACAAAAATAGCCTTTTGTACCATTGCAACTCCTGAAAAAAGATTTTGTTGTTCATAACTTGCGCTCCTATATTTTGGGATTAAAAAATTATCCTACTCCTATGGAAAAAAATCGATGGAAACTGTGTAGAGTGTTGTTCCTTCCTTGTGACTAAATTATGACACAACAGTCTGTATTTTCATCTTAGCTTTAAAATAACCGAATAGAAAATCTCAAATACTAAGTTGAAACTTCGGCAAAATAGTAGGCTTGAAAATATCATTAGTGAATTTACCACTAAGTTTTCATTCTAGGAATATATCATAACGAAACAATATCATGTTCCATATACTACAACGTACATAACACAACTTCAAGTGAAACTCTGAAAGAACGGAACAACACAAGTGATCAATAGAAACACACCAAGGCACTCCTTGAAGATACACTTGAAAGTCAGACACATTAATGACCAACATATCCTGACTGAGGATAGGCTCGTGTCTGTGGTGGGGTTACAATAGTTATATAAGGCCTTAACCATCCCTTTAATGTACGGTAAAAAAACGAACTGAAACGACAAATAAACACACCATAAAATGCACTCAGTAATATATCCAATTCTCCTTCATGGAATACCTCAACATACAAATATAGACACTATGAGATGTCCATTTAAAGAACGATCGCTGTTACTGAAAACTAGCTCAAACATATTAAAGAATGACAATACCATCAAAAATTATTAGTGTAATGATAGGTCACCATAATTCCAATGGACTGGATTTGGAATACTAACGTCAAGTACTACTAGGTAAGACTTGATGCAGTGCAGTACTTACAAATAATTTAGATTTTACGTAAGGTTGCAATAAGGGTCCGAATATTTGTATTTGGGAAAACAAGGTTCATAGAAAAGGCAATGGTTTGAAAATCGTATCCCTTACGAATAAGTATGTTAAGAGTAGTTAATTAATCCATAGGATCTTGTATGAAAGAATGTGCTTTATAGAATATATTTCCATAAAAATTGGGTATGCAATACCATTTTTAATAAAAAAAAAAACAACCTGTAAGTGCCATTATATTTATGTATCAAACTTTTGTAACGGTGAAAAACTTAATATACTTGTCATGTCTAGTATACAGTATTTTGGCTACATCAGAGCTGTTGAAAACCTCATAGCTTTCAACCACTCTGAGAGCAAATCAAGACACTCTTTGGTCTTTGAAATGTGGCCTGATTTTGTTCGTGACGGTATTATGATGGAGGATGTTAGACAAAATAATGGCTTTATACCATACTTTAAAAATGGAAATGGAAGAAATAAACGTTCCTTTCTTCATCTCCACGTTAAACGTTAATCAAAAACTGGTTTAAACAATCTGTGATAAAAAAAAATATCCAGAATGATGGCCTCGTCCTTACAATGACAAGGTAGTCACAGAACCTGGAGTGTCAAGCTTCAGAAAGAGAGTGTAGTAAAGTGAGCGGTATACAGTGGAGTTTAGTACAAATGTGATGACCGAGGTCCAAGAGGCTATGAAAGGAAGAAGACCATCTGTCGGGACATCATGAAAACTTAAACATGTTTGGACTTTTCAGGCGCGTAGCTGCCGTTAGGCAAAAAAGCTTTTGCCTGCACTTAATTTTGCCATTTTTTAAAGATAAAATACATTCAGGAGAGGCATAAATGATGCTCTAAAACGCTATCTCCGCGGAGCTTCGTGGGGGGGGGGGGGCTTCGCCGTAATTTTGCCTACACTTCAATTTGGCCTCAGCTACGCGCCTGCTTTAGTTCCGTGTGTTTCGACATATACGAACATTTTATGTTTTAGCCTTTGAATGGGCATAACAGGCATAATACTTAACTTGTTTTACTTGTTAGTCATGTAAAAAAATACATTTAACAGATATCTTAAAAAATGTCTGCGTTTATTACGTAATATATTGTGTATGTTCCATTAGAGTAATTAGTGGTAACGTCTATTCACGAGTTTCCCCATCACGCATCATACACTATTCAAGGGTTTGACGATGTTATCAATAATCTTGTTATCCAACATTACAAAAGGTTCATGAATAGAGCCGTTTTAATTTCAGTTAGTTTGGATTTTCTACATTCTTTCGATCGACGACTGGTATATGTATATTTCCGTCCCTACTTCAGTTATGAAGAAGGTAGCACTTCATCTTCTCCATTACTTCTCATACACTACTGAAAGGAATTAAATTAAACTTTCACAGAATATTTATGGAATATAGAAAAGTTTGATCTATTTAAGGGGGAGGGGGTTCATGCAAACCATTGACCAAATTTTACGATGATGCATATCTATCTCTTATTCGTAATGTACTGAAAGAAATTCATGTAACTTTCAAGCACTCTTGTATATTTTTCCAATGTGCTCCATAATTATTTTTTTCTGGTACTTGAAACTAAATTACTTGTTAAGTTAGATTTTCATTAACTTAGGTTTATTCTTTTACACAATTCAGTATTAAGAAATTGTCTATGGATTTATATTTGTTTTTGGTGTATTTGCCGCCAACTTTTATCGAAAATGTTAAACGAACATGCATTATCTTAACAAAAAATATATAATCGTTTCATTGTATTTAGACCGATTAGGGGTTACACAATTTTGACGATAATAAAAAAAAATGAAATTAAATTAAAAAAAATATATATGTAAATAAAAATAATAATATCAAATAACATTCTGCAAGACAACGGGAAAATATTTCATTTTGGCAGTATTTTTCGTAGGTTAGATAAATCATCCATTGGTTCTACTGAATGTTTACGTTTTCACAAAATGATCGAAACATACATTTTGATTACCAATTAACCGGAAGTCTTAGTACCAAAATATCCGTTATGAAGTTTTTTGGGGCTTGATTATAGAGACAAGTGATACACATTCTTCTGTCTCATACCTAAACCTAAACATAGATGAAAAAGACATTTAGAACTAAACTTAATGACAAACGTGATAATTTTAGCTTTCCAATTGTTAACTTCTCCTTTCTAACTCGTGAAAGTGGCAATATACAATAACTCCAGCTTAAGGAGCATACAGTTCGATACAATAGTGCATGTGATTTGTACATTAAGTGTAAGCCAAGAGCATGTCAAAACCCTGCAGATCTAGCTGAGAATATAATTTCAAGGATGCTTTTTTTAAAAGACTGTATAATTTGTTCTATGAAAACACTGGGTTTGCTCAGAAATTTTTCAATAGAATAGTAGGAAAATGAGGTTTTTGATGGAGATATAATTTGACCTTGAAATGTTCATTTTCTGTGCATTTTAATTTTAATTCAATTTACCAAAGTGACGTGGAAAGTTTCGTCTTTTTTTCTTGATTCTGATGGTACAAATAATCAAATTAAACTTTTAAATTAGTAGGCTTTTTCACCCGATTCTTACATACATTGAGACGCAACTTGCTTAGACGAGCGAAGATACTGTCAAAAAGCTTGAAAGACAGTGGTAAGTTTGGTCTTTAAGGATATTATTCACTACAGCAATTTGTTTGACCGGTAGGAAGTTACTATCTCACAAATGAGGCAAGATATCTTCAGTTAGATTTCATGTCTTACCGAACTTGATGCTTACCGGATTAATAAACTCTTGTAACATGATGGGTGCCGCCAACGAAAAAGGACATGCTTACCCTTCCAGTGCACCTGATATCACTCCTGCTCCTTTTGTGAAAGTTTATGTTGCAAGTTCTTCAGTTTTTTTTATGTTGTCTTGTTTATATATATATATATATATATATATATATATATATATATATGTATATATATAAGGGTCTGAAAAATTCCCAACGATGTTAGAACTGTCAAATTTGCGATGCAAATTTTTGTCGTTCCCTCCGCGGGACTCGAACTCGTACCGTTGTGACATCTATGGCAACACCGCCTGCACTAAGTCCAGCGCCCTAGACCACTCGGCCAGCTAGGCTATATAAGTTGATTACATGCAAAACCTAAATATCGTTAAACACATCTTACCAATTTGGCACAGATTATATCTGTCACGGAACATTTAAACATTAATCATAATTTTACTTGCGTTAACTGCATAGCATGCTAAAAGCGCAAAAAAAAAACATTAAAAAATGAAATCAACAGATTTTTCCAAAATTTGCACAAATAATAAATCTTTACCTACTTTTACACATATATTTACTTGAATTTACATTAATTATCAATCTGCTCTTGTTTTGTTACCAACAGGCAAACACAGGAAAAATGGTCAAAATGACACTTTCTGGGGCCATAAATCCAAGAATGTTAACAGATTTTTCTGAAATTTGCATCAAAAATAGATATTAAAATACTGCTTTTGTTTCTTAAATAATAGGCAAAAACAGCCAAAAAATTAGCGAAAAAAAAGGCAATCACTCAAAAATTAGAAAATTGATTATCTTTAAATTTTCAGGGAAGATAGATCTCTTTGACTCAAAGAGCTTGTCGTGCTGCGCCCGGATTTATCTAGGATTGGCCATGGTTTCGCTTTATTTGTTCTGGCAGTACTAGTGCTAATCTTAGCTTAGGAAAGTACAGTTTGTGTCAATCTGCAAGCAGCTTGATTGTGTGCTTTAAAATGATGCTACCGGATATAGAGTTTGTTAAAGGTTACAGACCACCAATTCAACCAATGAGCATTTGGAACGTACGCAAAAATAGTCCTACGCAGAAATTACCCCTGTTCCTCATAGTGCTGTGAAAAAAGTTCTCATCTTATTTAAAAAATTTAAACAGTTTCTGAAAGGAAAAACATTTCTGTACATTTTATAGGTGCATTTTGCTTCTTGTGATGTGAAGCCTAATCTCCATAATGATTTTTAAATATACCCCTATCTTGTGAAAACACTGGGATTTCCCATGCTATTTATAGACCCTTCACTCCCGGTGACCAGTACTGCACTGCAAGTCTGCTAACCCCACATGCCATTCTGAGGATTGTGAGCTGACATATGTAGAATCATGCTGATATATAGTCATCTGCAGGTTAAAGTTAAGGTAAAGTCCAGAGAAGCCATTGAATATTGTGAAATTAGCATAGAAGCCTATGGGAAGTGGAATTAGTGGTTTTTAGCCTTAAGTTGAAGCCATGGCAAAATGGAAAGTTTCTTGAAATAGCTTTAAACTACTTGAAGATCTTGTTAACTTTGCCATGAGAGGAATACACTACAAAAATCCTTCAAGATATGCATTTTTTTAAGTTATAGGTCCAAATTATGGAAAATTGGTCTTTTTGGCTGATTTTTATGTCCTATCTTGTAAAAAGTGTAGAAAATTTAGTAAAAATATCAAATATTAAACTTTGAGGGCTATATTTACCTAAATATGGTAGTAATAAGCACTTGAAATCAAGTTTTGTGTAGATTTGAGCAAAAATTAGGTTAGAAATGAGGAAAAACTCACTTTCATTACTGCGGTTAAGGCCATATAAGCATTCCCCTATGGCAACATGGAAAATCCATTATTGAGCACTTTTTTTGCTTTAGGTGCCCTTTACTGGTCATGTTCTAATGTGAAAACACTGTATTTACAAATTTAAAGCCAAATATATCACCTTTTGTGAAAATTTAAAGATTTAGGATTTTTGACATGTGATCAAGAAAAAGGGGGAGGCATGTCAGAAATAAATTTTTAAAAATAGACCAATTTCTCAGAAAATGATTACTTTTAAAACTATTTCTTCATTAATATTGTTAAAAAACAAGTTGTGATTGATATTTTTTATTTGAAAAGTCAGAAAAAGTTCTTTGCAAATATTTAATGCATTTCAGTATGGTAGAATATTTTCACTTTTTTGCTCGCACAACTTGGTTACCCTATATTTAAAAATCAAATATTTAAAAAAGTGCTTGTCACATTTCACTGAAACTTTGCAAATGCATTCAGTATGTGTGTAGGAAGATACCTGTATAGTTATTTATTTTTTCTAAGACAAAAAGTGACTCTTTAGGTTACAGACCACCAATTCAACCAATGAGCATTTGGAACGTACGCAAAAATAGTCCTACGCAGAAATTACCCCTGTTCCTCATAGTGCTGTGAAAAAAGTTCTCATCTTATTTAAAAAATTTAAACAGTTTCTGAAAGGAAAAACATTTCTGTACATTTTATAGGTGCATTTTGCTTCTTGTGATGTGAAGCCTAATCTCCATAATGATTTTTAAATATACCCCTATCTTGTGAAAACACTGGGATTTCCCATGCTATTTATAGACCCTTCACTCCCGGTGACCAGTACTGCACTGCAAGTCTGCTAACCCCACATGCCATTCTGAGGATTGTGAGCTGACATATGTAGAATCATGCTGATATATAGTCATCTGCAGGTTAAAGTTAAGGTAAAGTCCAGAGAAGCCATTGAATATTGTGAAATTAGCATAGAAGCCTATGGGAAGTGGAATTAGTGGTTTTTAGCCTAAAGACTTGGGACCTGAATGAAGAGGTCACGAATTTTCGCTGCCCCCAAAAAATGTGCGACTTTTTAGCTAGGGAGTAGGGTTCAATTCTTGGCCCCTCGCAAGAGTAGAATTCATCTATAGTGCTCTATTTTGTCTGGAATCTAAGACTGATGTCTGTCACCACCATTTACATGTTGACCCCATGTATAGACTACTTCCGGTTTTAGGCCAAACGGGGGCTAAAAATTGGAAAAATAAATCCTCATTTTTTTTCACACAAGTGACCCTTCAGGTGAACTCCTGATCCCTACTCGTGACTGTAACAAATCTTATTAGGTTTCAGTGGCCTTCACAGGGTACAGGCTGTGGGATAAATGAGCTTTGGTTCCTGTTTTGCTCCTGTTGAACCCCACATGTACCAAAAAATGGCCAGAAATAGAGAGAAAGACCATTTTTGAGTGACAGGCCCATTTTATCGCATTGGCCCATCAACCCTCCCACCCCCTCCTCACCCCATCCACCACACACACAGTGATCACCCATCTTTAACTTATATATAACAATCAGCATCAGTACCACTGTGCAATTAATTGGCATATAATTTGCACAAGTTTGCAAAATACCAAAATCTAGACTTTTTCATAAGTACTGAGCACAACAAGGGTTAAGATGTCTCAGATTTCTTCTACCTGTTATGATTTTTGACATATTAAAAAAATATAGGGTAATACCCCTATGTTCTATTTTCAGTAACAGCAGCCATGTTTTTTGGTGAGGGGCCATAACAGATTCATTTTTGGAAGTAAACATGCCAAGGATGATTGTCACCAAGTTTTATCAAATTCTGTTCCGTGGTTTCAGAGGAGATTTTAAAAGAAAAGTTGACGATGGAAAATGAAAACGATGACGGATGCCAAGTGATGAGGAAAGCTTGCATGGCCTTGTTGGCCAGGTGAGCTAAAAGGGGATGTTAGAACATTATTTCCTATTTTATGTTAATGTCACAAAAGAAAATGACAAATTTTCCAATAAAAAAGGGGGATGCCAACCCCAGCATAGCCCTCTGGATCTGCCACTAGTTTTTCAATGACATACACAGTCATGACAACTATACACAAGGCATGAGATTGAATAAATTGTAACAGTTTTCTGAACAGATTTTCAGTGAGTATCAAAATATACTTCAGGGAATTGATATAACAAAAATGGATATGGTTTGTACGTCAAACAGACAACAACGCCACTGGAATGAAAAATGTAAGCATGGCCATTCTCTGATTGGATGACCATAGGAATTGAAAGTCTCAACAGGTGACTATCTGACTTCATGAGAACAATTCCCAGATTCCCATCCGAATCATTGGATGTGGTTATTTATATAGTATAGGCTACAGTTTTATCAACAAAATCTTCTTATGGATAAAGCCGTAGATTTTTAAATTTTTTGTTTTACGAAACCCCCACTAACCTAAATTTTGCCAAATTGGAGAAAAAAATTGAAAATGTTAAATTTTTAGATTTTTTGACCCAGTGTTTTTCATGCATAAAAAGTACAATTTTAGATTGATTGATTGATTGTTGGTACTTAATGCCCATGCATCAATATTTCAGCTATTTCCTGGTGATGAACATGAAATGGATGATAAAATGAACATGAAATGATGATGAAATGAAAAATGAGATAGGACACAAGAATAATAGGGTCAACAAATTTTGATTGCAACTGAAAGTAGGGAGAGACCAACTTTATTTTCTTAAGTTACCCATTTTACTCGCTATATATAATTACATATTGTTAAAACGAACAAAGGATTCTATAAGTATATCTCTATCTTCTTTGTTCAGTAGATCTTTTGGTTTTGAATAGTAGATTTTTGCCTTTTCTCTAATCGGATCTGTAGTCTTTAAATCACATAAATGTTTATTTCCAATTTCCAAAAGTGTGAAGATCACCTGTTAAAACAAACAACAATCTGAATTAATATGTTTTAAATGAACAGTGATGATATAGTATAAAGATAAAGATAAATAAATGGAATGAGAATTCCAAAAAACTTGCTAAAATAAATGCTGAAGTCAGTTTGTTCACATATATCACATGCTTCTATATAGGACATTAGCCCCAATCTATAATATTTTTAACAAGAGTCAGAAGAAAGTTTTTACTGCAACTTTTATACATCATTCCACAAACTATCAAAGAATCAAATGCAGGTACTAATTCTATGAGACAAGGACAGTCAGGCTGCGTTTTTTAAAAACTTTATACCCACTTCTTCAATAAAAACTGGAACCTTTAATTTGATTTCTCTAAGAGTAAATAAACCAACTAAAGCTTGTATTGTTCTCAACATTCCTGCATCATTTGATGGAAATCAAACAATAAAAATAGAAAAACTGTTAGCAATGCTAAGAAGGTGGTGACCCCCATAAGGAAATCATAAAGGAAACTCTGAAAGTCAACCTGTTGGAAAAATAAACTAGAGGCTTTAGTGAGCCTGAATCGCTCATGGTGACATCTTGTCAAAAACATAGTCTTTTCAGCCATCTTCAGCTGGACTCGACCCTACTATACTATCGTCACACAAACCATTACTCAAAAGTGCACATTTTTCTTATCAAGCCAGTTTTCATATTAAAAAATAAAAATCTTATGGTCAATTTTGACACTTCAAGGGCAACACTCAAACATCATACAACAGATCTTTAAGAAAATTTTGGCATAGGTCTCTCTTACCATGCTGATCAATTTCAACCTATGAAAACTACTAAACCCATTGGTATTTTCAGTTACTTCCACAAATTCTTAATTTTTAGACCTGGTGGGTATGAAAAAATATCCACACACAGATTACTAAGGATATCCTTACAAACATTCATGCCATGTTTGGTTACAAATCTATCCAAGGAGAAGATTTTCAAAGTTAGATATGTAAAATTCCGAAAAAAAAAAATTCCATTTCAGAACCCTTAACTCAAAGATCCCTCAACAGATCTTTCTGAAAATTTTGGCAAAGGACCATCACATAATGCTGAACAATTTTACTCCTGCTAGATTTTAACTGAAACTCTGCTATTTTTGAGTTATTTGCAAAATTCTGCAATTTGACCCCTATGGTCAATTCTTATTTTAAAACAGCTTCAGTGTTTTTTGCAAGATAAAAAATCTGCTTGCATAAAGAGTTAAAGATGTTCTGTGGAACATTTTGCTTCAATCCATCCAGTAGCTTCAGAGAAGACGTTTGAAAATGTTTACTGTGAGACAACAGCAGACACAAAGTGATGACAATAGCTCACACAGCCATAAGACCATGTGAGCTAAAAAGGAGATGTAATAGCTTCATGTGATGAAGAGTGTGTGAAAGTTAAATAGAATTCTATGCAGTGGTTTTGGAGAAGTCATAGAAAAGAAGATCCGCCCTGCTTGACCAATGACTAAAGTCCATGTTTTGTATCAGGAAACCCAAAAGTCATTCAGATGGAAAAACAAACCAGGAAGTACACAATTACATTATACCATAGAGTGAAAGTTTTATTGAATTCAATTCAACAGTTTAAGAGGAGTTGCAGATAAGAACTTGAAACAAATAAAAAGACTAATTGACAGCAAGATCACTGTATAAGCGGGGGGTATAAAAAGGAAATGTCTCACAAGAGCCTGAAACACCCACCTGTCTCATGGCAAATAACACATGGTAATACACTGCCATTAAATTTTTTTCAAGTGTTAATCTAAACATTCTTTATGTCAATCTTCATGTACAATGTTTTACATTTCTTTTCTTTTCTTTCCAAAACACTTAAGGTGTATTGTTTCAATAATTCTGAGTTAAAATTCCTCAATAAAAAAAATCACTGAACAAGACATTCACAAAAGGCAATAACTCCCAACACCAGTTTCTTGATTATCTTGAAAATTCTTGTGTTCATTGACCTTATCCAGTGATTTTGTTCCTTGTTTTAAAAGCAGTCCCAACCCTTTATTTTTTGGAAATTTGTGCTGTAATATCTACACACTGGGAAAATATGGTACGGGGGGACAGAAATGGGTCCATATGCTGATCCGAAACTGAAAACCAATACCGAACTGACAAATACATACTCCCAATATTCCTTAGGTTATGATTGTCAAAAAAAAACTTTCCTCAGAAATGAACTAAGTACAGGGCTGAGAAATCACATCTCAAGGAACATTTAAAAAAAAAATTATGACTGACAATTGGGAATTTTCCTCCCTTTGGGAAAAGTCTCCAGGAAAAACAGCTGATATTAAGCTGCAATAAAAGGGTAAAAAATCCCTGTTAAAAAAAAAATTCACATTTCAAGGGCAGCAACTCTATTATTAGTTTACAGAATTTCTTGCAAATTTATGTGGTGGTAGATAACATTCTGCTGAGCATTATTACCACCTGCCAGAATATTACTTAATACAACTGTGTTTGTTCAAATTCAATTAAAAAAAACCCCTGAATATGAAATATCAACTGGAAAAAAGAACAAACTAATACTTTTTAGAATTTTCACAAAAGCAAACATCGTTCAAAGTAAGAATATGGAACATGAATTAGAAACATGATTAAAGTTTTCAAAATTTTTAGGACTTCTTCAGCATTAAAAAGGTTCTGTATGATTTGACCGCAGCACAATTAACTGTAGAAGTTCAATAAAACTTCTACAAAAATGAGGATTGTTTGCAAAAAACCTGCCATAGATCATTCCTGTAAAGTTTCAAAACAATTGGCAAAGTAGTTTTAGAGAGTTAGAATTTAGAAAATCTTGTTTTCTTCACACCTTTTACTTAACATCCAAACCAAGTTTCATCAAAATCTGTTTAAAGAGTATGACATGATTTTTTGTTTCATACAAATTCAAATCACATTCATGTAAACTACGAAAATGACATGTTTGTGCTTCTCTTCAGACACAATTAATGGTTTTAAAATTTATATCAAATTGCTTGTACATGTACTAGCCTTTTAGATACTGATTACAGAGTATAGCCTGTTAAAAAAATAAAATGTAACATGTAAAACTTTGGATACGTGGAAGCTTTATCAGAAATTTTGGTTAACTAATATCATATTTAGCAGTGCTCTTTGAGTATACCAGTAGACCTTTCAACAAATTAACTTTACTCAATTCTTCTACATGTCCTAAACAGGTATGGATCCAGAAATTATAAAGGAGGGGGAGAGGGGGTGGCTCCAGTGATATCCAGTTCTTTTTTCTGTGTTATCTGTGTTAGCAATTCAACATAAAGACTTAGGTCACTCATGCCCTCTTGACTTTTCCAATAGGTTAAATGTTATATTATTTTTGTTCATATGTCAAATGCAGAAATTCATGAGACATATTATAATATGCTCTAGAAACTAAAATAAACCTTTGACTAACCAAGTACATGTAGACCTAACTCATATCCTGCCTATAACAAATGAGTTGAATAATACCAAAAAATTAGCTTGATGAAGGTGAAACCTTTTAATGCTCCCGAAGAAACATCAATTAAAAACAAATAATATCTTTAAGAGAAAGATAGCTGATGCAGTAAAATTTTGTTTTTTTTTTAAGTTTCTACATTTCATTCAAGAAAATAACACATGGCACGCAATTTCAGTTTTTGATACAGTTTTTTTTAATGCCACTTAGTTATCAGTATATGGCCAATCGGGAAACAGAATTGCTATCATGCGACTTGCGTTTCCATAGGTAAAAAGCGAAACTATACAGACTGCGTCAGAGCAACTTTGATAACTTTTGTCAGCTCTGATATAATATATTATACTCATAACCTTCAAATATAGTAAATTTTGTAATGATATATGTCCAAGAGCATTATACTAATTGTCATGGTCTGATATGTCTACAGGCTGAAATGTCTGGCACTGGTAAACATTATGGTTCTTATAATTTGCGAAACGTCTTAAAATTTCATTCTGTTTCCATTTGTATCGCTTAATTATGTTTTTATTATGATTTGATTCATTTTATCGAATTGTTTTGTTTCGATTCTTTCTTTTATTGATTATTTTCGTTTCGTATTGTTTCGCAATTTTTATGACTCGAGAATTATGGGTAATATTGATTACGCAATTTTCATAAACATCTGGGCACCATACTGCAGACTATCATGGCCAACCTTATCTTGGAAAAGCTATGATTTAAACTGTATTTAATTATCGAAACTAGCAAATATTTTCCGAGACTGGTTTGGCTGTCAATCGCATATATACAAGTATACGCAAATGAAGCTGCCATTGTGCTGATTTTCAACTCCTGAAAATGAAGATACAAACCGGATATTGATGCGTTTTCTAGCCACCATAAGTATACAGAACCAAGATGATAATACAACCATAAACGCTCCCTTTGGGAGCGTATAATACAGCATACAATATAGCAATACTGAAGAGGATGCTGTTATGTAAAATCACAAAGTATTGTTGCAAAGAATAAATTATTGTGCTACTATTTAAAATCTTTAATTCTTAAAGTAATTTGGATTGATTTCATTCTGTTTCAAATGAAAGCTTGATAGGTTTGGTGAAATTGAATATGACATAAATAAAACATTGATTTCAAGAGTTATGTCCCTTACCCAAAATCTACCTCCATAAATCTTTAAACGAAATGCATTGTACATAGAATATTTGTTATTAATTAACTTAAATTACATGTTACTATTGATAACCTGTTTCAGACAATATTATCGTATGATTTATCGTGAAAAATAAGCACAATTGTTTTCACCTTTTGGCATTTTTCATAAGAAAAAAAAATCACCTACCTATCTACTAACATCTGCAATTATAAATCCATAAACAACAAACCAAAATTCTTTTAAAGGTAGCCTAACAGAAAATCATATCATATAATTTAAATGGTTGAAAATATGAAAAGCTAACAGACAGTAGAACAACTGATGCAAAATTATGCCAATACAAATGTAGCTCACACTGGAGCTGATTATATAAATATATGTCTTGTCTTGCCTCCGTTCCAATAATTAGTATCCCTGGAAAGTACTGTAAATCTTTTGTATTGTCCACAAGCTTTTCGTCATATAATCTATAGTATAGCAGCAACTGTCCACCATGCTGTGCTAGTGCTTCAGTCCTTACTTTCTGGTATATAGCTGGCTGTGAATGACTTTCAGGTTCACCTGCAGATGAAGACTCTGACCTATGTTGTTGGAGATTTTTGCACTAAAATAAATATGGAACAACATCAATCAATCAAAAACATACCAGATAATCCATCACTTAGGAATTAAGTTCAAATATCAAAGATATCGAAGTCAGGTTCAAATTTTGCAGGAAAATAGCAACCGTTTTGAAATGGTAGGGACAAGAGATTGTATTTTAAAGGATAAGAATGAAAATGGGGAATACAATGTATGTACAGCAACCCAACAAAGGAATAAAATGCTTTGCAAGGCACAGCTTGATACGTTGCAGAGGTTAAACCATGAATACATTGTAGCTGGGTTAAGTATAGAAACATTATTCATTGAATTTTGACTATCATTACATATTTGACACAGGATATATATTTTACTAAAATCAAAGTGGTCACTTTTTGGTGCTTATTTCTCAATGGTTCCAGCCAAAACCTTAAATCAATCCCAACTTTCCTTTGGGGGTATGGCACATTATAGTTTCTGGTCCGTTATTCTTACTTGGCTCTACTGACCACCCAAAATACACATTCCAGTCTTCCTTTAGTGCACCTTGTAGTAAAATTTCTGAGATCCATTTACTTTTACTCAAGTGATTGTGTGGACATATAAAGAAAATACTTATTTTTTGTCACTTTTTTGGTTCCTCATTCCATAAAGGTTCATTTCTCAATCCCCAAAATCAATCGGTCTTCCTTTGAGGGTATGGCACCTTGTAATACAATTTCAATTAAATAAATTCCTTAATAGTCAAGTTATTGTCTGCACATCAGGAAAATGCATGTTTCTGACCCCTCTTTTTGTCTCCAAATTTCTAGCATGATCAAGTCCTGACACCATTTTCAGGAGTTATACAGTTAAATGTTTCAGACTCCTAATTGTAAAATGGTAGGGGCCATAACCCTCAAAATCATAACCCTCCTTCCTTTTGTAGTTTAGAATCTTGTTATAAAATTTCATAAAGATCAACCGACATATATTCAAGTTATCACATGAAAACCAAGTGTTCACGGACAATGACAGGGACAATGACAACGTCTTACCATTATACGTCAGCAAATTTTTTTGCAGTCATATAAAAAAACACCATATAAAGTGAAAGGTAACCAACATTCAACATTGAGGTTCTCCCAACAAGGAAGAAATCGAACAGTCCAAGACTACCCCACAGTCTTCAATGAATTACAAGGTTATCCTCACATCCTCGGGTAGGCTGTAGCTGACAACACAGTATATTTGTTCAATAAATTGATTGTACACAAGAATGAAAATTAAACATGACTAACAAGGGCAGATAATCCTGACTTAGGACATATATACAGTGTTCATATATACAGTGAAGCCTATCCTGCCTGAATACCTTTTGGACTAAAAATTGTTCAGTACACATATGTGTTTGGTTTACCTAGGTTCAAAATTCATTTAAACTGATAAAAAAGGATTGTAAAAGGTGTGTGGTATAGATGGGTTTGTTTTCTTTTTTAAAATCTGCTTTAGACTGGCTTTACTTTATTTTTCAAGGTTTGAATTCAACAGGTTTTGTTTTCTTTTGCAGGGTTTGGTTAAAACAGGACTTTTGTATATTGCAGGATTGGTTTAGACCGTCTTATTTATTTTTCAGGTTTTGGTTTCGACAGGTTTTATTTTTCATGGTCCAGTTTCAACCTTTGTTTGTGCAAGGTTTGGTTTAGACCATTCTATTCATTTTTTTAAGGTTTGGTCTCAACCGCTTTTATTTTTCAGGGTTTGGTTTTGACGGGTATTATTTCATTTTGCAGGATTGGTTTAGACAAGTTTTATTTTTAAGGGTTTCGTTTCGATGTTTGATTTTTAAAGGTTTGGTTTAGACAGGTTTTATTTCATTTTGCTCAAGGTTTTATTTTTCAGGGTTAGGTTTCAACAAGTTTTATTTTTAAGGGTTTCGTTTCAATGTTTAATTTTTAAGGTTTTTGTTTCAACAGGTTTTACTGTACATTACATAAGGATTAACTAATGCCAACTATACTTCTTATGAACTACCTCAACCACTGTAACTATCGAGGGTTTCTGTGATGGAAGGTGTCCCAGTGGCTCATTGTAAAAGTCCAGGGGCATAAAAACAAGATCTGCCTTTGAAGAAACTGTAACATTCTGTATCATCATCTTACCTCTCCAAGCAGATCCATATCTGAATAAAAAAGATTATAGACTAGAAGAAAGATGAAACCATTGCTCAAAGCATTGCTGGCATGTACATTATATCTTGGAGCACAAACCATATACACTGAAATCTTTTGAAACCAAATCCCTCTTGGACTTTAATATAGCAATATCTCTTTAAGTGTCTTCTGTATCTGTAAGTAACATAATAAATCACTGCTACAACTTCATGAACTTATCTAGATTATCTTAAAAACAAAAAATAAAAAACAACAGAAAACAGAAATCACCAGAACTTTGAAAGTTATTCAAGGCCAGGAAAAAAATATGTCTGTTTAAGGTTACCCTACCTACCCAATGCATTTGTATTTTTTGTTGAAATGCTAAAAAAATAATCATTTTTCAGTCAAGCACTATTAAAGTCATGAAATCCTTCCATAAGTGTCTATATAATTGTTAAAAAATGAAATGATTTTACAACATACTTACCCTACCGGTATTTTTTCATCCAATACATGTATAATCTTAAACAGAATCAGACGTATAATTTTTGGCCTAACTTGCAAGCATGGACTTATATTCATGTACATGTAAATCATAATTAGAAAGTTATTATCTCAATTTTTTTCACAAAACAAAAAAAATAAATCTGACATGAAAAGAGGATTTCTAGGGGTTGGAATTCCCCTACCCCAGATCTGCAAATGCTTTGTAAATCATCCCTTGCCATGTAAGGGAGTATAATACTAACCCAACACATAACCTACACATCCTTGCAAAGCTTCGAATCATATCTACATACATATCCTCAGATGCAGGACCTTGTTCCGATCGGTATTCCATATCTCGTAGATATGTTGATTCATATAAAATTACTTGTCTTGCACTGAAAATGAAATCTTCTGCAACAGTATGAACTCCGCTGAAATAAAATATAGACTTACGTTTGAATTCTGTTTATCATAGAGAAATCACAATTAAATTCCTACATATCTATGAATACATGTTATGTTCTCTTAAGAAAACAGATTTGTATGTGATCATGTGATCAACTATATTTGGTTAAAATAGGACAGTACAACTTCATCTTATATGCTACTTTTCAAACCTTTGCTAATTTTCATATATTGTCAAATAATACAGAGCCATGTGTTGGGCCCATTTCAATATATGCTAATGAGTCTGTCACAGTACATTTGTACATGTATCTACCGTCAAAAAACATGGTCATATGAAGATATTCATGGGGTATCACTTTTTGCAGTTAATAAAATATAATAATAAGTGTACACAGAGGAGGATGACAACACGAACAAGGACATGAACCAAGTGTATACAGCACCAACAAGGACATGAACCAAGTGTATACAGAGGAGGAAGACAACACTAACAAGGACATGAACCAAGTGTATACAGAGGAGGATGACAACACTAACAAAGACATGAACCAAGTGTATACAGAGGAGGAAGACAATACGAACAAGGACATCAACCAAGGGTATACAGCACCAACAAGGACATGAACCAAGTGTATACAGAGGAGGAAGACAACACTAACAAGGACATGAACCAAGTGTATACATAGGAGGAAGACAACACGAACAAAGACATGAACCAAGTGTATACAGCACCAACAAGGACATGAACCAAGTGTATACAGAGGAGGAAGACAACACTAACAAGGACATGAACCAAGTGTATACAGAGGAGGATGACAACACTAACAAGGACATGAACCAAGTGTATACAGAGGAGGAAGACAACACGAACAAGGACATCAACCAAGTGTATACATAGGAGGAAGACAACACGAACAAGGACATGAACCAAGTGTATACATAGGAGGAAGACAACACTAACAAGGACATGAACCAAGTGTATACAGAGGAGGATGACAACACGAACAAGGACATGAACCAAGTGTATACAGATGAGGATGACAACACGAACAAGGACATGAACCAAGTGTATACAGCACCAACAAGGACATGAACCAAGTGTATACATAGGAGGAAGACAACACTAACAAGGACATGAACCTAGTGTATTCAGAGGAGGATGACAACACAAACAAGGACATGAACCAAGTGTATACAGAGGAGGAAGACAACACGAACAAGGACATGAACCAAGTGTATACAGCACCAACAAAGACATGAACCAAGTGTATACAGAGGAGGATGATAACACAAACAAGGACATGAACCAAGTGTATACAAAGGAGGATGACAACACTAACAAGGACATGAACCAAGTGTATACATAGGAGGAAGACAACACTAACAAGGACATGAACCAAGTGTATACAGATGAGGAAGACACATGAACCAAGTGTATACAGAGGAGGATGACACAGGAACCAAGTGTATACAAAGGAGGATGACAACACTAACAAGGACACAAATGACACACGTACAAAACTTGAACAACAATGACGTCACTATACCATTATGCAACAGAAAAAACGTAAAAACTTAAAAACCAGAACCCCTTAAAATCTTTATAGCAAAGAAGATTTAAAATTTCCTACTTTGTTTTCTTTCTGATTAGAATGATGCCAAGGTTAATGAAAATTAAGTCATCTGTTTCAGATTGGTGTTTATTTGGACCTTAGATGTTTTTCAACTCCAACATGTTTTTAAGTAGCAGTCTTTCTAAAAATCAGATAGACGATGTTTCTTGCATGTCAAAAACCCACAGAATTCAGTTTTATTTCTTGTTTAGAAACAGTTACTAATCACATAACAAGCCTTGGTTTTTCATTTGGTTGTTGCGCTTGGGGGTTATATAAAGTTATATTGATTGTACATGTAATTGGCACTTTGCAAGAGTTATTAATCTTGATATGGTTTAAATTTGTTTGCTTTAAGTGTGAGATGAATGTATGATTTTCTATAAAGAGCAGATCAGATTGCAGAAATGGTTATCATTATGTAAAATTATGGCATATGTACATGTACATGTAGACTGAAAAAACATAGTTTGTTTCAATGGTGGGTTTTTCTACACTATGAATTACGTACCTCTTGGTACCGCTTGAATTTTATGTGGACACTGTAAAGCATGCTTATGTCTTTAGTTTATGATACTATTGACTACAAAATTCTGCTGCCCATAATAATCTGTTCGTACTTAATGCAAAAGTGACTAAAGTCCTAAAAAATCCCAGCTAAAACCATGGGACAGGTACTTAAGGAGGTAGACCTAGGGTAAGGGACATAACTCATGAAATCAGTGATATGTTCGCATCATACTCAATTTCACCAAAACCTCTCAAGCTTTTGCTTGAAGCAGAATAAAATCAATCCAAGGTAATTAGATACTTCCTTAAGATTGATGTAAAATGCTGAATACAAACATTCCAATGACTTTTAAGGGTTGTGTCCCTTACTCTGGGTCTACTTCCTTAAATGTACCATACTTGCTACTTTCCAGTGTGTGTGTTTTATTGTTGTTGTTCTTTTTACTTTGACTGACAAAACAGACTTGATGGTCAAAAAGAAATTAAGGCAGATCTATTATATCTAATACTGTTAGTTGATAGTTTTTCATTCATTTTTCTCAAAGATGACCTTGAATGAATATACTTTAAAGTTATAAAATAAAAACATTGGTCATCAAACAATTTTGAAAAAAAACGAGTCTTAAATACATCTCTGTCTAAGAATCAGGCAAAATGTATATAAGGTGTTGCACATAAAAGAAAAAAATACAAGAGATTTAATGTATTTACCAAGTACTTACATTTTGTAACCTCCAGAAATAACCATCAAAGTGTTTGTAAAATTTGCCCTTTTAAGATATTGATAGGTCAAATTTAGTTGAAATGTTCAATGGGAAAATGGCAGGAAAATTTTCCCACTTTTTCCTTATATAAGCAGTCAAAAAATATCTACTTCCCGGATGCTTCAGGATAAATTTAAATACATGTTGCTTTTCAGTTGTTTTCTAGATATATTTAATATATTTGAGGCCAAATTGAGAAAGATCATGTGCCATCCAGTGCCAGATTTTTACACAGAATGGTACTTAAATACAAACGTTTCAACAACTTTTATATAGATTCTGTAGGGAATTTTTAGTTTCACTTACATGTACTATTTAAAAATTGTTGTATAAAATTTCTCTAAAATATGTATAAAGAACACTTATCTAATATTTCATATTTCAAGAAGAAAATTGGGAGGTCACCGCACTATTTTCTTCTAATATAAAAAAAAAAAAATCTGAAAAAACTAAAACTTCCATCACACTTCTATAGGACATTTTCCCACCGATTATCTCCCCTAGAAAATAGGTCTATTAAATTAATGTTTGTAATTTTACCATATAAAGGAACATCTATATTCCAAAAAAATCTCTGAATAATTTAGACAATTTTTGCAATATTTTAAGCACTATTTGGTCATCAAAACAAATACTTCTGTATAATTTGTAAGATGACAGAAAACAGTGCTCTGTTTAAGGTTTGATCAATTTACCTTTAAATGTGGTGCTGACTTAAAGTCAAGGCCTACTCCATATAATTACTAACATAGTATCATATGTGATACCTTATTCCAGTTTGACTACGGAAGTTTTCTAAATCTGTTTTCATTTCAGGCAAAAGTTTTTCTGATAAAATATCCTGTAGCTTCTCTTGATTCGTCTTGGTGTCCATAAGTTCTTGGTAAGATGAATTGAAATGCATATTGCCCTTAATGTAATCCACATATTTTTGTTGACCTCCGTCAAGTTGTCTGAAAATTCGTCTCTTTGAATATATTTTATCAAGAATGTCAAGTGGTGAAGGCGAATAATCTCTTTCATAATAAATGCCTAGAGACTCAAGGTAATTTATATCCCAAGAAGAGGTAGATGGAAACCCATTTCTAGGACTTGACAACAAAAAGGAACCACGTTCACACGATTCACGTGACGAACTACTACTTTCGCTCAAGGATGATGATTGGTATCCCCCGCGTAACTGTGGTGCCACTTCGCTAGTCGCAGGGAGTTCACCAACTTGTGGAGGACTGGTCATACTGCGGCAAGGGGACGAATACAGTCGTTTCGCCCCAAATACCGTTCGCTCTAGATCGTTGATACGCTTCGGGTTGTTTCGACAGAATGTCAGGGAATGTACTGAATATGGCGGAATATTAATGTCCTATTCACTACTAATTTAGATATCATTGACTGATTAAGTGCCTTAATTTATTGGCAAATAAATAACAGGTCGATCGGTGATGTAGATTATATTCCTTAATTATTGGAGAGTGTCATTTTAATGAATACATCAATGATTCTAGGCACCGACCATTTTATTAGTAAGGGGACCTTGGAATCTTTTGAATAAAAAGCTTCGCCGAGCGCAGCATTACAGGTTTACGACCGCATCTATAGTTGAAATTCGTACATATAGGAAACTGGCCGGTTCGCCTATTTTAATAGTATTGTCATATTCACTAAGTTGCATAATTAACAATTTCATCATTAGAATCTCGATTTTCAAAACTTTATAGCTTTGTTATTGTATATCCAGTTTTGGTTCTGTAAAATGTTTCATTAAGTTGAAAGAATTCATATTTTGTAGGTGAATTTATAACTCTTTTACTTGAAAAATAAATTGGAAATGATATTTATATGTATAAACCTCTATTTTCATACAAAATTATTTTTAAATGTTTATATTTGGTCATACAGTATAATTACTGAATATTTATTTAAAAATTGCATGGATAAAATGAGTAAGTTGATGCCAACCAAAACCAAATGACGTGTTTAATTATCACTTTTTTTACCATGGCTTTGGTCTAAAGAGCCTTGTAACGCGTCGTATAAGAATAGACATATTTTATTAACATAATAATACCAATCTAATTATAGCATATGCCTTTTTCATGCATTGATTGTTCGCTTAGCTTTTAAGACCTCAGCGATGTCAGTTTCGGGTGTTAATTTCACTGATTGAAAGCCTACAAGAACAAAAAACTATTAATACATTTCAGATATTTAGTGATTGGAATTATAAGGATTAAACACTGTTTTTTTTTTTAATTCCAGAATTTATGGATGTTTAAAATCGGACCATTCATTCATAAAACAAATATGTTAGGTTTATGAGTGAATGGTCCGATTCTACGCATCCATAAATTCCTGAAAACAGTGTTTAATCCTGTAACATTTTTGTTTGTTTGTCGCTTGACTACAAAGAGCGCACCAACACATCAGCATGTATCAAATATACTAAATACTGACATATTCGAGGAAACAAATGTGCTTTTAAAAACATATAGTGACTTTATTGGTGTGTTTTCAAAAGGCAAATATATGTATTTGTGTGGAATTTGTTTCGGTCATAGGCTGGAAACTATGGTCAAGATTGACTGTTGCTAACCTGCTTGATGTAGTTGCAATTATTTTACTGTTTTACTTTTTTAAATTTAAAAAACTACAAAAATACCAATCATATATTACAAAAATCTTTTCATTACACATGTATCAAGACAATATATTCATTAAATCGTAGTTAAACTGGCGTCATGGAAATCTCCGATCTTTAAAATAAATAGCCAAACTGGAGGTACAAACCAGGTCCGTCCGTGCGACGTTAAACCCCCCTTAATTATTACAAACGAGGTTAACTTGATTAACAGAATCCGGAGAACAAAACAAACAATATATAACAACTTAATTTGATTGTGTGTTACTAATCTGAGATATATGTAAGTCACGGATACTCCATTTTATCATTGTTTTACCACGGAATGGCCATTTATGTCGCATTAGCGAGGGGGTAAATAACGACATAAATGAGCAGCCCGTGATTAAACAGCGATTAAGGAGGTAGACCTAGGGTAAGGGACATAACTCTTGAAATCAGTGATATGTTTGTATCATATTAAATTTCACAAAAGCCTTTCAAGCTTTCATCTGAAAAAGAAGGAAATCAATCCAAGTTACTTTGATGCTTACATAAGGTTGATGTAATCTGCTGCATTCAAACGTTCCAATGATTTGTAAGAATTGTGTCCCTTACCATAGGTCTACCTCCTTAAATGGAGTATGACGTCGCAAAAAGACCGTCATACGTCTATGACGTGGGTCATATGCTATTTACATTTTTACCACGGCTGATGTCTAAAGAGATTTGAAGCACTCATATGTTAGAATTTCCATAAACTAACTTATCACTGTGATATAAATAACGTCGATCGGACCTAAGTCCGCTATTAAAATAATTCCAAACTAATAAAACTTTGATAAAGGCACAAATCTTAATTTTGACTGTAATCGATTATAAATTAAATGATAATATATATATAATAACCAACACCCGTCTATCAAGTTAACTCATGAAACATCTACCACAACCATCTCATTCCTCGATACTACCAGTATATTATCAGAAGGTGAGCTGTCCCCAGACCCATACTCAAAACCAACTGACACCCACCATGCAATACCCTATGTCCACAAGCTGTCATCCACCGCACTTGACAAAAAGTATACCATTTAGTAAATCTCTTATGCTTAGGCGCATTTGTTCCAACGATAATTCTTTAAAGAGGCGTTTGGATCAACTAAAAAAACAATTTAAGAAGAAAGGGTTATAAGAACAGCACCATCAAAGAAGGTTTCCGAAAAAAATCATAACATCCCAAGGAGTAACCTGTTACAGTATAAGGCAAAGAAAAAATGTAATAGAACTTGTATCCTTACATATCACCCTTGTCTAAAAAATAGCAACACTACCATACGTGAACACTGGACCTCTGTCGAGAAAAAAATCCACACCTTTCAAAACCACCCCGAGCCACCCATGATTGCTTTCAGACAGTCAGACATGTTAGTACGGGCAGAAATATCTAAGCCCAGCTAAACTCTAGGTGCAAGTCGATCCTGTGGTGACAAAAGGTGTAAATGCTGCAAAAAGATGCACCGATCATCAACATTTACTAGCACGGTCACGGGGAAACGTTCCAAAATATTAACGTACACTGCAAGAGTGCAAATGTGATTTATTTACTTCGCTGTCCCGTCTGTGATCACCAATATGGTGGTGAATCCAACCACCTTTTCATAAAGGTTTAAATGGACGGAGGTTCGACCTTACACCTTACTTCCAATAAGTCAACATTTCAGATTACCAAAACCACGATCTTGAGAATTTCAACAAAGTGCAAATCATAATCGTGGAACATGCATAACATGCCAAGCGATCCACAGAGGTTGAAGGGGAAGGGTTTCGGATAAAGGAAGTCCGTGCCTTACGTCCACACGGAATAGATAAAAAAAAATAAGTTCTTCCATGCGTGTGTAGACTATTTTCTTTACAGTGTGTGTTTATATTATATATTTCTAGACCAAGCGGGTGTAGATGTACAGGTTGTGGCCTGTTAAATAAAACACGGAAATGAAATGATCTTTTTACCAACGTATTCTTTAAGTTTTGTTATGATTATTTGGTCATTCTAATTGATTGACTTTTTTTGCCTTGTAATGTTGTATATTGCTTTGGTGTCTCCATTGCAAACTCGTTCCGCTTTTGTTCAAGATGTTGTTCAACGCTATATCTTGTCTACATATTTTCATCCTTCTTTATCTCCATTGCTATACTGTTCATACTGTAATCCTTTAATGCATTGTTGTTGCAGTCAGAACTTTTTTTTATTGCAGGGTCTTCGTTGGTTGACTTCATAGCATGTATTTTCAGACATCCATTGTTTTCGGTTTAGTTGGAGCTCGAAATAACCCACAATTTCTGCACTTGATTGATTGGAATGGCTTGTAATGTCTCTCTCTCAATCTATCTATCTATCGATCTATATATATAGAAGGGTGTGAAAAATTCCCAACGATGTTAGAACTGTCAAATTTGCGAAGCAAATTTTTGTTCGTTCCCTCCACGGCACTCGAACCGCTGTGACATCTATGGCAACACCGCCTGCACTAAGTCCAGCGCCCTAGACCACTCCGCCAGCTAGGCTATAGAAAAATATAGCTTTCGCTGGCCGGATCATTCCTCCTCGTAGGATTAATCTAGGACTAACTTGGTACACGATGTATGGTAATACGGGACAGTTCATCTAGGCGTTATCATGTAGGATAGAGGATCAAATTAATGATGCATGTCACAACAAATCAATATTATACAAACGTCTCAGAATGTGACGACTCTATTCGCTACACTGCTCCATCGGATCAAATTGATACAGGGAAGATAACGTAAACTTATAGAAGGGTCTAAAAAATTCCCAACGATGTTAGAACTGTCAAATTTGCGATGCAAATTTTTGGTCGTTCCCTCCGCGGGACTCGAACTTGTACCGTTGTGACATCTATGGCAAAGTCCAGCACCCTAACCAAAAACAAAAAGCCTTGTCATTTTTTCACCTTTCATTGGCAATAACCATAATAAGGAGACGTCCGACAACTTCGACTTTATGAAAGAGTTAGTCTCGCTCTTCCAGCCGAAAAAAAAGTCGCTTTAGCCCTATATTATATGAATAGAAAAGCGGCCTAGTTTTTCAACAGGTAAAACGTCTCTTCTTTTTTTGCAGGATACACCAGGGAACAATAATGCCAACTTCCATTAAAATTTGTCCAGTAGTTTCAAAGATGTTTAAAGAAACCTTAGAGACGATGCAGGCGACAGATGCAAAGCGATTACAGCAGCTCACATGGCCCTCTTGAGAGCCTAAAAAAATAAAATATTGCTAGAGCAATAATTCCAAAAAAGGCTACCCGATTTTTCTGATTTTTTTTATTGAATGAGTCTTGTCTTCTTTATAATATAGAAAAGAACTGCATTAAGTTATCATGCGAAAAAAACCAAAACAAAAAAACAAAAAAAAAAAAAAAAAAAAAACAACAACAAAAAACAAAAAACAAAAAAAAACAGAAGAAACGTATTCCAAAAAATGCATTAAAATGGGCAACAACTCTTAAATGGGTCGTTAAATCAACCTAATTTTTAGGCAAGATCTCATCGAACTGAAAAGCCGAAGATGTCTTGTTTTTATTTCCTTTATCTTTTGTTTTCTTTTAATGTAAGCAAAAAACTGGTGTCACGTTCCTATGGTCTAATTTTACGAACAGTGGTCATGCATGTTTGTTGATGGATAAAATGAATTCTGGGAAGCTTAAGAATACCTTAAAAACAATCCTACTAAGTTTCATTAAACTCTTTTCTAGCAGTATTTAAACATATTTAACATTGACTACGGTGGATCTATCAATATCAATTATCATTGAATTCTATACAGTAGTTTCTTAAGATATTTTTTTGAAAGTGGTTACATTGAAACAGGGACTGCATGACTCATGGATCGTTATGGTGTATCCATCTCAGGGGCGGATCCAGATTTTAGATTAGGGGAGGGGGCACAGTAAAAATTTCTTGAGGTTAAATTTTGAAATATTCTTTTAGAGTGGATGCAATGTAGATACCTTTTGTGGTAAAATTAGGGAGAAATTAAAGTTTCAACCTAAAACCGCCTAAATCTACCCCTGACAACCAATGCTTTGCCAATTTTAGGGGGCGCACGCCCGCCCCGCCCCTGCATCTGCACCATGAGAACAGATTTGTTCAACGTGTCATAATTTTCTTTGCCGTTTTCGTATACCCCAGACTTGATTTTTATAAGAAGCTCGGGAGATGTTTTTTTTTTAGAAAAGCAGAGGACGCTTATCCTTCCGGTGCACCTGGTCCGTGCTCCCAGTTTATAGTGGAGTCCGAGTTGCCCATTTACTTTTGTTACTTTGTATGTATTATTTTAGTTACTTTATGTTCTTTGTTGTGTATGTCTGTTTTCCATGTCTGGTCTTTGTCCCTGGATTACATTCCTTTGATTACCGCTAGAACCTTGATTCACTTAATTAATCTTTCAATACCGTTTTTTTTTTTGTTATTTAGAACCTTGTTAAAAATTTATAAAGATCAACCTACTAATGTTAAAGTTATCACACAAAAACCAAGTGTCTACAGATGACTGCACAGATGACAACGCCACACTATTATACAATTGCTAATTTTTTGCTGTCTTATAAAAATTGTTCATGACGACAAAGACGGACAAGGTGCACTTAAAAAGGGGCAATGATCTAACAAGGGCTTGCACCAGCCATTTTCTAACTAATCAACCAAAATTTTTCTGTCTAAAAAGAGGTCCTGCAGGGTCCTCCTTGGATCTTCCTATGATGTCAAAGAGTACAAACCATTGTCTTTCAGATAATACTTTATTCAGAATTTCTTCTTTATCATCCATTCAATACACTAATATGATAGAAAAATCTAAAACTACAAATAAAACATATAAAACCTAATAGAAAATGAAAATCTACTGAAGTTAAAATATATAAAAACAATAACAAATCAATCATCACATAGCTTGTTATGTATCAGATACTGTTTATAGAAAAAAATATATTGTGTATTACAATTATTTCAGTTTTATTATTATTTCAAAAATGCAATATTTTCGCTAGTTCCGATAATTAAATACAAATTAAATCAAAGCTTTTCCAAGATAGGGTTGGCCATAATAGTCTGCAGTATGGCGCCCAGATGGTTATGAAAATTACGTATACTAGCGAATAATTTCCGAGACTTTGTTGCAAATTGCCTCTCAATCGCATATATACAAGTATACGCAAATGAAGCTGCCATTATGCAGTTTTTCAGCTCCTGAAAATAAAGGTACAAACCGGATATTGATGCTTTTTCTCGCCATAAGTATACAGAACCAAGTTGATAATACAACCATAAATGCTCCCGAAGGGAACGTATTAACCTGATTTCAGGAGCAAAGGTTTCTAATTTACGACATGTGGAAAGTATTATGTACCTGCTTCATTACAGTGCATGTATTCACATGATTAGAGTTCTTATAGACATGTCTAATGTTTATATAATACCTATATCATCAGAACACCACATTAAAAAAAGTTCGAACACAATAGGCATTTTAAAAAAAGGTTCAGGGGTTTGACAGTGGGTTGTCCAGAGATGATACATAAGTACATGCATTCCAGTCTTATGATGAACAATGCCACTATTTTAAAATGACTAGAAACTGAATGATACTGAAGACAACTGATAAATAATTGATTGAGTCACTGTTAACTGTCAACTAGATATAGGCATGTACACTCCTTGAGAATTTGAGGTTTCCTGCATGCATGATACCTAAAGCATGCTAAACACTCACCAAATGCATGATAAACGAACGCTTCTATCGTGTGTTTAAACAAACGCTCCCATTGTGTGTTTAAACGAACTCTCCCATCATGCATTTAAACACATGATAAACAAACGCTCCCAGCATTCTTTAAATGCACAATAAATGAATCCTCTTAGCATGCACTTGAACGAACAATAGACCAATGAAAAATAATAATAATAAATATTAAAGAAGAAAGCAAAAATCTAAAATAGAATTGTTCATTTAAAGGAACACTCGAAGCATATGTTTAATCCAATACTCATATTATGTGTTTAAATGAATGCTCCTAACGTGCGTACTAACTAACACAAAGTAATGTGTTAACAAATGATAGACAATGCAAAAATGCTAAAATTTGAAATGTAAACGTTTCAAGGAGTGTATGAATGAGGAGAAAACATGGTGCAAGCAAGCAACCATATGAAAAACATCAAAACTTCAGCCTTTGAAAAAAAAATGTAGATGGTCAAAATTAAACTAAACACTATGGCAGTATAATAAGTATTAGGTTCTTATACTGCTGAGAGGTTACTCCTTGAAACATGTGTACATACTTACTATAAATGTATCAATTCTCGCGGTTGCTTATTTTCACAGATTCTGTCAAGTGAACATATTCATGAGTATAAATTTTCAGTTTCAAAATATGATAAACGTTCTATAGTGTTAAAATTCGATTTTATGGTATTATTTTCTACTTTTTTTCTGTCCACCCTGAAAATAGCAAAAAAATTAGTACACAACAAAAATTAATACTTTTACAGTACCAAAATCTGCAACATTTATAGGATTGGTATTTGTAAGTAAAGGGATAATTTGCAGAAAGGAACAGAAAATAGAATACAATTGGCTCAAAGTAAACATTACAAATGCAAAAGCTGTCTTAGAAGCACAACTGTCTTAATATTCTACTGAAAATGGACCAAGTCTTCAGGAGTTGTTTTGAAAGAATGGTTGGTAATCTTTGTACAGAAAGGTCTGTTTTTTTTTAAATATTATCCAATGGATAACATTCCTAGATTTAACTATCTAATGGATAACATTCATAGATTTAACTATCCAATGGATAACATTCATAGATATAACTTTCCGATGGATAATATTCATAGATGGATAAATTGGGTTCAGGTCACTTTTGAATGTAAATGAATGTGTAAGAAAATGGTTTTTATGTTTCAAATTATATAAATTAGAAATTGCATCATTCCTTATAAAAACTTTATCTCATTGACAAGCAATATAATTTGATGTTCAATTCCTATCAAGTAGGTAAATATGTATCCCTTTCAAACTACAATCAACTAACTAGTAGTCAGTTCAAGTTTTTACATTAAAATATGTACAGTATATGACTAAATTCACACTACATTTTTTTCTGTTACTGACTTCATAAGTATTTGTATACATGTAAGATAAATAATAACAATGCTGAATCTTTGAATATAAATTATCTTTCAAAAGTACAAAAACTGCAACAAATAATTACTGACAATTCAAAACTTTACCACTAACAACAACCATTTGAAATTCAGAAAGGGGGTGGGGGGCTAGAGTGAAATTTTCTATCCTGCCTTCTTATTATTTAGGAAATACAGGATCTGCCTTTTAGTTCATCAGTATGAAAATAACAAAATAAATTATGACAGGAATAGATTTTGACTGTAATATTTGTTTATGGCCTGTCCTACCTTTTTACTTCGAATTTAATCCTAGCCCCTCCCCCCCTCAACAAAAAAAAAAAAAAAATAAATAAAGTAGTAGTTACCTAGAGGATAAAAGAAGTGCTTCCCTTCTTAATTGGTACTCCTGAAAATGGCCTCAATATCAAGAAATAAACTTTGAATGGGTTTCCAACTTTGATACTAAGAATATCTGGGCTTCTTGTGATGGCTAGTCCAGTTAGTCATGACATTCTCAAGAGTATACTGTGAAATTTTTCACAGCAAGACCAATAACGTGAAATTTAAATTGTCATGAATATTTTATATGAAGATGTTTATAAAACAGTTCAAAGAACAATTCTAAAATTTAAAACTGCCCTTAAGGAGGTAGACCTAGGGTAAGGGACGTAACTCATGAAATCAGTGATATGTTTGTATCATATTCAATATAACCAAATCCTTTCAAGCTTTCGTTTGAAACAGAATAAAATTAATCCAAGTTAATTAGATGCTTCCATAAGATTGATGTAAAATGCTAAATTCAAACATTCCAATGATTTTCAATAGTTGTGTCCCTTACCCTAGGTCTACCTTCTTAAGTCAACAGATTACAGAAACCCTGAAGGCACGAACTTTTTCAAACATTCACCAATTACTGTAAACAGATTAATTTTTGCAGTTGCTAGTTTTCACTGCTTCTGTGCAGTGAACATATTTGCAGAAGTCTATTTTCCCAATTTAAAAAAAAGATTTTTCATGATTTTCTGTCCACAGCAAAAATAACGAAAATTAGTACATTTACATTATTCATTGTATATTTTTAACTTTGTAGTAAATTTTTCCAGTGTACAGTCAGTATAATTTACCAATGAACATTGTGGTAATCAAGAAATAATTTGCATAGTGCATATGATGTTAATGGTCAAATACACAATTGAATCATTGTATCCCTTCTATAAATGGTAAAATCTAATTCCATGAGAGCAAACAATCTTTCCCATTTATTTTTGTTGATTTGTCAAGCTTAATACCATAAAGTAATTAAAAAAAACCCTGCATTATGATAATTCAATTTATCTACAATGACATAAAACATTTTTCAGACATGTAATTACATTTCAAATGATATTTGATGTCTCATATGCAATATTATACAAATCAATGAAGCATATAACACCAATAACTTTAAGTACTTCTCTGTATAAGAATCAGGCAAAATGTGTATAAGATGTGGCTCATAAAGAAAAAAGAAACACAAAGATATTTTTTTTGTACTTGGCAAATAGTTTCAACTCATGTCCTCCAGAAATAACCATTATTGTATGGTTTACTTTTTAAGATCTTGATAGGTTATATTTAGTTGAAATACACAAGGAAAAAATGGCAGGGAAATTTTCCTGAACTTTTTCCACATACGAGCAGTCAAATAATATTTAAATTACAGATGCTTCAGAATAAATTTTTCGGTTGTTTTCTAGATGAAATAAATATATTATAAATATATTGGAGGCCAAACAAAAAATTAATAAAAAAAAAAAAAAAAAAATAACTGGGAGAAAAATGATATGCCAACCACTGCCTGATTCTTATATGTATCAATATTAAATCTGTCACTCAGTTGAAAGAGGTAATTTGTGTTGGTACATTTACACTTGAATTTCAACATAAATTTTTATTATGTGCATTTCTGGAACAACTTCCTTTTCTGTGCAGCAAATGTATAATATAATTCCACTTCCTGGATAGCAGAGGTATGATATAAATGCCTCTATCTTGTATCTTGTTGATACATAATGACAGGAAGTATTGCAGAAGTTGTTGTGAGGTCCATGGAAGAGATTGAATGGAAAACAGCTGTAGTGTCCCTTTGTAAGCCTTCTTCAATATGAAATAAGGAATCACTATTTGTTTTTAACACTTTTGACTAAAGCGCTAAACATACTTTCTTTGTTTTTCAGTAAAGTCTTTGGAGAGTCAAACTCCATGACTTTACCCTTGTCAAGAACAATAACTCTGTCATAGTTCATAATAGTTGATATACGATGCTGAAAAAAAATAAATAATAATATAACAAATTTCAATAGATAAACTCAAATATAAAAGAGTTTTATTAGTTTAATTATTTATGCGTTAAAGTTCATATTCTAATTGTACGCATTTGTATATAAACAAAAATTATTGTGTGACATTATAAATTTGATTGGTCTTATTCAACCATAAATACAGTTACTAGTTCAACATTAATTCAGTAGGATTTGTAAGTCTGGTTCTAGTTTCAGTTTCCCTTCCCAAATTTCCAGTGTAGACCGTACTGAAATCCGAAGACCGATCTCCATTTTATTGTGTACTTCCGGGAAATCCAAACGCTGCTTCACAATGCAAAATCTTCTATTTTATGCTATTCTAAATATTTTTAACGCTTAGAACTTGATAATTGTCATTTTTAATCGACATTTTTACCGAAAAAATGATACTTCGCTTTTAATACTGAACTCAATGCTATGTTAATGACGAATCTCCATACATTTGAATGGTAGACTAGGACCCATTCTTACGAAACCACGGAGCCAAGTGACGAGACTTACATACCCTATAAACAATAAAGTGATTGCTATAATCATCAATTACTTGCAACACTTCCCCCTTCTCTAAAATATAAATTTCCACAAAAATACTTACAGCAATAGTTATGACAGTTTTATTTTTAAAAGCTGAGAAAATGACTTCTTGTAACTGGTTATCTGTAGCCAGATCAATGGAGGCTGTTGCTTCATCTAGCACCAATATTTTATTGTTTCTTAAAAAAGCCCTTGCTAGACAGAATAACTGAAAGTGAAAAAAAAAAATTATTGAAACAACATATCATTGATATGGAATCTATGTCTGTGGGCCCTGCTGTTTTAAAAATCATGTACATCAGCCATGCTTAACACATTCAATTAAATACACATTACAGCCTAGAAACAAAACAGTCACAGCAACACATTATCTTGAGCTATCCTACCTTCATGCCAAAAGTCATAAACAAAACCCTAACCAAAAGACAAAAAGATGTTTCACACGGAGCAGCTTGACACTACCATAAAGGTTGAACCATGAACAGTCGGGGCAAGTATGAACACATCATTCAAACTTGATACAGATATGAATTTTGATTACCCCACTTCTATCAGATATTTGACTGGAAATTTTATAGATTTTTAAAAAATCATCTTATGGTCATTTTTTTACCCTTGTTCCTGAAAGGTTCCAGTCAAAATCTAAAAAAAATCCCAACCTTTCTTTGGGGTATGGCACCTTGTGTAGTAACTACACAGCAATCCATTTCCTTTTACTGAAGTTATCATCAAGAAATAAAAAAAAAACCTTGTTTTTGGTTCCTTTGTAGCCCCCTATTCTTACTGTGCTCATAACCCCATAAATCTATCCCAGTCTTCATTATTGAGGTATGTCAGATTGTGGTAACATCTATATAAGACCCATTAACTTTTATTAAAAGTTATTGGCTGAACACAAGGAAAATGCTAATTTCAGGCCTTTTTTGCCCTTAATTCATATAAGATTCATGTCTTAACACCAAAAAATCAATCTCAGTGGCTAAAAACCACTAATTCCACTTTCCATAGGCTTCTATGCTAATTTCACAATATTCAATGGCTTCTATGGACTTTACCTTAACTTTAACCTGCAGAGGACTATATATCAGCATGATTCTACATATGTCAGCTCACAATCCTCAGAATGGCATGTGGGGTTAGCAGACTTGCAGTGCAGTACTGGTCACCGGAAGTGAAGGGTCTATAAATAGCATGGGAAATCCCAGTGTTTTCACAAGACAGGGGTATATTTAAAAATCATTATGGAGATTAGGCTTCACATCACAAGAAGCAAAATGCACCTATAAAATGTACAGAAATGTTTTTCCTTTCAGAAACTGTTTAAATTTTTTAAATAAGATGAGAACTTTTTTCACAGCACTATGAGGAACAGGGGTAATTTCTGCGTAGGACTATTTTTGCGTACGTTCCAAATGCTCATTGGTTGAATTGGTGGTCTGTAACCTCAGTCTTCCCTTGGTGGAATGGCACCATGTAACACAATTTCAATGAGATCCATTCACTAATATATTAAATATTAGGACAATCAGGAAAATGCTTGTTTAAAGCCCCCTTTTGGCCCCTAATTTCTAAAATGGTCAAGTCAATTCCAGTCTAACCACTGTGGTATAGAAAATTATAAAAAAATGTAGACATTCCTATTATATGAAATGTTTGTTTTTGGTCCCTAATTCTAATACAGTTGGGTCCATAACCCCCAAAAACAAAAGCAACCTCCCTTTCAAGGTTTGATACCTTGTTATAAAATAAAAAAAAAGATCAACCACCTAATATTCAAGTTAATTTGCACAAAAACCAGGTGTCTACAGATGACATCGACAATGACACACACAAAAAAAAAATAATAATAAAAAATAAAAATAAAAATAAAAATCATACACAAATTTTTTTTTTATAAATAGTAACAGCCCAGACAAAAATCTGTCCTGGAAAAACCATTAATCTAACCTTGGGATCAAAGTATCATTTGCAAATACTGGTATCTATAAACACATACATGTTCATTCAATGGCAAAAACATGAAGATTGTACTACATTGACATTTTTCTACATGTAGCATCAAAAGTGAAAGTAACAGCATGATATCTACTAATTATAGAGAATCACCAATGAACCTTAACTCTGTAAAATACTTAACACCACCTTCCAACCTTTGCAGCTCAGCAAAGATAAATGTCTTAACATATTGAGGTAAGGAAAGATTTTACCAACATTAATGACAACCTCATTATATTAAAAGAAAGTGCTTAAACCAATTTTTATTACACTGCATAAAAAAATAATGATTATTCAGATGTGTAGAACCCAAACTTATATTGGTACAGGAAGTCAGGTAGCTAGCTAAAAAGAGGGGTGGTGGGTATGAGTTCTGAGTAAAACCTTGTCTTTTAATTTTTTTTGGTGTAAATTATTGCAGATCTGTTTATGTTACTTTTAGATAAAGCATATTTTCAGTTGTATTTTATGTTTGTTTGTTAGTTTGTTGGGGTTTAACGTCCGAGCAGCAATATTTCAGCTATATTCAGACAATGAACATGAAATGGATGATAAAATGAACATGAAATGAAAAAAAAGGATGGGTCACAAGGATAATAGGGTCGACAAATTTTGATTGCCACTGGAAAAAGGGGGATGGGTAAGGTCGGGCAATTTAGCCTCCTGAAAATGAGTCATAAAAATCTAGATTTTTGTGTAATTTTAATATGGGATAATGGAGAGATACACAATGAGTAAAGCAAAATTTGCAGTCCAAAATCGAAGAAACAACTCTGAAATCAAAAGGGGAAACAACTCTGTAATCAGTACAGGGCCTGCTGTGCCTGCCCCTGATATTTGAACTTACCTGTTTTTGTCCTACACTGAAATTTTCGCCACCCTCAGTAACATCAGCATCTGTAAAATTAAGATGTAAAAGTCTACAAAAAATTATTATTATTATTATTATTATTCACAGTCCATGAACTGAAGTCCATTTTGTTGATACAAATTACATGACATTGTATATGTCAATCGAAACTGTGACAAAGGTCAACATGAATATATTAGAAACTGACCAATCAATTATTTCTTCTATTCCATCTTGAAGATAGTTGTTAATAATACTACAAGAAACCTGTAAAACAAACTATCTACTGTCGAGACTTTTGGTGATGTGTTAACTGTATGACAAGAATAAAGGGGGAGGGAATTTCTGTAAATTTAGTTCTTTGTATGAATTATCGTAACTTGAAACTACCAGAAATTTAGAAACTAACATAATATATATGTGTTACAGGGTAAATTGGAATAAAGGACGATCCGGAATCCTCCTAGGGCAAACTAGAATTCTGATTTCTTCTAGGACAAATTGAGATATCCTGATTCACCCTTAAGGAGGAATCTGGATTGTGCTGACTTAAATGAGTGTACATTCATTAAAAAGTTATAATACATGTAAATAAAGAAAAACTGGATTCCAACTTGCCCTGTAACATATATATCTGGTAAAGTGGGTTACTGTATCACTGGTAAAGTGGGTTACTATATCACTGGTAAAGTGGGTTACTATATCACTGGTAAAGTGGGTTACTATATCACAGACAAACACAATAAATGAACTATAGCAGGTAACTCTGTAAAGAAATATAATCTTTATTGAAAAATATCTCAATTTCTAAACAGTATTAATGGTAAATTTCAATGGTAAATGAATGTAATAAGACTGATTAGTTTTACATGCTGGCTTATATTTTTATAATTTGCCCAATTCTTACAAAGACTGGCATCTATAATGGGTAAATCTTACCAAGCTGATCTGATAAAGCAGAAATGACATCTTTCATCTGTACAGTATCTAAAGCAGCCCATAATTTATCATCTGGTAATGTGTTGCTGGGGTCTAAGTTATATCTGTGAATATAAAAACAAAATTTGAAAAAAAACAAAAAAAACTTGATTTAGTGATTGTGGTTTAACATATGGCAGATTTTTATTGTGGTAGGTTACAGAAGCAATAGCAAACAGCCAGGATGTAAAAACACAAGAAATGGTATACATTGTGTAAAATTCATTCCTTATTGTAGAAGGCTACAGGAGCAACAGCGAGCAGCCAGAGTGTAAAAACACAAGAAATGGCATACATTGTGTAAAATCCATTCCTTATTGAAGAAGGCTACAGGAGCAACAGCGAGCAGCCAGAGTGTAAAAACACAAGAAATGGCATACATTGTGTAAAATCCATTCCTTATTGTAGAAGGCTACAGGAGCAACAGCGAGCAGCCAGAGTGTAAAAACACAAGAAATGGCATACATTGTGTAAAATCCATTCCTTATTGGAGAAGGCTACAGGAGCAACAGCAAGCAGCCAGGGTGTAAAAACACAAGAAATGGCATACATTGTGTATAAAGTCTTTCTCATTGCTTTTACCATTGTTTCCCAATATCATGGTAACAAAATGTAGATTTAAATAAAGTGAAACCTATCTAAACAAATCCAACTTCTACATTTGTTCTGTTTAGACAGGTGTCAGATTTACCAAGGTTCAAAATACATTGAAACTGATACAATTAAGGAGGTAGACCTAGGGTAAGGGACATAACTCTTGAAATCTGCGATATGTTTGTATCATATTCAATTTCATCAAAGCCTATCAAGCCTTCATTTGAAATAGAATGAAATCAGTCTAAGTTACTTTGATGCTTACATGAGACTGATGTAAAATGCTGAATACAAACATTCAAATGATTTGTAAGAGTTGTGTCCCATACCCTAAGTCTACCTCCTTAAGGGACTTAAAAATGTTTCAATAGGCAATATGCACAATTACATATCATGTCCTTACTATGTACAAAGTTTCATGAAATTTGGTACAGTAGTTTCTGCAAAGTTGTGTTTGCAAAAGTGTGACCAGACAACAGAAAGAGAAAGCCAGATAGAAACAGATGGACAGGGCAAAGACCAAAGGTGGGAGACATAATTGAACAAAACTTATCAACAATTTCATGTATTACCTTACAGTTCCTGCAAATAAAACAGGATCTTGTGGTATTATTGCTAATTGAGATCTTAGTTTCTCTAGTGGAACCCTGGTGATGTCTTTTCCATCCACAGTTATCTCCCCTTCCATGATTTCAATCATGCGGAACAGACTAAGTGTTATGGATGACTTCCCACTTCCTGTTCTACCACATAAGCCAATCTAAAAAAAAAAGACAGAATTGATCATTCTCACCATATTATGTGCAGTATATTGAATACCTCTTTTCTGCTTCCAAATAAATATTGGTTTTGGCAAAACAATTAGACATTTTATAGTTTATTTTACACAAAAAATTCTATTAACAGTGAAAAATGAAGGAAAAAAAACCACATTCCAAAACCATTGATTTTTAAGGAACTACTACACAGGTTTGAAGAGATCAATCTTTTTGCAGGTTTGAAGAGATCAATCGCCACAAGTTATAGCATGTTTGAAGAGATCAATCCCCATGAGTTATTGCAAGTTACGAGATCAATCCCAACAAAATCATGGTTAGAAGAGATCAATCGCTATGAATTATTGCAAGTTTAAAAGATCAATGTCCATGAATTTTTGCAGCATTGAAGAGATCAATCTCCAGGGACAACATCAGTATAAAAGAGATCAATCTTGATGAATGAAAAAGAGCATTGGAGAGATCAATCTCCAAAGATAACAGCAGTATTGAAGAGATCAATCTCCAGGGATAACAGTAGCATTGAAGAGATCAATCTCCTGGGATAACAGTAGCATTGAAGAGATCAATCTCCAGGGATAACAGCAGTATTGAAGAGATTAATAAGTGATCATATTTAATAGAAAATAACACTTGGAGGTACATGTATACCATCAGAATGGTCCAGTTGGAGTTGTTTGATACAAATTTAATACATTGTGTCTGATCTTAGAAATACTTAAAAATTCAGATACCTGTATGCTTGCTCTGTTACTATTTTAAATTACAATAACAATATAAAGACAGTGATCAAATTTACATAATTCTAAAGGAATTTTTTTCAATAACAAAAAAAAAAAAACTAACATAATATCTTAGTTTGCAAAAAAGTAGTGAATAAATGCAACCTCTGACTACCCAATACAACAATACCTTACAGACGCAAATACAAACAGTGAATCACCATGTATCAATATTTCAGAATACCTGTTTACCTGTAAATTCAACTGTAAAATTCAACTAACAGGCAGACAGACAGACTGATACTATCATAATGTATCAATATTTCAGAATATCTGTTTATCTGTAAAATTAAACTAACAGACAGACAGATATTATCACCATGTATCAATATTTCAGAATACCTGTTTATCTGTTAAATTCAACTAACAGACAAACAGACAGATATTATCACCATGTATCAATATTTCAGAATGCCTGTTAATCTGTTTAAATTCAACTAACAGATAGATAGACAGACACTATCATAATGTATAAATATTTCAGAATACCCGTTTATCTGTAAAATTCAACTAACAGACAGACACACAGATATCATCACCATGTATCAATATTTCAGAATACCTGTTTATCTGTAAAATTCAACTAACAAACAGACAGACTGACAGATATTATCACCATGTATAAATATTTCAGAATACCCGTTTATCTGTAAAATTCAACTAATATACGAATAGACAGACAGATACTATCACCATGTATCAATATTTCAGAATACCCGTTTATCAGTAAAATTCAACTTACAGACGGACAGACAGATACCATGCACTTACTGTAAAATTAAACTAACCTTTTCACCAGCTTCTATACTGAAAGAAGCTTCAGTAACAACAGGGTCTAATTCTGCATCATAACGAAGACTTATTTTGTTAAACACAATTTTGCCCTTCTCTGGCCATGCATTATCTACTATCAAGTTACCTGAAAGTGAGAAAAGAGCAAATTAACAGTTTAAGAAATGGACTGATATTCAGGCACGACACAATAAAAATGATATTTCAATTTTTTATATCACTAAATATAACTCTATTTCTTTTTCTTCTCTATTCAATGGATAAATGGACCAAACAGAATGTTAAATTAAAATAGAAATACTGTGAGCAAGCCCTTAAAGATAATAACCCCCAAAACTTTTAAGTTGAATTATCTCCCTTTTAAGTGCACTGACAGTAACTGATCATGAATTCACCTAGACTAATAATGAAAGCAATAAACAATAATTAGCATTTGAGCCCCTTTTTCCCCTTTGTAGAAAAAAAATGTTAGTCTCTGCATTATTTGGACATAAAGTGCACAATAGTGACACTTGCCCCCTTTTTTTCAGTTACGGGATCCACACCTGAATTACCAATACACTTACCATCTTCATGTTTGTTTGGTTCTCTGCTGAGCTTTGTATATTCATGAACTCTTTCTACCGAGTTCATTAACATCTCTGTCTCAGTCGTCATTCTCACAATCCAGTTCAAATAGAATGAGACTTGAAGGGCGTAAGTAACACCGAGACCAACAAAGGCAGGAGAGGTATGGCCTGCTACACAGACACTCAGGGTTACCACAGATGCCAGCAGAACTTGAAATGAACCTAAATAATCCTGAAAATTGAAAACAACATGTATAAATTTTAGCAGTGTACTCATTTTTGCTATCTTTCATGATGGTAAAAAAAGCATTAACAATACTTAGTACTAAGAAATTAATTTTTTACTCTATGAACTGCTTATTATTTCTACAACATGTGAAAATTGATACGCTAATTTCAAATATGTTAATTTGAAAGGAACTGTGAAAATTATAATGTTGTAAAGTAACTGTTTATAACATGTATAATGCAGGATCAACATCAGTTTTTTTTGTTGTTCAATTTCCATGCAGTGTTGAATAGTGGGAATTCAAGAGACTTATGTTTTTTAGATGTACACATATTGAATGTTTGTTTGTTTGTTGGGGTTTAACGTCAATATTTCAGCTATATTCAGATGATGAACATGAAATTGATGATAAAATGAACATGAAATGATGATGAAATGAAAAAGGGATGGGACACAAGGACAATGGGGTTGACAAATTTTGATTGCCACTGGAAATAGGGAGAGATGGGTAGGGTCGGGCAATTTAGGCTCCTGTGGGGGAGCCCTATGGTTCCTACTCCGGGAGAATACCACAGTAGGGTTCTTTAACATGTAAAGAATGTGGCATCTTTCCCAACACGGTGCACCACTATGGTTTGCGGTCAGGTTTTCCGTATTATAGCCTGACTATCCCAGCATGTAACACACCAGGGGTACCCCATTCCACCACCTTGGGCACACATCCCAGTTGCTCTGTGGGCAGAGCGCCGTAGCCCCCGGCTAGGGTTCTGAGCACTATTTAGTCGGCTTTACGACAAGCTTAGCGCTGCTGCAGGCCTATTCTTTTAACACCCGGACCTGCACGGGGCTACACATATTGAAAAACAGATGATATACAGTAAAAAATGCCTAGGTTGTTGATTCCATTGCTGTCAGCATGAGACTCATAATTATATAAAGTAAAGTCAAGTTATGGGTGTTTGTAACATACAGACAGACAAACAAAAGAAATGAATTTACTAGGTTGATCCCTAGCTATCTGATATCTGTATTCATATGGGTGTTTTTAACAGACAGACAGACAAACAAAAGAAATGAGCTTACCAGGTTGATCCCTAGCCATCTGTTAGCTGTATTCATATCGGTGTTTGTAACAAACAGACAGATAAACAGAGGAAATGAGCTTACCAGGTTAACTCCTAGCCATCTGTTAGCTGTACGCATATGGATGCTTGTAACAGACAGACAGACAAACAGACAGGCAGAGAAACACAAAAAAAAATGAGCTTACCAGGTTGATCCCACGCCATCTGTTAGCTGTATGCATATGGATGCTTGTAACAGACAGACAGACAAACAGACAGGCAAAGAAACACACAAAAAAATGAGCTTACCAGGTTGATCCCACACTACCTATTAGCTGTATGCATATGGATGCTTGTAACAGACAGACAGATAAACAGACAAGCAGAGAAACACACAAAAAATGAGCTTACCAGGTTGATCCCTGGCCATCTGTTAACTGTATGCATATGGATGCTTGTAACAGACAGACAGACAAACAGACAGGCAGAGAAACACACAAAAAAATGAGCTTACCAGGTTGATCCCTAACCATCTGTTAGCTGTATGCACATGGATGCTTGTAACAGACAGACAGACAGACAAACAGACAGGCAGAGAAACACACAAAAAAATGAGCTTACCAGGTTGATCCCTGGCCATCTGTTAGCTGTATGCATATGGATGCTTGTAACAGACAGACAGACAAACAGACAGGCAGAGAAACACACAAAAAATGAGCTAACTAGGTTGATCCCTAGCCATCTGTTAGCTGTATGCATATGGATGCTTGTAACAGACAGACAGACAGAGAAACACACAAAAAAATGAGCTTACCGGGTTGATCCCTAGCCATCTGTTAGCTGTATGCATATGGATGCTTGTAACAGACAGACAGACAAACAGATAGACAGAGAAACACACAAACAATGAGATTACCAGATTGATCACTAGCCATCTGTTAGCTGTATGCATATGGATGCTTGTAACAGACAGACAGACAAACAGACAGGCAGAGAAACACACAAAAAAATGAGCTTACCAGGTTGATCCCTAGCCATCTGTTAGCTGTTTGCATATGGATGCTTGTAACAGACAGACAGACAAACAGATAGACAGAGAAACACACAAACAATGAGCTTACCAGGTTGATCCCTAGCCATCTGTTATCTGTATGCATATGGATGCTTGTAACAGACAGACAGACAGACAAACAGACAGGCAGAGAAACACACAAAAAAATGAGCTTACCGGGTTGATCCCTAGCCATCTGTTAGCTGTATGCATATGGATGCTTGTAACAGACAGACAGACAAACAGATAGACAGAGAAACACACAAACAATGAGCTTACCAGGTTGATCCCTAGCCATCTGTTAGCTGTATGCATATGGATGCTTGTAACAGACAGACAGACAAACAGACAGGCAGAGAAACACACAAAAAAATGAGCTTACCAGGTTGATCCCTAGCCATCTGTTAGCTGTTTGCATATGGATGCTTGTAACAGACAGACAGACAAACAGATAGACAGAGAAACACACAAACAATGAGCTTACCAGGTTGATCCCTAGCCATCTGTTATCTGTATGCATATGGATGCTTGTAACAGACAGACAGACAGACAAACAGACAGGCAGAGAAATACACAAAAAAAAATGAGCTTACCAGGTTGATCCCTAACCATCTGTTAGCTGTATGCATATGGATGCTTGTAACAGACAGACAGACAAACAGACAGGCAGATAAACACACAAAAAAAATGAGCTTACCAGGTTGATCCCTAACCATCTGTTAGCTGTATGCATGTGGTTGTTTGTAACAGACAGACAGACAGACAGAGGAAATGAGCTTACCAGGTTGATCCCACGCCATCTGTTAGCTGTATGCATATGGATGCTTGTAACAGACAGACAAACAGATAAACAGAGGAAATGAGCTTACCAGGTTGATCCCTAGCTATCTGTTAGCTGTATGCATATGGATGCTTGTAACAGACAGACAGACAGACAGACAGACAGAGAAACACACAAACAATGAGCTTACCAGGTTGATCCCTAACCATCTGTTGGCTGTATGCATATATAGGAATGGTGTGTTGTTTGTATTGATAAGGTTCATCACTTTGGTGAAAAATCTTTTTTCTGCTCTGTTGGAAAAAAAGAAAGAATTCATATGTACAAATAGAAAAAAAAAACATATTATATGTACAATAAAAAAACCTAACAAAAATAACTGTAAAACCCTAATATTCATGGTTTTGGGTGGGTATGCTAAATAATGAATTATTGATTGATTGTTGATATCAATTAATGACTGATTTATTCATTTGTGATTTTAAGACCTATGGCAGATATTCCATGCATTCCATCACAAGAAGATTTCATAAATTAAAAAGACTCTAGACATACGAAATGCTCAGTGCCATTATGTAATAAAGAATTTGTGAAAGTTTGATCAAAGTCCATTCAGTATTAGAGTTAATGTTGCAGATTAGAAGACGTTCCCCAGCCTTGGTTGATCAATTACAAAGGCATTGTAGAAATGCAAAAAGCATATTAATGCATTCAGAAACAAAACAGTGCAATTGTCAATGATGCCAAAGACGGTTAAAAAGGGGTCTTCGTTGCATAAAATTGGAATTATAAGTATAAATAAAAGTTATTTTTACAGAGTTTATTGATCCTTCAAACTTTATTTAGTTTTTGAGTGATTTGGTTGCATTTACACATCAACTAACTCCTTAAAAAAAAATCTGTGTGTCTGTTAGTTGAATTTTACAGATAAACAGGTATTCATAAATATTGATACATGGTGATAGTATCTGTCTGTCTGTCTGTAAGTTGAATTTTACAGAAAAAAACTATAATATCTATTACTTTGAAGGGAGTATAAAAATCAAACATACATGTAACCTACCTGTAGGCTCTAATTGTCTGTAAACCATTCAGTGTCTCAGAAAAATGTGAAAATATTGGAGATTTGGTTGTATTGTCTAATCTCTGTAACTCTCTGAAAAGATGAACAATTTATTTATACCAATTTGAAACAAAAGTGAGAGATTTCATGGCAAACCTAGCAAGGCTACTGTGTGATTTAAATACCATTCTGTGTAAGAATCAGGCAATGGGTGGACATCATTAGTCTCGATTGAGTCTTTTTTGCCTCAAACATATTCAATACATATAGAAAAACAACTGGAAAAATATTTAAATTTATTCTGAAGCATCTATGAAGTAGATATATTATTAATACTAATGTGGGGAAAAGTGTGGGCCACCATTTTTCAGTAGTGCATTTCAACTAAATTTGCTCCCAGTTTTTTATGGAGTTGGAGTTGTTCATGTACTTTTGTTACTTTGTATGTATTATTTTGGTAATTTTATGTTCTTTGTTGTGTGTTTCTGTTTTCCAAGTCTGGTCTTTGTCCCTGGATTACATTCTTGTGATTTCAGCTAAAATCTTGACTACTCTTTGACCTATAAACTATTAATATTTTAAAACGCTAACTTTGCCAACACTTTGATGGTTATTTCTGAAGATTATGAGGTATAAATGCCTGGATAATGCAATAAAATCTCTGCATTTTTTTCTTCATGTGTCACACCTCATACACATTTTACCTGATTCTTAGACAGAGAAGTACTTAAATACAATATAACAATAATTTACAGCCATTCAAACTTGATAGACAATGTCCAAGAGATTACACATGTGTTCTATGATAATGACACATTGGTAAAATGTAAGGCAGATTGCTGTCATGAGAGCTACCTAAATAACTCAAAAGCCTAGCTAAATTTGTATCGAAACCTGCACCACTTTTTTCAAATAAGAATATAAGGAAAAAGAAAAACTTCTCAATTAAAAGGGTCATTTAAAAAAATAACCCCCCCCCCCGGTGTTCAAAAAGGTGTTCAGTACTGTTAAACAAGAATCATATTGGTTAGGCACTATGTACATGTAAGTCAGAAATTTTGTCCCTCTTCTGGACCCTGTTCAAATATTCTGGCCAAAAGGCCTGTATAAAAAATGTTACATTGGTGTTAAGTCTCCCGCTTTCTGCAGAAGCCCCACAATGTTTCATAAAAATATCAGCAATGTCCAGCTTATGTGCCTTTGTCAAAGCGGGAAATTATCTACATTTGTAAACTTATTGTATTTTATTCGAATTTCCAGTTAAAAATCATAATGATTTACTTCAATTTTTGTAAAAAGAAGTTGATCTCCTGCTTTGAGAAAATTTATGATTGATCTCCTGCTTTAGAATTACAAAGGTTTACAGATATGACTTCCGTGAATAAAAGGTTATCACTCACCTTGCTGAAGCTCTGAAAAATTTCTGTATCAAATAATACAGTATAAATAATGGAATAGCAGCAATAATAAAATAAGGTGTTGTAATACTGTTAACGACCACAGCACATAGCGTTGTAAATACACAAGCAAGGAAACTCTCTAATGTGGAGGGCAGTTTCTGAAAGTAAACAAAGTTTAAATCACCCGAATGTAACATTTTGTCACACAGCCTTAGCAATTTGCTAGTTACCAAGTACCTTTTATATTTATTAGTCGATCATCATTACAAATTATTACAAATGGTCCATTTTCAACGAATTTTTAACGAATAAAATTTTCTTGGCGGTTATTACAGTTATTATCCAAAGTGTGGACCTCAAACGGACGGACGAACAACTGTATACCATAATATGTCCCGTCTTAGACGGGCGTATAAAAAAAGACAATGATTTTATTGCATAATTCTGATATTTGTACCTCATAACCTCCAGAATTTACTGTCAAAGTATTTGTTAAATTTTGACTCTCTAAGATACTGATAGATCAAATTTAGTTGAAATGAACTATGGAAAAATGGCGGGAAAATTTATCAGCACATTTTTCCTATATAAGCAGTAAAAAAATATCTGTGTTACGGATGCTTCAGGATAAATTCAAATTGCTTTTCAATTGTTTTCCAGATGTATTAAATATGTTTTGAGTTAAAAAAGACCTAACTAAGAAAAATGATGTGCCACTCATTGTCTGATTCATATAAAGAATGGAACTTAAATTGGTATAATTTCCTTTGTACACAGAAAAAACTACAACATATGTGTATGTTTTCATATGTTTCAATACATACATGTGTGAAAGCATACGTGTAGGACCAGTATGAAAGCATATGTGTAGGACCAGTATGGAAGTATATGTGTAGGACCAGTATGGAAGCATATGTGTAGGACCAGTACATACATATGCCTTCAAATGATAGAAATCACCCGGGAAATCAGTTAAAATGAGGTACCCTTAAAAGACAAGATAGGTTGGTTGATTGATTATGGTTTAACATCCTATGGCAGATATTTCATCCATTTCAGTACTAAGGAATTATCTTGGTTGGCCTTATCCAAGTATATGTAGTAATTAGTGACCCATTACCCGGTCAGAAGATTTTACAGAAGCAAATATTAGAAGATGTGCTGATCATTTGTGAACAGATGGACAGACAGATAGTTTGGTTGATAAATCATGTAACCCTAACAAATTTATTTTGCAAAACATTATAATGTACCTGGTCTACCTGGCCCATATCATTAGAAAATCTGTTAATTATTCTACCACTAGGGTTAGTGTCGAAAAACCTGGAAAAAAATATTTATTACTGTAGACCCTAAAATTTTCATTCTGTGTTTTTCACCGTTTTTTTTCTGTTCAATGTACTGTTACCTTAAATTCCAAATTATTTGTTCCATTTCAGAAGAAGAAATTTTAACCAATTGAACAAACCCTGCTTTGTACTAGTCAACATGTCGAGCAAGATTTTCAATGTGCTAGCTCACAGACACAACAGTTTGCAGGTAGGCAAGCCACCTCAATAAGACACATTATTCTGATTACAAGCCAACCATTCATCACTCTACTGACCTACGGTAAGGACCACAACTCTTACAAATCATTGGAACATCTGTATTCACCATTTACAACAACCTCATGTAAGCATCAAGGTAACTTGGACAGATTTCATTCTGTTTCAAAGGAAAGCTTGAACAGCTTTGGTGAAATTGTATACGATACAAATATATCAGTGATTTCAAGAGTTATGTCCCTTACCCTAGGTCTACCTCCTTAAATATCATGTGCAGATTTGAAATATAAGAAACAATTGAGAACAGGAATTTAAAAAATTCTGAATTAAATGGACATGTACTGTAAAATCAAGAATATCAATCTTTAAACCTGAGTTTGTGAAAGAAAATGTATTCAAATTCCTGGAAATCTGCTATATTAACAAGAAGCTCCCAGGAGCCTGAATTGCTCCCCTGGTTGAATTTTGCCTTTCAAACGCAATAAACTGAACAAGAAGTTGTCCAACAATGTTTACTCAAGAAGTCTTTGGTAGGACTTATCATAAGGATCATTTCAACAATTGAAAGTTTCTTTTAATCTATCAGTTTTCAAGATATTGACTGAATATTAAAAAAAAAGTCCTTTTCCCCCTTTCAAGGCCAATAACTCTTACAAGAAGTTGTCTGACAACTTTTATCCCTGAAGAATTTTGTAGTCCTAATAATAAGGATCATTTCAGCTATTGAAAGAATTTGCCCAAGTCTAACGGTTTTGGTGATATATGCGAAAAAACTACTGTCTGACCCCTATGTTCTATCTTTAGTAATGGTGGCCATGTTTTTTGATGGATCAAAAACCCCCACACCAGTTCTATGCAGGATACCCTAAGGAACAATCATACCAAATTGGGTTTCTATTGGTTAAGTAGCATCAGAGAAGATTTTTTGAAAGAAATAACATTAAGAATAGCAAAATCGTTGAAAAAGGGCAATAACTCCAACATGGCTCGACAGATTAAAACCAAAATTTGACTTAATCTGAATTAAGCTAAACCTTACGGTTTTGGAGATATATGTAAAAAACTACTGTCTGACCCCTATGTTCTATTTTTAGTAACAGCAACCATTTTTTTTTCGATGAATCAAAAATCCCCATTTCATTTCTATTAAGGATACCCCAAGGAACATTCAAACGAAGATTGGTTCTAATTGGTCAAGTAGTTTCAGAAAAGAGTTTTTATAATTGTAAACAATGATGACGGATACCAAGTAATGGCAATAGCTCACATGGCCTGCGGTCAGGTGAGCTAAAAAATAGCAAAAAACATTGATTGATTGATTGATTGTTGGGGTTTAACGTCTGAGCAGCAATATTTCAGCTATATTCAGACGAACAAAAAAACATTGAAAAAGAGCAGTAACTCCAACACAGCGTAACAGATTAACATGAAAATTTAACTGCAGATAGATCTCACCATGCTGAACACTTTTAGAATTGTCAGAATTTAGCTAAACCGAACAGTTTTGGAGATATATGCAAAAAACTACTATCTGACCCCTATATTCTATTTTTAGTAACGGTGCCATGCGTTTCAACGTATCAAAAATCCCCAGATCAATTCTATGCAAGATACCACAAGGAACATTCATACCAAGTTCCAATTGGTCAAGTAGTGTCAGAGGGGAAGAGTTTTGAAAACATTGTTAATGACGACGGCGGATGCCAAGTGATGGCAATAGCTCATATGGCATTTTGCCTGGTGAGCTAAAAATGATATTACACAAATTTGGAATTTGCCACTTGTCTCATTTGACATTTGACAGACTTACATGCAAAAGGCAAATAGAGACGAAGAGTTGGTATTAACCTAATCCTTTTTTTTTATTACTACGGCATTATTTTAATCATTAACTGCTAACATGCTTACCACCCTTTGACATGTAGTATTGTCTCTAGCATGAGTTTATGTAGATTTTTTGATGCACGAATCCCTACTATGAATAGCACCAGGTTAGCAAACAGTGCCCCAAATATACCACATACTGACAGTATTACATAAATAGTTGTGTAGTAGGAGTTATCAAATACCTGCAAAAAAATAACATTTAGGCTGAAAAGCTGTTCAGTTCTCAGGCACTGCCGCATCCCTAAAAACCCTTCCGCATCTGCGATTTTTTATTACGGTAAAATGCAGAAATTTTATATCCGTTCCAGAAATTTTCATATCCAGTCTGGAATCAACTTTTAATTAGTTACAGAATCATTTTATATCCGTTCCAGAAATTTTCATATCCAGTCTGGAATCAACTTTTAATTAGTTACGGAATCATCTGCGCACTTGACAGAAATGTAAAAAGTACGATGCAAATGAGGTTGTTATTAAACATTGATCATTAAAAACGAAAATTTGTCTTGTGGCTGAGAAATGGCTTTTATTGCTTGCCACATCTCATATTCCAGTACAGTGTTGAAGCCATGGAGTATTTTATTTAACTTCTCAACATCCTGTGCATTTACAGAATTGTTCAATTCGATGAAAAAAAAAACTTGCTTTTGATCAAAAGAAAAAAAATTCAAAAAAAGCCTCCATCTCGCATCAATTTTTTTTAAAAAGTGGCCTGAGAACCAAGGCATTTTTTGTTGTATGGCCTTAATCACACACATTGACATGCTAGGTATATCCCCCATTTGTTCAATGTTCCATTTATATTGAAATATGGGAAATTCCCATGAATCAGGAAGTTGATATTGGACAGAAACCAAAATCAGTTACAATGAATGCCCTATCTATAGAAACAAACGATAAAGCCACATACCAAATTTAGTGGATGGATTCTTTAGAAAATGCCATTCAATTATATATTTAGCAAACAGTCCATGATGCTGAAGGTAAAAATGACAATATAAGGACCAGACCAACACCCTAAAAATTATCTGAACCAAAATGTAGCTGATGTCCACTGAATTGTTTTTGGGCAACCAACTGCTCCAATTCTCACCATTTGAACCAAAGTATCATATACAATTTGCTATATTGTACTTTTTAAATGTGGTTCGCTCTGCAGTATTTTTGTGGAAGAAAAGAATAAAGATACATTACATTTTAAAAAATGATAGCACGTTCTTAATTTGAAAGTGAGGCGGTCCATATAAAGTTACCTGAACTGGCAGTGATTTATGAGAAAGTATACAAAATAAAATCTATAAGTATAAAATAAGACAATATTCCATCCTTCATTCTAATTAATATGGTTACCATGGTTACCATTCATTTCAATTTTCGTAACTTACTGGAACAGTCATGTTTGTCATGTTTCCAAGGGCATTATATGCTTTCAGTTTGGTGTAAAACTCTGTAGACTCCTCGCTCCAAACAGACAACCAGAAATTACTCCCAACAATCATACCATACTGAAAGAGCATCAACAACAGAACAAATAACACAAAGCCAATGCCACAAGCCTTCATGTAATGGAAGTAGACAATGGCCTTTACTGCTCCCTTCTCCTGGTGCTCCTTGGATACCAGTTTACCATCATGCTCTCCTGATTTACTTTTAAGTGGTGTACCTAAAAAAGCAAAAAATCATTTCAAATGTCACTAAACCATTGATCTTTACCAATATTTAAACATATAACTAAGAGGGTAGTTTGTTACCCCGAGAAAATCATTGTCATCTTGAGGTGTAGCTGAGGGTGACAATGTATTTTTACAGGGTAAAAAACTGCTTTATCAACCTCTTAGCTATATGTCGTTTACTTTTTTTATACTTAATGTTCCATTTTCACAAAAGGGTAAAAAGAAAAAAAGATATAAGACATTACAGACAGACACACAGACAAGGGAAAAACAGTATAGCCCTTTCTTTTGCAGCAGAGGTATAATTGTTACTCCCTGAAACATGTGATTGAGCAGAATATTACACTTGTGTTGTACCAATCAAAATACAGCAAGTTGACATGAAATACTATATTTTGTTAAATGAAATACTGAAGCCCATCTGGGTGGGTTTTATTTAAATAATAAACATAAAATTACTTATCACAGAAGCAGGGTGCAATAACCAGGAGCCTCAATTCCTGATCTTGGACCTTTGAAATTTCATTTAACCAGGTTCCAGACCTTCAACTTTATTCACTGACATTTTATTTAGAACCAGTTGACCACTGATTTGAAACTTCCAGGAACTTCTACTCTTGAAAGTTAATTTTGATCCCTGCATAAGGCACACAATGTTTTTTTCTTGATTTAAAAGTTTTGATAAAAAAAAGTTTCTGATGAGCTTAGTGATATAGGCTACTAACTTTCTCCTTCGTTTTCCTCCTCAATATCAGGATCTTTGAATTCTATCACTGGTTCTTCTTCATCCTCATTATAAGAGAAGGCTGATAACTGTCTACCTAGGGTCTGTGAACTTAGAGACTATAAAATCCAAGATAAAAACTAATTGGTTAAAACTACAGGAAGAATAACAAAAATAAACAGCTTTGCTGAAGCACTGGACATGCTTGTCCCGTCAATTTGATGCTTGATAACCCAACAGAGTGTCCTGACTCCAATTCACATGAAATATCCTGTATAGTGGGAAATTTTCATGAGGTTCTAATTTTCACTGTATTTGCTTGAAAATAAAGACAGCAAAAATTTAATACCCCTATTCATTCATAGACCAAATTGGAAAGTTTGGCACCTGAAAAAATAACCTGCTAATTTTAGAAGTCCAAAATTACTGAATGAACAAACCAAAAATCAAGGTTAATGGGACATACAGATTGCAATTTTCCTTACTTTAAATCATGAACTTTAAGCTTTCTGCCCTTACAGGTCCTGAATTGGTAAACAATGTTAACAAACTTTGGGCTCTCTGCCCTTACAAGGTTTAAATTGACAAACAATGTCACTAAACTTTAGGCTCTCTGCCCTTACGAGGCCTAAATTGACAAAGTCATTAAACTTTCGGCTCTCTGCCCTTACAAGACCTGAATTGACAAACAATGTTGCTGAATACTTGCCCACTACTTCTTTTCATTATTTCATTGTCAAACTTAAAAATATTGCAATAGTAATACCTGGAATCATGACAGGGTTTCTTTGGGTAATTGGAAATGATTTCATTATTTAATTAAGTACTTCTTAGTCTACGAATCAGGCAAAATGTGTATAAGGTGTGGCATATAAAGAAAACATACACAGAGATTTTATTGCATTATCCAAGTATTTATACCTCATAACCTCAAGAAATTACCGTCAAAGTATTTGTAAATTTGCCTTTTTCAGATATTGATAGGTTAAATTTAATTGAAATGCACTGTGGAAAAATTGCAGGAAAATTTTCCTAAATTTTTTCCTTAAAAAAAGATCTACGTCAAGATGCTTCAGGATAAAATTAAAATAGTTTTCCAGTTGTTTTCTAGATGTAATTGAATATTGCTGAGGCAAAACAGCCCAAATTAAGAAAAATGACGTCCCACTCATTGCCTGACTCTTACACAGAATGGTACTTAAAAAGCTATATCAGCATGTAGTTATAATTTAAAAGATGTAAAGTTATGCCTGGATAAAAAAACATGCATATGTAGGATAATAAAAAAAAATGGGATTAATCAAATACCACATTTCTGCTGGAGGCAGTGTATTTCAATGACCTATAAATACTAAAGTTTAATACAACCTGTTACCACTTAAGTGCCACACATAAAAAACCTACTACAGTAAAACAGTAATCAAGGGAACCAAGGTTATAGCAGTAATTAAAAGAATGTAATAATGGAACAAAGACCAGACGTACACAACAAAGAACAGACCTAAAATCATACATACAAAATAATAAATGCAAATGAGCAACTCGGACTCCACTAAAAACTGGGAGCATGGACCAGTGGGGTAAGCGTCCTCTGCTTTTCTAGAAACACCCACTGAGTTGCTCATAAAAAGTCAAGTCCAGGGTAGACAAAAGAGGAAAGAAAAACTAAGATGCGTTGAAAAAAATCAGTTTTCATGGCACAGATGGATACACCGTAACAATCCACAAGTTCATGATAACAACCATAAAACTTCTGTAGTGATGACTTCAATCTTGTAACAACATAACCTTGTTCCAGAAGCCTATTTGTTAGAATTCTAGCATGATACTAGAAGTCTGCATAGTTTCAGCAAGCTCTGGCATAACGTATGAGTTGTGACATGAACAATCCATACACAGGTGTAGAAGGGATGTTGCCATAGAAGAAAGGAAAATTGACAATTTTGAATAAAAAGTCATCACATTTGCCGTAATGTTTGGTCAATAGTTTTCCTTTACCATTGATTTCAATGTGTAGGTCAAGATATGAGGCCGACTTCACAGTGTCTGTAGTATCCTTTATCTCAAGTTCTTTTGGGTAGATGCGATGTATGAAATTCCGGAAATTAAGATTGTTTAAAGATAATAAGTCATCTATATAGCAGAAACTGAGATCTAGCTAAACAATATACGTTCTTTTGGATCAGATCAGGCTCATAAGAGTGAAGGAATAGGTCAGCAAGTAGAAGAGCACAAGGAATGCCGACCATTTGTTGAAAAATACGTCCACCACACTGAAGAAAAATGTTGTCGAGTAAACCCAATCCAGGGCAAATTTGGACTTGGAATTGGTTAAGTATAGACAGGTATTCAGTTAAAAGGTTAAAAATTCATTCAAACTGAGACTTTAAAAAAACTTTAACAAGGGGCTCCTAAGAGCCTGAATTGCTCACCTGGTTAAATTTTGTCTTTTGAGGGCAATAAATTTAACAAGATATTGTCCAACAATTTTGACTCAAGAAGACTTTGGTAGGACTAATCATAAGGATCATTTCAGCAATCAAAAGTTTCCTTCTATCTATTACATTAAGGAGTCTTCTGACAACTTTAATCCCTGAAGACTTTTGTAGTCCTAATAATAAGGATCATTTCAGCTATTAAAAGTATTTGGTTAAACCTAACAGTTTTGGAGATATAGTACCAAAAACTACTGTCTGACCCCTATGTTTTATTTTTAGTAACAGTGGCCATGCTTTTCAATGGATCAAAAATCCCCACATCAGTTCTATGCAGGATACCTCAAGAAACATACATACCAAGTTTAATTCCCATTGGTCATGTAGTGTTAGAAGAGAAGAGTTTTGAAAAATTTGTTAACAATGACAATGACGACGATGGACAACGATGAAGACGGGGGCCAAGTGATGGCAATAGCTCAAATGGTCTATGGCCAGGTGAGTTAAAAAGTGTCAGGTTTAGAGATGTTTTCATATTTTTCAGGGTTCAGTTTAAACAGGATTCACTGTACAATCTAAAATAAAACATAAAACATTGAAAAAACAAAGGGGCTTTCTTTCATGAAGAAAACTTTGAACCAAAATGTCTGTTAAATCAATCAAAGTGTTTTCGAGTTGTAATACATAGTGTTGACAGTAATACATGTATAACATAATAGTACCATGTGAGTGTATCAAAATTTTTTGAAACATACTGATTAAAATATCCAGGGAGTTAGATTAAGGGTCAGTCTTTGTAAGAATCAAGCAGTGGATGAAACATGGTATGAAAAAATCATATGTAATTTGACTATTTCCACTATCAGAATCAAGTAAAAAAGATGATATTTTCCATATCATGTTGGTGCATTGAGATATATTTTCATTGAAATGCAGTATAAATGAACATTTAAAGGGCAGCTAACTCTGTCAAAAACGTCATTTTTCTAACATTCTAGAAAATCCAATGATGCAGAGATCAAATAATGGTCTTTTCATAGAGATAGCATCCTTCATTGAAATAATATTGTCTGATCGGTGGGGTTTTGACAAGCATGTTTCTGATTTTCCCCATGTTGCCTGATTCTTACAAATACTTACACTCCTAATATCTGATTGATAAATAAAGTACCTGTTTTACCAGTTGTTTTCAATTGAAAATATACCTATAAGTAATTTGTAACTGATACTGTTACTGTGAATGTACCAAATTTTGCTGTTAAGGAAAAGAGCATCAGTTTGTTGAATCATGAATAGGAAACTTCTAATTCGTCTTAAACCAAACTTGGTTTCCCACAAACAATAATACTTTCACTGTATATAAGATTCATTCAAAATTTGATCACAATATTTAAGTCCTTTTTGTAAACTTTTTGAACTGCATTATTTTTGCACTCCATGAAAATTGAGACATTTCTTGAGGAAAAACAAAAATCATTAGAGGGGGCTTAGGATGGCATTATACCAGAGGTAAAAATTTCATTAAGAACAATTAATCACCTGGAGGTAAAAATTTGATGAACTATGCACCATTGGGTATGTATTTCCAGGTGGGGTCAAAAATATTGTATGATAATGGTAGAATGTTTGAGTACACCCAAATTTCAGCAGTTAATTCACTACAACAGCAAATAGATTATATTTTTTACCATTCACTCATGCTAAATATGATGTAAAAAACAAAATCAAAACAACAGGAAGTTAAAATATCAAATAGTGTGACAGCTTAGTTACCTTAGGTTCAGGCTGTGAAAATAAAATAATCATACCAAACTTTGACTCTACATGAAAACACTGTAACTTTAAACAAAAAAATAAAACTAAGATTTCAGCAAAGAAATAATATTATCAAATACCAGTGGTAGATCTAAAAATTTAAAAAAGATGGGTTTCTGATCCAGAAATTTATAAAAAGGGACCAGTTTTAGCCTAAATCTGTTTACATTTTGACAAAAACCTGGTACACACTGTGAAAGTAATAATTTTCATGTGGTGCAAATTTACATGGTTTCCGTGGGTAGGCTAAACCATGATATTTGGTTCCGAACTAAAAGGAGATTCCCACTGATGTGTATATTGAAAACATAAAAACCACAAATTCAAGAAACCATGAACTCGTGTTTCTTCCCTTATCCACAAAATTTGGTATCCAAGAAAAAAGTACTTTCACAGTGAGTAACAACATTTTTTAACAATAAGGGAGTTTTCCTCCACGCGAATCCACCACTGATAACATAATCAAGCAAATGCAAAGGCTTTTATTAGGCATTAATTTTCATTGTCTAATATAGGGCAGGTGTAACCTGTAAGAGGATAGAGTTATTTTTAAAAATAATTATGCCTTTTACAGTGTGATATCAAATAGGATTTATTTTTCTTCATTATTTAACAAAATTTTTAAGATATGAGCTATAAGCAGAAAAACATTTATTTTTCAATTTTGTTATAGATGCGAAACTGAAAAAGATCCTAACTCCATATTACCCTTGTACTACAGGTTAACTTTCTGTCATACTGGAATCAAGCTCTCAGTGCTTGTAAGGTCAGGGGTTAAATTTGTACTGAGTATCATTATGATGACTTCTTTTTTAATAATACAGTTACCAATGCACTTCGACAAGTTTTAGTAAAACTTATGTTGAGTCATCTCCCTTAGTAATTGTACCACTAACTTGTTGTCAATGAATAGTTGCTGAGAGAAGTGTGACAAAAATATAAACTTGTAAAAATATAAAGTAAAAAAATAAACAAAGCCCTTGGTAAACAGGAAGTTGTTGTCAAATACCTCCAAAAATAAATCCCACCATATGGCACATATAAAGGATTTCAAGCTGCTTTGATGAGTAGTTGCTGAGAAAAGTGTGAAGAAAATTTCAACTTTCAAAAATATAAAGTCAAAAAAAGACGTCCTCAATAAACAGGGAGTTATAGTCAAATTTTTCAGAAAATTGTTCCCACCATATCTACAGGAAGAATGTGTTAAAATTTCAAGCTGTTGGTGAGTAGTTGCTGAGAAAACTGCTACAAAAAAATTGTTATGGAAACATAATGACACACGGAAACAGACACATAGGGTCACAGATATGGGTAAGACAGGGTATCCCCATTCAGAAGGAGTATAATAATATGGTCACCTAGAAATTAATACAAAAAACTTTTACCTCAGATCATGCAGCATTACAATTGGATGCACTAAGCTTTCTAAACAATTAATGTTAAATATACACTATGAAAAAATTGTTATTACTCCTGTACAAACTTCCAACTGTTGCTTCCATTTTCTGGCATTTAATTGGCTCATGTTTAAAAAATGGCAAAATATCTTGAAGAAAAATTACTTAAGTTGTTTAAAAAATTGAAAATTGCTGGGGATTTGGTGGATGACTACCTTATTGGCAATTATACCATGTCCTATTTTTTTGTATTTTTAGGGAAATTGTATGTATTTATAAGGATATTTATATTGTTCTTTTTCAACTTTAGTAGCAGTCTTTGTAAGAATCATGCAAATTCTGTAATCTGTGATACACTCTAAAAAAGGCTACACATTTTTATTTTTGTTATTAAGTGATTTTATACGTCTATATAATGAAATGAAAAATCATTCATTCCAATTTCTCTGTTCTTAATAGCAAATTCACATAAAAAATCCAATAGATTCCACTGTATTACTTAGTTATCTCCCTTAATTTTGAACTCTACAGTACATTCTTTTTATGAGCAACTCGGCAGGTGTTTCTAGAAAAGCATATGACGCTTACTCTACCAGGCACCTGGTCCATGCTCCCAGTTTTTAGTGGAGTCTGAGTTGCTCATTTGCTTTTGTTACTTTGTATGTATGATTTTAGTTACTTTATGTTCTTTGTTGTGTATGTCTGTTTTCCATGTCTGGTCTTTGTACCTGGATTACATTCTTTTGATTACTGCTATAACCTTGATTCCCTTGATTACTCTTTATAATTTATATTTCCTAATAACAGGGACTATATTCTATGTTAATATCTGTTTACTATAACATTTGGAACAAAATATCAAAAATAAAAATATTTTTTATTCTGAACATGTATCACATTTTGCCTGATTCTTATTTTGACTGCTACTTAAAATCATCTAGCCTAAAATAAATTATTAAAAAACGTATATTTCAGAGAGAAAAAAATTCAACAGATTAAATTATAAATCCATGAAAGCTTCAATAATTTTTTAGTGAGTGGAGGAAAAAAAAATTCATTTTAATTTTTTCCGTAGAATCTTAGGACTAATGTAGGGATTGTTCACAAAATAGGGATATTATAGAAAAAAATGGAAATAGAGTCTCTTGAAGGCCTGTATTTCTAACAGAGACAACATTACTTTAACCCTGCATTACTACTTACAATGGAGGTCTGATGCTGTAACTCACTAACACTGGGGTAGCTATGTTTTCTCCCGTCTAATCCAGGTGACACTGGACTTCCAACCTTAGCCTCAATAGAGCCCTCTGATGGTCTCTCAGTCTCTCTGAAAAACAAGTCTTACTTAAATAAAAAAATGAACCTGTCATGTTATGGATACCCCACTCGTACAGGAAGTTGATATGGAACAACGTCCAAAATCACTTACAACATCTACAATCTATATAAAGCCAATAACCGAATTTGACATCGATCCATACATTGGGAGCCAAGATAATTGCGAGAAATTTGGATGATCAGAATGTTGGACAGACAGACAGACATGGCGATTCTAATAAACCATCTACTCATTGAGTGGGGGTATAATATATGAACTTAATAAAAAAAAAAACAAAAAAAAAAAAAAAAACTACCTCTATTTTGATTAGCTGTGTTCCTGTTATGCTGAAATTAAGTTTAATGAACTATACAAATGTAGAATACAAGTGTACTATCCATAGAAATATATTTTATGTAAAATTTACTTTAAGTAATTAATTGCTTATAAACTTTTAGTTCAACAAGAACTAAATATTTTTTGTGCAAATTTAAAATTCATCATATGAAACCTAAATAATGCTGCCAAAAGTTTTTTACTTACTATGACCTTTGACCTACTTATTTTCACATCAGTGATATCCTCCTTGTCACGGACACAACTTTTCTTCACTGAAAATTTCACTAAACTACAAGGGGAAACTAAAGTTATGCTACTGAAACAAATTTCTTTAAAAAATCTTTTTGAGGAACTGTGACCTTGACCTAACTCTGACCCGAAAATGAAGTGGTTTCCTTGTTACCCATGCTGCCATGTGTACCAGTTGTATTTAAGTTCACCTAGGTAAATTTCAATTATGAGGCAGAAATTATTTACAAATGGAAAGACAGATGAAGGGATCCACAGATGGAAAGACAGATGAGAAGCAATAAATGTTACCTTGACTCAATATTTGTTGCCTCCCTAAGAGCCTTTCTCCAGGACTCGTACAATTCAGGATCAACCTTCTTTACATCATTCAATTTACCCTGATATTGAATCTCACCATTGGACATTACAATTACCTGAAAAATGCGTCATTTTCTATGAAAAACTATAACTAAATCATGTCCTTACATTGTCTTAAAACATGTGCTTTTACAGTATGAATCAAGTTTTGGTATTATGAAAATGATGTGCATGTATTATATAAATATGTGCTTGCGTTGTGGAAAATAAGTTCTAGCATTGTAGAGGTGATGTGCTTGCATTGTGTAGTTCCTGCACTTGTTTTATCTGGATCATGTGCTTATTTGTTTTCTTTTGTATAGAAATATAGTGCATGTATTTGTGAAGTAAATACTATGTGCTTGTTCCATGTAGAGGATATGCTTGTATTATTCAGAGCACATGCTTGTTTCATGTAGAGGATATACTTGTATTATTCAAAGCATGTGCTTGTTTCATGTAGAGGATATACTTGTATTATTCAGAGCATGTGCTTGTTTCGTGTAGAGGATATGCTTGTATTATTCAAAGCATATGCTTGTTTCATGTAGAGGATATGCTTGTATTATTCTTAGCATGTGCTTGTTCCATGTAGAAGATATGCTTGTATTATTCAGGGCATGTGCTTGCATTGTGTAAATCATATGCTTGTATAATGTAAGAGGTATTGAGTAGTTTGTCCTGGTTACCAGTTAGCCCAGGTCATTTAATGCTTGATGGTTTTGCTCTCTCACAATCTTGTGCACACAAATATGCATGCAATAATCCTGTTGTATTGGGTTCTTTTTTTATTCACTTTTTGACACTATATCAGAATGAAAATCAAGATGCATTTGAAATATACTCTTTTTTATCATTGAACAACACATGCACTTACATGGCTTGCATAAGAAAGATACTGAAGCTGGTGTGTGGCTAATATCACAGTTCTTTTCTTCTTCAGCATTCTGTGTACAATGGCTTCTTCAAATACATGCTTTCCTACATGGGCATCTAACGCTGAGAAGGGGTCGTCCTGAGGAATAAAAAAAAAGTCATCATTCAGCTTCTTTTTTCATCAGTATGAAAGTCAATATGAGGATAAAAATAGTTCAAAACATAAAGAAATCATTAGGACAAGAGTGTGTGCTTTACAAATGTTACAAAATAGTAGTATTTGATTGCCAAATGATAAACTATTTTATCTACGAATATTTTGAATGCTCTTGTCAAATTAGATGCTTCAAAGAAGTTACTTCCTGTCAAATGTCTGAAAATGCCTTGAGTTATAACATTTTTAAGGTTCTGAGTTCAATGGTTAGCTTCATCAAAATATGAAATGAGTTTATTCCATTAAAACTGCCTATTCTGAGATACCTCAGTGTGAAATAAAATTGAATCATCTCTGAACATATTTCATAAATTTGGGCCTGAAATAGCACATAATGTCCCTATTCCTTTCATACTGATGCAACTAAAACTTGTCTGCAGAATACCTCACATGTATGCATTTGCTTCATAATTTACAAAGATGGAAAATTATAATTTGCGCAGTGACAATGAGGTAGATAAGGGAATTCTCCAATTCTAAGCCAGTGATTAAAAATGCATGTGACCTTTTAACAATAGGGTGGTGATTAAATTTCTGTGAATCTTTTCCTGTCATTTGACATTTTACAAGTTTTCTACAGATTCCATGGCAGAAATTTATTCCCCTTCAGCCTATTTTTGATTTAAACTATCTATGGTAAAATTAATGCTCCCATGTTGAAAATCCTCATTTTACCCACTATCTATGGTAAAATTAAAGCTCTCGTGTTGAAAATCCTCATTTTACCATACTGAGTAGAGAAACACTTTAAACCACCCACTACTAAAAGATAACTCATGTACAACATTATGTAGGCGTTTATTTGTAAAATAAAATGTTACAAACCAATATAAGTGTGTCAGCCTTGGAATAGAGAGCCCTGGCAATGCTTATTCTCTGCTTCTGGCCACCGCTTAAGTTAATTCCCTTTTCAAAAGAAAATGCAGTATTTAAATTACAGGTTAACTTTTTTTCAGAAGTAAACTTTTGTCGTGCAATGGAGTAAAGGAGTAATCATAAAATAATTTATTGGAAAGCATAAATATTAAAATAGAATCATGGGTACTGAGCATGGGTTCTCAGCAAATGTAACGCTTTCATATTCACCCTTACAATCATTGTATGTATATGATAAAGAATCTGGTTGTTATCTACTAAACAATGTTGAGTTATCTCCCTTAGTAATTTTTCCTATGAAAATAATCATGACTATAATGACATCTAATTTGTAATACAGAAAATCACTTGACAAAACCATTATATGCAGTATTTAAATTACAGGTTAACTTTTTTTCAGAAGTAAACTTTTGTCGTGCAATGGAGTAAAGGAGTAATCATAAAATAATTTATTGGAAAGCATAAATATTAAAATAGAATCATGGGTACTGAGCATGGGTTCTCAGCAAATGTAACGCTTTCATATTCACCCTTACAATCATTGTATGTATATGATAAAGAATCTGGTTGTTATCTACTAAACAATGTTGAGTTATCTCCCTTAGTAATTTTTCCTATGAAAATAATCATGACTATAATGACATCTAATTTGTAATACAGAAAATCACTTGACAAAACCATTATATGCAGTATTTAAATTACAGGTTAACTTTTTTTCAGAAGTAAACTTTTGTCGTGCAATGGAGTAAAGGAGTAATCATAAAATAATTTATTGGAAAGCATAAATATTAAAATAGAATCATGGGTACTGAGCATGGGTTCTCAGCAAATGTAACGCTTTCATATTCACCCTTACAATCATTGTATGTATCTGATAAAGAATCTGGTTGTTATCTACTAAACAATGTTGAGTTATCTCCCTTAGTAATTTTTCCTATGAAAATAATCATGACTATAATGACAACTAATTTGTAATACAGAAAATCACTTGACAAAACCATTATATACCTCCAACAGAAGAAAGATATTCCACACATGTCACAAGTGAAAATAGAAATTCTTTTTACTGGTACATGTACATGTTTACTGGTGCATGTACATGCAATGTCATCATCTAGATCTTTACTATATACTTTTTAATTTCTTCCTGCCATTTCCAAACAACTTTTAAAAACTTTTAATAAATAACACTAAGTATTTTTTTCAGATGGACTTCAATTACAGACCTTTTCTCCTATTTCTGTATTATCTCCAGCAGGTAACATTGCTATGTCAGGTTGTAAGGCACAGGACTGTAGTACACTCTTGTATCTAATTGGTTGTAATAAAAATATAAGATAATAAGAGAAACAGAACTGTACTCTGTAAGCAGTTGATTATCACATTTCTACAATCATGACAGTTGCCTTTCTAATTTTGGGGTTATGCAGAGAAATTTAACTACCAAGCAAATGTCAAACTGAGAATTATATTGACAATAATACACTAGTTAATTATGTTTTATCATTACTTAGTATTTGACAAAGAGTTAGTTTCTGACAGTGCTAATATGGATACACAATCACTAAGTAAAAAGTCAAAGTGACTGGTCTTTTTATGAAAATTCTAGATTTATAATTTTGTAAAAATTCAGACAAACAAAACCTTAATTTAAACTACAACATATATGTATCAAAATAAATTCATATAACAAAGATCAATTCATTATCCACAAAAGAAATGTCTATAAAACATGACAGAAAACATGTTTGGACCAGTGGGTAAACTAAGTCGAGAGCCTAATAGACCCGCTTTAATCATTCATTGCAAGGGCAAAATTAGGAAAATCATAAGTAGTATGTACCAATCCTAGAGCAAGCGATGCCTTTTCTGTGCATTAGCAGACACTACGTTATCTTAATATCATCCCTGTGAGTAAAACTGACCTCCATGTACTGTGAGCATATTAAGTAGCACTCCAGCTAAGAATCATGCATAATGTGATACATGGGTAAAAAGCCCACATATTGTTATTTTTGATATTTTGTTTGAATTGCCATAGTAAACAGAAAGTAACATTCAGTTATTAACATAACCCGTGTTCTTAGGAGATAAAAATTAAGGGAGATAACTCTGTAAATGACACTCAAATACAATAGAATCTATTGGATTTCCAAAGTAGATTAACTCCTACGAGCAGAGAGATTTGAATGAATAATTACACATTTCATAATATAAACCCATGAAACAACCTAACTACAAAAATAAAGATATGTAACCTTTTTTGGGGGTGTATCACAATTTTCAGATTTTGCATGATTCTTACAAAGACAGCTAATTAATTTTTAACAATTCTGTCAAGTAAACATACTTTAACATATCCAAGAAATGATAAGCATTATATAAATTTAAAAATCAATTTCCCAGGTACTATGCTTTTCTGTCCACCAGAAAAATAGCAAAAATTAGTACACAGCAAAACTAATAAGATTATAGTATCTGGAAGACAATTCATTATCTCTGACAGAAAAACTTACTTCAATGTAAATGACACATCAAACAATAAATCATCCTGGAGAGAAAACTTACCTTCTCCATGTATATGGCAGACCAAACAATATATTATCCCTGAGAGTATCATGAAGTAACCATGGTTTCTGGGCTGCATAGGCTATTTTAGATCCTCTGTAAAAAGGTGAAAACTGATTTGTTCATCATGTCATAGTTTTCCTTTCCTCTTTCGTCTACCCCGGACTTGACTTTTTATGAGCAGCTTGGCAGGTGTTTTGAGAAAAGCAGAGGACGCTTACCCTAATGATGCACCTGGTCCATTCTCCCTGTTTTCAGAGGAGTCTGAGTTGGTCAAAAAATTACTTTTGTTACTTTGTATGTATTATTTCAGTTACTTTATGTTCTTTGTTATGTTACTTACTCTGTTTTCTATGTCTGGTCTTTGCCCCTGGATTACATTCTTTTGATTACCTCTGAATCTCAGTGTCCTTGATTACTCTTGTTTTATATGCACTAAAACATGTACTCATTTCCAAAAATAGAATTTCCTTTTAATATATATTTATAATAGCCTAACTTATCAATGACAAATCAGACTGTGATATTTGTCACTACAATTCATCCATACAGAAGGAGTTACAAAACTTGCTATTAATTCTTTTACTGAACTCAGTATTGGGATAGAAATGGCAAGTAAGGCTATCAAAAGGGGGATACAAACTGAATGATATCAATCTAATAGAATGCTGCCCCTCCTGGATAGTGGTAGTACAAAAGGGGAGGTACAAACTGAATGATATCAATTTAATAGAATGCTGCCCCTCCTGGATAGTGGTAGTACAAAAGGGGAGGTACAAACTGAATGATATCAATTCAATAGAATGCTGCCCCTCCTGGATAGTGGCAGTATAAAAGGGGGTACAAACTGAATGATATCAATTTAATAGAATGCTGCCCCTCCTGGCTAGTGGTAGTACAAAAGGGGAGGTACAAACTGAATGACATCAATTCAATAGAATGCTGCCCTTCCTGGATAGTGGCAGTATAAAAGGGGGTACAAACTGAATGATATCAATTTAATAGAATGCTGCCCCTCCTGGATAGTGGTAGTACAAAAGGGGAGGTACAAACTGGATGATATCAATTTAATAGAATGCTGCCCCTCCTGGATAGTGGAAGTATAAAAGGGGGTACAAACTGAATGATATCAATTTAACAGAATGCTGCCCCTCCTGGATAGTGGCAGTATAAAAGGGGGTACAAACTGAATGATATCAATTTAATAGAATGCTGCCCCTTCTGGATAGTGGTAGTACAAAAGGGGAGGTACAAACTGAATGATATCAATTTAATAGAAAGCTGCCCTCCTGGATAGTGGCAGTATAAAAGGGGGTACAAACTGAATGATATCAATTTAATAGAATGCTGCCCCTTCTGGATAGTGGTAGTACAAAAGGGGAGGTACAAACTGAATGATATCAATTTAATAGAAAGCTGCCCTCCTGGATAGTGGCAGTATAAAAGGGGGTACAAACTGAATGATATCAATTTAACAGAATGCTGCCCCTCCTGGATAGTGGCAGTATAAAAGGGGGATACAAACTGAATGATATCAGTTTAATAGAATGCTGCTCCTCCTGGATAGTGGTAGTACAAAAGGGGAGGTACAAACTGAATGATATCAATTTAATAGAAAGCTGCCCTCCTGGATAGTGGCAGTATAAAAGGGGGTACAAACTGAATAATATCAATTTAACAGAATGCTGCCCCTCCTGGATAGTGGCAGTATAAAAGGGGGATACAAACTGAATGATATCAGTTTAATAGAATGCTGCTCCTCCTGGATAGTGGTAGTACAAAAGGGGAGGTACAAACTGAATGATATCAATTTAATAGAAAGCTGCCCTCCTGGATAGTGGCAGTATAAAAGGGGGTACAAACTGAATGATATCAATTTAACAGAATGCTGCCCCTCCTGGATAGTGGCAGTATAAAAGGGGGTAAAAACTGAATGATATCAATTTAACAGAATACTGCCCCTTCTGGATAGTGGTAGTACAAAAGGGGGTACAAACTGAATGATATCAATTTAATAGAATGCTGCCCCTTCTGGATAGTGGTAGAACAAAAGGGGGTACAAACACATTCCTATCACTATATACCCCCTACTTTGCAAAAAGAGGATACTTAATTCAGGAGGTAGACCTACATTAAGGGAAATAAACAGTGATATGTTTGTATTATATTCAATTTCACCAAAGCCTCTCATGCTTTTGTTTGAGGCAGAATAAAATGAATCCAAGTTAATTAGATACTTAAATAAGAGTGATGTAAAATGCTGAATACAAATGTTCCAATGATTTTTCAGTTTTTTTGAGTTGTGTCCCTTACCCTTGGTCTACCTCCTTAAATACAATTACTATTGACAAAAAAAAAACCTTAAACGAAACTTCATCAGTATTCCTGATTTAAATTTTCAATTTAAATCTATTTTTTAAATACATCTGACTTACTTGTGCCAATCAACACGGCCATTTAAAGTTAACATTTCACCCAGCATGGCACTCAGCAGTGAAGTTTTCCCTGAGCCTACAGTCCCAACAATTATAGTCAGCTTGCCTGAAAAACAATCAAATATGCAGATTTTTACCACTTTATTTATAAGGTTATTTTTGGTAGGTGTAAAATTTGGCTATTCCTAGGCATAAAAGTAAAGAAAACAAAATACTGAGTAAAACTCAAAAAGGATATCCCCTGGCATCCACATATTACAGTACTGAACCAATCCATGCAACAAAAACTGCAATCAGTCATTGATCACCTATCAGTTTCTGATCAGTCATAGATCCATCAAATCCATCGGTTAAACCAGTGATCGCATCACGTGACCATAGAGAGGTTTCCGTTGTTTTCTTTGTCAATTTTATACATATTTACATAATGCTATAAATTTAAATATAATTTTGTACATTTACTTCACATAAGTTCTATTTTTAACAGACTATTCGTCATTTTACATAACAAAACTGCGATCAGACTGGTCATCAGTTATCGATCCGTCAGTGATCAATCAGTAAGCGGTCATCCATCTGTCAAACTGTTGCACTACTATCTATACAATAACCTTATACAACCCACCTCCAATTTTGCTCACAGGGGTATAAAAATTTGGCACATGCTTAATGGTCCACTAAGTACAATAGCCCTCAGTAAATTTTGTATGGAATTTATTTTTGAGTTTTTAGACTGGCTGCTATTCCAATTGTTTACAAATATATTAAATATAATCCATTCAAAGAATTGTACAAAAAATTAGGCTTTTAAACATAGATGTCATCAATATTTATTGTAATTCTATTTTTGTTAACACTTATGAAATGTATGAATGATATACACATCTAACCAAATTCTACAGCCAATGCAAGGCTGCACTTCTATAAGCTTTGAAGTCAGAACTAATATTTCATTGCTCCAAAAACAATTATGAATATGAAGTAGTATGCCTTGTCATGCAAAGAATATGCCTACTTATACAGGACTTTGATAAAGGAAAGCACCCAAAATTGCTTACAATATTTGTGACAGAACTCAGACAGATGGATGATGGATGGTATGAAAGACGGAATGATGGGTGGGTGGATGGACAAGAGGATTCCAAAATAACACCTACTTGTTGAGTGGGGGTATCATGTATAACTTTAATTGACGCATAACTCTACTTCAGTGATCATTAAATTCTAATTTTGTAAATTTATGTATAATCATTATGTTAAGCTCAAAAGAATTGACTAATTCATAATCTGATCCATAATCTATTAGCTGTAGTCAAGTTTATGCAAAAGCTACATGTATGTTAAAAATGTCTAGTTAAGTCTTCAATAATCAATAAAGCATCAAATGAGAACTGAATTCTCACGAATTTTGTGTGTAAAGCCCATCAAAGTTAGACAGAATTGATTGTGGTCATCACATCCCTGCATCCTTATTTTTTGAAGCGAATTAGGTTACCATAGATCATCTGGCAGTAAATTTTAAGTACATGGGAATCAACCTTAACTGTATTTTACGATTTCCTTATTGTGTTAAGGTTTGAAAAGATTAAGTTTAGCTGCACTTATCATCCAGTAACTTAAAAACTCAATACTCTGAGAGAAAAGAGGGCCATAATTCCTAATGGAAAATGTGAAAAATAATTTCTTCTTATATGGTTAACGCAATCACTCTCTAAACCAATCAATTCTAAACCTCTTTAAGTTGTACTGAAGCTGGTGATAGAACTTTTATCAAGATCCATTCAGTACACAAAAGAACTAAGAGACTAAGGATGGTACAAACACAACATGCACAGGATAACAGCATCATTGCATGATTGAAAAGGTTTTGATAATTAATAAAATTTAGGCTACTTCTCAATAAATTGTTATCACAGAGTGTATGTGTAAAATTGACATGAATTTGTGAAGCAATTATGGTAATGCATCTGTACACCAAATATCATTGACCTAGCATAAGGGGTTCATGTTTAAATGAACTTATCAGAAAACTTAACATTAAACTTTAACATTGAATTTTCTAGGTCAACAGACCATGACTTGACTGCAGGGGTATATGTGTAAAATTTCATCGCAGGCAAGATAAAAAACAAGAGAAATAAACAAACTTATCAACAAGATGGCAATGGCAGTTAAGTTTCAAAGTGCTAAATTCCGGACATAAGGCACTCCTCAAAGCAACAAGAGGCTCCCAGGAGCCTGAATCGCTCACCTGGTTAAATTCTGCCCTTCAAACCCAATAAACTTAACAAGAAAAGTGTCCAAGAAGTCTTTGGTAGAACTTATCATCAGATCTTTTCAACAACTGAAAGTTTCTTTTAATCTATCTGAGTTTTCAAGATATTGACTAAAAACTGTTTAAAAAAAAGTCATTTTTCCCCTTTCAAGGGCAATAACTCTTAAAATGAGCCATCAGACAACTTTTATCCCTGAAAACATTTGTAGTCCTAATAATATGGATCATTTCAGCTATGGAAAGAATTTAGCTAAACCTAACAGTTTTGGAGATAGATGGATCAAAAATCTCCACATCAGTTCTATGCAGGATACACCAAGAAACATTTGTACCAAGTTTGGTTTCAATTGATCAAATAATGTCAGAGGAGAAGATTTTTGAAAGAAATAACATTAAAAATAGCAAAAATCATTGAAAAAGGGCAATAACTCCAACATGGCCTAACGGATTAAAACCAAAATTTGACCAGCGATAGATCTCATCATGCTGAACACTTTTACCTGGAAAGAATTTAGCTAAACCTAATGATTTAAGAGATATACGTGAAAAACTACTCTCTGACCCCTATGTTCTATTTTTAGTAACGTCGGCCATGTCTTTCGATGAATAAAAAATTCCCACACCAGTTCTATGCAGGATACCCCAAGAAACATTCCTATCAAGTTTGGTTTTAATTAGTCAAGTAGTTTCAAAGAAGAAAACTTTTGTATAATTGTTAATGACGACGACAGAGGCCAAGTGATGGCAATAGCTCACTTGGCCTTTGGCCAGGTGAGCTAAAAATGAGCTGTTAGATAAAACATGAATTCCACAGCTCTTAGAGTATTACCAAAATTAAAATACAGTGTTTAAATGCATTTTAACAAAAAAGTACTATCAAGAGCAGGGTTTTATTCCCTTGAGAAGAACACAGCTATTCTTTCAACAACAGAGCACATAAAGTTTACCTGTAGGTATTTTAAGATTGATATCTTTTAAAACTGGATCCTTAGTAACCAGATCCCAGGAGAAGGAACCATTAGATATCTCAACAACCATCCTGGCTTCAATGACAGTCACTTTCTCTGCTACTTCTTCCTCATCTTCAGTAGAGACACCACTCGTGTGCCGCTTTCTGGACTTTTTGTCGGTAGTATCATTGACTGTTAGACCAACTATAAAGAAAATTTTATTTGTAAGTACAGGCTCATTCAAGATTCGTGTATGGATTCAATTAAATAATATTTTCCACCATTTTTTTTGCCAGTTCACTATAAACCAGTCATTTTTATAACAACTTACCCAACCTTTCTTATTACGTTACCAAAGGTGTAAGATTTTGAAAAATCTAAAGCTGAAATTAAAATAAAATGGAATGAATTTCCAAATGGGGCCTTATCTCCGGCTTTGACAAGGGCACCCAAGTGGGAGATGGATAGTTAATTATTTTAAGTATTATTGGGAGGCTTTGGTGAAAGCAGGAGACCTAACACATATGCATTTCCTGGTTTTCAGATCACTGATAGGGCTTACTGGATATATTAACATTACAAATATTAGTTTAACAAAATAAACAGACTTATCACATTTTTCACGGTTCTTAATTTAAAACTGCAGTTAAAACTTTTAAGTACTATTCTGTGTAAGAATCAGGCAATGGGTGGTACATCATTTTCCCCATTTGGTCATTTTTGCCTAAAATATATTCAGTACATAAAAAAAACAACCAAAAACTATTTAAGTTTATCCTGAAGTATCTGTGACGTAGATATTTTTTTACTGCTTATATAGGGAAAGAGTGTGGTAATATTTTCTTGCCATTTTTCTGCTGTGCTTTTCAACTAAATTTGACCTATCAATATTTTGAAAAGGCAAATTTTACCAACACTTTTATGGTTATTTCTGGTGGTTATCAGGTATAATTAATTGGTTAATGCATTAAAATCTCTGCGTTTTTCCTTCATGTGCCACACCTTATATACATTTTGCCTGATTCTTAGACAAAGAAGTACTTAAAGCTGGAAGGGGTAATTCAAAGTTAAATAGTTGACCAGTACTTTTTTTCAATTGAGGCATGAAAGAATTTACCAGTAAACACAATTTTCATACTACAAAACATTTTGGCCTTTTCCAAACAGCAAAAATTACTACCAACCAATATGTTCAATAGACAATATTTAGGGTCTTTCAGTGAAATATTGCATGGAAAGATTGGGGCGCACTTTATATTATACTGAATACCCTAAGCAACTTATTTTTGTCAGATTTTTTTAAATTAATGAAAATAAACCTCTCACCTGTCAGTTTTTATTAAATTAATAAAAATCAACCTCTCACTGTAAAAAAAACTAAGTACTGCAAGTAATTTCTGCCTCTATAGAATATCTTCCATAATGAAAATTATAGAAATTAGGACTGTTCCAGTAAAACATATGAGAGAAGGGGGGCACTTTTATTCTTTTTATATGGGTGGGTGTTCACTCCCTTTACAAAAAAGAAAGTTTAATACAAAACATTAATAAAACTTCAATGGGTGGTCCCCTGGTGAAAAAGTGCCTTCATCGGGTACCTCATATCTTTTAATGGAACCGGCCTTAGATAAATTGTAGGTGATGGGTGTAGTGAAAAAAGCTTTCCAATCCCCACTTCAAATGTTTTTTGTGAATATAGCCCTCACAGTTTTTGCTCAATGCTAAATACATGTATTCAGTGGAAATATATTTTAAAATAGTTAAGTCATTAGAAAAGCTCATGAAAGCTTATGTTTATTGCAAATATGAAACACAACTATAAATTTAAAAAAAACCCTTACTTACTTGACTTTTCATAATGGGTCATTAGAATATTTAATGATACCCTGTCACGTTGACAAACAAATTTGTGGGTAAAAACAACTTAAAATGGTGATAACTTTAGTGTAAATCATCTGATCAAACTGAAATTCAAACTTTCACTTTATTTTATGATATTCAATAACTATACAAAGTAAGAATAAAATCCTTCATATTCAAACCATCATAGGGGAGCTGGTCAGACAGACAGATGTACATGCAAATTTTCAGAGGGTATCACATATAATACATCGCCACTTCGTGTGTTGGGATATGTAAAAAGATCAAGACAACAGCATTTTTAAATGTGACAAATGGACAAAAGTAAACACTCCACCTATGTCAATCACAGCAAATTAGTAACCATTACCATGTTTTTTATCTCCACTATGGTGTCTCTCTTTCATTTCAATGGCTTTACCAAGCGAGTCATGACTATTCTGGCGGCTATGGTTGGGCGATTTCTGGAAGTGATTTATATCCCGTAATTCTGCGTGGCTGTTCTGTCTACTGTGACCCGGTGATCTAGATAGGTTACTCTCCAAGGAACTGTCACTGGCTACACTATGAAATGACAGACTACGAGGTGGACCATTGGCCTTATCAACGACAACAGCTACCTTGACTGGCTGGTAATAAAACAATAAATATGATTATTACATAAGGCACTATTTTACTGTTTTTCTATTGGCCAGAAGCAGTACAAGTGATATTCCATTTTCTAACATTTTGATAAGCAAAAAAATGTTTCTGTGCAATAAAATATCATATTGCACTCTCTTAAGATGACAATAAACAATCATGGACTCTAATTCACTCACAGATTATGAAGGCACCATATAATAAAATCAGTAAAATGAAATATTTGTCGACTGTTCCATTTAGGAAAAAGCATATTTATTAACACTTGATACCAAATATTACTCTTGCCATTTCATCAGGAAAAAAATATGTACCTTGGGTAATAAATTTCTGTTCCCTTTATGAGGTCTATACTGTTAACATGTCCTAACAATATGACTTTGCCTTACTATCAAAACCCTTCATTCTGATTGTTATCCCTTCCAACACTACACAGGCATATTTTGAAGTGAGCTTCATGTGAAAATCACATAAAATTCATGTGAAATTAACATGAAATTAATATGAAATTAATGTGTAACTATTTCACATGAAATTAATGTGAAACTTTTTCATGTGAAATTCATATTAAAGTTTCACACCAACTTCAGGTGAACTACTTTAACATAAATTTCACAAGAAATTCGAGTTTAGTCTTCGTATAAAAATCATGTATAGTACTATAGTGCTGCACCTATTTAGCTGGAATGAGATTCAAAGATGATAATAGCCAGAAATTCCTACCTTTCTATCGCCAGCCTCCACACCAATGGACTGGGTTTTGGTCTTATCTTGTGTGTTGAATCCTTCGGCATCATCAGCCAGTAAGTAAGGCATTAACCTCTTTGCACTAACATTAGCATTGATTAGTGAGTTGATGAAGGCAGTAAAAAGTATTGTGGGAAGACGAAGAACATTGAATAGTGCTAGAGTTGACAATGCCTTCCCAGCATCCAATGGGGTATCTTCTAGATATGGGTACAGTAAAAATGTCTGAAAAATTTGACTAGATTTGAAATTGATCCATCTGTTGGGAGCTGAAAAAATTGTTACCAAATTTGAAAGGATGAATTCTAATATACCATCCACTCACAGACTGTATTGTTAAACTTACAATACTATAATACAACCATAAATTTATAAAATAAACAGAACAGCATATCAGTAAAAAATTCTTTTGGTCTTATTAAAGTAATGAAGTTTAGATGTTTATCTATGTCTAATTTCATCACTTTAACAGAACTCTTTCCAAAACAAATTTTATTTTCTTTAATTAAAAATGTTTTCAAAAAAAAACCTTTTTAGTTTTTAAAATAACTAAGAATACTGGTACATTTTACTTAAAATTCCAACAGTAACAGAGAGAAATTCTTGTTCAACAGTGACCCAGAATCCTAATTAATGAGGTAGACCTAGGGTAAGGGACATCACTCTTGAAATCAGTGATATGTTGGCATCATATTCAATTTCAATAAAGCCTTTCAAGCTTTCCTTTGAATCAGCATAAAATCAGTCCATGTTACTTTGATGCTTACATAAGATTGATGTAAAAAGGTGAATACAAACGTTCCAATGATTTGTAAGAGTTGTGTCCCTTACCCTAGGTCTACCTCCTTAAGTCAAGTACTTACAATCATTGTTCCTAAAGTAGGTATTGCTGTACCAGCAAAAGCTGAAATAAACATCACGCCACATCAAGGTTAACTCCATCATACTGCATATAAACATTCATCAAACCTGTTAACCTTCCCTCTTTAGGAGGGAGACTCCCTCTTTTTGGGTCAATCTCCCAATCTGAGAAAGTCTCTTACATTGGAGAGGAGACACAGCTCTTTCACAAATTTCTCCCCCAAAATCTCCCTCTTAACAGAAATACATGTATTGCACAAATTTTGTTCTAAATGGCTTATTAAATTGATATAATTTATGTATATAATTATCACTGAGAAACATTTAACAAAGAATTAATCCTTTTGTTGTACTAATTATTCAAATTTTGAATATAAAACCTGAAGTAAATTAACAAGATTATCATCGATTTTATATCTTTGTCTTATCTGCATACATGGATTTCTAGCAAAATTATCCTTTTTTTTTTCTGAGAAAAAAGGTAGTCATGCTCCATCTCCCTCATAGAAAAGCTGAAAAGAGGGAGATCTCCCTCACAGAAAAGCTGAAGAGAGGGAGATCTCCCTCACAGAAAAGCTGAAGAGAGGGAAATTTCCCTTCTTACGCACTCAAAAGGTTAACAGGTATGATTCATTGGGACAATAAGATAATAATGTCTGTCTCTAAAGTAAACCAAAATCGCTTAAGTCAGATAAAAGTCTTCTATAAAGAGCAATCAAGGGAACCAAGGTTATAGCGGTAATCAAGAGAATGTAATCGAGGGACAAAGACCAGACATGGAAAACAGACAAACACAACAAAGAATATAAGGTAACTAAGTAACTAAAATCATATATACAAAGTAACAAGAGCAAATGAGCAACTCGACTCCACTAAAAACTGGGAGCATGGACCAGATGCACTGGTAGGGTAAGTGTCCTCTGCTTTTCTAGAAATGTTCAGACATGATTTTATGGAGCCAACCAAAAAAGCAGAAATTGTCAAAATCAGATGTAATCATACAATAAAAAAAGAACCATAAATGTAAATTCCAAATATGAAAACGCTGAAGAAAATCATGTCTGAGTGTTACAAGATACATTAAAAAATCTCAAATTAGGTTTTTCTTCCAATCTTCCACAACTGAAATTATAGACAAATCAGATTGCTTGATACATGTAATTAAAGACTTCAGGAAAAACTCCAGAAAAAGAGACAATTCTCAAACGAGATTCTGTTATACATGTAAATGAAATCAACACCAGACTTTTTTTCAAGTTTGAAGAGACTTCCTATGTATAAGTAGATTGTCTCTAAACAGCATAAACAAGAATGGCACAAAAATGTTCCACAATCATTTTAAAAACCACACCCAGAACTCTAATTTGAAAATACTTAAATTTGGGATGAATTTTTTCAGCAATTGCTTTGACAAGTTAGAATACTTTCGTTTGGAAATTTTAGCAGGGTTAATTTCTATAAATTCAAAGAAAACAGTATCCCTAATTTTTTGAAAAATTACACACATGGAAAATACAAGAACTTCAAACCTTCTAAATTTATCCATTCTATAGAAACTTTACAAAAACTCAAACCTTCTAAACTCATCCATTCTATTGAAACTTTAAAAAAACTCAAACCTTCTAAACTCATCCATTCTATTGAAACTTTACAAAAACTCAAACCTTCTAAATTTGTCCATTCTATTGAAACTTTACAAAAACTCAAACCTTCTAAACTCATCCAGGCTACTGAAACTTTACAAAAACTTCAAATTTTCTAAACTCATCCATTCTATTGAAACTTTACAAAAACTCAAACCTTCTAAACTCATCCAGGCTACTGAAACTTTACAAAAACTTAAACCTTCTAAACTCATCCATTCTATTGAAAATTTACAAAAACTCAAACATTCTAAATTTATCCATTCTAATTTCACATAAAACAGTAAAAAACTCACTAAAGAAAATTCTAAAAACAGCAGCTTTAAACAAGGCCCATAACTCTGGTTTTCTGCATTTGTTGATAGCTTTTCTGAATTCTGGTTCCCACGCCAACAGTTTTATAACTCTCATCGACTGGATCATCTCATTGCATTTCTTTACTCTGCAGTCAGCATTGGCCTTTGAAAAGTAAATGTAAAAGTTCAAAATACAAAAGTATTTTTAAGAATAAAGCTCCATAACTCAACATGAAAAATCAGAAATGTATTAAAATTAACAGGGAGGTTTCAAGAACAAAAAGAAATAATATCCTAAAATTTCATGAAAATAGGAACTACTACTAAAGAGTTATAGAATGAAGTTCAATAACTCTAAATTGTAAATCACACAGGTTCAATAATTGAAAGAGAGCTTCCATCAATATAAAGAACATTCCACCAAAGTTTCATTGAAAGTTTTGAACAGTTTTTTTGAGTCATAAACTGAAAACAGAAAGTCTACCAATTTTTTAAGCATAACTCAAAAACGAAATATTTGCAAATAAAAAATTGGAAATTTATCAAAATCAAAAAGGAGCTCACATCAAAAAAAAAAAAAAAAAAAAAAATTATCCAATTTTTACAAAAATTAATGGCAGCATTTTTGAGTTATTGTGTGCAGTGTGAACAACAAGCAGACAAACAGACAGGCAGTGGCATACTATGACGTGCTGACTTTAAAGATAAGTTTGTAAAATTGGAACTATTTATGCACGATACACTTTTTGTATGAAAAGTCATGTAACTCAAAAGGTTTTAATCTATTTTTCACCAAAAAGTTTATATACAGACCTTTTGACCATCATAAGAAACAACTATATTAAGTTTCAATAAATTTAGATTAGTCGTTTTCAAGTTATGGTGTGACATGTTTACAATGTACAGATGGACAGACACAAAGACAAACACCAGACCATTATACAACCTGTAAAAATTTTGACAGTGTATATGAAAATAAGAATCCATAAATTTGACTTCTAACACTATGAAACACTAATCTTTTTTAAAACCATGAAAACTGATACCTGGGCACATATTCACATAACATAATCTGTAAATATTAGCAACTGCAAAAATTAATTCATTTTAACACTATTTATATCTTTGTAAGATCATTTAAAGCTCATTGTAAGAAATCTTCAACTTAAATCATTGAAACAAATCAGATCACATCACACAATAAATATTTAACAGAAATATGTTAACATATTAAAATCAATAATCCAATTGGGACGATCTCATTAAAATTTAAAGTCAATACTGTAAAGTTAATCCATTAGTTGTAATAAACTTAATGAAGAATTTATCAATTTTAACATGTAGAAATATAGATTCTTCTTCAGTAATTAGTGGTTAAAATTATTTCTCAAATTAAGACATTCTTTCAAATATAAATTTTACCATAGAACATGCAGAAATAGTTTAAATGAAGAACAGGTTGAAGGAATATTGGTTTCTAAAATTCTTAAGAAATATTAAGTGTAAAAAAATCTCTCAGTGGCTAAAGGAGGTAAACATAAAGTAAGGGACACAACTCTTACAAATCATTGGAACGTTTGTATTCAGGATCCTTGTATCAATCTCATGGAAGCATCAAAGTAAACTTGGAATGATTTCATTTTGTTTCAATTGAAAGCTAAATAGGCTTTGGTGAAATTGAATATGATAAAGCATATCACTGATCTCAAGAGTTATGTCCCTTACCCTAGGTCTACCTTCTCGAATTATGATAAATACAAATAGTTGACACAATCATAATCTATTATATATAGATTCTCCTCAGTAATGAGTGGTATAAATCATTTCTCCAATCAAGATGGTAAAATTTTCAACATGTGATCTTTAAGTGAGCATGATAAAGTCTTAATTTTACCAAAGAAAGTGGGGATATAATTTAAATTAAGAATAGTCTTCAGGAGAATCTGTTTCTCCTTTTATCTGTAAAAGCTTTGGAAAATGAAAAATAGTGGGAAAACTCTTACAAAATTTGAATCACATGCAATTTTAATCACTGATGAGATGAGGAGAAATAATGCTACAGTCCCTGAACTGATACGTGCAACTAAAATTGTGATTGGTCATCCATCACCTATCTGTTTCCAATCAGTCAAATGATTCATTAAACCGGTGATTGTATCACATGATCACAAAGCAGTCAATCTATTTTACAATTTCCTTTGTTCTGTTTGTCGATTTATTTACACATATTTACATAAAGCAATAGAATTAAACATCAATTAATCAGTTTTATTTGACATTTATTTCACTTTAAACAAAATACAATATGTGGATTTTATATCTTTAATTCAAAGTAAATTTAATGTGGTAGTACAGCCGATTTGTCCAATGGAAATTCTTCAATTTACATTGACTGGTCATCCATCAATTAACAAAACAAAACTGCTATCAGATCGGTCACCAGTCATGGTTCAATGATCAATCAGTCAGTGATCATTGAATCGTGAAATCATTGCGTGGATGTAAATTTGAGAATTTCCAATGGAATAAATCCAATATAATACCATATTAAATTGATCTTAAATTTAATTTATCATATTAACACATTGTATTTTGTTGATAATAAAACAAATGTAAAATAAAAGTAATAAATTGATGAAACAACAGAATCCATAAATCATATTTACGGCTCAGTTGTCATGATCGCTGGTTGAATGGATTGGATAGACAGATGGATGCCTGATCTGAAACAGATGGGTGATCGATGCCTGATCAGAAACTGATGGGTGATCGAAGCCTAATCGGAAACTGATGGGTAATCGAAGCCTAATCAGAAACTGATGGGTAATCAATGACTCATTGCAATTTAGTAGTATGAATTGGTTCAGGTACTCTTTCTGTGTGTTAAATCATAACTGTTGTTTTAGTATTGACCATGTGGGCCCATGATTGGTACAATAAAAACTTTGAACTTTGAACTTGTAAATTAAAGGTTATTTCATTTATTTATTGTAATGTTTTTCCTAAATTATTTCCCTTTAACAGGTTTAATAAAAGTTTTAATTAGACCAATTGGAATTACCCTAATAAAATGATGACAATAATTCCCTAATGAGTAAATAACACTTACCATGACTTTCTTCTGTTGGACAGACATTTGTCTAGCAATGTAATACTGCAGGGGAGCAGCTAAAATAAATACTGATGCTCCGATGACTGCACTAACTCCGAGTTTAAAATACAGCAGTACTATGGCAATAATAATCTACAAAAGTAACCAAGAAAAAGGGAAAACTTTGAAAGCAGAAAAATTGAAATATAGATTGAAGAGGTTTTTTGTTTTTATTTTTGATTGACTGATTGATTGTTGGGGTTTAACACCCAAGTACCAATATTCCAGCTTTATTAAGGCGATGAACATGAAATGGGATAAAAAAATGAACATGAAATGTTGATGATGAAACGAAAAATGGGATGGAACACAAGGATATTAGGGTCGACAAATTTTGATTGCCACAAAAATAACCAACAAAAAGGGTTAAAAAAACTTTGAAAGCAGAAACATTCAAATAAAGGTTGAAGAGGTTTTTTTTTTGTTTTTGTTTTTTTTGTTTGTTTGTTGTTTGTTGTTGTTAGTTAATACTTTCTAAGTTTTATTGTTCAGCATTATACATGGTGTACAGTGCCTGCAGTAGAGAATTTTTACATCAGAATACCACACAATACATATATAGTCAAAAGGTCATATATTTCCTGAGCCTGGAGGAGTTGTGAACAACAATATGTTGGACAGAACCGAGGGACAGACTGAAACCTTTTTGCTAGTGGTAAATATTAATCCTTTTAATTCTGTGGGGCATTTATTATGTCCTTGATACTCTTTGGTTCTTGCATGGACATTTTTTTCATTATTTTCAACAAACATGTCTTGCGTCTTCTATACCTGAAGTGGCTCTGCCCACATATTGGACAAAACCGAGGGACAGACTGAAACTATTTAAGATTTTATATGTTCATGATATTCTTTTGGTTCCTGCATGAACAGTTTTTTTTTTCATTACGTAAACAATTAGTTGTTGCGTCTACTATACCTGAAGTGGCGCTGCCCATATATAATGAAACAAGAAAAACAACATCATAATAAATAACGTGTCGAGGGTCATGTGATTCATGATTGAACCAATCGTCATCTTGCCTCCACTGATTACTAGTCCAGATATCGTCAACGATTTTTTGTAAATGATTGCCTAAAATACATTAGCAGAAAAGGTTATGATACAATTCATAGACAGTGATATATAAAACAGTCTCTTACATTTAAGCCTTTTTCTCATTATCTCCAAAAACAAAAACGTTTCCTTTAATCTTGATCAGGTCTCACTATATGAACGAGCAGTAAAAAGTAAACCTACTCTTATTACATAGAAAATTCCTGAGGATTTAAATAATCTCATAATTATAATACCACCTATAAAATTCATTAACCAACATATAACTTTCCGAAAAAACACAAATTTCTCATAAGGTCACTTTCTGTTTAAAGTACTGGTCCATACAAAGATTCATGCAGAATTCAGCATAGCTAGGGTGAGTATGTATGAAAATGCTACAAATGAATAAAGAAAAGATATTCTATTCTTTTATAACAAATAAAACATCATCATCAATTCTTTTTCTCTTCTAGTTTGATCAAGGAAATTATGAAATAAGTTTTGATTAGAAACATCATCTTGAGTTTAAAATGAACAAATAAAATTTAGTCAAAACAGGAATTTGTATCTTTTCAACAACATATTTGTCTTTAAGTAGTGGACAAAGTTTGAAAGCTGGTTTTAATCAAATTGAAACGAAATAAGGTAATTAAAATCTTCATTTGTAGCCTTTTCATTCTGATATGTCATTTGCATGATTCTTAAATGGTACGGTACTTAATATTTTATTTTATCAAGTTCAAAGCTAATAAAGTGACTATAAATAAGTTTGATTTAAAGTAAAACTGTACCATTATCAGATCTTTGTGGTTTTCAGGCAGACCATACCTAATTCAGTGCTTAAACAACATTTGTTCAATAAGAATTCCGCCAAGTACATGATATGTATTTAAGAATAATGCTTGATCTACCTTTTTTAGATATATTTATGTTTCTTTACTTTTAAAGATGCCCTGGTACCAGTATTTGCAAAAATTAACTTCAGGGATAATATTTCAAAATGACAGAAATTTCAATCGTTCAACACGTACAGTAAATAACCTTTCACAGTCTTGATTTGACTTCGCTAATTATGTGGCACCAAGGCTAAAAATATGACACAAAATAAAAAAAAAAAAAAAAAAAAACAGTAGAAAATTTTTCAAACTAAGAAACTTTTTTAGTATTAGGTATGATCAAGCCTTGAACTTTGAACTGAGTATACCTGGAGGGCTGTTTTAACTCTAATACCTTCACGGATAACCAGATAATAGTGAAACTGTAGAATGGTCAGTTGAAACACAGTGGAAACAAATAGAACTACACATAAAATGTAGCCATTCTGTACAAAATCAGACACAGACACATAATGGCTGATCTGCAAAAAAAGCAAGGATGAGTGTTCTGGTTATTGCATGGTAAAGAGGTCCTGATTGTGGCATGATAAAGAGGTTCAAATTATTGCATGGTAAAGAGGTCCTGGTCATTGTGTGGTTAAAGGAGTTCTGCTTATTGCATGCCAAAAAGATTCTGCATAATGCATAGTTGAGACATGAAGACAAACTGGTCACTGCATTACATGGAAGTTCTGCTTATTTGGGTTAAGAGGTCATGTATAGTTCATGCTGCTAAAAGGAGTTTTGCTTATTGCAATATATATGATTATTAATATTGCATAAAAGAGAGGTAATATATGTTGCAATGTTAGGAATTATTGCATGGTAAAGAAGTAATGGTTGTTGCAATGTGAGGAAATTCTCCTCATTGTACGGTAGAAGAGGTCCTAATTTAAGGAGGTAAACATAGGGTAAGGTGCACAACTCTTACAATCACTGGAATGTTTGTATTCAGCATTTGACATCAATGTCATGTAAACATCAAAGTAACTTGGATTGATTTCATTCTGTTTCAAATGAAATATTGATAGGCTTTGGTGAAATTGAATATGATACAAACATATCACTGATTTCAGGAGTTACCGTATATCACGTACCCTAGGGCTACCTCCCTAAACGAATTGTAAGGAGGAAAGTTGATTGTATTATGTATTGTAAAAGAGTGTGATGCATGGATAGGTGATATTAATACTATGACAAGCTTTATTTAAGGTCACAATTCTGAAATACATGTAACATGTCCTACACTTAATAAATGTAAACTGTTACAACTGAATGTAACTCAGGGAAAGTTTAATTACTTAGGTAAAATAACCAGTGGCTATTGAATGACACAAAATTATGTTCTTGGTTCCAAAACACTGACCAGATATGATTGAACCAGTTTAATTTTCTTTTATACCAATTTTCCAGATTTTATCATGATTTTGCCATTTATTAAACAGATTTTCTTTTTGAAAATTCCTTTTGACTATTGACTAGAGTTCATCAGTTTTTTTCATTTTGTTACATGTGCAACCCTTCATTTTTTTTGTCTTTACTCTTCATAACATATTATCAATGTACATTTACATTTCTCACTACTGCTCTATAGAAAATTGTTATAACAGTCAACAAGACAAACAGAAATTAATTTGAGTTTACCATAAAAGAAAGTATTGTAAGTTCCAAAATAAAAACTACTTCAATCTACACTTCAAAAAGACAAAACAATATCTTTATTACTTCCAAAATACAATAACACAAGGACAACTGAAGAAAAATCACACTGTAATTTTGTTTATTATGGCATGCATACCCATTAACTCCATTCTACTTTCTGACCTTTTCAGAATCTTTGGGTTTTCCCCTTTGATCATGACAGATGAAATCTGATTGGCTGATCATGCAGAAATGTCATCTGCACAGAAAATAGAATGTAGTGCATGTTGTCGGAGACTACATGCAGTGACTGAATGGGACGATTGATAGGTCTACAATTTAATTAAACTTTGTCTCAAGTTTGGGTACCTAATACTTGCACCTACAGGTTGTTATTTTCATTGCGTAGAGTCTACCTACATGTAACTGTCAATGAGTTATAACATGCACTTTACTTCTGATACTGTACTTTATAGGGCAGACAATTTACTTAATAATGTCATCTTGCAAAATCATACAGAAAACTACGGTAAGCATTAGTCACGAACTTGATACCCCATTCCCCCATTTGATAACATGCACCTTTGACCTCCATATTGATTTTGATCAAAATCTGAAATAGGATGTGCACAATGGGAATATGTAATAAAGATTCTGTGAGAGTTTCATTCAATTACGTTCAGTGGTATAGGAGGAGTAATGGATAACAGTTGGGTCCCCTGTATAATGGAAGGAAAGAAGGACGAAAGGAAGGAAGGACAACCCTGTTACTATATCTCCCCATAAATATGTGTTTTCAATAAGCAATAGACTTTGTGTTCGAAATGATGTAAATAAATTTGTTTTTAAATTGTTTAAAAGAATTTTTGACATAAAAATATGGTAAAATATTACATTTATTTTAAAAAGCCTCTTTCAAACTTCCCTAGAGGTGTAATGGAAATTTTAGTGTTTTAATATTACAAAAAAAAAAGTCTGGTGACTTTAATACCTGAAGGAATGTGTTCTTCATACAGTTCGCCCGAATATAGCTGAAATATTGCTGCTCAGGCATTAAACCCCAATAATCAATCAATCTTCATACAGTTTTGAAGAAATTCTATACAGCAATTTTTAATTGTTAGTGGAATTATAGTGGAGACTCCCTACACAATCACCCATATTACATACCTGTCAATCTTTGGAACAGTTCATGTGGGAGATTCTCCCCCTTTGACATTGTCTTATAAAACAAACTTTTGATGTAAAAATTCAATTCTACAGGATTTTCACAGAAAATATAGTAATTAATCTTAACAAAAAACCTCTCACAAATTGTATGTTTTTATGTGAAAGATTCTAAATTTTTCAATGATTTTGTGGGAATCTCCTCTAATGTGGGAGGGTTAACAGATATAATATTAAGACTCAATTATCTCAAAATTAAGCTTGGCAACCCAAGTTTTTTTAAATATTAAAATTACATAGCATATTCAATCAAGGTCATCTTTAAATGAAATTAGTTGGTGTTGCACTCTTGAGATAGAAATTAAAGATTGTTTATAAAATTGGCACTTTGCAGGAGTTATCTTTCCTGATTTGGTTGATTTGGTTGATTTTAATGGGAAATGAATGTATGGATTCTCCAAAATACAGATCTGAAAAAGAAACTATTGTTGAATAAAGATATAGCAAATGTAGACCCCCCCCCAAAAAAAAAACCTGTTAGTTTGGTAGGTCTGTCTTAACCACAACTAATATCTACAACAGGAAGTGTCTGAATTGTATATGGACTGGTACTTAAATTTTGTTAATAGATCATGTTGTTATATGTAAACTTTTCAAGGACAGCTGAAAATTTGAATTACATAACATAATTTTGAAGATAGATGCATGATGATGCACAGTTTATTCTTTTTTTGCCTCTATAGGTGACAGATATCACCACTTGATAATAGCTAGCCAGCATAATGAAACCGTTATCTTTAAGGAGTGAGTAACGTAATTAAGATCACGTTTGATCCATTTAAATAAAATGTTAATTCAAGAACTTTAACCCCAATTTCAATTTAAATTTTTTTTTTCTTAAATTATCTACTGTATATTTTTTGTATTGGCAGTAGCTTAGAACTGATCATCTATTTGACTTTCTTGTCTGTTATTTTCCTCTCCTCTTGTACAGTACTATTTGCCCCTGACGATGGTATACTGGACAATTAATTTTACAGGCTAGATTTGTATACTGGACAATTAATTTTACAGGCTAGATACGTATACTGGACAATTAATTTTACAGGCTAGATATGTATACTGGACCATTAATTTTACAGGCTGGATATGTATACTGGATCATTAATTTTACAGGCTAGATATTTATACTGGACTATTAATTTTACAGGCTAGATATGTATACTGGACCATTAATTAAAAAAAAACATATTTAAGTGAGAGGCGATTGAAGCTGGCCGAGTCTTCCATATTAGATAAGGAGGTGATCTTTGTGCTTTTTTTCCCCATCCCAATACAGTGGAATCTGTCTGAACAAAACCCCCGTTGAACAGTAAAATTTGATTGGTTTAGAGATGTGTTCAGTTTACTCAGGTTCCAAAATACATTTCAACAAAACATGAAGGGATTTTAAATGTGTCTGGTGTAGGCAGGTTTTCTGGGTTTTTTTTTCAGAGTACAGTTAAGGATGTTTGATGCTATGTTAAAAATGAACAATGATTTCATGCTAGAACAATATTAGAAAGAAATAGATGGGTCAATGTGCTTGTTCTTGAAGTAAAGCATTTAAAATTTTGGCAGGAAAAGGATTTCTCTGGATTTTCCATAGGTTTTGTACCAGTTGGTTTTATCTATTGAAAAACCCAAAGAAATACCAATATTTTTTACAGAAACTTCTCAAATAACATATCAAGGCGTGTTTAATGTAGTTATAAAAAAAAAGGTGGGTGTCACTGGGAAAAATATCAATGCTATGAAATCAATATAACCAGAGGAGTCCAAAAATCTGACAAAAATGGCTGACGACGGATGAGCAGCAAACATCCTTGAGACAGGTTTCACTGTAATTAAAACTACAGAAGACCTTGTCTCATTGACTGTAATTTCACACTGAATGATACTATTGACCTTTTTGAACTTAAGTGTAGAAGAACAATAACAAACTATTCATAAAATATTTTTTTAAATACATTTGTTGTAAAAGATTTAACTTTATAGAGGGCAAAGTCTTCATACCAGTAATTAATACAACTAATTTTTTGACCTTTGAACCTGATTTCAGTCTGACTTCAGCTGTAAAACAAAGTAAAGATCTTTTTAAGATTTTTGTATGGGGTATTTAACAAAAACAAAATGTACATCTATTTATAGCTCACATCATGAAGTTCATTAAATTGTGAAAAAAAAATAATATTAAAGCAGAGTTAAGGCATAATTATAATTAAAAAAAAATATCAATACATATTCAACCTCGTCCTCTAACAGGTTACGTGCACCCAGCTGCCTCACATTATGCAAGCACGGTAGAATGTGTTTAATTAAAACCCCTACTAAAACAAAAAACAAGAATCCTACATAACCAAACACATGATTTATAAACTGATACTTCGTATCTTATTTACCGAAGTATTTCATACACATTATATACCTTCTAAAGGATGTAAGTAGGAAAATTTCCTCAAATCAAAAGAGGGACAGGTATTAAATACAAAATTAAGCTGGTGTGAGATAATTAATTAACTACTAATATATATGCATATTTCAAATTATTTATTCTAAATTGTTTATGTTGAAATAATCATTATTGTTTTTACAAAGAAAGCTGTTACTTGTTACATGCCTTCAACAAGAGTTTAAAATGTCAGAATGGGTCAAAACTATACACAGGTATGGCCTTCCAACAAAGTAGGGACATCTTGTCATAATGTGAGACACAGCAGATACAGACATCTTGTCATTAGGTGGGACACAGTGGATACAGACATCTTGTCATTATGTGAGACACGGTAGATAGGGACATCTTGTCATAATGTGAGACACAGCAGATACAGACATCTTGTCATTAGGTGGGACACAGTGGATATGGACATCTTGTCATTATGTGAGACACGGTAGATAGGGACATCTTGTCACTAGGTGGGACACAGCAGATAGACTGATTGATTGTTGATTAAATGTCAATTGGAGCATGGTAGATATGAAGCATGTCATTTGGTTGGACACAGTCAACAGGGACATCTTGTCATTTGGTGGGACACAGTAGATAGGGACATCTTGTCATTTGGTGGGACACAGTAGATAGGGACATCTTGTCATTTGGTGGGACACAGTAGATATGGACATCTTGTTATTTGGTGGGACACAGTAGATAGGGTCATCTTGTCATTAGGTGGGACACAGTAGATAGGGACATCTTGTCATTAGGTGGAACAAGGAAGATAGGGAGATCTTGCCATAAGGTGGGACACAGTAGATAGGGACGTCGTCATTCATGGGACACAGTAGACAGGGACATCTTCATGTACTAATATTGGACACATCTGACAAAGAAATGTGACAACAAGACAGGACACATTGGACAGGGACATCTTTATGTAAGAAGATTGAACACATCTGATCGAGAAATCTGACAATAGGACAGACACAGTGGACAGGGACATCTTAATGTAAGATTGGACACATTTGACAGAGAAATCTGAATGTAGTAAGATGGGGTACATTTAAAAGGTTTCTCTGTACACAAGGGGTCATTTTAAGTTCAGTCCATCTTATATGCAGATATATTATCTAATAGGACTTTTTATTATGTATATCTATGTAAATCTATGTAAATCAAGTAAACTGAACCACCTTTAAAAGTTCATGTATCTTTAAATGCCATATTCTAAGTCTGAAAGGTGACTTGTATATACTGTATGTGCTATACCACGTCTTTTGTACTATTGTTGAAATAATGTATGCAGATACATGTATTTCGCAAGGAGATATTAATTACATATAAACCTAGACATCTGGGGATTCAAAAAGTGATGAATTGAGGTCTGGTACCCTTTTTTCAGACTGTGGACCTTTGAAATTTTTATTTACCTTAAGTCTTGGACCATCAATCCTTTTCATTGACATATATTGAGGACTTTTGATTTCCTAAAGTAGACTACTGATTTTAAACTTGGAAAGTCCTGGACCTTCCAAGTTCACTTTTGAAGGTAAATTTAAACCCCTGACATCATCACCTAACTTTAATGTAAAGCAATTTATTTGGGAAACACTGCTAACTATGAATTTAAGTAGTGCTCCAGCTAAGAATCATGCAAAATGTGATTCATGGGTGAAAAGTCTACATGTTTTTACTTTTGATATTTTGTTTGAATTGTCATAGTCAACAGAAATTAACCTTCAGTTTTTCATATAACAAGTGTTCTTAGGAGATGAAAATTACATAGAATGCACTGTAGATTTTAAAACTAAGGGAGATAACTCTGTAAACGACACTAAAATACAACAGTATCTATTGAATTTTCAATATTGATTATCTTCTAAGAGCAGACAGATTGGAATGAATAATTACACATTTCATAATAAAGAACCAAAAAAACAACTTAATTACAAAAATAAAAATATGCAGCTTAGAATAATACAGAGAGTGACTCATGGGTTTTTATTTTCTGTAATTTCAATACTTTAATGCATTTTTTAACATCATGTTGTTCACAATGCATTAAAGTATTGAAATTCTTACACATTTTTCTTAAATTATGATGTTACAATATCTCTCTATGTAACTTAATTATTAAGTTATATCTAACTCAAATTTTAAACAAAATAAATTTTTGATATACAATGTATTCGTCTGTCATTAAAATTGGTGGTAAATGGCTTTCAATTATTTTTTTTCAAGAAATGTAATTTTGTGTTTGAAAAATCTCTCATCAAATCAGTAGTATTACACAAGCACATTTAATGTAGACTAGAAAAATTGTGTGCACTGCTCACTAACTTGATACCCCCACTCCCCCACTAGATAAAATGCACAATTTGACCTCAAAATTGATTTGGAACTAAAATAAGAGGTGCACAATGAGAATATATAATATAAAGATTCTGTGAAAGTTTCATTCAGTTCCATTCAGTGGTGTAGGAGTAATGAATATGAGGTGGGTACCCTTCTGCATAATAGAAGGAAGGAAAAATGAAAGGAAAGACAAACATTCCTATCACTATATATTCCCAGTCAAAAAGGGAGGTAAACAAAGGTAAAAGATTTCATATCAATACTTTGAAAAAAAAGTCATAGCTGCAACATGTGCAAGTAAGACAATACTAAATAAAAAGCAGCTGCTCAAATCCCTGGTTTTACATTAAATTAGAAGTTTGAATATATACATTGTACATGTATATGATATGCAAATTTTTAGCAGTTACAGAGTTGGGCTTCATCGAGAGTCAATGGCATGTCCAAGTAAATTTAAGTAGCTGTCTTTGTAAGAATCATGCAAAATCTGAAAAATGTGATACACCCAAAAAAAAGGCTACCTATTTTTTATTTTTGAAGTTAAGGTGTTTTATGGGTCTATATTATGAATTGTGTAACTATTCATTCCAATCTGTCTGCTCTTAGGAGATAATCAAAATTGAAAATCCAAGAGATTCTATTTTATTTGATTGTCATTTACAGAGTTATCTCCTTTAATTTTGAATGCCATGCAATTTTTACCTACTAAGAGCACTGGTTATATGAAAAACCATATGTTAATTTCTGTTAACTATGTCAATTTAAACAATATACCAAAAACAAAAATATGTAGGCTTTTCAATCATAAATCATATTTTGCATGATTCTTAGCTGGAGTGCTACTTAAGAACACCAATAATATATTACAAAAATGTACTATCAAAAGCCAAAAAAGAAAATGTATAATGGTATTGCATTATCATCATTCCCTGAAAGTTTTATAAAAATCCTTCAATAGATTTATCTGTAGCAGAAGATTCTAATCTTAAATCAGAATTATGACCTTCAAGTGTGGAGTTCTGAATGAATCATCTAGAGCCAGTTCAAATCATTTAAATAATAAATTCTTTTAGTATATTTCTATGCACTATTTATCAAAACTGTTAATCATGATATCGCATACAATTTAAATGCATAAAAATTGCTCTTAAACATAATATAATGATGTCTCAGCTCTAAAAATGTTTCTCTGCTTAAACTGCTTAAAAAAGCAATGTGCTTGCAATTACGTAAATTCATAACTTTTACCATTAGAGCATTTCTACATCTAATGCCCTCCCTTGTGCATAAGAATGCATTGAACTGTAGAAAAGTATGCTTTAAATACACAGACACAAAGAGAATGAGGCACAGAATGTACCCATTGGAGGTGAAATCATTGACAGTAATGTAGGAGGATATCTGAAAAAAAAATAGAATTGTATATTTTTTAGAATGATGTTCAGATGCACACAAAAAATATAGGATTATAAATGAAAACCTGATGAGCAAAAATAAATGACATAACAATTAAATGTTGAACTAGCCCTACATAAACTTGTGAAGTGCAGGAATAGTTATGCATATAGTAGAATAAGTTGCCTGACAACTTAAGCAAGAAAAATACCTGTAAGCCTGTTTTAACTCGCAAACCTTGCCTTATAGCCAAGTAGGCTTGGAATTGATTAAATGTCAATTGGAGCATGGTAGATATGAAGAGCACAAAGCATAGAATGTATCCATTGCTTATAAAACCTATGACTGTTAGATATTGAGTAGTCTGGAAAAAATATAATGATCGATCGGTTTTTTTTTCATATTTTTTTAGAACTTTTTTATGATGATACAAATCAAAAGTAACAACTTTATACAATATAATGATGCACAGACTTTTGGAGGACCCATATAAAGAAATGATCCTAGAAAACAGCTTCAACTTGTCTAGGTTAAAAATAACATTTAAAATGAACATAGATTAGGAGGTGTGCTTAACTGCTTTTCAAACTCTGACTAAAACGATGTATATATTGGTATCCTCTAAGGCAATAAGTTTAAGAAGGTAGACCTAGGGTAAGGGACATAACTCCTGAAATCAGTGATAAGTTTGTACAATGTATTATATTCAATTTTACCAAAGCCTATCAAGCTTTTATTTGAAACAGAATGAAATTAGTCCAAGTTACTTTGATGCTTCCATAAGCTTGATGTAAAATGCTGAATACAAATGTTCAAATGATTTGTAAGAGTTGTGTCCCTTGTGTGTCTACCTCCTTAAGGAAAGAAAATTATCTTCATACCAGGACTGTTGTTCTTCAGATAATTTAAGGCTTTACATGTACATGTTTGTTCCAAATATGATATCAGTCAATAATCTGACCAAGCAGAAGGCACAATACATGCATATACATGTATCATTTTTACTCCACATAATTTATGTACCAGACATGTTCATACCAAATAGAAATCTATATGTATTTTCATTCCCGTGGTCAAAGATAAAAGTCCAACAAGAAAACTTTCTGTTCAAAAATGTATGTCACATATATGTAGTTTATCAATACTAAAATAGATAAATAAGATAAAATTATCTATAAATGAAAGGGTGATCCACCTCATATACAGACAACCTTCAAATATGACACACCTGCATACATTTAAAAGTAACTTCCTACAACTTGTTGAGGGTAACATTTTATTTCCTACAACTTCTTGTGGGTAACTTTCTACTTCCTACAACTTGTTGTGGGTAACGTTTTATTTCCTACAACTTCTTGTGGGTAACTTTCTAATTCCTACGACTTGTTGTGGGTAACTTTTTATTTCCTAAGACTTGTTGTGGGTTACTTTTGGGAATAGTCAATCAAGTTTGAAGGCTTGGGTTTTTATTAGCAACAAAATAATCCAAATACAGGGAATAATAATAAAATTGTATATGACAAAGTGTACCATGTGTACCAGGCTTAAATTGACCAAAAAAAGTTTTCTTTTAAACTGTTAGTACAATGGTAAGGTCCTTATGAAGGTCATCAGGAATGCCATTAGATTTTGTACTTAATTACTTAAGTATAAATCATGCTTAAATACGATATGGACTATTCTGGGAAGTTGTAGTCTTTATTCTGGTTATTTTATGTTCTTTGTTGTGTCTGTCTGTTTTCCATGTCTGGTCTTTGTCCCTGGATTACATTCTTTTAATGTCGCTACAATCATGGTTCCCTTGATTACTCTTTTAAATAGTCCAGTTAACAGAACATGCACATGTTTACCTTAATTTACTTAAAATCTAAGGGTCACATATCAAGGTCATATTAAGGTAAGGCCTAAAAATACTTGTGCTTCCACTTACCCCATTAATATTAATTTTTTGTCCATACCCTGAAATGTTTATGGCCATTTTTGGACAAGCACTATTAAAGTTTGAATGTGTCTCCAAAACAAAAACAAACATGTCAAAGACTTTTTTAAAGAAAAAGTTTTGCCTACCTACCAACACTAGATGTTAAGGTAATGTTGACAGACATGCAGCTATTTTTTTCTTTGCCTTATAATGTTGCACAACATTTGACCTTATACACTCATTGAAATGTTTCAGTTTCCCGCACGCATGATACCTAAATGCACACTAAACACACATCAAACACACGATAAACGAACACTCCTATTGTGCTTTTAAATGAACACTCCAAGTGTGTGTTTAAATGCACAATAAATGAATGCTCTCAGCACCGTATAAACACATGATAGACAAACGCTCATAACATGCGTTTAAAAGCACAACAGACAATCGATGATACATTTGTAAATAATAGTATTAACAAATAATGAATAAAGAAAAAAATAGTAAATAGAAATAATGAAAAAGTAAAAAATAATAATAGCATAAAATATAAAAACAACAGCAGAATAAAGGAAATACATGTAATGTATATACAAAAATAAATGATTGCTTCTATCGTGCTTTAAACAAACTCCTGTATCATGTGTTTAAACAAACACAAAACAATGTGTAAACGAACGATTAACAATGCACGAATGCTAAAATGGGAAATGTGAACGTTTCAAGGAGCGTAATTATACAAATGAAATAAAGTGACAAAGGTCTTAAAATCTTTTGTTAATAAAATGACAATTTAAATTTGAGGTGAATAAAAAGGTCATATAAAAGTCATTATCATCTGTGAAACATTGTCTATTTGTAATTAACCCAGAAGTATCAATGACCTACTGTGAAAGTACTTTAATTTGTGGATACCGATTTTCGTGGATTAGGGAAGAGACACAAGTTTGTGGATTCTTGAATTTGTGGTTATGAGGTTTTCAGTATGCACATCAATGGGATTCTCCTTTTTGTTGGGAACCAAATTTCATGGTTTTGCCTCCCCACGAAAACCACAAAAAATCAGTACCCCATGAATAATAGTACATTCACAGTATTTGAGTTGTTATTGCCCCTCTGCAAGATTGTAGTCCCTTTGAGAGGTTATTGCTCCTGTAACATTATCCTTAGGCTTATACATGTACAATGATAAGAAAAATTCTAAAATACATACATGTGTAGTGTTCATTTGGTTTAGAGCCACCGTCAAGTTGCCTCCTTGGTTGTCATGGTAACTAAAAACACCACTACTTTGATTGGCTGACTGAGAAAGGACAGGGTTATCTTGTTCTCTAGTCACCTTGTAGGCAAAGGCAACCACATGTTCAACACACCATGGTCCAACAAAAGCTAGCAAATCCCCTATCAATCTTAGAAAACCCGCAAATACCAGGGTAGGCCAGAAGGCCCTCATGTATACTCTATGCATTGAAGGGGTTTCCCCTTTGAGTTCTGCTTTATGCTAAAAAGATACAAGTACAGGATTAATGTTAAAATTCAGAAGTATGGCTTAAAGAGTAATGAAGGGAACCAAGACTCTAGCTGAAATCATCCTATAGAAAACTAGCATGTTTTTTTTTCAGAGCAAAGGTTCATATCTGAAATTTAAAACAGCTGATAATAAAATTTTACCAAATGTACAATAATGCATGTACATGAAAATTCACAAACCAGAGTCTTTTCCAAACAACATTTCATAAACATGTACATGTAAGTAATATCTTTTATGTAAAACATTCCGAAATTATTGGAGCACTTACATGATAAATTCATATATGTTCTAATATACATGTACTACATATGAATAAAAAAATAGAAATTAAGTACATATGTCATTTTATTTTCAAAACTGATTATTTAAGTATGATTCTGATTAAAAATCAGGCAGTAGGTGTCACATCATACAAAATGTAATGCTCAATTTGGTCTTTTTTGCCTTAAATTTATTAAATACATAAAAAAAAACAACTAAAAAGCTATTTAAATTAATCCTGAAGCATCTGTGACGTAGATATTTGTTGACTGCTTATATAGGAGAAAGTTCAGGAAAATTTTTCTGCCATTTTTCCATAGTGCATTTCAACTACAGTTGTAAATTTGACCTATCACTATCTTGAAAAGGCAAATTTTATAAACACTTTGATAGTTCTTTTTTGGGATTAGCGGGTTTGAATACTTATTTAATGCAATAAAATCTCCGCTTTTTTCATTCATGTGCCACATCTTATACACATTTTGCCTATATCTTAGAGAAAGAAGTACTTAAAAGGTAACTATATAGAAAAGGCCTTTAGAAAATCGGTTTCTTGGCTCCAGACAGTTCTAAAATTTAACATAACATAGGAAAAATGTAACATATGTTTCCAAATATTTTTGAAAAGGAAAAGTTGAAAATAAAGAACTTGTCTCCAAGGTATAATTTGGGAAAAAATATTTCAAACGCTATAGACATGTAACTATAGTTCATACATACCTTTTCTATTTCAAAGGCATTTTTCAACTTCTTGTAGTTGGTGGAAGACAGCTCATCCTGTATAACAAAAAAAAATTACCAAAACATGCATGAAATGTTTATTGTACAGGTAAATTGTACCTAGCAACCCTTTGTAATTGAGAGGGAGACTTTATCTTTTTGATATAATCTCCCTAAAAAAAATTGACAACTCTGGAAGTATGATCTTTAGATTTGAGTTAAGGCAGTTTGACATTTATAAATACATATACATTGAAATCTAATCTAATTAAAATCTGACATATCAATTGTTCCATTCAATCACTGCATTTAACATTACCCCATTCTACTTTCTGATTTGATGACCTTTCTGATCAGTCAATCAGAATGCATCTTTCATGATTTTGAAAGCATTATTCAAAGGGAAAAGCCCAAAGATTCTGAAAAGGTCATCTAAATAGAAAGTAGAATGGAGTGTTGTTAGATCCTACATGCAGTGACTGAATGGAACAATTGATGGGTCAAATTTTAAATAAATTGATTGAAATCAAGAACAACAGTATTAAAAATATTAAGGGGACAACCTTTTGATTCCCAGGGAGGGCCTGGCAGATTTACGCAGTGCAAAATATTTATTTTCAAAAATATGTGAATCAGAAATTTTATTTCTAGATGTTAAACGGCTATACATGTACACATACATTGTATTATTCATGTTCATTATACTGCACAGTAGAATATGAAGGCTATAAAATTTATTATTTTTATTTTCTAAATGTTCTAGGTAGTCTGAACACTGTGTTCTAGCTGCAACATTTCCAAAGGGTGCAGTGCCTGCCATCAGTTTGCCCTCGCCCTAACACTTTTCTAGACCCATCCTGCCCTTTCCTTGATATATGCCTTACACTTTGATCATGATTTGCCCTTTTCTAGTCATTGTTGTCTGAATTTTTTACCAAATGTTGACTTTCAATCAAATTTCACAAACATTTTTTTTCCTGCATTGTTTACATTTATGCAATAGCAGCACTGCCTATCTGTCACTATCAGCTGTTTCATTCATAAGTATCGATCAATTTATATGCAAATTTCTATTGATAAATAAACTCTTTTGATATTGATTCAAACTGAGTTGATTTTATTATTTGCTAATTTTGTCACAACTATCAGAACGCCCACTCAGGAAAGACGTCAAAAAGAAGAGAGAAAAAAATAATGCAAATGTATCTGTACATGTACATGTACATTTTTACATGACACACTCAATGGTAATGCAATATGTTGAAGTACAAATACATTTTTTGTACATTTTGTAGACATTTTTATGTACACAAAACATGAAAAATGTACATTTGAATGAATGAATTACAATGTACCATTGTATAAATATATTGAAAGTTACAAATGTACAAAGACTAGAAAATTTTTTTTTTTTAATTTTAAAATCTATTAAAAAATAGAGAATGCCCTTTATGTCAAATGAATATGGAATATCAAATTCAAAAGAGGCTACAAAACAAATGAAAGATTGTTATCTCCAATGGGTCTGATGTCAGCAAACGATTGCAGGTCATTATCAATGAAGAACCCAGGGTGTGTAGGTATCAGAGGAAATGTTCATGAAGAATTAGTTAACATTTGATAGAATATCTTTTTAATTTTTGTGTTAAATATAAAAAACGAAAAAACAGCATTGAAGTTATTATTACTTCAAGTTCAATTGTAAAATATTTTGCTACATGTATGAATAATTCATATAAACATAAACAGCAAAGTAAATTTAGAATATACAGATCAGTTTTTAAATAGCACATAAAATTTTTGACATGATACCTACATGTATTAATGTCATGTCACACACACACTAAATACAGCGCTATCCAAAAATCCTGGGGAGAACACTGCATTACCAGCTTAAAACTTTCATTTACCTCAGGAAGTTGCCCAAGATCCTCTTGTTCGATTGGATGCTTATAACCTCTTTTCAGCAGCTTCAGTATCCAAAAGCATGTTATCTTAGAGAGAAGATTAACATAGGCAAAAATGTAATCGGTCTTGCCAAGATCAGGAGATGGATGTACTGGAATAGGATTACTAAAAAATGCATACCTCTGCAATGATAAAACAAACAAAAATATACATGAATACTTTTTCCTGTGTATTCCTGGCAAGCATCACATTCACACTGAACATGTACAAAAAAAGTACAAAAAGAGACATATATGTATAAGTACCATGACTGATCACTGACATAGTGGTACACAACTCTGTGAGTGGCAACTCACAATCTTTTTATTGAAAGATTTATTCCCATTTTTTATATTTTGAATGGTAGGTTAAAATTTAGATTGAAGGTAGTGACTACATCAGTCTTGTAAAATCTACAGTAAATCATGCATTACATGTACATGTGTGCAGTATGTGTACCATTTTAGTGTGTCCTTGTACAGTGTCTCCACCATACACTGAGAGGTCACAATTTCCAATTTGTCTATGGTTCACTCCTGCCCCATATCAAATTTTATTAAATGATTCTTATATTTAATAAGTCAAATAAAATTTAATTACTATGTATATACAGAAAAGTATAATTAAAACGTATAGAAATAATTGAAATTTTATCCTCGTTTTTATGTTGGTAGAGACATGGTAAAGTCACGGTGGAGGAAAGAAAAAAGACTCCATTGTGAAGAGTGGAGAAATTAAAATTTAGGTTGGTGGTCTCAGGCATTTTTCATGCGGCTAGCATATTCTAAAGTTGATTTGGCATTTGCCAGTATTTTTCTTTGGTCTACATATTTTGTTTTTAGCCTTTGATTTTCCAATCTTTTGCAAAATCTCACACATTTATGTCTTGAAAGCTTGACAGCCCTGTGGTAGTGTTAATGGATACATTTGTACTTTATACTTGTTTGTACATCAATACTTTACCTGAATGAATAAGAAAACCACTTCAGTCATAAGTAAAATGAAATACAGGACAATATCTATCCATGTCACCCATAAGCGTATGTGTTCAGTTGTTACTTTATTTTCCAAAAGGGATATTGATTTCAATGTCTTGAAAATGATGCAACAGGTCCAATACAGAATGAAGGACAGCAAAAATCTTGGGGAATTCCATTGTTCCAAGTTATGATAGAAAATAATGCTAAGTATAACTCCACACAGGGCAACACATTGTGGGATTATTACGTGAAGATTTGTTATGTCCGGATCAGAAGTCTCTGCCATTATGCCTTCCAAAAGGCCAACAATGATATTGAGAAGAAGCAAAATGGTAATGATCCATCTTGCATTATGTCCTCTGAATTGCACCCAAGTTGTTACTTCAATTCTTCCAAAAGTAGATCTACTCCATACTATTAGAATAAATAAACTAAACACAGAAAATAATGCATGAGGGACAAGATTAAGAACATCAATAAAGCATTCGTTCTTTATTACTCCATCCTTTACGCTCAGAGCATTTTCCCGTAATCCACAAAATCCAACCATGGTTGAGAATTTTTATATTTTGATATTTAAATTAAACAGAGACATCACTTAATAAGCACACCAATCAATCAGTTTTTCTCCAATGTCACCCCTCAATATTTTCATTTAAAACACATCCAAATCGTAATATGCAAACTTCCGCGTGGATTACACAATAACTAGAAACCCGTGTGCCCAAAATTTACATTTACTCACTATACTTCTTGAACCGCCACCAATCTCAGATAATACAGCTGATTCACGATTATTAATTGAAAGGTCAAAAAGTGTGCATGTCAAGATAGATAAGTTGAGCTGACATTAGAAACTAATTTATCTATTAAATCCAGAATAGCTGTAAATGTCTCTAATAAGTTGATTTGTAACTTTTCTTCGTTTAATCCATTTTAATAACATTTCTATAATTTTTTAGCTTAAATTAGCCAAACAGCTGCTCGCCGGATAAAATTCCGAATACAAAAATAGAGCATTTCACTTGGATAGTACAGACATAAAATATGTAAATATACATACTTATGATCTAAAATAATAACATCTATCATTCTGAATTATTTATTATCGACATTCGGATTAGTATATCAAATAAATCACATTTTCAATTGGGAACTACTTTTATACGCCGACCGGAAATTGCTACTTTCATTTGGGTTAAAGAGAAAACAGAAATGACTCAACCAGCGTCACTTGAAACCGTTCCCAAGGACCAGAGAAACTTAAGAGCATGCCTACTGTGTTCTCTTGTAAAAGTAAATCGTCAAAATTATTTTACAAACAATATTAACCATTCCCTTTAGATATAACTCCATACCATGTACAGACTACAGTATACTTGCCTAAGCCGTAACTCCGTCATGTTCTTGTCGAGGGCCGGATGATACACATATATCAGTCATTTATTATGGTGCTATGATATGCATTTCTCACAGTGCTGTTATGCATGAAACATTTGATAGTACAGAGATCTTGTCATTGAATAAATTTCAATGATTTTAGGCTAAACGCCTACTATAGACAACTTTACCATACCCAAGTTACAGTGCATCTGGTGGAAACCGGTTCACGGATTTACCATAAACAAAGACAGAATAACTGATTGGAAGGGTAGACCACACAAGAGGGAATGGACAGGGTGTACTTCATTCTGCTTCCTTCCCCGTAGACCACTGCCTCCTACCCTCCTGACCACCGCTTCCAGACACCTACATTTGTAGTTCGAATTCAATAACCTCTGACTCTGCAACCATCCTCTTTATTAATTGGATATTGATGTATTTGGTTGGGGTGCATAAACAATGTGCATACAAAAAGTTGGAGATTCAGCAGTACCACAGGGTACCATCCTTCAACCGCTTCTAACGACTCAGGTTAAAATAGTGCAAGTCACACCTACATGTACATTGTACCTACATATGTAGTTCAATTTCAGAATCGTCTTCCTGTATGCTGATACCATATTTGCTACAAAAATTTCATTTTTTATTGAAGTTTTGATCATTTTTCATGAGAAACCCTGCTTTGTTGACATTTTGAATCATAAGACATGTGAAGTGGCACAAGAAGAGACTAAGCATAGCTTGTTTTCGTTTGAAACAGAGCAGGCACAATTTTAAAAACCAGAATCTAACATAAATACAGCATACAGGAAAATGATTCTGAAATCAAACTAAGTAGGTATGACATACACGATTTTAAATTGAAAGTTGTCAGAAGCGGTCGAAGGGCGGTACTCCGTGGTATAGGTGAATCTTCAACTTTTTGTATGGCACATCATTCTCACCCAACCTGACATATCAATATCCAAATAAAAAAGAGGAGGGTTGCACAGTCAGGGGAAATTCAGACTTCCAGATCCCTTTCATTAGCTCAACTGGCCGAGCTTATGCCATCACTTGGCATCCGTCGTCGGTGTTGTTGTGGACAAATTTTTAATAATCTCCTCTGAAACTACTGGACTGACAGGTTTTAAACTTGGCATGATTGTTTCTTTAGGGTGTTCTACACAAAATGACCGTTGGGATTTTTGATCCATGAAAAAACATGGCCGCCATTACTAAAAATAGAACATAAGAGTCAGATGGCAGTTTTTTTGCAAATAACTCAAAAACCATTGCCTTTAGCAAATTTCTGGCTTGGGTAATATTGTTTATCATCATGAGATAGACCCATGCCAAAATTTTCAAAACGATTGGTCAACTGATGTAGGAGTTACAGCCCCCGGAAACAGTTTTTTTTTGTGCATTTTTCCCATGTGCAACTTTGGAAATCTTCTTCTCAAAATCCATTGCACAGATTAAATGAAAGTTGGCATTTATGTTCCTTAGGGTATCCCACACAAAATGCCAGTTGGGATTGTTGATTCCTAAAAAAACATGTTCGCCATTACTAAAAATAGAACATAAGGGTCAGATGGCAGTTTTTTTGCAAATAACTCAAAAATCATTGCCTTTAGCAAATTTCTGTCTAGAATAATATTGTTCAGCATCATGATGCGGACCTGTGCCAAAATTTTCAGAACGATTGGTCAACTGATGTAGGAGTTATGGCCCCGGAAACAGTTTTTTTTTGGCATTTTTCGCATGTGCAACTTTGAAAATCTTCTTCTCAAAATCCATTGCACAGAATTCAATGAAATTTAGCATTTATGTTCCTTAGGGTATCCCACACCAAATGACAGTTGGGATTGTTGATTCATGAAAAAACATTACCGCCATTACTAAAAATAGAACATAAGGGTCAGATGGCAGTTTTTTTGCAAATAACTCAAAAATCAGTGCCTTTAGCAAATTTCTGGCATAGGGTAATATTGTTCAGCATCATGAGACGGACCTATGCCAAAATTTTCAAAACGATTGGTCAACTGATGTAGGAATTACGGCTCCTGAAAGTTTTTTTTGTATTTTCACATGTGCAACTTTGAAAATCTTCTTCTCTAAAACCATTTAAGATCATTGAATGAAAATAAGCATAATAGTTCTTTAGTGTATTGTGCACAAAGTGACTGTGAATAGATATGGTTGTCTATACTAAAAATGGAACTTAGGGGTCATAAGACAGGTTTTTGAAAAAAATTAAAAAATTGTTGCCTTTAGCAAAATTCTGGTTCAGGCCATGAAAATGCTATGAAAAGCATTTCTTGCATTTGACAATTTAGTTGATTTTAACTTAGCCTGTCTCATTCCTCAAGTTTTTCAAATAAGCAAATGGTTAACCAGGTGAGCGATTCAGGCTCTCTTGAGCCTCTAGTTTTACTCTGGACATTGTTTCCAACCATAATTCCTGCTTCTTGTATATTTCACTTCCTGTTCCATGTCCCCTCTACAATCACTTAACAAAAAATGCATCAAATAAATAAACACATGTATCAACATCAATGAAATAAGCACGAGGATTTGCACATTCAAACTCGATATTTCTTCAATGACTTTGACTGTAAAGGAAACTGCTGCGACCTTAACATTGCTTGACAAACTCGGTTTCCTTGGAACTTACGTGTATTATGTTGTTTAGGATAACACTGGAAACATAAATTTTCTATTTTTTTTTTTATAGATTAGTTCTGTTACTCTCTGCCTGCATTAAAAGTTGCAACATTTACTTCTGAATTACATAAGTCATTTTCAACTGAATGATTTTTAGCCAGTCATGTTTCAGACCCCTACAAATATAAGACATACATGTAGCTGATGCTCTGCCCTTATGATTAGGGTTCATGTTATGCAGGCATAGGTTAGTGTGACTGCAAGATGGAATTTTTTACACTATATTCATATAAATTTGCTTGTGTGATTTTATACATTTTTTTGTATATAGGACTGTAGCAGTTGCCACATCAGTTTTAAATGAATGTAGACTATTTGTGATCAATTGATGTACCTTAATAGATAATTTGAAACTTGAAATACTCCCAAAGAAACTAATGCCAGCCCTGTAATGGTCTGAATTGTCCGGCATTAAAAAAAAACACATTGCATATGATTTTTGTAAACATTTGGGTGCCACGTTGTTGACTGTTTTGGCCATCCATATATTGGGCAAAGCTATGATACAATTTGTATTTTATCATTGCAACTTGTAAATGCTTTCTAATATGGTTTTGGACTATTGTATTGCATTGACAATAATTAAAGTAACTGAATGAAGGTACATGCACAAACTGGAATTTTTCTGGATGTAGGAATTGTGGACTCGGTTGGTAATACAACCACATGAACCATTTATGGTCCTTTTTGGAGCAAATGATGAAGCAGACGAACCACTTTCACAGTGATTTTTCAACCCTAATTTTGGTTCAGAGTTTTGGCTGCATTCCCAAGGATGCAAGAAATATGCTCTAAAATTTCCAACTTTCAGCAGTAAAATCATTGATTTTGACTTGAAACTGTCTCAATTACATGATTAAATGGGGAAATCCAGTCTCAGTTCTATTAAATATGTCACCCTAAGCCCAAAGGTCAGTCACCTTTAGGACTTTATCATGTTAATTGCAATGGAAACTGTTATTGTCCTCATCAAGGAGTTTAATTATAATTTTATTTTGAAATTCTGAATAAAAGTCTTTGCCCTCATGTACAAAATGTAGATTACATGTATATCCCAAAGTCACAATTCTCATGCCCTTTTCATATGACTGCAAAAATATTGTGGTCATACATTGTATATTGGTATGGCTTTGTTGTTGCCATCATCTGTAGAGGTTTGGTTTTGTATGATAAATTTAGTTGGGGGAGTTCAATTGTTATGAAATTTTGGTATGATTTTACTAACCATTAAAGGGAGGTTCCAAATTTGGAATGGCCCCTACTGTTTTACATGTAGATAGGGGGCCAAAAAAAGTAAAAAATAGGTGTTATATTAAAACTAATGGAGATGTTTTGTTTTTCTTTTGATTATTTTTTTTTAATGTATTCCTTATTTAGTTCATGGTAAATGTCGAAGCAGATTTGATGCATTTGGACAGTTATTGAGTTATATGAAGGGTCAGAGGGACCATGCACCAAAAAATCAACATTCTTATTTTTGATTTCAAAATTATTTATTTATTGGATTCCTTTTGAAAATCCCTGCCTCCGTTTATCAATAGATTTCATATATCTCTTATGGTTTTCAAGTTAAAAGGGAAAAAAGGGACCAGACACCCAAAAAATTAATTTTTTGGGGGGGTCTGTTTCTGAAAATTGTTATTTGAATTTCAAATTTTGTGCAATTTAGTGTCTAGACCAATTATTATTATCCTAATGAATTGTAAGTCCCTATGCTTAATTGTGTCAAGAACTAATATTGTGTCTACAGCTGCTTTAACTGTTCAGGTTTCAACCACTTTGGTTGTATCATGTTGTGCTCGGCCAAGTTTTTTATTCCCACTTGCATGGCTTCTAGCACCCTTCCCATAAATAATAAGAGATTCTCTGTTTAAACAGCTTTAATTTTTTATTTCACAAAAAGTCATGAGTGTTTAATTCATATTTTGTGTTACAATTTACATGCTTTCTCCTGTTTATATATAGTGACATACATGTGCGTTGTACACTGAAGACTTATGTGATTTCACCAATTGTTTAGTAACGATTTTTCCTTACACGGACAACATTATGTTTCTTTTGTAGACAATTGACCAGTTTGAACTACATGGCTGTGACAACTGTGAAGAATATTTACATCTGAAAAACAACAGAACTGCTGTTTATGATTGCACCAGTTCAAACTTTGATGGGTAAATTAAAGATTTATAGAATAATGCATCTCATAAGATGGGTTGTGCATTTAAGCCTAAATCATTATTAGATTATTTAATATTTTTTCAACGAGAGGGAGTTTCTCGTGCTTATCTCGTTGAGCAGACGAGATGAGCATGAGAAGCTCCTGCGAGTTGAAAAAATATTTAATAATCTGTTTATTGCTGTTTTGGTGAATTATGTAAGGTATTAGTTTTCTTTTATTTTCAGTTTTCCATCAGTTTACTGAATATATAAGTTTTACAAGTACTGCAAAATTTCCTTTTGGGACTAATTTTCAGCAACGTGCTACGTGACGTCACGTATGTTGTGCAGCTGTGATACACATTTTTTTTTAAAAATCGATTAACTATGATGATGGTGTTTAAAATTTGTTAAATAATTTGGGGATTTATTCATTCTAATCGGGTAAGTTACAGTATTTATTCATTTTCCATTGTAAACTAGAACATATTGCCACAAATTAGCCATTATTTCATATGCAGTAAACAAACAGATGGCTATTTGGGTCGTCAAATATTCCTATGCTGTTGCTTGTATATCAACAGGGACATAGAAACTAGCAATAATTTTCATTCTCATAATATGTTTTAAACAATGCCAGCACAAAAACTTAATTATTAACACACAATTTTTTATAATTCTTTATAAAAGTATTTTATTGTTTTAGTATAGAAACAAGATTGCAAAGCCCATAGATGTTGCAAGTTTTACATGTATCTTTAATATGACCAACATATGATGTATTGCCACTAAAGGGCATGAAATTCTTTTTCAAACCTAATTTTTCCTTTTATAAGTGAAAAAGATAGTTCACCTTCCCTGAAGTAATTTCAATGTTCCATATGGAGCCCATGAAGCAGGTTAAAATTGTGAGTGGTTCCCTAAATTTATTTTTTAAATTGAGACAAAATTGTATTCTGAGCATACCAGAAGGTATTTCAGAAGTGCCCACATCAACAGCAACTGTTATCCTGTAAACCAGTGCAGAAAGTGACAGGTTTTAGAAAGCATTACTTCTGAACTGCTGAAATTTTCTATCTGGTAACAGCTTAACTTTCCCAATTGGAATTACCAATTATAACATGATTTTCCCATGTAAAATTTCACTTTCCCTGGGAGATAAGAATCTTTATGCTTGCACTAGAATGGTTTACACATTCCTATGCAATACAAAATCAACAGTTGTAAAATCAGTTCTATGGAGATGTTAAAAAGATATTTTAGCATGGTAGTAAAAGTACACATTATTCAAATTTTATTGTTTTGTCAGCATGGTACAAGTGATTCTTTTTTTTTTTTTAGAGGGGGGGGAGGTCAGCTTTAAGCAAATTTGACTGCTGCTGACTTTGATTTTGTATGTACTATTTCAGCATTCATGAAAATGAATGGAAATGAAATTCCTTATTTCAAAAGTTTTTAATTCTTCTTTCAAATTGTGTTTTCTCAATTAGTGGTAATAGAGAAATGAGATTTGAATAGGGATGAAAAATATGATTAGGTTGCACTGCCAGTTATATAAATCAATCAAACATCAAGTTTGTCAAAGTGCAAAATCACAAGAAGTAAATGCACGTAGTTCTTTTAAAATTAACAGCACATGTTGAAAAGCATACACATGTACATGTATTTTCTGTGGACAAAACTTTGTGGTTTAATCACTGTTAGTATTTGTTGTTATTATATGTGTATATATAAATATAGAAGCCATGTATTAAATGTTCCCATTTCATTTCGATACTTTGCAATATGTTTTACTCTCTCCCACCAAAACATCACACCATATCAATCTGCTGATCGCAACATTTAAAAAAAAAATTTTTGTTGAAAATAGCTATCATAGTTAAAAGTCTCTAGTACATAGTTAAAAGTCTCTAGCACATACAGTAGACCCAGAGAGTATAGATTCTCAGACTCCCATTTTGATGTGAAGTGGATCACAGAGTTTTACTGAATCCACTCCTAAAATCCTCTAGGTGGTAATTTATTTAAATTTCCTCCTTACTTGTAGGTTTGTTGCATTAATGGAACCAAAAGACAGTTGGGTAGCTAAATGGCAAAGATGTGGTATGTATTTTAGGGTATTATGTCAAACAAAACAATCCATACAAGATAACACCTGTTTTGTAAGTCAAATGAAATTACCACCACTTTCAACACCTGAAAACTGATGACAAGTATAATGTCAAGTCATTTAAAATAAGTGAAACTTGCCCTCAAGGCCTTCGAAACTGGTGGCACCTTCTGCCATGGCCCTCAAAACTTATGGCACTTTCTGCCAAGGCCTTTGAAGTTGGTGACACATACTGCCAAGGCCTTCAAAACTTATGGCACTTTCTGCCAAGGCCTTTGAAGTTGGTGACACATACTGCCAAGGCCTTCAAAACTGGTGACACTTTCTGCCAAGGCCTTTGAAGTTGGTGACACTTACTGGCAAGGCCTTCAAAACTGGTGACACTTTCTGCCAAGGCCAAGAACTGGAGGTATTTGGTGAATCTACTTGAGCTATTAAAGGAAATTACCAAAAATATTTTCAAAAGTGTGAAGTCACCAAATAAGTTACCAGGCAATTTATCAGGCAACCACATAGTAACAGCAATCATTATGATTTTAATAACAAAAAAAGAATTCCTATTAAAATAAATATTTTTGTAAAAATTTTATCTTGCATTTTTTCTTACATGTATAAGCTATAATCTATTTTTTAGGGATACTTTTTGGTGATTTATGTAATAATAAATAATGATTTAGAGACTTTTTTTCTAATTTTTAAATTCATGTTTGTTAATGCCTCAGTTTAAGAGATTATTTCACTCTTGGTAAGCATAGTTTTCAGAGGGTTTTTTATATGTATATCTGTTATGATGACGCAAGTACAACTACTACTCATTACAGGTGGTTTTGTGAAAGGATGTTACGCCATGTCGGTGACGGGACGGCTACCTCCGGGTGTAGTTAGAAGTATTAAACAGAAGGGTGTTGTGTACAGATCAAGAGACACTAGTCAAAAATCATAGTCATTTTATGTACATTGATGTATGTCATGTTCAGTATCATTTAATCATCAAAGATCTGTAAAAGTTTCCAAGTATTTTCTTTGCAAATTTTACTAGTATTATTCTTTATTTGACTGTGTACTTTCTCTCACTTTGCCAATTTCAATGTCCATCTTATTCCTTCTACATGCATGTCATCCCTGTAGGAGGGAAATTTGTATTAGGCAAAAATTATTTTTAGATTACATATGGAGGTAGACCTAGGGTAAGGGACACAACTCTTAAACATCATTGGAACATTAGTATTCATCTTTTAAAATCAATCTCATGTAAGCATTAAAGTCACTTGGATTTATTTCATTGTATTTCAAATAAAAGCTTGATAAGCTTCGATGAATTTGAATATGATGCAAACAAATCTTTGATTTCAACAGTTATGTCCCTTACCCTAGGTGTACCTCCTTAAATGTTTGTCAAATCACAGTAGGTGAAAGCAGCATTCATGTTGGTAATCAATGCTAATATTAGAATTGGCCAAAAACCTTATTTCTTTTGATGTTGGGTATTTGGAAAATTTGCATTAGATTGACAGGAAAATGTAAGTTTTTTCAATTGTCTGCCCCTGCATTAATTGTAGTAAATAGCATTATTTGTTTTTGTTAAATGATGCATAAAAATTGGCACTCCTTGTTACATACAGGATATCAGGTTATTGAAACAGCAATGACACTGAATTGTACAGATTGAAATTGTGCCTCTAAGCCAACTGGAAATACCTCAGTTCTCCATTCCTCCTTTGTATCTTATGAGGGTGACCTTACCCAATTCTATTGATAAATCAGTGAGATAAACATAAAGCTGATCCTTCATTATTTTGCCCGGGAATGAACAATGTGAAAAGCAACCTCTTCACCTACACACATTTGGGGTAGTAAAAAGTTCTCTTTATCATTAGTTTCATGAACAATTATATGAGAACCAAGAACTGAACTAGGAAAGGACTTATAATAGCAGTCAATGTCATTCTAGTTACATGTAATTTAAATTCTTTACATGCACTGAAGCCCATATTCATGCCATTTAAAACTTAATTTGTATATGGAATATATGATCCTAGAAATAAACTGAATCAGGAATTATTTTGGCTGGGAAGTGCTGGTTTGGATGCGAGTGCTCCAATAACACATTGAAACTTTTCATGGCATTAACTTCATGGACTGATTTTTAGTAAATGATGCCATTATTTTGACAGAGGTGTTAGCATCCATATTTTGATTTGTACAGTGAGAATGATGCTTTGTCGGGGGGTTCTTATGGAAGTAATAAAATACCCTATTTTTGAAATTGCCGTACCAAGGAAAATTAATGGTACAGTGCTAGCCTTACCTGCCTTACCAGACATAACACCCCTGTTGGATTTCCAGAACATAGAACTTTGTAAAGATAATATAAACTCAGAACTAAATGCAATCTGTTCCATTCACGTGGATAACATATAGTACATTTGTACGAAAATTTTGAAATTGTGTCTGTGTGTGTCTGTAGAAAAATGTTCTGAATGAAAATGGTAGAGTACTATTTTGTTCTTTAGCATTTTGTTTGAAAGAGTCAGGTGTGGTAACAACACTTTGTGTACTATTCAGAGTCATCTTGTAAATAAACATTCAAAATCATTTATAATTTTTGTCATTTTTAGCTCACCTGGCCGAAGGCCATGTGAGCTATTGCGGTCACTTTGCAGCCATCCTCCTTTACAATTTTTCAAAAGTCTTTTCCTCTGACACTACTTGACCAATTGGAACCAAACTTGGTGTGAATGTTTCTTGGGGTATCCTGCATAGAACTGGTATGGAGATTTTTGATGTGTTGAAAAACATGGCCACAGTTACTAAGAATAGAACATAGGGGTCAGACAGTAGTTTTTCGCATACATCTCCAAAATCGTTAGGTTTAGCCTAGTTCTTACAGTGTTAAAGTGTTCAGCATGATGAGATCTGTCTGTGGTCAAATTTTCATTTTAATCTGTTTAGTCATGTTGGAGTTATTGCCCTTTTTCGACATTTTTTTGCTCTTTTTAATGTTATTTCTTTCAAAAGGTCTTCTCCAGTGACACTACTTATCCAATTGGAACCAAACTTGATGTGAATTTTCCTTGGGTTATCCTGCATAAAACTACTGTGGGGATTTTCGATCTGTTGAAAACCATGGCCACTGTTACTAAAAATGGAACATAGGGGTCAGATAATAGTTTTTCGCATATATCTCTGAAACCGTCAGATTCTTTCAGTTGCTGAAATGATCCTTATTACGAGGCCCTCAAAAGTCTTCAGGGATCAAAGTTGTCAGGCGACTCCTTGTAAGGGTTATTGCCCTTGGAAGATGAAAAATGTTTTAACAATTTTCAGCCAATATCTTAAAAACTATAATCGATAGAAAGCAACTTTCAATTGCTGAAATGATTCTTATAAGTCCTACCAAAGTCTTCTGGAGTCAAAATCGTTGGACAGCTCCTTGTTAAATTTATTGCCCTTGGAAGACAAACTTTAACCAGGTGAGCGATTCAGGCGCCTGGCAGCGTCTTGTTCGTGTAAGTAGTTATTGAATTTACCTAACTGTCAACATCTGTAGTCAGTAAAATTTCTCAAGGTACTCGGGTGGTGGGGGGGGGGGGGGCGGACACCGAAATCTATTCAAAGAAAAACGAACTGCAAACAATCCATTAAAACCAGGGTTGAACCAGCATTTGCTGGCTTGGTCATGATACCAGCAATAAAACTCCACCTGAGACAATTAGGGTTTCCAATAGGAACAAATTGTGCCTCTTCTCGAAGATTTTTTATACCTTCACAAATGAGATGTTGGCATTGCATTTATACTATCTTTTCTTTTCTTTAGATTATCGACTCATTTCAAACCATCACGTTTACCTAAAATGAAAAACATGTTTTGTAACAATAAACTAACGCTATTTCCGAACATGTTATTTTTAAGCAACTAAACGAATGTTTCCATTATAAAGTTTTAGTTTTTTTTTGTTGCCAATGCCAACTGTTTCTGGATGATTCATGCTGATGACTTAATTTTAGTTTTCCATATATTGTGTTAAGTTCGTATGCCCTAGCCACATCGTTGTTTTACCCATGTTCAGCATTGTGTCATTACTTCATTACTCAAGATACTGATTTCCCTTTGATTTGTTTTGCTTGCGATTTAAAATTAATTTTTGTGATTGTAGATTGATAACTTAGTACAGTTGTCGCATATAGCAAATGGTTGAATGATTCTTTAAGTACAGATTTTAACAAAAATGGTGATTTTTGGTAAAAATTGCAGTATTATTCTTTTATTATATTTCAGAAATTTAGACTAGTTTTAGACTTTTAATTTTCTCAAATTAGATCTTAGAATTATTAACATTTTGTGAAATTAAATAAATCAAGTAAAGTGTTTTGCACATACAAGATGATTACATAAGATATATTTAATTTCACAAAATGGTAATAATTCTAAAATCTAATTTAAGAAAATTCAATGTTTAAAACTTTAATCTAAATTTCTGAAATAAAATAAAAGAATAATACTGCAATTTTTACCAAAAAATCACCATTTTTGTTAAAATCTGTACTTAAAGAATCTTTCAACCATTTGCTGTATGCCACACAGTTATGCTTAACAATTTCCTTCATTTTACAACATACTGTTTAAATACTTTACGAATTATAGTCTTTTTTGTGATTGTAGATTGATGAATTAGTTTTAGTGGAGTCCGAATTGCTCATTTACTTTTGTTACTTTGTATGTATAATTTTAGTTACTTTATGTTCTTTGTTGTGTATGTCTGTTTTCCTTGACTGGTCTTTGCCCCTAGATTACATTCTTTTAATTACTGATATAACCTTGGTTCCCTTATTTACTCCTTGTATGTATGATTTTAGGTACTTTATGTTCTTTGTTGTGTATGTCTGTTTTCCATGTCTGGTCTTTGTCCCTAGATTACATTCTTTTGATTACCGCTGTAACCTTGATTCCCTTGATTACTCTTAGTACAGTTATGCTTAACATTTATTTGCTCAGAAAATGATTTTTTTTCGTTGTTTGCGTTGAACTTAGATAAAACTATATGTAACACTCTTTTTCGTTGTTTTTCTACACGCTTGCACATACATTTTTTTGTATCTATTTGAATTTGTATGTGCTGTTATCAAGATGCGTTGCACAGTTTACCTTTTCTGCACTAAGAGTTGACGGAAATACTAATTTAGTGCCTGAGTTTTAAAACCAATTCAGGAGCAATGACACGTCGTTTATCAAAATCGTAAAAAAAAATAGGAAACTGTAAAGCTTAGTTTAACTGTGAAAAGTTATGCAATTTTGGCATATATAGCTAATCAATCTGAAAGTGTCAAGCTTTATCGACGAGAGAGGTAAAACAAAGGAATAATCGGATCATCAATTATAATATGAAAAAAATAACAAACAGATGAAATTTGTTTTGGGTAGATTTATGATGTTCATTCAAAAGTTTTAATTTTTTTATCAGCCATAAAGTATTATTTTGAAGGTAAATATACTGTATTTCCATAGTTCATTTAAAGTTAACTCCTTTTTTCAATGAAGATAGAAGAATGTTCTTCAGGTCTTTCTTATTTCAAACTTTCTTGTATTTCTTCTGATTATTATTTTTTTTCCCTGCCGCCCAATTTCTCCGTTTCCGATTACATCGTATCACAAGATTTTGACCGTCTGCTGCAATGTGAGATAAGACTTGAACTTCACCCTATTAGACGTGATTATTTGTCGAACAAGACTTACATCTGCCCAATAGCGGAAAAATCTAATTTTGGAAAATATCTCAGACTGCTATAGGGAGACAAAGACTGAAAGCTGCATCTTGTTAAAAAACAGAGGGCAGTGTTATTTGACGATGTTTTTATTTCGCGACCATAGTTTGGTTGGTCATTTTGAAGACTGTTATTCTTACGGACTTGGGACCTTCACTTTTGGTCTTAAATGGTATGTTGTGTTTTTTTAATGAAGGTCAAAGGTCACTTTGACATTTGACCTTGGCCTTTTTCGAGGACTAACTTGAAAACAAAAACAGATAGGAGAAAATGATGGACACTGAAATATGCATCTTGATGAGATTTTCATTTGTTATATAGAGTCCAAAGAGTTTTGATGAAGCCTTTTGATTTTATAGCCCGAAAACAGACATTTTTAGTGATTTTTGTTGTCTTTTGCCTATTAGTCACAATTAAACCGTTGCAGATATAGCTTTACTGTAAATGACAAATATTTTAGAATATCGGGCTCTACAAAAAAAAAAAAAAAAATAAAAAAAAAATAGGTGTTCCTTCAGCATTATTAAAGCCGTAAGTGTTATTGCCCAAAGTCTAATTTGTTAATGCTATTTCAATAGGATCGATTAATATTTTTTTTATTTTTTTGTAAAGAAAAGTACCAACGAACCATAAATACATTGTATTCTTGATCGGGACCACTGTTGCTTCCCCAAAAAATATCGAAGTCAGATGTCAAAGGACAAGATCATTTGTTTCAAAGGTCAAAAACTGTGTCGGGAAATGGTTTTCTGCCTTTTTGGCAAATGTGGTTCCAGATAGACAAATTAAACTATTCCAATCAATTTAGAATTCATTTCACATCCAATGTTATGCCATGATATATACTTCCGGTCAAATTTGACGATTTTCTGAAATCGGTGAAAATGGGTTGATTTGTGACATCTTCAAAAACGATTATTTTCTTGTTGTGTTGACTCTAGGATACCAAAAAGTCATTGGAATAACAATTATAAGCCTTTTTCGACCAATTTTCTAAAGGTCTTTCCCTTTTCAATGGGAAGACATTTTGGTATTTCTTCTGCTGTTATTATTTCTTTTTTCTGCAGCCCAATTTCCCCGCTTTTGATTAAATTGTATCACGACAAGATTTTGACCATCTGTTGCGATCTGAGATAAGAATTGAACATATGAGACGCGTTCATTTGTCGAACATGATCTAGAGTTAGAATGTATCTGCCAAATAGCGGAAAATCTAATTTTGGAAAATATCTCAAACTGTTATAGGTAGACACAGACTGAAAGCTGCATGTTGATCAGAAACAGAGGGAAGTGTTATTTGACGATGTTTTGAATAAAGAACTGAGGTTTCCATGGTTTACGCGATTTTATGAAATGATTTGGTTTGTCGCTAAAACTTTGGAACAGTTACATATATTGTAGATAATTAAAAATATGATTTTCAAGTATAAAATCTATGTTTTATTCTGACCACCTCTGATCAACATTAACACAGATCATGCACTTACAATGCATAGATCTAGGTTCAGTATGTTTTAAGTGTTACATAGAGTGATGGCTATTTAAACTTGAAGTGATAACTGAGACTTTTGCTTTGTATACTTTATAAAAATGTTGAAACAGTTATCTAATCCAACCAATGATTGTAATGTTGAACGTCTATAAAATGTCAATTAAGATGGTTGACCTAGGGTAAGGGACACAACTCTTAAAAATCCTTCAACCGTTTGTATTCAGCATTTTACATCAATCTTATGTAAGCATCTAATTAACTTAGATTCATTGTATTCTGCTTCAAACAAAAGCTTGAGAGGCTTTGGTGAAATTGAATATAATATAAACCTATCACTGATTTCATGAGTTATGTCCCTTACCTCAGGTCTACCTCCTTAAGAAGGACAACACAAGAAGAAAAAGTACAACAGTGATAACATACTGAAAATGCCCAATAAAAATTTAAAAAAAAATCAAATTGAAAAAAAAAACAGTCCCAGAACAATTTTTCAAAGTTGTATGTATTAACCTTTTATATGCAATACATTTACTTTATATGAATAGATATATGCCTAATTACGTAGTAGTAGTAGACTTTGTAAGAATAATGCAAATTCTATAATGTGTGGTACACCCCCCCCCCCAAAAAAAAAGCTACACATTTTCATTTTTGTTATTAAGTTGTTTAATATGTTTATAAGATGAAATGTATAATTATTCATTCCAATATGTGTGTTGTTAGGAGGTAATCCACGTTGAAAATTCAATAGTTTCTATTGTATTTTAGTGTCATTTATAGGGTTATCTCCCTTAATTTTGCATTTGACACTGCATTCTATATTATTTTTATCTCCTAAGAACAAAGACTATATGAAAAGCCACATGTTAATTTCTGTTTATTGTGACATTTCAAACAAAATATCAAAAATAAAAATATATACGCTTTCCAACAATGAATCATGTTTTGCATGATTCATCCTACACTTAAAAGTCGATGTTAAAGGAAAACTATTGACTAAACTTTACGACAAACGTAATGACTTTTCATTCGGAATTGTCAACTTTTCTTTCATCTATAGCAACATTCAGCACCTGCGTATGGGGTGTTCATATCACAACCCATACGTTATGCCAGAGCTTGCCAAAACTACGCAGACTTTTTGTATCGTGCTAGGTCCACGCTCCCCGTTTCTAGTGGAGTACGAGTTGCTCATTTGCTTTTGTTACTTTGAATGTATGATTTTAGTGACTGTATGTTCTTTGTTGTGTATATCTGTTTTCCATGTCTGGTCTTTGCCCCTGGATTACATTCTTTTGATTGCCGCTATGGCCTTTGTTCCCTTGATTACTCTTATATAGAGTGCTACTTAAAAACATAATCGTCTTTGAATTATACATTGAAGTTCATAACCTTTTCCTATCCACAAGAAATAAAAAAAAAATGCTGATGCTGGTCGTCATCATGAACTCGTGGATCATTATGGTGTATCAATCTGCACCATGAAAACTGATTTATTCAACGGGTCACAGTTTTCTTTCCTCGTTTGTCTACCCCGGACTTTTATGAGCAACGCGGCGGGAGTTTCTAGAAAAGCAGAGGACGCTTACCCAACCGGTGCACCTGGTCTATGCTTCCAGTTTTTAGTGGAGTCCGAGTTGCTCATTTGCTTTTGTTACTTTGTATGTATGATTTTAGTTACTGTATGTTCTTTGTTGTGTATGTCTGTTTTCCATGTCTGGTCTTTGTCCCTGGATTACATTCTTTCGATTACCGCTATAACCTTGGTTCCTTTGATTACTCTTTCACACCACTGGGTCGATACCTCTGCTGGTGGATTTTGTCCCCGAGGGTGTCATCAACCCAGTAATACAATTTTTTTTTAATGAATGGTTTTAACAAGAGGAATGAAAGATAAACTGGCTCGGACGTCGCCCAGTATAAAAAGGTCCGAACCTGACAACAGATCGGACACTCTGTTGTCTTGTAAGTATGTGGTGTCCCCAGATGGGAATCTTAGCACACTCACATCTGGTATGGAAAGTGCCCCGACCAATTCAACTAAAAGTACCCAATCACACGTTCAGTCTGCATACCATCTATTCCAGTACAAAAATTCTGACTATTTCAAAATTATCAAACCATGTTCCATCACTTTAAATGATATATTTGACTACAACGATGACGAACCACATTGTACCATAACAAAATGTGGTATTAAAAATTGCAAAACATGCAACATTCTTATAACCGACCCTTACTTCTTCAGTTCCTTTACAAACAAAACCTTCCATACAAGAAATCACGATGACTTAAGTTGCAAATCAACAAACTTAATATATGGATTAGAATGTAACTTATGTGGTTTAGTATATGTCGGAGAAACTCAAGAACGATTAAACAAGAGAATGTGCGGTCATCGTTCGGGAATTAACACCACCAAATTCCCGACAGTTTATCAACACTTTAACCAACAAGATCATTCAATCTTCTCCATGAAAGTATTTTAGAAAAAAATCACAATCCTACGAACAGTCCCGTTCTAAGTAAAAACATTCGTAGGGAAAGAGAGGAGTACTGGATACGCAGACTAGGTACTGCAATACCTTACGGATGCAATGACAACATCAAAAGTGTAGGAAACCTTTCAAGCCAATATAACAATAGCGTAAATGTGATGAATTTATTTGACAAAACTCCAAGACGGGAAAGGTGTCATGGCCATCGCCACTATACGTCACCTAAGTTACATGATGTCTCCATAGATGGTCTCCTTCCTTTCATACAAAAACCTCTTGGACTTTATCATATTAGAACCAAACTTTATTCTATACCTCTCACTATACTACACTCCCTTTACAAAACAGGTCTTGACACTCCTGTTTCTGACCCCACCTCATCATTATACAGACTTGTTGCCATCATTTTGGATATTGGTTTCCACAGACTCTTTAAACCAGTTTGTATGAAAAGTCAAGATGAAGAAAAACGATCATTTCTTCCACTACCGTTTGTCAACAAACGTATAGATGCAATTAATTTGGCTAACATCCTCCATCACAAAAACGTTACCAACAAAATTCCCCCATATTTCTAAGACAAATCCATACCAATTATTTCATATTCCTATACTTCACCAATTGCATCCAAAATCTTCAATTATAAAAGCCTATTGCAGAACCTCGAGATTGAGGACTTCAAGGCTAAACCACCTGACTGTTCTTGCAAAACCTCTCCATTCAAATATGGTCCTTCTGGTCACGTCGTTACGGGAGATTTAAGTATCATCGAAAACGAATCTCTGCGTAATATCCTTTCTAAAGGTCCCAAGTACCGTGAACCACGCTCCATAAATTGGAATTATAACTTTAAAGTTCTTATGGATGCCGTCGAGGACTATGCAAGAAAATGGATAAAACGAGAACAAGAAGACATTGATTCTCTGTCAGAGTGGTTAAAGGCCGTAAGGTCTTTAATTTTGAAATGAATGAAAGTTTTAAGTAGGTCAATGAGTGCCAAGACTACATCAGTTTTTAAAGACCCCGATGTAGCAAAAACATTGTCTACTATACATGGCAAATATGTTGTCGTACCAGCAGACAACATTGTTTTTGTCTGCAAAACGTTTTACATCCAATGTTTATGATCAGAGGTATACATAGGAAATAGTAGCAGTGATAAGACCTATACTGCTACCACACTCTCCAAAGAAGAGATTGTGGAAAATCATAAATCTGTGCTATCCTCTTTTGGTCTCTCTACCAAGGACGATGATTGTGATTTACCATCTATGTACTGGATTCCTAAACTCCACAAGAATCCATACAAACAACGTTTCATAGCTGGATCTGCAAAATATACTACCAAACCTCTTTACAAACTTTTAACTTCTATACTTACAACTGTCAAAGAGGGTCTGCAGTCCTACCACAACACTTGTTACTTCCGTAGTGGTATTAATTCAATGTGGATCCTGAAAAATTCGAAAGATCTTTTGGAAACAATTAGTTCAAGACTATTATCTGAATATAATAGCATTAAAACCTATGATTTTTCAACACTGTATACTTCTATTCCCCATACTCAGTTAAAATCCCGACTTATAAACATTGTACATCGTTGTCTTTCCAAAAAAGATGGTAAACCTAGATACAAATATATAGTTCTTGGTAGAGATTCCTCATACTTTGTAAGAAATAATTCAAAATCATCTTCCAAATATACAGAGGAAGATGTTTACAAAATGCTGGAATTTTTAATCGACAACATATTTGTCCAGAGTGGTGGACGTGTTTTTCAACAAACGGTCCGCATTCCAATGGGAACAAATTGTGCTCCTTTACTTGCTGACCTATTTCCTCACTCTTATGAGGCTGACTTTATAGCTGATTTGATCGTTTGGCTAGATCCTTCAATCTCAGTTTCCGCTATATAGATGACGTATTATGTGTAAACAATCCTAATTTTGGGGGTTTGATACATCGCATCTATCCAAAAGAACTTAAAGGATTCTACAGACACTGTGAAATCAGCCTCATATCTTGACCTACACTTAGAAATCGATGGTAAAGGAAAACTATTGACCAAACTTTACGACAAACATGATGACTTGTCAACTTTCCTTTCGTCTGTGGCAACATCCCTTCAGCACCTGCGTATGGAGTGTTCATATCACAAATCATACGTTATGCCAGAGCTAGCCGAAACTACGCAGACTTTTTGTATCGCGCTAGAACTCTAGCAAATAAGCTTCTGGAACAGGGTTATGTTGCTACAAGATTGAAGTCATCACTACAGAAGTTCTATGGTCGTCATCATGAACTCGTGGATCGTTATGGTGTATCCATCTGCACCATGAAAACTGATATATTCAACGGGTCATAGTTTTCCTTTCCTCGTTTGTCTACCCCGGACTTGACTTTTTATGAGCAACTCAGTGGGTGTTTCTAGAAAAGCAGAGGACGCTTACCCTACCGGTGCACCTGGTCCATGCTCCCAGTTTTTAGTGGAGTCCGAGTTGCTCATTTGCTTTTGTTACTTTGTATGTATGATTTTAGTTACTGTATGTTCTTTGTTGTGTATATCTGTTTTCCATGTCTGGTCTTTGTCCCTGGATTACATTCTTTCGATTACCGCTATTACCTTGGTTGCTTTGATTACTCTTAATACATGGATATATAAATACAAAATATACCGGATCATATACAATTTAAATTTGCGCAGGTTCTTTCCTTTGAACAGACACTTTATTTTGGCATATTGTATTCTTCAGTCAATGAATCTAATGCAATCATCAGGGCAGACGTTTAACGGACGCCAGCTCACTTTGATGAACCAAAATAAAGTTTCTATCTCATAGATGAGACAAGATATCTTCAGTTTTTATGTGGTACTTGGATTTTAATTATTTTATATTTAATTGCCACGGTTTAATTTTTGTAGACACAACGGATTAATCGCAAGATGCGTTCAATACTTAATGTATATTTTAAATTTACAATACTCAGCTCATTTGCAATTTCATAAGTTCATGATTTGCCATCACTATCACTCATTTGAACTTACCCCTTTGTTGATTTTTGAAACAAGACTATAAAAATGGGCATATATAGAATCAACCAGACAGAAGTTTTCTGGTTAATTCAGGAAAAGTAAAGCCATGTTAATATAAAAAATGCAAGCACTCTTAGATTTCTACCATTGAAATAATATTTTTAATTCTTCTTTTTAAGGAACTCTAGTAAGACTATTGCTTCTCATTTTGCCGATCCATTTGTAGAAGTATATATATGTATATAGTTTTCACACCTACTGCATATCTATGTGTATATAAGATGATGAGAATACTTGAGATAAAACCCCTAAATAAAAGAAAGTCAATAGTCTTCGTTATGTGTATTTTACTCGAAGGATATTTTATAGCCAATGTGGATCATAGCGGAAACGACAATTTTAATTTGGAGAATTCAATTATCAGAAAGTGCATAAAAATATAAATGGAAAAATAAAAACAGATACAAAAATGTATGACAATGAAATACCGAAAACTCATTCATTACATACTGAATATCATTTGTCAAAATCTGTATCATAACACCCACCATATAGGTTGAGGTTTGATACGGAAGGTGATGCAGATTATGACATTTTATGTTAATTACATATTTTATTTTACTTATACTTCAAGCGTGTTCCGTGAAGGGGTGTGATATTGAATATGCGATATAGGTCAAGGGATATGATATAGGGTATGCGATACAGGTCTAGGGATGTGATACAGAGTATACCATATAGGTTTAAGGGTGTGATATAGGAAATGCGATAAATGGTAAGTGATATAAGGTTTAAAATTCACTTATCATGCGTATACAAAACAGATGTACTTTAATTTAAAATATGATAAAGGATAATTCAATGAAGAACACCAGTATAACAATACTATTCAGGATTTCCTTTCGTCTGCACTTAATTCATCTCTAACAGATAAATATAGTTGTCAAGTGATAGGTGGATATAATTGAGTGAAAATGTAATTTTCCTCCTTGAGTAACAGTCCATTAAAATTTAGGCACTGTGAATGTTGAAAGTGATTTAATTGAAGGATACTGATTAATTTATTGAACAAACGATGCTTTTGGATCGTCAAAAATTATATTACTGGATGACTACAATCCCTTCTGCATTCAAGTCTATATTTATGGATACACTATACATTCATTTACCACATAAATCAATCGAATAAAGCACGATAACTCTTGTTAAGTGTCAGTTTTATGTACAATCTATTTAATTTGTATCTTAAGAGTGTTACGGTCGATATATATATATATTCAATTATATATGCTATAAACCTTCACATAAGATATTTTAAAAGAGAATTGTGTGGGTTTTTGACATGCATGAATCATTTCTCGTTTTAATATTAAATTATCTTTCTAAAAAAACTAGAAAGGAGATGATTCATGCATGTAAACAATCCACCATATTTCAGTTTCAGACGACATAACCAGGCTTAGTTTGTCAATTGTTTGTTGTATAGAATGTGTATGAAATCGTCAATTTGCACGTCTTAGAGTTATCGTTCTTGATGTGGTTTGATTTGGTCAATTTCAGTGAGAGAGGTTTTCTCAAAAATACAAATCTGATTACGGAAAGGACTATTATTCGCATTACATGGTATTAAATATAGCACATGTAGACAAAAAAGAGCATCATTTGTTCGGTGAATTTTTTCACACCATGAACCCCCCCCCCCCTACTATAGGCAGTGGCTAAATTTTTTTTGGAATGGTACTTGGTAATAATAAGTGGGAGTAAGTATAAAATAGTAGTTTGATCGCCAAAAAGTCAATTGACAACTTTGAGACAATCGGAGCGATAAAAATCTTAATTGTCTCTCTGTAAGTGAAAATGAGAGACGGTTATGAAAAAGTTACGTTGTGGAGTTTCTCGTTAAATAGACACATATCAATCATTGTTACTGATATGATTTTTTTTTTGTACGGAAAAAAACAGTAATGGTTTCATGATAGACTATTATCTTTATGACCAGAAAGGTTATTTATTACCATTCAGGGGAGGACGGAAGCTAACTCAGCTCACTCACAGGGACTGGGATGATTTGCTGATCTATCTTAAAATTATTGATACCATTGTATCTATATAAGATCTATAGAGACTCTCCTTTTTACATCTGTGCTATATATCTTGATGATTTTATATTATTAATGACACTTTGCAAAGAAATACAAGTGCATTTCGAAGTTTCGTAACGTTAAAAAAACAAAAAAAAAACAAAAGAAAAAACGGAGCAGCAAATTTCATTAGAAAATCGAATATTAAAAGATATTAAAGTCATCTATCAAAGGTAGAAAATATATGTAACTATATAAGCGAAAGTTACAACAAACGAGAATTTAAGACCTCGATGAACGAGAAATCGATACGACAGAATTGTAGATTTGTTCATAAGAAGATTCACTGTACTGAGATTGCACTGCTGTAAAACGGTTTGGCTTTGTTTTTTTTTTCAATTGAAAACAACGGGTAATATAACATAGGCAAATATTGTTTATGTGAAATTTGTTTGAACCGAATTTCAAATGAAATTCACGTAAAAGTTTGACTGAAATTCATATGAAGTTATTAGTGAATATTTACAAACAGTCTGCGGAGAGATTGCAAGATAACTGATCACTTGTGTTCTATGGGCCCACCATTAGTTCTATTGTCTTACCCCGTGTAAGGGCAAAAGGAAAATAATCGACATTTGTTATAAGGACACAATAAACATGAATATCGGTAAATTATTTCGATATTGATAAAAAAAACTTTGCTTTTTTCTTTCTTATTTTAGGGCTTTTAAGCTAACATCAGGAGACTGCCTTATGGGCAGGGCTCACAAAAACAATGGTAGGGGATTTTTGTTGTAAAAAATTCCAGTTAAAACAAATTTGGCCAAGTCAGTGGTGGCGTGCGTTTATCCCTATGGCCACTTTCTACACAGGACTTGGCCTTTTATGAGCAACTCGGCGGATGTTTCTAGAAAAGCAGAGGATGCTTACCCTACCGGTGCATCTGGTCCATGCTTCCATTTTTTAGCGGAGTCGTCTGAGTTGCTCATTTACTTTTGTTTCTTTGTATGCTTTATTTTAATTACTTTATGCTCTTAGTTGTGTTTATCTGTTTTCCATGTCTGGTCTTTGTCGCTGGATTACATTCTTTTGAATTCCGCTAGAACCTTGGTTCCCTTGATTACTATTTTCATTAAGTCACGTCAATACTAAAATAAAGTGCCAGCCTCAAGACAATTACTGCTTCGTACGTTTTTTACCTAATTTATCAAACCAATTCAAATATGAATCAAAATATTAAAAAGCCGAAAAAACCATCAGAATCGTGTGACATTATATTGTAATTTGAAAAAAAAAAATTTACGTGTGCAAATCAATGAAACTTAATGCCAGATGTCTTATCGCGGTTGTGATCTTAAAACGTTTGGTACGACAAAATATCATTTTAACATTTGAGTACCCCAAAATATCATTTTAACATTTGAGTTTTATCCTTTATATCCATATTTCGCTGAAAGATTGGTTGTTAAAATTTCATGAATTGTTATAAACAATGATCATAGATACAGATATATAGTATATGATGAAACTTAGTACTTTGCACGATCTAAATTGAAATACTCCAGGTCTGGCTAACTTACCCTGAAGAATGTTTAATATCTGAAGATTTCCTCATTTGTCTACCCCGGACTTGACGTTTTATGAACACCTCGGCGGGCGTTTCTAGAAAAACAGAGGACGCTTGCCCTGCCTGTGCACCTGGTCCATGCTCCCAATTTTTAGTGGAGTCCGAGTTGCTCATTTGCTTTTGTTACTTTGTATGTATGATTTTAGTTACTGTATGTTCTTTGTTGTGTATGTCTGTTTTCCATGTTGGGTCTTTGTCCCTGGATTACATTCTTTTGATTGCCGCTATGGCCTTGGTTCCCTAGATTACTCTTTTAATTTCAAAATAATTGACAATTCAATTAACTAACAAATTGGAACAAAATGTGTACCTCCTTCTTAATTTGTCCCGCTTTTTTATCATCTAACTTAGCTTACAAAAAGAAAAAAAACAACATGTTTTGAAAGTTCACTCTCTGACGTGTGTTTTATGCAATACAATCCTTGATACACAGATTAGATTTATTGCAGCACCTACCCGTAGAGATAAATGACAACAAATACACTGTTAGACGAAATGGGTGAACGATATGTACTTTCAGTTTTAGCGCCCCAACAACAAACAGTTGTAAATAAACCTAAATATGGTTCTTTCCAATCCACCGTTGTGAAAACATAGGAAATACTGTCATTCCTTGTTCCCTGTATTCTTAATACTGTAAACATACTTATTTTCGCGGTTGCTAATTTTCACGGATTTTTTCAAGTGACCATGTTCGCGGGTATCAATTTTCGTGGTTAAAAATTGATTAGTGTTTAAAATCAATTTCACTTGCACTATTTTTTGCGCATTTCAGTCCACCACAAAGATAGCGAAAAATAGTACACCGCGAAAATTGATACGTACACAGTACTTAGGAAACAATTTGTTCTTTACCTAGATTTATTTAAGGGTCATTATGCCATTTTTACACGGAAAATGATGTCAAGAGACGTATTCCATTTTTCTGAATAAAAAATATCAATAAGTATCTAATGACAGATCAAGACTATAAATACTATGCTTAAGTAAGAATTCTCTAGGCAAAGCCAATATTTTTCACATACCACAACAAACCATTTTAGCATATCTCCATTTGTCCAGTTGTCATTTGGGATCAAGTTCATTAATGATGAAAATACATTTATTATACGTATATTGGTAATTAAAAAAATAATATTTATATTTATATTTACTTTATCATAATTTCCTACACTTCTTTTGCCTCATTGTCCCATTTTCTTGATCTTCGTTCAATGACATCCGTATTTCTGATTCCTGTGTTTCAACAGCTTTCTTTGATTCTACAAATCGACAAGGGTGGTTAAACTGCAATAAGTACTGTAACAGTCACCCAAGACAAAATGTCTCTTTTAATTTTAGAATTTTTACTGCCACCTCTCGGTTCAGAAATAGGGGAAACAAAGTTGTTTTCTCGCTTGGAATTATCTTTTCAGATTATTTACCCTTTTATTTAAAGTCATGGTACCGTGTCCAGTGTCTTCCGAATACTAAAATCATCGTAGTATGGTTCAACCAGCCGTAGTTTTCTCGTGTTGTTAAACCACATGTACACTTTCATTTTTGTCTGTGTGTAATTTAGCTATTGTGGCGCCGCCTTTTGTTTTGACGGCATAAACATTACGAATATTCATGAGATAGTGAGTGATCTTGACTTTTTTGTAGTCAAATATAGATGAAAATAGAGAACGCGAGTATGAATGACATACTAATTTTACAGATAGATTTTCTCTTTATTATTGTATTAAAATATCAGATATTATTATTTCACTGCACGTCTAAGATATTTTAGAGTTCCGTGAACATATTTTTGTGAAGTTTTTACCGATTATTTATGGCTATCGGGGATTATTTTTCCACTTAATAGGGTTTCCCCGATAGGCCTATCGAAATCGGTAGTTGTCCCGATATCATAGTATATAACTGAACGCAGACTGAATTCCGGATTCCTTTTATTTTGAGTGTGGAAGTTCCTAGTTAAATGTGCTGAAGTTAATATTTTCGGTTAGTTAAAACTTGCCTTTTGAAATGATTTTCCATACATTATGGAAACTATAGTTAGATATTTTGGCTATTAATTTATATTCAGATTTACTTAATTACGCTTGCTTTTGCAGTGTTTTCTATTCAGTAGACACAGTTGTCTACTAGATATTTTCCAAATCATTTGCAAAGTTTAGAACTGTGATGTTTCTTGACTATACTTGTAGTAAAGAACATAAATAAAATGTTTCTGGTGATTCTGAGACATGTAGACTCAAACTTTGTTTAGCTAATGCTATTACATTGGGTTTCCATGTAGAATGCTTAACTTGCTAATACCCATTCTCTTGAAATAAATTACAATTATGCCTGACCTTACCCCATCCAGTCCTAGTAAGGGTTGTTCAACTGTGTGACCTTGGATGATATTTGTCTTTTGACAGTATTAAAGGTGCATTTAAATAAGGAATTCCAACTCCGGTATATTAGGGATAAATTAATCATATCCCAAATAAAGAAAACTTGTATTTCCTAAGAAAATCTAGGAAGTACTGATTTCATCACTATTTATTCTTTATTATAATTAATTAAGAGTAACACAATATTAAATGACTAGATAATCATTATAAGTAGGTTTTACAGTTGACTGATTGAACACATGGCACTATGATACATGTATTTTGACCATAGAGTGTGTTGTTATCATTTATATATTGAAGACATAATAGAAAAATGTATTGTCCTGTTATTGAATATTGATCTCAAATTAATAGATATATTCTGCTACATATTTGTGTAGATTTTATATTACCCTATATAGTTGTCTGGTTGGTCTGGCTTTGTCGTTCCATGGTAGTTAATCCTAGGAATTGTCAGATGAGAGAATAGCATCCCAAACCGAACACAAAAATATATTTAATCGTCTGACAATAACATTCATTTGCTGGTGAGATGGATCCTAATACATATTTAGCTTTCTTGTGACTGTAGTACATCACAAAACACACGTATATACCGGTGAATTGACACTTACACGAGAGTCTTACTAGTAAAGAGATCCAAACTGCAAGCAAATCGCCTTTACGCTCTTTTGTAGTTAAACAGAGTATCACGTATCAATAATACAATCATTTCCCTATTAAATTACACATTAAAAACTGAACAGATTCACTCTGTTACAAATCTGAGAAATCGTGATCGTTTCTTCTGTGAATACTAGCTTACTAGCTTACTATGAGGTCCCTGTGTACCTTTTAAACACAGGTGGGGGCAGCACATTAACCGTACACCGAATAACCAAGCCCGGTAAACGTAACAGTACATCCTTTGAACGAAACAAAATAACAAAAAGTATCTTGTAAATATATAAATTAAACTAAGTTAAAATTCCGACTCAAAAACATTAAACATCGCTGTTACTGAAAAAAGACGGTACACCTAGATTCAAATTAGTAGTTCTTGGCAGAGATTTCTAATACTTTTTAAAAAATGCTCCACACCATCTTCCACATATACTGAAGACAATGTTTTCAAAATGCTGCAATTTTTTATATATAACATATTTATGGTGGACGCCTTTTTCAACAAACGATCGACATAGCAATGGGAACAAATTGTGTTCCTCTATTTGCTGACATATTCCTTCACTCTTATAAGGCTGATTTTATAACTGATATGATCTTAAAGAATGAGCACCGTTTAGCTAGATCCTTTAATCCGCTATATAGATGACATATTATCGGTATACAATGTTAGTGTCGGGGATTTTATTCATCGCATCTACCCCAAAGAACTTGACATAAAGGATGCTACAGACATTGTGAAGTCAGCCTCATATTATGACAAACACTTGATACAGGAAAACTATACGACAAACGCCGTGACTTTTCATTCCGTTTTGTCAACTTTCCTTTAATCTGAGGCAACATTCCTTCAGCACCTGGAGTTTTTATATCACAATTCATACGTTACCAGAGCTTGCGGTAATTACTCAGACTATTTGTACCGCTCTAGGCATCTTACAATATGGCCCCTGGAACAAGGTATGTTGCTACAAGATTGAAGTCATCACAACAGGAGTTTTATTGTTGTCATCAAGAACTCGTGGATCGTTAAGAAGTATCCACCTGCACCATGAGAACTGATTTGTTCAACGTGTCATATTTTTCCTTTTCTCTTTCGTCTACGCTGGACTTGACTTTTTATAAGCAACACAGCGTGTGTCGAAAGCAGAGGACGCTTACCCTACCCGTGCATCTGATCCGTGCTTTCAGTTTTTAGTGGCGCCCAGGTTGCTCATTTACTTTTGTTACTTTGTATTTATTATTTTGGCTTTTTTGGGGGGGGTTTATTTTGTTGTGTGTGTCTGTTTTCCATGTCTGGTATTTATGCCCGGATTACATTCTTTTCATTTCCAGAATCTTAGTTATCTAAATTACTCTTTGAGCCATGTTCATTTTAGTTCAATATTGCTAATCCAAATGGCACATTAGGGAAAATTCGATTGACACATAACAGGAAAACACATCCAGAAGAACCTGTCGTTTCTCTGTGTTTTTAAGCCTAATGCAGACAAATGTCATATGAGAAAAAAAACTTCAACCATTTTCTTATCATATCGCCTGCTTCAATCACGGTGTTTGTCCGCCTAAAATTTTCCTTTATTATTCTCTCGATAACTACTCATAAAAGCTACTTGATATTTTGACAACTTTGTTTATATCTTGACCATATGGTTATTTGGGGTGCGTTCGGAGGATATTCTTTAGAGAGGTTCTAGTATAATACCCATTGCAATTTATCAATTCTATTTTCAGTGAGTGGCTAAATTGAAAATACATATATGTACATATGGAATCTCAATTACCTCACTGGTACTGAATGAGCATGGTTAACCATTCACTGTTTGACCAGATTATCTTTCAAAAAAAAAGCTACCGTCTCTTAATGTTGACCAAATATGTTGGAAAGGAAAAACTGCTTTAAGCATAACCTAGCCTTAGATAAAAGCATGGCTGTTGGAACCAATAATGTTAGCACTCCGTTTACTCTAATGTGATTTGGACTCATGTTAACCAAACAGCCTTCTGTACCGAATTAATTATCAAAGCCATTGTTCAAAAACGAATTACAGTGCACCAACTTACACCACGTTTAAAACAGAATTGTCTTCAATCCTACACAATCCCGTTTTTTAGAATCTGTTTGGAAATGAAAAGGTTCACTCAGTCCGATATAACCAAAACAACTGATAAATATCTAAAGCATTTGGTTGGATTGTCTCGATGAAACTTTCGATAGCAAACATATGATTTATTATGATAATATCCATTGAAAGTAACATCCAAATTAATGAAAAAAAATCTCTTATTACATATTAAAAAGTATATATTTATTAGAAACTTCAGAGTAATACAATATAACCCTTGCTGTTTTATTTGAGCAAGGAAATTATCAGCTAGTTTCAGCGAGTTTGTCGTAGATTTTTCCTTAGGGCTTTCAGACAATGGTTAACAAATCAAATTCTTTGCCATATTCTTCTACCATTAACGACAGTTTTGAAGACATGATAATTTTTCACGAGGAATCGTATCAACGTATAATAAATGATTAGCATTTGTAGCTTTCCCTGTGGTAATATTAAATATGGAGTAGCTCTTTACTATATAGACACTTTGCTTCTTTTGAAGAAGCGAATATAATAGTTTTCTAATGGTTGGTTATGCATTCTATATTGCTCTGATTTTCCTGGATAATACGTAATTACCTTTCCGGTAGAAAGCAGACGATATCCTGCAGACGACATTCGTTATCCAAGAAACTGCGACGAACATCTTCTGATGCTCTTTATTCTAGGTTTCCGAAATTGATTACATCACGGTGACAGATGTTATTGAATGAACTTTAAAGGAAAAATGATGAGGAAATTCCTAAATGACTTTAGTTTAGACTAAAAGCATGGAAAATATTCAACATAAATTCGACATACATTTCTGCTGAATTTGTTTGACACTATGGACTAAATTTAGCGTGGGCTTTCTGTTGGATCATTTGTGCATTGCATAATGATAACAAACAAAACCGGGCGAGATATGACCGGAAATTAGTCACATGATATTAGAGGACGGATGCATCTGTTAGCCTAAGTCCGTGTTGACTATCTGTCGCTGTACAGGATTTTTATTATTTTTTTGCGACAATTAAACAATTCGGAACAAATGAAATCTGAACGTTTTTGATATTTTAGTTGATCCAAACGGGATCACAGAACTGTTTCATGCAGAGATTTTAAGAGTATACATTTGATCAAGTTGTTTTGAATACTAGGAAATGTTAGGCCATGTTCCATATTAATGGCGGATTGAGTTTCAGATCTGTCGGCGGACCAAGGTCACCTGCGCCATTCCCGAAATATGTTCCTAGACGACATGCAAATTCTACGTACATAAAGACTGGGGATATACCATCAGGGAGACACCGCTTAACTAGGGTAAGCATATCAAATCATTATTCTTAACAAATTAAGATTAAAGCTACTTTATGAATGATATTAGGAAAAACAGTCACATTTGATATATTGACAATTAGAGGTTAATTGGTGGCAATGGAAACAAGAAAGGCACTTGAGTTTGTATTGTATTTACAATGTTGAAGTCATCTGACTGTAAAAGGCAAAAAATTATTTTTCTATCTTGTATTGTAAGAAATATAGAGTGTGCAGATTTTGATGATAGAGTTTCTGTCTGAACTTTATTTTTTTTTTTTTATTCTTTGTCACAGATGATTCATGCATGTCAAAAACCCTCCAAAGTCACTTTTATTTCTTATTCAGAATCAGATACTGACCACAGAACAAGTCATAATTTCTCATTTGGGTGGTGCACTTTTGAGATAAAATTTATATAGGTTGTACATGAAATAAGCACTTTGCAAGAGTTATAGTTCTTGATTTGGTTCGTTGTTGGTTGATTTAGTGGGAGATCAATGCATGATTTTCTCAAAAATGAATAGCATATGTAGGTTGAAAAAACATTGTTTCTTTGGTGTTTTTTTTTTATCACCATGAGTCACTTTAATATAGACAGTGTCTGAGTTTTACATAGTCTGGTACTTAATTTAAGGAGGTAGACCTAGATTAAGCGAAATAACTCTTAAAATCAGTAATATGTTTGTGTCAAATTTAATTTCACCAAAGGATATCAAGCTTTCATTTGAAACAGAATGATTAAATTCAAGTTACTCTGATGCTTACATGAGAGTGATGTCAAATGCTGAAAAAAAAGTTCCAATGATTTGTAAGAGTTGTGTCCTCTACCATAGGTCTATCTCCTTATTTTCTTATCGATTCAAGTCTAAATTTAGACTAATTGTTTTTAGTTTGGGATTATTATATTCTCGTATGCGGACCTTTTGCCGTCAATGACGTCACGGTGCTAAATAATCTTATATAGCATTATCTATGTTGCCAAGTAGAGACCTAGCAAATCAAAAGGTGTATTACAAATAAAAAATAATTATTAATGAACGCTTGGATGTAGGTTATTTTCGAAGCGAACATTAGAAATTACTCTGGAAAGGATGTTGTTTCAAACCGTAAACGAATTTTATTTTTTTTTTATTTTGCTTATTTGTTTTTTTTTTTTCCTGTTTTTGTTTTGTTTCTGTTTATTTTCTTTTCTTTTTCTGTTATTGTGAAATAAATAAATTCAGATACATTTCTGGAACTTGTCATTGGATATTTTATTATAAAAGTTTCATAGTCGACAGCCCAATTATTTAACAGAAAATGTCAGTTTATTTGACATGGAGATGCAGATCGTTCAACTTTTTTGAAATTCAAATGCTATAATTTTAAAATGCTAATTAAAGTATGCAGCTGGCATAATGCACTATACCAGGATAGGTAATGCCCTTTGCGTAATTCTCAAGAATTGAAAATAAATATCATTATCTTTTTATTTGTAGTAACAATGAGTTAGTGGAACTGAGGAATAAATATATTCCAAGTTACTACACTTTTTACCCGTTCTCCATCAAGATGCGGAGTTAATTATTGTTAATTTGTAATCAAAGAATTGTTTTAAGGTTATGTATATTTTGAGGAAATTAGAAAAAAATCACGATTTTGCACATATGTGTTCATTTTCGTTTAAGCTGTTGATATATCTATGTTTTCTTTCTAACGTTTTGCAAAATTTATATTTTCTTGTTTAACTATTGCTCTTGTAGCCTGAGTTATCAAATTAAAATTGTTTTGCCTTGACTTGTCTTGAAAGAAACTTAGTCTACACTCTTGTTTTATGGAACTGATCTTCTTAAGGAGGTAGACCTAGGGTAAGGGACATAACTCTTGAAATCAGTGATATGTTTGTATTATATTCATTTTCACCAAAGCCTCTCAAGCTTTCGTTTGAAGCAGCATAAAATGAATCCAAGTTAATTAGACGCTTACATAAGATTGATGTAAAATTCTGAATACAAACGTTCAAATGATTTTTAAGGGTTGTATCACTTACCCTAGGTCTACCTCCTTAAAGAGGTAACAATAGTATCGTTTGCTGTCTTAATGTACAATGATATAAAGAGGATTGTTATCAATGTTCATTCAAAATCACGTGTCTATGTTCTCTCGAGTAAACAAATATATTGAAACCAATCCATATATTGAAGGTTTGGTGCCCATGAAATTTAAGTTTTCGTGATAGCTGAAATGAAATTTTGTTTACGAAGAAAGATAAATTTAAAACAAAAGCGTTTTGTCAGTGCGTTTAATATTATACCAATTTGTGCAAGTCGTTAGTTATACAAAAATATTCAGTAATACACCAAAAAAAAATATCTATGAATTTGTTATGAAAGATGCAATTTTCAGTCGCAATGCAAGAAAAAATGCATGACCCCATAAGTACCAAATAATTATAGTATTGTTTCGACATAATTGCATGAGCCAATGTCGTAGTTTTAATTGTACATAACTTTATTGTTTTTCTGATTTGTAATCTTTACAATGCAAATGTGATCATCCAAGGAGAACTTTTGCGTCAAGTTGTGTTGGATCAAAACGTTTTTAGTTTATCATCATCTAATTAGAAGGTGGCTTAGATTTATCGACCTTGAAACACGTTATGATTATTCCGTGCGAAATATTGACAATAAAATATTGTTTGCTGTAACTTTTATAATAAACTGAGGTTGGAATATTCCTCGAGTTTACAAGTAAAATCATTCAAAAGCCAAAAGATACCAATTTATGTGCCTGAACATCCCACATCCTGTTTTATAGAGAATGAATTCCCATCGAAATGGGAGGTTATCATAATGCAAACTATATCGACAGACTTGGAGAGCTTGTGCTTTTATCACTATGCAATTTTACTAACATGCATTGGGAGGAGTCCTTCAGATAAAAGCAATATATTCTTAACCTTTCGAATCATATCACAGTCGCTCAATTTTATTTTGTTTTTTTTTTATTTTTGTTGTTGGCAATGCACTTTGATTTTTTATATACTTGTATTATCCTTTTGTTAAGATTTTCGATGTTTTATTTGTTCGAGTAGTTAAGCAGTAAATGTACATGACTGTAAGATAGGACACTGCAGTTGTATATAATTATTTAATTTATTTTTTTTTGAATTCGGCTCCATGTTCATTTTTCTGCACCTGATATCCTTAAAGTCTGTAATTGGCAGTGCGTGTTGTGTTGTATGTGGGGTTCAGAATTAACAAATGCAGCTTGAAAGGAGCCAATTGGACCGAGTACAATGTCTGGTAAAACTTTGAAATGAGGCTACTATAACAATGGAGACTTAAATGTTTCATGAATATTTGAATAGTAAGTACCCAATGGAGTTTCCAAATTTGCGGTATCCACTTTCAGTTACGTGTCTAGATAGTTTAATTTCACCATTCTTTCTATTTAATCGACAAAAAAAAATAATATACAAAAATCCCAATCATATATATTGTCAATTTCGATATGCTGAAAACGTGTTTCTAGGAGTAACCTCTCATTAGCAGGCAACAAAGGAATCAAACATATAGGAAAAAAACCAATTCCAAAAATAATTGTATACTACTCAAATCAAAACTGTCGAAATAGAAAGCCAAATCCCTGACAAAGAGTTGTTTCATATGTTCCGTCTTCAGCATTGAAATTTGTCCTCATGTTGTCCATGAAAGAGTAATTAAGGGAACCAAGGTTATAGCCATAATCAAAAGAATGTAATACACGGACAAAGAGCAGACATGAAAAACAGACATACACAACAAAGAACATAAAAAACCAAAATTATACATACAAAGTAACAAAAGCAAATGGGCACTTTTTTTTTATTTTAAAAGATGTGAATTGACTCTTTTTCAACTTAGCCACAATATTTTTAAGACAATGATACAATTAACTATAAAAAAATATTATTGCATTTCATCTGTTTTTCCTGCAACAGCCTTTTTTTATATTCCCAACTTTGAATTCCGTTTTTTTAAACTTTAAGCAAGGGGAATTCACTCTCCTATCCAACAGACTGGATAACTGTCCATTTGGAGCAATAAACAGAAGTAAACTTCAAATTCAAATATTTGATTTTTGGAGCTGCGATTGTACTTGGATTATTTTAAATAATTAATTTCAAACCTTGCAGGTACTTAACAATGTGAAATAGTTCAAGCTTCTAAGAAGAATATTTACTACTCTTCTTTCCCCCAATGAGACCGCCAATCAGGTTTTCGTGTTTTTTTTTGGTTCGTCTTTTTGAATAAAATGCTAAAATTGCTTCCATATGTATATATGAAAAGGACTATTTTCATTGCACAAAGCTGAAAATATTGTTCTTGACTTAACATTTGTTTTGATTATTTTAAATCAATTGTTTCTACAAGTCAAGTGACAATTTGGGTATTTGTCTTTTTCCTTACTTTTCTTTCTTGTGGATATACAAAGTTGGCCAGGGGTAAATGACTAAAATAATACGTTGTTAAAAGGATTATTTTTTTCGATTAAAACGTATTTAAGTACTTTGTCATCTAAGAATCGGGCAAAATCTATATAAGGTGTGGTACATGAAGGATAAAATTTAAGATTTTATTGCATTAACCAATTAATTATACATGATAATCAGCAGAAGTAACCATCAAAGTGCTTGTAAAATTAGCCTTTTTAAGACAGTAGATCAAATTTAGTTGAAATGCACTATGGAAAAATGGCGGGAAAATTTCTTGCACTCCTTCCCTATATGAGCAGTAAAAAAATATCTACGTTACAGATGCTTCAGGATAAACTTAAATAGCTTTTTGGTTGTTTTCCAGATTTACTGAAATTATTTTAGGCAAAAATGACTAAATTGGGGAAAATGATGTGCCACCCATTGCCTGATTCTTACAAAGAATGATACTTAAATTGCGTATTTAATACCAAAAAAAAATAATAATAATAATACCAATCATATACATTGCAAATTTCGGTATGTTGTTCATATGTTTTAAGGGTCAACCTCTCATCGACAAATGATGCAAATAATATAAAAAGAAAATGGCATGTTTTACATGGAACAAATATTTATAAGCTTGAGAACACACAAGAAATTGGTTTATCTATATTACAGAAATATAACTGAAAATGTTTTTACCCTACCTATGCACCTGGTCCATGCTACCAGTTTTATATTTCAATACTTTTATACATTGTAATAGACCTCCTTATCTTTAGCATTTACTTTTAAAATAGTCTGTTCAAAATTGTTTAACAATAACCTCTCTTCTATTTAATGTTAAAACACAAAATAAACAAGTTGCAATTAAAAGGTCTCCTAAATCTAAAAAATAATATTAATAGTCATACGAAATTGTTGTTTACGACATACAGGTTTTACGACATTGTCGTAAACCCACTTACGTCTTTGCCAAAATTGTGCAGGTTATTTCCAATATATAAACTGTTTAGAATTCAAATGAAATGGAAAACAAAATAAGCAAATAACAAGTAAAATCATACTAAATAATGCCAACCTAATTAGCATGTACCTTTTTCGTGCATTCTGTATGGTTGTTTACCTTTTGTCACCTAGGCCATGACAGCTTTTACAACAGTGTAACATTCAGGTAAATATCGTAATCAAACATGGCTACCATTGTTCCGGCAAAAGATTGGACCAGTTAAAGGCATGAAACGGTTATATCCGCTTAATTCAATTCATTTTCGGCATTTTTTTAAAATGTTACCAGTAGCCTTTATACGTCGAATATTGAAATTGACAACCATGTCCTGTTGTCGGTTGTAGGCCACCAATTGCAATGCCAACTTCCTGTGTCAATTTCACCGAATGACAATCTACAAAAAAAAAAGACAAATATATTTCAGGTAGTTTGAGATTAGAATTATAAGGATTTAGCTCGGTTATTTAGAATTCATAGATGTGTAAAATCTTACAAAGCTGACATAAAAGTCATTTTAATGCATTTTTCACCTTCACAACGGTGTGCAAGGTAAATGATTCTGCAAGAAAAAAATAGCTCTGAAACTTCATCTTACATAGTCTACATTTGAAATATTTAAGCCAATCGACGTTTTAAAACGACGTATCTGATTTGAAATATGATATTAACAGAAAGCGACGTTCATGATTACGTAAAAGGCCGTTTCCTTTACTTTTGAAAAAAAACTTCCTTTTTCAGTAAGCAGAATGAATTAAGCAGTCTTTATGAAAATCAGGCAATTGGTGATTCACTCATACCAGAAACCCAGTGAATTCAATTTCATTTTTTATTCGGTAACAACTACATATCAAATTACCATTTTAGTTAAAATATATATATAAAGTACTGTTGTTACATAAATATATAGCATATGGACAGAAAAGCATCGTTTTTTTCGTTGTGTTTTTCTACTATATTAATCATTTTAAAATTATTTTTTACAGACCTGTCCTGTTTAAGAAGTAAGTTTTTTTTTAAAGTGAAACTATTTTAGTACTATATGATTTTTCCCCCAAAAGCTGTGAAGAATACTCTGATGTTGTTTCTGTCCCTTATTGGCTATTGGTAGTAAAAATGCAAACAGTGTTAGATAGTAGTTTTAAACTAAGACAGTATAGAAGAGTAATAAAAGAAACTAAGGTTCTAGCGGAAATCAAAAGAATGCAATCCAGGGACAAAGACCAGATATGGAAAACAGACATACATAACAAATAACTTAAAAACAACCAAAAAATTACGTACCATGAAACAAAAGTAAATGAGCAATTCGGACTCCACTAAAAACTGGGAGCATGGACAAGGTGCACCAGTAGGGTAAGCCACCTTTGCTTTTCGAGAAACACCCATCGAGCTGTTTGTCCAGAGTCAAGTCCGGGGTAGGCGAAAGAGGAAATGAAACTATGAAACGTTGAAAAAATCGGTTCTCATGGTGCAGACGGAGACACCGTCACGATCTACGACTTCATGATGACGGCCTTAAAATTTCTGTATTATGACTTCAAACTTATAGCAACATAACCCTATATAAACAACGATTATAATGTAAAGTATGGTTAACCCCAGCGACTAATTAACGAAAACTCATTTAAGCTGTCTCCCATGTATTTAAACAAACAAACAGAATAACAGAGGACACACAATTGTGTTTGCATCACATTCGTTTACATAAGCTCCCGGTGACATAATACAGAACTAATGCAAATGAATTAGACTTTGCTTAGTATAAGTAAATTACTAGTCAGGAAAATATCCGTGAAAATGCAGATTACAGTAAAAATTAGGCCTATGGGATCACCGGGCTATAAAATTATAGGTCCCAAAGCAGCTGAAACGACGATTCGAGCATGCCGTAATGGAATAGAGTGTCAACGCTGAATGACCCACTTTATAACTACATTTTTGTAATGGTATGTAAATTGTTGTGGTGATGTCAATTTATTTGTTGTTGACATTCGTAAGGTTCATTTACAATGCTTTGGATATCAGTAAGAAAAAACCCGCAGCATCAAAAAAAGAAGACAATACAGAGACACCAAAACCCAAAGACATCATTAAGCGTAAGTTTTTGCAAGGATGAGACAAAATGGGAAAAATCAGAAACATGGATGTCAAAACCCCACCGACCTAACATATAATTTTAGTCAAGGGTGCTATCTCTATTTGAAAAGACCATTATTTGATCTCTGCATCACTGGATTTGCCCAGATTTTTTAAATAGAATGTAAAAAATGAGGTTTTTGACAGAGTTGTCTGTCCTTGAAATGTTTAATTTCAGCGCATTTCAATTAAATTATAACTCAATTCACCAAAATGATATGGAAAATCTTGTCTTTTTTTCTTGATTCTGATGGTGCAAATAGTCAAAACTATCAAAATGGTGGTTTTTTATACCATGTTCCACTGCCTGATTCTTACAGGGACTGACACTTAAAAAAAAAACATGGAAACGCAAACAGGTTATAAACACGATCCTTAAAACAAATGAATTTAATAAAATAAATTACAATTACAAGTACATTAGAACATGAGAAATACAATACAGCACTAAAAAATAAAGCACTTGAAGAAGAAACAGCTAAGTGACCAGGTGTTCTGTAAGGGTAACCATGTCTTGCTTCTCCAGTGATATCGTCACATTTACATTTTGATACAAATTTTCTTTGTGCCTTGAGGAATTTTCTTTTGACTAATTGTAATTCCGATCTGTATGCAAACATTTACTAATACTAAACTAATAGACAGAAATGGAAAGAGAAAACCTATACCCATTGCGAAGAATGACACGTTCATAGCAATTAATTTCTACGGAGGCGTATAAGCGTCACCTTAACTTTTGTTTACTTTTTTATTTTATTTTTTATGCTTTGCATTTTTACACGAAGTTTCGCACCTAAAAAGTTAAGGTGACGCTCTTACTTTTCCGTACATTTCTGTCGTAATACGGATAAATAATATTGTCCTACCTCGAGATTAGTAAAGGAGCAATTTCGGTTCATTTCCCTCGTGTGTATGAGAAAAGCATAAAGCCTTGTTCAAACTGTAGTTACGTAATGATCTAATGTCAAATTGCCACAAGAAAACGGACAGATTATTTTCGTTTAAGTTAAGTTATCTAAAAGATTGAATTGAAAGACGTAACTATTTCTAAATCAATTGTGTTCCATTGAATTCAAATGTCAAAATATTAAAACCCCAAATTTAAAGTCAATAAATATTATCTAAATAATTATTAAACATTTATGCAAATGTTTAGCATTTGAATAGAACTACTTCTTCTATATCGAAATGTCGACGGAAAATATCCCCCTGGTAAGTGTTTTGTTGTACTTGCTAATACTTCAGTTCAGGGGATGCTATGCCATTCATACATGTCGCGAACAAATATAACTAAAATGTATTTGTGTGCGAAGCCAGTAAATGGTCCTACAGATACTAAGTACCCTGGAAAAAAGTGTATAATTCTTTCCTCAGTAGGGAATTAGCTTTGGTAGACATCATACTTGGTATTGGTACCATATAGTAGGTTATAATACGTAAACATTTAATTAGCACTCCAGCTAAGAATCATGCAAAATGTGATTCATGGCTGAAAAGCCTATATATTTTCGTTTTTGATATTTTGTTTGAATTGCCATTGTAAACAGAAATTAACATTCTGTTTTTCATATAACCTGTGTTCTAAAGAGATAAAATTAGATAGAATGCACTGTAGATTTCAAAATTAAGGGAGATAACTCTGTAAATGACACCAAAATACAATAGAATCTCATGAATTTTCAATGTTGATTATCTCCTACAAGCAGATAGATTGGAATGAATCATTACACATTTCATAATACAGACCCATAAAACAACTTAATTACAAAAATAAAAATATCTAGCCTTTTTGGAGTGTATCCAATTTTAACATAGACAGCTACTTAATTATTCTTATGGGGTATTCAAAATTTCATAAAAGGGTGCAGTGTAACGAACGTTAAGGAGGTAGACCTAGGATAATACTTTCAAATCATTGGAAAGTGTGTATTCATCATTTTACATCAATTTCGTGTAAGCATCAAAGTAACTTGGATTGCTTTCTGTTTTAAATGAAAGCTTGATAGGCTTTTGTGAAATTGAATATGATACAAACATATCACTGATTTTTAGAGTTATGTCCCTTACCCTAGGTCTACTTTTTTAAGTGACTTGTATCTCGATAAATGTGTCTGTCAAACTGTGTCTAAATACCAAAACTATAAAGTTTTTTTCTTAAAGTTCAAATCTTTACTTGGATACTTTAAAAATGAGTCTTGATTTTACTGTTCACCTTTAATTCATCTCCGACATAATGACTAAGGCTTTTGGGGTCTATGTACAAGTAATGTAAGATATGTTTCTAATTCCATTCTAATATCTTATGTAAGTTTTAAATACCAAACAAGTTTTTTTTTCATATCTGCTGGTAGGTAACATAAATCAAAAGAAGTCCAAACCCTGAATAAAATAAATACAAAACTAAAAATAAAAGCAAAAAGCATAAAACAAAGAACAAAAATACTTAAGCATTAGGAAAGGTAAGCTTTTCTAAATGGACATACTTACTTGATTTTTAAACAACCGTTGATCTCAGGAAGATGACTAATGAGGAATCCATTTGTTTTAAACACAGAGAAATATTCAATGTGAGAAACCTGTGTATTTTGTTTTATTTATTTATTCATTTGTTTTTTGTTTTGTTTTGTTTGTTGTTTTTTTTTTCATTTGTTTTTGTACAGTTTTGATTTATTGGAGGTATACAAAATGTTCCAATATTATAATAAGTCAAAGCTTGTTAGTTACCGTGATTAGAACTAGATCACATTGGTACGTACAAAATCGTGGGATGTACAATGTATCGTGGCGCCGACAAAGTCCTTACGCATTAATCTTTAATTGAATCATAAACAATAGATAATGCATTGACTTAAATAACTAGTTCTAAACTGTTTTGGACAAGGAAGTTCACGTGTTTTATTCATAGCTAAAAACTAGTGAAATATTGCATTGTACTTAAGAAAGACTTAGTTATGCCTATTTAAAGGTATTCATGTGAACTATTTATCGTATCCTTAAAGTTTGAAATTAATGTTTAAAACAGGATCTTAGCAATAACATTAGCTTACAATCATTGGTTTTACCATTATAAACTTGGCACTCGTCTTTACGTTACGTAATCAATTGCACTTTTCGACTGAAGTTACAGATTTGTACTCTAAAACAACAATATACTGACAATGTGTACGAAGTGAAATTTTCTCGATGAGTTTAACTATTTGACACCCGCAAGCAAATAAAGTCAAGGAAGGTCTGATATTTCACCAGGAGACATTCGTTTGACGAGGCATGTTCAATGAAAAATGTATGTAGGCTATTGTAATTCTTTCAAACCGATTAAATACTAGTGTACACAAGAATCTGATGAGTTTCACTTGTCCTTGTATCCTTCAATTGATGAATTCAACCAATTCACCCAAAGAAATGCATATTTATATTCTAAATTTACTTTATTCAAACGAACATAAAATATTTATGTGTTAATCGTTCCTTCATTTCATACTTGTACGCTTTTTTGAGCACATTCATATATTCGTGTGCAATGAACAAGCTAAGACAAATAGATAAGAACGTGATAAGTTAGGTACTGAATGGCGCAACTTGCTAAACATACAGAATTCATATTACAATCTGTCCATATTAACAAACACCGCCAAAACACCATTTCAACGATATGGATACCGTACCTACAAAACAAACAAAAACAAGAAAATCAGATCTATTATAAAACACACGAAAAAAAAAAGACGTTGCGTACGTTGTTGGTGTCACATTCGATTGAAAAGGGGCTGGTTACGATAACCGAAATATTACTATTAGAATGTGGAGTTATCAAAGGTAATATAGATATTAAAATGTTCGAAAATTTTGCTGTTTTATGATTACAATCATAAACCTTTGAAAGATCCCGTTAATTGTGGAGGGAAACATTATTCCATCACAAGAAAGTCAATTTTCATATGTGGACGGGTAACATTAAGAAATGCTTGCTTCCCATTTCACCAATATATCCAAGTTGTTTCTTGGCATATTTTGGTAAAACCAACTGTTTTGGAAAGAGCAGTTTGTGCTGCAGACGATGTCATATTTTTCAGGACGTAATGATAAGATCAAGGCGTATTACAATATTACCAATGCCCCCCTTTGATGTGGACATTATAAAAATGGAAAGAAACCGATTTGAAGACAAAATTTTAGACATTTTTTTTTTAAAGTTATGCGGACAGCTTTTTTTCGGGACTTTTATTAACTATATTCACAATTTATTACATAACCCCAATAAAAATAAATATAAAATGTTCAATCAGACTTTTTGTTAAAAGCCTTTTTGTCCGTATTTCAATTATGTCACAAATCTTAATTTTTTCGACGTTGGCCATTGGCTACTTTCTTGCTTACGGTTGTAAAATATAACAGTGAATAGTATTTTTACCAAAATTTATTCTCGCTTAAAGGATATAAATATTCAGAATATCATGTTTATTCTAAAAATATAATGAGTTTTATTGTCTAATAGTAGACAAATACGCATGTATGTTGTGACGTCACGTTGTCTTTTTCCCGACGTTTTCTACACGTTGCGTGCTACCCAGTGTTTATCAAAAGCTTTTTTTCGTTAGCTTTGAGTGAACTAAGGACTGTGAAAATTTGAATTTTACATATATATATATGCTGCATATAGTATATTCTAAAAATAATGGTACTTGCTTGAACATGTATCTCAGCGCAGCATTTTGTCTGTGTCTAACCAAAATGTGACAACATCTAAATTTTTATTTATTCACGCGTACACCATGCGAAATTCGAACGAATTGTTCAAAAAGGCAAATGGTGTTGAGTCGATTTCTTCATATACTTAAAAATGTATTGATCCTCCCCTGTGGTTTTATCATTTCATGTTTTTTCTTTGTTTTAACAGATAGGTTTTATGTAAAACCGTGTCTAACAAAAATGTCACAAAAGGCATTTTTTACGTTTCCAAAGTAGCGTTCTGTTTTGCGACGTAAAAACAATAAAAAAAGTCTTGAAAAGTTACGATACTACATTAAATTATTACGACTGTGGACGTAATGAAGAAAAAAAAATACGATTTTTGCGAATCTGATAAAATAATGAAAGAAATGTTGAAAAGAAAACAGGAAAAAGAAAGCCCTCCTCCCCTTTGCGCGCACTCCTGTCTGTTCATATGCAATTATGTCCTGGTGAAATAGGGATCAGCGTGCCTGCATCAAAGTATTTTGAAATATGTAGACACGCGCGTGCACATTCGCTAGTGAAATATTGTAATGTCAACGTATTCATGATCGTCTAATTACCTCTTGACAATTATTTTAGCGATAAGATATAATAAGCTGTACAAATATTGCAAAAATATTTTTTTAATTTTTTTTTCAATCGGACGAAAAAACAAAACAAAAATGATTTATTCTGTTGTGGTCTTTTGACCCCTTAAAACTCGAAAACCGTAGGAGATATCCGAAATCTGATTGAAAAATGCAGGCAGGATTATTAATGAGAAATCCAATGAAGAATCCAATGAATTTTAAAAAAAAATCAAAATCGGACCCAAAAAAAAAATGTATGAAAATGTTTTTAGGCGTTGTCCAACTTTGTCCTCCTATAACAAAACACATAAAATCTGTTGTACATTTGTTTAGCCGAATTAAATAAAAATAGAATATTTAAAATCGAGAAGAAAAAAAACAATCTAGATGGGTTTTAATAAAATACGTATTTGTACCCTTTTTGGCCCCTTTTTCTAAAGCAGCAGGGGCAACAAAGTCCAAATTAAATAGGAATCTTCTTAGTTGTTGGTTAAATCATATCAACATTTCAGAACAATTCGTCAACCACAACGACGACGCGGACGACGACTACGCCATAACATTATACGACCGCAAGTTTTTTTTTTCGTCGTACAATAAAAACGTGTGATTTCACTCTCAAATTTTCTCAAAGAGGGAGATTTGTCAAGGTTTTTGTTTTCTCGAAATGTTTAGCAACAGGCCTTATAAAATTACGAAATAAGTACATGTATTCGGAAATATCAACATACATCTACATTAGAGATATAAAACCAAATAGGACAGATTCACTTTATACGCTTTCAAAATATGATTTCCGGGGGTGGGGGTTGCTAATGACTTTTTTGCTTGTAGGTTTGTTAGCTTTCTGTTTTAGTGAGGGCGTTTTACTTTTTTTAGCGCATCACGAAATTTGTTTTCATGATTCCTAACATTTTTCTCATAGGATCAAACTTCCTTCAAATCATTTTTAAATGGTTGATGCCAAACTATTTACCATATCACTATGTAATCTGATCATTTCAATTGACCAAAACGTACGAAAAATCAAGATCGAATCGGATAATTAAATAATAAAACATGTCGTGTGTGTTATTTTATGTAAAAAAATAAATAAGCATACTTCTTTTTACATGTAACAATTATAGGACGATGTACGTCGCAATACAAAAAAGACGTCAAATTTTGCCGACGCTACGTCTAATTAAACTTTAAACAACAAATGAATGCATCAAAGCGTGGTCACTGACTACCTAAGTACTAAGTTCGCTTCAGATACTGTCGCGAAACCGATTTACTATTTACATGTACTAACCATACTCTGCAACCGCACATTAATTCATTCAGTTCCCCTAATATTTAATATTTTGTGATTGATTTTGTTTTATTTTGTTTTGTTTTGTTTTGTTTTATTTTTTGTTTTGTTTTATTTTTTGTTTTGTTTTTTGTTTTGTTTTTTTTACGTTTTGTTGTTTTATTGCCTTACACTTTCAGTAACAATATAATTCCATTTTGACTAGTTTTAGTAACTTAGTTAAAGAAAAAATATATATATATATTATATATTATATATTTTTATTCCGTAAATCGGTTGTGTCAAGGTCAACTGAAGTAGTTTTTGTAATGATCGTAACTGACACCTAAGTTAAGCAGCATGTTCTTCTGTTTCCATCTTTTTGCTGTAATTTGCAATTCTGATGGTCTTATGGAGATCTTACCACCTCTGTTTAACACATGTCAATTCCAATTTCAGTTCGTATAGAAGATCTGTATCTATCTTAGAATGTATGTCTTCTTAACTGTCTAAATTATTTCTTTTCTTTTTCTTTTGCTATCCTTTGTCTTACAATAAAAGCGATTGAGTAAAATTGTTATAATCTTAATGTCATCTTTGCTTAACCTTGAATATTTTTGACACATTTCGTTTATAAAACTTTTGATCTAAATATTAAATGGAGATTTCAAATCATCTACCATTTCAATCAGTTGACAAGACCAGCAAGGTTTATAAATAAATCAGATTTTACCTTAATTGATCAAGTTATAATAGCCCGGGTCTCTCATTTTTTTCTACATTGTCCCTGGATTACATTATTTTGGTTTCCGCTAGAATCTTAGTTCCCTTGATTACTCTTTCATTATTGATTAGGGAAAGAAGATATGCTTTTTATATCGGTAAGCTCTCGACAAATGTGTGGATAGATGTATATAAAATTGGAATAACACCCACGAAGCTGTGCTCCTCCTGAGAAATAAAATATAATTTTTGGGATGACCAATTATAATCTAGTGTCATACCACCGATTTAGATGAGTATAGCTGTATATCAATGTTATATAATCTTTATGGTTTACATGACTTATGTGAAAGTCTCTGTAAGAATAAGGCAGGGTGAAACATGAATTGAAGTAATCCACCACTTTGACAGTGTTATTTGACTATTCGCACAACCAGAAGCATGAAATAAACACAGTTTGGGTAAAATGAAGTATAATTTTATTGAAATGCAGTGCAACGGAACATTTCAAGGGCAGAAAAAAATATTCAGTGGTGAAGAGATCCTATTGGGGTACAAAAAATGTAGTTCGAGAAAAAAAGAGATTGCTTCGTTTAGGGATATTTTATTGTCAGATCGGAGGATTTAATTATGACATATGTACATGTATATATCATAACCTGATTCTCACAAAGACTGGCATTCAATTGCAATATACTTCCATTTATACATAAGTGGTTGTCTGTTTACCCTTCCATTTTGGTAAGATTTTTTGTTTGTGTTAGTTGCTATATTGGCTTTTGAAAAAGAGCGCTTCGTGATCCCAAGGCGCAGACTTGAAGAGGGTGGATATAGCCCCCTACAATTAGGATTTTTATCTTGATTTTTCACAAAAGAAATCCAGGATCCGCCCGGTCCTACTCAGGAAATTTCACATTTACGGGAGCTCTAACCGATGTTCTAAGAAACGTGTCTATTTAAAGAATTAGATTGGCAGGTGTTGATAAGTTGATATACCGATATGACGTCAATATATATATATATATATATATATATATATATATATATATATATATATATATATACACCTAAACAGTTACTATCCAGCAGGAGAATACTCTAAGAAAATATATTATATGTGACAGAAAAAAGTCCACATAATTCATTTATAAAACACCAAAATGTGTCAAAAAATGGTAATCGCTTGTGTCATTCATTGGAAAGTTTTATCAGTTTTGTTCAATACATAGAATTTGAGAAAACAATAGCCCATTATTTTAAAGGTCTGGATACGAACCCTCTAATGTAAATTTCTAGGCCTGCTCCTGTTGATATACACCGTGCTTTGCATTCTAGATGCATTTCATCACATCATTGGAAACATTACGTCAAAATTTCATCAGCACTGTTTGTCGTAAGATTAATTACAAAGGAAATAATTTCTAAAGCGTACCACAAACCAAAAACAATTAATTTGCAATTCATGCTCATACTCCCAAGTGATTTTTGAAGTAATTTTACTGAACTAGAAACTAATTGTGTAATTTGGTTGTATACTCTCTCACATTTAATATTCATTGCTGTCGATGTGGAGGGGGCAATGATTTTTCCATAATTTTAAAATAATAAATTCTCGATACCACGAAATGACTAGATAATCCTTATCCCACCACTAACCTCTTATTTGAAGCGTGACATCTCCCCAATCGGAATTACATGTAACTAAGTTGATTGTTAAGTTGTTTGTCATTACACTTTGTGGAATCATTCTGTTATTTTTCCTAGCTATAAAATGTCAGGGGTTCGAGTCGTTTTTCAGCTTGGTACCGATGTTCTACCAATATCAATATTTTAATTGAAAACCTACGGGAAAAAACACTAATTTATCATGTCTACACTCCTAACACGAAAAAAAACATCAAAAGTTATGTTTGATACGTAAACGTTAAAGTACGCGATTTGACGTAATTAATATGGTGTATTATATTACGCAATTATGAGATGACGCAATGTTACCTAAGAAATACAAATAATCAATGGATTTAAAAAAATTTTGTTTTAAAGTCAAATCTTTTTTTTTAAACTGGGAAAATTATCTATCAAAAAAGAAGCATACTATATTGAAATAGTCTATAGGTATTTTCCCACATACTAGTAGCGGTCCTTTCTGATTCGTGAAATACCGTACGTATAATGGATGAAAGTTCTTGATCAGTTAAAAGTCGCAGTCGTTTGGTTTTTATAGGGAGTAGGAAATTTGAAAGCCAAAAAAAAAAAAAAAGAAAAAAAAATTGGACAAAATTTCATAGTTACGATAACTCAAAATGCAAGACTACATGTACTTCAAATGAAAAAGGCATGCCTGAACTGTAAAGGCAAAAATGGTCAAGGTCCAAGGGTAAAAATACGGACCTTAATCTTTCTAAAAAATTATTGGCTCCCCCTACATATGTACCTACAGAGTTTGTCTGCAGACGGCAAAATCGTTAATTATATAATACCAACATGATTACTTGCAGACAGTGAAGACCTAGTACACCTTGGCATTAAGTGCGTTACATAATGTTGTCTCCTCTTCGAGAAATTAAACACAGGACGCTAAGGGCTACATATGTACGTGTATAAGACCAAATACTCTAAGCAGTTCGCTCATTTCCTTGAGTATCTATAATTCACAATGCGTTTTACACATAGAATTCACAGAATCGTATAATTATTTTGTCATGAGGTATGGCTGTCGTCTGTCAATCTGCAGTTTGGAACGTCTGCCAATAAATTTTGGCAGCCGACCATTATCGTACAAAACGACGAAGAATATTTCTGAACACTTATGCGAATTGTTTGGATTCATATGAAGTAACACTAATATCCTAAGTAAATATAATTAGCCATATTGCAATCTCCCAGGTTGCATTGCGTTGTTGCCCTGGAGTTCTTTGTTATTACATGTATGTTCTGCACGTGAAGTGATTATCGTCTGCATGGAGTCGGATATTTTCCCACCATGAAAAATGTCGTCTGTGTGTACTTGTATTTTAACGGTTAGTTTTTAATTTCTGTATCATGTGTTTGTTATTATTTAAGAAAATCAAATGTACGGTTGACGGTTTATTTAAAATAATTCATGTCACGGATTTTTCAAGAAATTTAAGTATGCTCTTGGTCCCGGATGCTATTGTGGATCGAACGGTAAGTCACCAGCTGTAATAGTTGGCTGCTTTGTCGTTTCCAAGCATATAGATGCACTGCTTTGCTCAAATGTGTATGTAAAGGCACTGAATTTGTTGACAAATAAAACTCGTTTGCCAGATGCTATGGTGTATGCTTTGTCGAGCAGATATAAACTTAAAGGATAAAACACGTTTGCTAATAAAAGCATACTATTTACCGATAATCTTGAAGCTTGTAGATTGGATATGCCTGGATCCATATAGTGGTCAATGATTAAGTGTATTCATGGGTGCTAGCTATATGTTGTGAAATACGCTTATTCAGATTTCAGGCTATGCTATGCTATATAAATGCTACATACGATGTTGTTAATAGATATTTACGCGAGTGCTCGTGTACGCATTTGAAAGTTAGCGTTCTTATATTGTGACAGCTAATGCCATTTAAGTGCAAAATTTAAAGTTATGTGAATATTTCTATATTGTGTGAATTATATATGTACATAATTTTCTGCATTTGGGAATTAAACGTGTTGACAAGAGCATATTTTTTATTTAAATTACACGAATCGTGACTAGTAAACATTTCTTGCTTGGGTATTTAAAGAATTGATGCCGATGTAGTTAATGAAATAAAATTTGAACATTTTATTTAATATGACTGTAATATAACTTCATCCTTTTGATACTCTTCAATAATGCCTAAACGTATTTGATTGATTTCAAATAAATGCTAATAACTATTAGATATATTGCTGGATCTTCGCCTGGCGTGTTGTTTGTCACCCTCATTAACGACAACAAAATATATGTACGTTTATCAACACCTATGACATAACATGAATCATTTGGTGAATGTAATTGTGACTGTTTGCAATTAAGAAAGAACACTTGTCTTCATCCTGTCGACAACAATTATTCTGCAGAATAGATAATACAATATGTCACAGGTTTTAGGACAGTGATCCTGAAGACTGTAAATCGTTTTCATTATGTTATACAGATTTCCCGATGGCATAAAAGCGGTTATTTTTTATTTGAAATAAAATTCCAACACATTTATCTTTTAAAATGTTGCAAGATAGGTCGATATCATCATCTGAATCGGTAATCTATCGGTATCGCACTTGTCGATATTTCTGGAAGTTGTTTGAACGACCGTTAACCGAGTCGCACCAAAGACTTTAATTTCCGGTCTTTACTTCTTTCTTATTTACAGTTTGGAATCTCGGATATCAAACAGCATTTTTTTTTATTTGTTTTATTTGTTGTTGCATATTTTTCCTCACGACACTGGTTTTGTCGTTCACATTTTTTAAAATCACTAAGTTTCAAATTTACTACTTAGCCCAGTAAAACTTGTCTAAAGTGAACAACCTTTTATGGAAGCTCTCCATTGCTATATATATATAAGGGAAGCTTTCCATTGCTTGATGTATCTAAGGGAAGCTTTACATTGCTTGATATCTCTAAAGGAATTCTGCATTGCTTGATATTTCCAAGGGAAGATTTACATTGCTTGATATCTCTAAGGGAAACTTTGCACTGCTTGATTTCTCCTACGGAAGCTGTACATTGCTTGATATCTCTAAGGGAAACACTTTACATTGCTTGATATCTCCAACGGAAGCTTTACATTGCTTGATATCTCTAAGGGAAAATTTACATTGCTTGATATCTCTAAGGGAAACTTTACATTGCTTGATATCTCTTAGGGAAACTTTACATTGCTTGATATCTCTAAAGAAATTCTCCATTGCCTGATATCTGTAAGGGAAGCTTTACATTGTTTGATATCTCTTAGGGAAACTTTACATTGCCTGATATCTCTAAAGGAATTCTCCATTGCCTGATATCTGTAAGGCAAGCTTTACATTGCTTGATATCTCTACGGGAAGCTTTACACTGCTTGATATCTCTAATGGAATTCTCCATTGCTTGATATCTCTAAAGAAATTCTCCATTGCCTGATATCTGTAAGGGAAGCTTTACATTGCTTGATATCTCTTAGGGAAACTTTACATTGCCTGATATCTCTAAAGGAATTCTCCATTGCCTGATATCTGTAAGGAAAGCTTTACATTGCTTGATATCTCTACGGGAAGCTTTACACTGCTTGATATCTCTAATGGAATTCTCCATTGCTTGATATCTCTACGGGAAGCTTTACATTGCTTGATATCTCTAATGGAATTCTCCATTGCTTGATATCTCTAAGGGGAGCATTACATCGCTTGATATTTCTAAGGGTAGCTTTACATTGCTTGGTATCGGTAAAGGAAATTATCCGTTGCTTGATATCTCTAAGAAATCAAATTCAAACGTTTTAAAATTGTTCAAAATTTAAGTATATGTATTAAAGTTCTTCTTGATATCTCCTAGATAAGGGATGGCACTGGCACTAGGTATTACCAAAACCCATCTCAGTATATCCGAAGTACATTTGTATCACAGTCCATTTCGATGTCTCTTAAGAATCAAAGGCATCCTCGGCATATATCAGTCATCGAAATATAATTAGATATCTCCAATATAACAAGTCGTCCTCGACATCTTAAAGTTATCAAAGTAGTTCTCGATATTTCATTGGTATCATTAGCATTCTCATTGTCTTCTATGTATAAAAATACTGGGTACTTTTTTCAGTGTTACATATACATGCAATTTATCCGGTCGATGTGTCTTTGTATATATCGTTTGATTATATATGCATTTTTGACTGTCCTGGTGTGATTCTTTTTATTTGACACCAGAGAGTCTCAAATGTCTTTAAGTGTACTTTTGAATCCTTTGTGGTTTTTTCTCTATGATCGAATTTGAGTATACTTTCAATTGGTATGTCTGTCTATAAGGTCTGTTAAAACTGAAAGCCGTTTAGTGAGTCATTTCAAAGTAGTATACATTTGTACATTGTACGTCTGTAATATGTCGCAATCTAAAGTGCAATTTAGTGAGTCTTGAGATGCATGTTATGTTTATTTATCCAATCAAGTCTCATGTGAACCCAACATACAATGTCTTTTTTGGCTTTTTTCTTTAATTTAAAAAAAATTGTTTCATTTTTGTTTTGTTTTGTTTTGTTTTTTCTTTGTTTGGTTTTTGTTTGGTTTGGTTTGGTTTGGTTTGGTTTTTTTGGGTTTTTTTTGTTTTTTGTTTTGCTTTTTGTTTGCTTTTTTGTGACATTTTGTCTTACTCGGTGTTGTCTCCTTTTGTTTTTCTTTGTCCCGTCTATTGATTGTATTTCAATTGCTTCCTTTTTGTGTCTGTTGAATCTAGCCTATATACATTTACCGTTCTTTAGTTGTCTCCTTTCTCTTGCATATTGGATGCACTTAAGTTGTCTCGTTTTGGTTCCTTTTTAGTCCTATATAAGTCCTTCTGTTGTTGTCTCCATTTTTCCCTTTGATCGCTACCCGTCTTATTTCAGTTGTATTCTTTTGATTTTTCTATATTCTATCTTTCAATTGTTCTTTAGCTTTTAGCTTGTCTTATATTTGTATCACCTTGTAGTTCATTACTTTGTCCTTGTTGTAAGAAGTTTTCTCTTTGCACTGAGCTTTGTCGGTATTTCATTCCCTTACAGAACGCTTCCCCTTTCAAAGATAATCGCTGGCTGTATCAAATTTACACTCTAATATCAATGATTTGTTTTATCATTCTAGAATGTGTGTCATTCCAATAAATCAGCCAGTGTTACAAACATTTCAATAAATGAAGGCCTTGATAATGGTTGCAATTTGAAGAATCGCAGAATCTTTTTTTTTTTTATCAGAAAATATTTTATCACTCTTTTGGTAAGAAAGATATCAGAACAGTTTTATACATTAATATTATAATAGCAATGGTGATGAAGTATTTACAAGAATGCATCGATCATACCAAAATTATCTTTTATTCACGCTCCGGAGTCTTAAGTATGCCGCTTAATTATGCAGCAGATAATAATGATAGATTTATCTTAAAATGCCCGTTTTCAAAATAATGAATATAATAATAAAAACGAAGTCGTGTCATCATATGTTTTAAACACTTCTACTAAAACCATTGTTAGATCATTATGAGAATAATAAAATACACAGATAATAGAGTCATTTCGTCAGATTGTAAACTCTTTTGCAGTAAAGCTTATAGAAAGATGTTGGGAAAAGTAAATTGGATATCGACTCTTCTGACATAAACATAAAAAACGCTACTCAGAGTTAAGTGTTCCGGAATTTGGCCTTTTTGTTCTGTATTTAATCTGAGAACTACCACCAGGTGGGGTTATTGTCTTTTTGACATACTCACCATATCCATTCTCATTATATACGTGCATATTTAAATAATTGTCTTTAAATTTAAGACAATTGTCTTAATATTCCACATTGTACATGTAGATCATCTCTGCTTGATCTGCTCACGTTCAGGTCATGTTTTTAAATTTTGACGTATTTGAATCATCCCACTGCTGAAGCTTCGGTTTTTGTATTTGTTTTTGCCGATATTTATTCAGGACTCGTTTGCTAAGTTCAGTGGCCCTTTTCACAAAAATTTGTAAGAGTAAAATTAGTCGTAAGTTATGACGTCACAATACTTTTATTTACTATGACGTCATAACTTACGACTAGTTTTACTCCTACGATTTTTTGTGAAAAGGATCTCAGGTGCTCGCTGATACAAGTTTGACTACAACAAAAACATTCCTATATCAAGGGAAGAGAGGAAATTCATCTACAACCAACACTTATATGGATGACACTTCATTTCTTTGAGTGTTGTCACCTAGCTTTACATTTTCTTCATCTTTATGGCATTATTCCTTGATGTTTTGACACCACAAAGTTTAATTTCATACAATATATCTTCACACCGCCTACTAGTGCATTATGACGGTCTTGTATTTGAAGGTAAATTGGTGTTCCACGAGGCTATGCAGAAAAATTGATTCGTCTTTGTGGAAGCTGTTTGTTCAAATCTAATTTGAGAACTTATATTCATTTCTTACGACGTTGTTATGGTGCCCTGGGTAGACATTTGTTCTTTGGTTACCTTGGTAACATATTTCAATTGTAGGCAGATATTACTGAAATATAATCTCTTTATTTTCTGGTAAAATTGAAATAGGCTCAGTAATATCGATTTAAAGCGTGATTATTTAAGATATTTGTCAAATTTAATGTCACATTAAAAAGCAAACTTTTACGATTAGGATGAGGTAATGGAAAATATATTAAGTACAGCCAACCATAAGAATCGTGCAAAATTGGAGTAAAATATTAATAGAAATTCTGTAGAATATGCCGTGCTGAAAAGGGGTAAATACCAAACTGGAATCAAGAAAAAGAAAAAAACCACTTAACAAATACAGACCAATCATGATCGAATAACCGGGAAAAGTGACATAAATGAAATATTTATACAAGTTTTGCTTCTATATAGGACATAATCATAATAATAAAACGTTTATAATGCCTCGAGTCGCAGGCTAGGGTAATTAGAGTGTTGTAAGTAATATCACTAAGCTTAAAGGTTATCAAATTATCGGTAATGCCCTCTAAATAAACAACTATTGTGTTTATTTCTGTAGCGGGCATTATGGTAAATTCCAGAGTAACGCCCTCTTTTAAGGCATATTAATGAATACAGCGTGACCATGTTTTAACCGATATAAATAACTCATTCTTCCCTGATATGGAATAATTTTTTTTGGCGGTAGTTGCATTCTTTCTCAAGACAGGGTTTTGAATTATTCAGGGTTCTGTATAGGCGGGTTTCGTTGTAGGGATGAAATTATATTTAGGCCATTTAAAGAATTACATGAAAATGACCTTTAACACCATGCACACAATACTATGTATAAAATGAAATTACCTGACTTACTTACAATTGTTCCGATAGCTTCTGCACGACTTTCAGTGATATGTTGTGTACAGAAGACAAATGCAGTATTGATTTTTCTCTGATACATGTTACACTCTAGCAGCTAGGAGATTTTAATTATGTTCCCATGTAATCGTGTATAACATAACTTAAAACAATTTGGGCGGTGTGGTTGATTGATTGATTGTTAGGGTTTAACGTCCGAGCAGCAATATTTCAGCTATATTCAGACGATGAACATGAAATGGATGATAAAATGAACATGAAATGATGATGAAATAAAAAAAAGGATGGGACACAAGGACAATAGGGTCGAAAAATTTTGATTGCCACTAGAAAAAGGGAGGGATGGGCAAAGTCGGGCAATTTAGCCTGCTGTGGCGTAGCGCAAAGGTTCCTACTCCTATCGAATACCACAGTAGGGTTCATTAACGTGCGAGGAACGTGACATATTTCCCAACACGGTACACCACTATGGTTTGTGGTCAGGTTTTCCGTATTATAGCCTGACAACTCCAGCACGTAACGCGCCAGGGATACCCCATTCCACCACCTGGGGCGCACATCCCAGTTGCTCTGTGGGTAGAGCGCCTAGCCCCGGCTAGGTTTCTGAGCACTATTTAGTTGCCTTTTACGACAAGCTTAGCGCTGCTGCAGGCCTATTCTTATAACATCCGGACCTGCACGGGGCGGTTAGCGAAAGTAAAATGTGGCAATGAGAGGGAGCTGTTACTAACATGTATTAGAAAGCTGTTTTTGAAAGAAAAGAACTTCAACTGCTTAAATTAAATGGGTTTTTTTTTTTGAATTAATATAAGATTTGACTTTTACTAATAAATAAATATTTATGTAGCAGATTTTTGTAGGCCTTATCAGAAAGATCATTTCAGTAATTGGAATTTGATTTTTTTTTTCTATCTATCGTAGTATAGTTTTCACCTTTCAAGGGAATTAACTCTATCAAGGAGTCGTCGAAAAACTGATCCAATGAAGACTTTCGTAGGCATTATAATAATTAAAATAACATTTTGGCAATTGAAAGAATTTGGCTAAAAATAATAGGTTTTTAGTAACGGTGGCCATGTTTCCTGAGAGATTTTTAAAAATCCCCACTTCACTTCTATGCAGAATACCCTTTGAAACCTTCATTATAAATTTGGTTCGACATATTGCTCAAGTAGTTTCAGAGAAGATTTTTGAAAATAATAACGTTGAAAATAGCCAAAAAACATCGAAAAATGGCAATAACTTCAATATGGCTTAACAAATTGACACGAAAATTCTATGCTAAAAACCCTATGGAACATTCATATAAAGTTTGGTTCCAATTGGTCAAGTAGTTTCAGAGGAGAAAAGTTTCGAAAAATTATCAACGGCGATGACGACAGACGCAAGTGGAAGACAATAGCTCACATGGACGTCGGCCAGGTGGGCTAAAAAGGGGATGATGTATACATGTACCTTATAAATGTACATGCATACTATCTTGACCTACATTTAGCGAATGATCAAATGTTTTGGATATAAAAGAAACTGAATATTCTGGCCTACACCTCTACTAAATATATATATATTCTGGCTGCAATTGCAGAGAAATAAAAATGAATAGTCAAGCCATAAATTGATTGAAAATAAATTTTCTGTATCGCTTAATTTCAAAAATAAATATTATGACCATATAAGTCTGGTCAGCCTCGCATGAAAAGTGTCGTCTAATAACGTTTACCTGGAATACCATCGATCTATGTTTTATCTTTGTTTTGTGACGTGTTCAGAAAGATAATCACTACAAACGTTTACGTGATATGTGATAATTGTAGGTTAAAAGAGACATCTAAACACATGTCGTACTTTTTTTAACATAAATGTCAATATAATAAGTTTCCACGAGTATTTCGGTTGCTGGATCACAGTAATTTTACCCATTGTATGAAGAGGAAATTTGTTACTGACGAAGTATCTACGGAAACTGATGTAAATATTATGTTACTAAATGGAGTTTTTATCCAAAACGAACACTTTTGGATCGATTGATTCCATTTTAGCTTTACTAAATGATATTAACTGTAGGAATACATATGAATGTACGTGGTTTTGAAATATGGCTATGTCAACAAAAATTTATTTTGTTTCATATCTTCCTACACTGTAGATGTTATTATTTAGAAAGTCCATGCAATTCGAAGACTCTCATTTATTATACAATTAAACATCTACAGCAATAGTGAAATTTGGTATTGAAGCAGAAATATCTTGCTTCTGTAAACGACAAAAAAAATCAGGTACTACAAATGCTCTATAATAATGATGCTTTATTTTTCTTCAATCGGCAAGATTATATCTTCTGTGGTTTGATGTTTGGATTATAAACAGATAGATTACGTGAACCGCTAGAAACATTGCTACAGTCTATTATATCGATGTACAGGGGTTAAATTTGTTAAGCCTGTTCTTCAAAAAATGATTGTGTTAAAATTTTTATAAAAAATGATACAACAAAAACATTCGAAAGAGAGGGATCATGACTGTTTGTGGTGCCGAAGTGGATCGATATTACCACACAAATGTACCAATGCTTTTCTATATTATGCTTGCGTTTAGACTTGGACAATGTTTGATTGTTTGCTGATATACTTTTGGTTATTTTTTATTTTGTTTTATTTCCTTGTTTGGCTTCTGTTTGTTATTTGTTTGTTTGTTTTGTTTTGTTGTTTTGTTGTGTGTTAGTTTGTTTTTGTTTGTCATAGTCTTTTTCTCATTAGAATCGATCAGCTGCACCTTTTTCATTAAACTGAGTTACAAATTTTCTGTCCTTGAAATATGTACCTGTATAAATGCATGCGCCAATATCGAAAGGTAAAGTTTCTTGCACGAGATCTTCACGTGAATTCAAAGGAAGACGTGCAAACTTTTTCTCTGTTACAACAATTTGTCATGACTAATTGTCGAACATTTTCTGTATGAAATTAATCTTAGACTAAACAACTTACAGAATGGTTTTGTACTTACAGACAGGTGTTATACATTACCGTCATAAAGAGTTTCCTTGGCGTTTAAGGCCAATCCTAAAAAGCAATTATTTGCTGTTCGGAATATTTCAATCAAGGGCATTTTAATCTAACCATGGCTACTTCAAGTGATAAAATATCAAAAATATTAATGAAATTGCTTGGAGGGGGAGTGTGAAAGTAAATATTTTATACAAAACATGTGATTTAGTATTTGAATGTACCATTCTACACAGGAATCATGCAAAGCGCAGAGAAAGGACTTTTCATGCATTTCACTACCATTATAATTCAATTACCAATCACTAAATCTATTGCACGTTATCGTCATGTAAGGAGTATAGGTGTATATTCAAAACTAAAACGAATAGGATCAGTGTACTACAAACAAGTATTAGAACAAATCCCACGATTTTTGTACCATCTGCGAAGAATTCTTACTATAGACTGGTTCTCTAATAGATTCACACTGTAGAAAACAATCAAAAAATTATTTAACGCATTTATGCTAGTTAGAAATAAAAATGTCGTGTTTAGAAGGAGGCTTATAATTTGTATATAAGCACCGCTTCTCATTACAAACTATGTTAAATATTTACCTGACTGAAAATGACCCAAGGATATTTGAAATCAATTAGAATATTATTGACTTGTTGCTAAAATGGTATCGTTCTTTCCGGATAGAACTTAGATGTAGAACTTCGTGAGATTAAATATTGACTGGAACGTCTATCAAAAGTTCAATTTCTTAGGATAGGGCTTAAACTTCTATTTAAGATTTGGATTAATAAACCAATATAATCGCACGTGACGGCAAACATACCTCCTGCGACAATACATGTACCTACAAGCAATAAACCGACTGCAAACAATATATAATGAATAAGTAAGTCGAAATCTTTCCTAAGTGACATCGAGGGGATCCAAAAGCAAGGAATATGGATCGAATGTCCGATGTGTCGTCCTCCATTCCGAATGTTCATCATGTCCTACTTTCTTGCGTCTGTGTACTCTTGTGTTCTGTTTAAGTTGAATAAAAACTACATATATATGATAAATGGACAAGTGGCAATTTTTTCCCAAATGATATCTAGATTATGATTTTTTTTTAAATATGGATCCAGTGTCCGACGTGTCGTGATCCGTGCCGAACGTTCAACCTGTCTTCGGCTTCCTAGGTGTCTGTAAACTCTGGGTCTAATTTTAGTTCACTGAAATAATTCCTGCCATACTTATGTCAGATGATAATGTAACTAATTACAAACTTACACCTTCATCGTAATTAAGGCTATGAGCTATAAATAAAGAATAAGAACGCGTATAATGCAAATATTGAGTAACTGTTCAATGTGTCAAGGCGCGGTTTGTTGTTTGTGATAGATTGAAAGGTGTAAATAAACTCTGTAAATGCAGTTTAAAAGTAACTTCATGTACATTGGAAGCAAACAAATGAGATTTTTTCAATGTACACATTGTTGTGACTGGTCTGTGTAAAAACAAATTTGAGTGATTCTTGTTTTTAATTTTCGATGCTTTGTTCTATCATTTATACATGTACTTCTTTAAAGGCTTTATGTATTGCTCACAACAACCAATGGCTTTTTTAGTGTATACTGTTCAAAAAGTGTTGACCCCACCATGACATTAGAATCATATTGTACAGAATCAACCAATCTATTTAGTATCTAATGATTCAATCCTTTATAATGCTACATGTGTTATTTTTGTATTGTAGGATATGGTTTGATTTTTGAGAGGTTTTTTGTCGTATCTGGTGCTCCATGGTTTTCAATATGTATTTTCCATCATCTTGTCCTTTCTGGCCTAGTTTCCTAGTCCAATTGTGGTGTCGGGTTAGACAAGTTCAACTCTAATCTAATCTTAAGATTTACTTAAGACTTTCGAATAACCAGAGTAATCATATCTTATTAACAAAACACTAGGGACATGCCTGTAACAAACATCATAGGACTGTTCCGAGAAATAATTACATTAGCATGAGATATTATACTTGAAGACGTGGGTGGCATATCGTTTTTGTTATCACCAGGACAACATGCTTGTACAACCATGCAGTTGTGATGACATTTATCGAGTATGTATAGTCAATAAATACATTTGTATAATTTGATCCACATGTTACTAACTTCTTGCTGAGCACAAAGGTGTGTCTGGTGTTTCAGTGCTTTAATTATCAGGAGCTGCACTTGTTTTGGAATACGGTGTATCTCTATTTGTTTTGTGACACATTTATATCTCAAAGCATTAATTTGTTTGGTCTTCATTATCCGCAGTTTCAGGATTGTATTTGTTTTCCACCACACGCAATTTTGGGGTCGTGTTTATTCTCCAATGGCAAGATCGTGGAGTCGTGTTTGGTCTCGCGATTTACGGAAAGTCTCATGTAATTAATCCATTAACGGCAAAAGCACCTAAAATACTAAATCTAAAGATCATCTGGTTCGTTACAAACCACGTAGCACATGAACCAGAAGCACATACCATTCTGTAGAATCATAATTGATAGATCGTCGATGATTTTTCTGTAGCCGTTTAGCCGTTGCCCGTCGATCTTCCAAGTATATCTCTAAACAATGGCCTGTGTCAGAAGAAGAGTTCATATGGGTTAATGGAAATAAGCTAGTGTACAAAAGATAAACCGCGCCCAAATACCAATCATTCCCCTATCGAATTTATATGTGTTAACTGCTGTCGGGTAAGGTTTCTCTGGGACCAGTAATTTAACAACTAAAGCAGTAATGAGCTCATATTATTTCATATTATGTCTTATTACAAATGAAGTATATTGTATGAACTGCCAACGATCTATATTACCATATTTTTGCAAGGGAAAATAACAACCCTATTCCTCTATGGGCACAATTTACTGTTGCTTACAAATAGACAGTCGGTAACAGTATAGATCTATGATAGATCTCTCTCGGCATTTTTGGCACAGAAATGGGTGTCTGTTTTTGTCATGATATAGGTGTATTTTAACATTCTGATCATAAATGAAATGAAATTTCATGGCTTTAGGCATACCTCTCCATGATCTTCATGTAAGTACTAATTAATTGCATAAAATTAGGCTTTTTCAAATGCAGTTTTCATATTATTAAAGGGGCGAATCCAAAGATTTTGAAATGGGACGGGTTCCAGAGATGTTTAAGAAAAAGGAGTGTTCCATGCTAATATGAACACATTTTTGACGAAAAAAATTTAACGTTTCCTACAAAATGTCTGGTTTCAAACCAGGAACCCTTGGATCTGCTCTTGTTGTTAGCACTGTTCCTTAACGAATAATATGTATGCAAACACATTCGATTCCGTGCATTTGTTATTTGCAATACTGTATCTCAATATTACATTTGAGATACATGTACATTTGTACATGTAAGTTCAGTGCGCTTTTCATTTTTAACAATGGAACAAGTAATTAAGGAGGTAGACCTAGGGTAAGGGACATAACTCATGAAATCAGTGATATGTTTGTTTCACGTTCAATTTCACTAATGTCTTTCAAGCTTTCATTTGAAACAGAATGAAATCAGTCCAAGTTACTTTGATGCTTACAGGATATTGATGTAAAATGCTGAATACAAACGTTCCAATGATTTGTAAGAGTTATGTCCTTACCTTAGGTCTACCTTCTTAAAGGACTGATTGGTTCGTCATTTCACCTGTCGTCTAGTTTTTTTTACTACAGTACCTATTTAACCCATTTCCAACTACAACAAACTTGCATCGGAAGTAGTATACCCAATCAGGGACCTAACCCGCATATTCACTTTGAAATGCCTATACCACGTCAGGAAAAAATTAGTTCTGACTTATCTTTGATTTTTGCTTATTCATGTACTACTCATATCTACCATCCCGGTGTATGAGCTTGGTAAGATTGCTGTTACGTTCTTCGGTTCATCGATTAACCTTTCATGGATGTATTTTGAGTGAAATTTATAGTGTCTTTGTAAGTTGTTTCAATTCATTTTTGACCTTGCATTATAGGAGTGGTTAAAGACTTACAAAACCATTTTAACACCACCGCATATTTCACGCACCTGTCTACAATCAGATGATGCTGGTCATTAATGTAGCTTTGTGTCGTTGTATTACTTAGTTTGATTTTTAAGTAGCAGTCTTTCTACAAATCAGGCAGGAGGTGATTCGTGCATGTCAAAGATCCACAGAATTCAGTTTTATTTCTTGTTCATAAACAGTTACTGATCACATAACCAGTCATAGTTTTTCATTTGGTTGTTGCACTTTTGAAATATAAAAATTATATAGATTGTACATGAAATTGGCACTTTGCAGGAGTTTTCGTTTCTGATTTGGTTTGATTTAGTTGATTTTAGTGAGAGATGAATTTATGATTTTCTAAATAGTGCAGATCTAAATGCAGAAATGATTATCAGTATGTGAAAGTGTAGCATATATATAGACTGAAAAAGCAATGTTTGTTTGGTGGGTTTTCCTCCACCACGATCCACTTTATGGTTGGCAGTGTCTAAATTTTATGTTGACTGGTACTTAAGAAGTGTTATTGTTCTATTACAATGAATTTGATTACTTTAGTTGTCGGGGCCTTTTGGAGCTAACTTAAAAGTGTTACTTGTTGAAGACATTTGGGTGATCTCTAAATGTATTAACTATAAATTTGTATTTGGGTTATACGCGGGTGCATTTGTTGACTTTCAGGTTCATCACAGTTACGAAAGAGTAATCATTGGAACTAATATGCTAGTGGATGTCCCCGATTTTAGAGCATGTCGCAACTTCGTTAGTAACCATAGAACCACGATTCTAGCGATACAATGCAAAATCAGTGGCATAGAGCACTTGACGATTAGCGAAATCAGTGGTATAGAGCACTTGACGATTAGCGACTTTAAAGTCTTTGATTTTCTTTTGTCAAAGTTCATTTTATTTTGTTTGTTTTTTGTTTGTTTTTTCTTGTTCGTTGTTTTTTTTTTATTATTTTGTTTGGTCTTTCTTTGTTTATTTCTTCTTGTTCTTTTTTTAAAATTTCATTTCTCTTATTCAATTTTACACAAGGCAGCTTGTTTATTTGAAAAAAAAATCTCCGATCGTTTTTAAGAGGCTTGAAAAGGGAGGATGCATTTACATGTACTTGTATGTGAACATGCTCGTTTTTCAAGATACTCTGCTATACATGTAACACTGTCAACAGCGAGTTATTTCGAAGGCGTTTAACTCTTTTTTCATACCTAGGATACCGTAGCGGAACTCGAAGTTAATTCTTATTTCCACGTACAGGTAGCAGTAGCCAGATCATTTTCTTAATTTGGGCAACAAATCTTTTGCTCGTTCTATTTTGTTCAAATCAGGAAAAGCGGAAAATTTTACAACCGTATACGAACTTAGTAATTGTATACTGATTAGAAACAAAGTTCACGCTTGTGAAATCAAATATGAAAATGTATCAATGGAAAGTATCAGTCAACGATTTGCATTTGCCCGATCACATATCATATGAAATATGCACGAAGGTAGGAAAGAGTTCTTTCAGATATGTATAATTGGAAATGACGTTAATTTAGAAACAATGTGAGATATTTTAAAAAATGTATGTGAATCATTTTATATTGAATAAGGAAAATAAAAATGAAAATACGTATTGTAGAACTATATGTCTTGCGTTTAAATACGGAACTGCTTTGTTGGTCATTGTAATTGTAATTCCGTTCTATCAATTCAAGATTTTAGCAACCTGAATGGAAGCTTCTACATGTTCAGTCGGCAATCGTAATGCAATGGCCACAAAATGCATGCATCTCAACTTTGTGCACCGTAGATGTTTTTTTTTCTTTCTGTAACTAAGTGGATACTTTGATCTCAGGCGCACGTAGATTTTGGAATGGAAGGGCTCTGAGTTGTTATTTGCTCATTTTTGTGCAAATCTGTAAAAACAATATTTTTGTCCTACAAAAGAAATGCAGTTCCGCCCCTGAAATTCCAAGGATCCACCACTCGATTTGTGAGCTACGTTTGTATCGCTCCTTTTTTCAAGATATAAAACATGATTTGGTGTTTCTTTATGGGTTGAATTACCTCCTCATGCATCATAAACGGATAGCCATCGATTCTCTAGATCGCCGTATAGGTGGACGATATTTTCACATTAGTGCGTCAAATTACCATCGTTATCAAACATTAATAGAAACAATGGCTATTTATATAACGTTGTACTCTCAACAATAATTGGGCTAATTCTATTAGTTTGAAATACGATCAACTTCTGAATGTTCAGGGTGCACAGTTTTATGTAACACGTGGGTCACCTTTGAGGCAGTGGATGAAACATGGTGTGTAAAAAAAAAAACATTTTGAAAGTTTAATTTGACTATTTGCACCATCAGAAAGATGAAATTTTCTATCCCATTTCGGTAAATTGAGTTACAATTTTATTGAAATTCACTGAAAATGATCATTTCAAGAGCAGATAATTCTGTCCAATTCTCAAACATTCTATTGAAAAATATCTGAGCAAATTTGGTGATGAAGAGACCATAATGGTCGTTTTTAATAGAGAAAATATCATTGAGTGAAATTATATTTTCAGATCCTTGGGGTTTCGATATGAATGTTTCTGTTTTTTTTTCCATTTTGTCTGATTCTTACAAAAACTTACACTTAATATTTATAGTAGTTAAAGCAAGTATATATTTGTACATGCATATACACATGTAAGATATACTCAAGCAATTCAGAATTTGGTTAGTGACAAATAAAAATACACAAAAAAACTATTTAAAATTTGGTGAATGACACATATTAAACTGTACTTTTTGTTTTAATTCGGTTGATCACGAGGAGATGATTTTTAATCGACAAAAACATAACATCATCGGAAACAGCTTAAGGACCAAACATGACAAAACCTGTGAGATTATTTGAAAATTCGTAAAACAATGATAAAATGAAGTTTCCTTGATTTATTTCGATTCTAATATGACTAGTATTTATAATGTTTTTGAATAAACAAAAAAAACAGCCTATGTGTTGCAAGAAATGTTGGTCATGTGTTTATCGGGTTTTTTTTTACCATGGCTGTGGTCTAAAGAACTCTGAAGCACGTCATAGTAGAATGTTGCTTTGATCCAATATTTCACATATATTACATGTATATATACCATAGCGTACTAAGATATTGGTCAGTAAATATTTAATAACTTCTTCATACATACTTATCTGAACATCAATCGAGTGCTTATAAGTGACACCTTGACAGATACATGTATACAACGATCGTGTGTAATATACTTGTATTTTGCAATTAACAAATAATAATACCCATTGAATAAATAACGATGGATGAATTATTCCGTAATTTATTACTAAATTATCCAAATTTTTGATTGAGTATACCCTTTTACATCATCAGTAATAATTGAATCAGTATATAGTTCACGGGCACCTTGCATTTTTTACTCCATCTAGTTATTGTTGGATTGTGTTCTTTTTTTGTGTGTGTTTTGGTTAGAGAATATAACATTTTACAACAAAATGAGAAAGCGTACATGTACATTTAAATCTAAAATAAGTAAGGGGTTATGTGGAGCATAATGGAGTTTGGACGCTCTAAAAATATTTCGGTGTCCGATTCAGTGTTTATTAGAGGTGCCTCTTATTTGACTAGGAATAAACCTACAGAGGTAAGTTACAATGCATTGAAATAGGCGTATTGTTTTGCGTGGATCAATATATTTTTCAATATGATGGGGGTGTGGGGTGTGGGGGGGAGAGGGGGTGAATGCCGCACCCGTTCACACCAAGTCAACTTAAAATTCATTTTAAGAAAATATTTTGCGAGATTTTTTTGATCGGTCTTAGTCTCGTTCTTTATTCACGATGAATCATTTGTTTAAATGCACAATTCTTGTTGGCAGAGATGGATTTAGGGGAATTTCCAAGGTCCAAAATAACTTATTTTTGTCCATTTTAAAAAGTTCGCACTGAATTTTTTCACAAATAATCAAAAGATGGCCTCGAACCCCCTTCATTCTGGGTCCCCTCTAGAACTTTCTTTTTAAAATCTCTGGATCCGCCTCTGCGCTGAACGTGAATTCGAGTATTCCTTTTTAATATAATGCTCTTACCCTACACATTATATTAATATGAACAACAAATAAGTGAAAAAGCGCCTTATTTAAAAGGTAAATAATGAACTAAATATGAACCAAAAATACAAATAAAATGTAAAAAAAAACAAGAAAAGACCAAGTTTTCGGCGTTGTGGCCTACTCTGGGGGAAATAGCACTAGCTGAAAGGAAATTACACCAACTGCAAACCAAGACTTAAGAGAGAAGGGTAATTTCAAAATATTTCTGTAAAAGCTCATTTCTTTCGTGGCATTGTAGAACGATGGTTTTGAGTATACCAAACTACCTGTTTACCTGTATGTACATCGTTGTACAACGTTGTACATCTACCCTTTGAGTGTGGGTTGAAACGGTCAGTTGACTTGGCAAGTGAATGTACATCGTTGTACATCTACCCTTTGAGTGTGGGTTGAAACGGTCAGTCGACTTGGCAAGTGAATGGCTAACAGGAGTTTTTAACTCAACGGATGTTCAAATCTTTTTGTGTGTGATACGATATACAGAATGGGAGATAATACATGTGCCTAATATAATATTGAGTCTTCAGAACTTGTGTCTATGGAAATGTTCAGTCTGTAAGGACATATGTTTGACTGTTATCAGAGAAGAATGACCTATAAAATATAAGTATTTCTAATACGATGTGCTTTAAAGCTCTTTAGACCACAACCATGGTAAATAAAATGATACACATACGACCAACCTCATCGAATGTGTCTATTCAAAAATTCGCTCGGGGTAAAACAATGCGACTAAATGGCCAGCCTGTGGTAAAACAATGACAAAATGGAGTTTCCGTGATTTTTTTCTTAATTAAAACATGGCATGGTGGTATTCGTTGATATGCGTTATAATTCCCGAAGCGTTATATTTACCACACAGTAATGCCCGCTTCAAATAGACATGATAGTTGCTTATGCAGAGATCATCATTGATAAATCGACTTTCCTTTGGAAGTGATATGGCCTTCCATTTGATAACCCCCCCCCCCACCCCCATCTGCTGTTGGATGCTATATTTTCGTTTCGGGCAATATCTTTGTCCTTTGACAGTGAACTTATCTCAATAATGCCCTCTATATAAGCAAATATTGCATACTTAAGTACCAGTCTGTGTAGGAATCGGCCAAAAAGCTACTTAAAATTAACTCTGAAGCACCTATGAACTGCTTTTATACGGAAAAAGTGTGAAAAATTTTCCGGCCATTTTTCCGTAGTGCATTTCAATTAAATTTGACCTTTCAAGATTAGAAAGACAAACTTTATGGATGTTAAGAGGTAAAAATACTTGGATAATGCAACTAGATCTCTGTGCCATACCTTAAACACAGTTTGCCTGATTCTTTAATTTAAACATAGTGGTACTTAATAGGTAAAAGATGTAGATTAATTTCAATGCATCTTAAACTTGGAAGTCGGTTTATAAATAAATTACACAATAAGTCAGACAGATACAAAACACATATGGTTAGTGCAAATTTACATGTATGTGACACATTACAAATCACTGCAAAAATAATCATACGCAGAAATAACCTACTGCTCGCAATAGGGCTGTAAAAAAAGCTCTCTTTTTATTTTAAAAATTAAAACTCTTTCTGAAATGAAAAACATATCTGCACATTTTGTAAAGACACTTGTCTCCTTGTGCTATAAAGCCTATTAATTTCCACCACGATTTCTAAATATACTCCGAACTTGTGAAAACACCCAGATTCGCTACATGTATTTATAGACCCCACACTTCGTGACTAGTGCTGCACCCCAAATCTGCTTACCTCATATGCCATTCTGGGATTGTGTGCTGAAACTTATAGAATGTATTCTTGCTGTTATATGGTTTTCTGCTGGTTAAAGTTCAGTGTAGACCAAGCAAGCCATTGACTATTGTGAAAATGGCATTGAAGCCTAAGGGAAGTGGAATTAGTGGTTTCTAGCCTTAATTATAACGTCAATCAAAATCTTCCAAACCACTCCCATGCTAAACATCAGCGAAAACATATAGAATAACGTCAACGTTAAAATAATTTAAACAAATAACTGAATTACGTTGAAATAACTCAGTATGTTACCACAACATAAACAATTCTGTCTGAAAAAAGCACTAATCTACATTAACAGAAAGGAAAACTAATAAGATAATAAGTTTTTTTTTTATCATATTTTGCGTCATTGTCATCTCTTAAACACAACAATCCCAGTTTCTCGAGATCAGTGACTGCAATTGATGCATATAACACTCGAATAAACAAAATTCTAGAAAAAATTATAGTTATTATATTATGATTGATGTATTAGTGATAAACGGCAATTTAGATGAATCGTTATGGGCGAAGTTCATGATTTGTAAATTGTCAATATGACAAATTGTCGACCTTTCGAAACATGTATTTATCAAAGTTTGAAAGATTGGCTACTTTTACTACAGGGCTGTCAAGCTTACAATACGCAAATGCGTGAAATTTTGCAAAAGTTTAAAAGGTCAAACTTATAAGGCAAAAAAAGCCCAATAGATCAAAGCAAAATGTCGCCATATCAGCTGCGAAGTGCGTGATACTTGACACGCTTGTTTCCATGAACTGACAACGAAGAACAATTTTCTTTTTTTAAGTAAATGCCACCAAAGCCTAAACTGTTTTTTTTTTGCTGTATATATACCCAAAATCCTTAGGTTCGATATTCGTAAAGCTAAAGGCAGATAATTGTGATATCGTACCGTAACACATAATATATTGAAAAGGGTAGCATGCCTTACCGTGGACAAGCATGTAGTAACGTCTTAGCATACCACATCTACTCAAGGCAGGACATACAAATCAAAGTTTTTTTTATCTATAAAAGCTTGATAGTTATACAATTGAAATGTTTAACTACAATTAAAAGCGTTTAAAATCTCTACAGAACCTATGTTTGAATGTCTAAATTGCTAAAATCCGACTTAAAATAAATTTATTAGACATAATCTTAATCAATCAATAATCAATCAATCAGTAAATGATCGACATTAAACTTGCCTTTGTCGTGGTCTTTCAGATGTTTTTTACACTTGTTGAAGACCTTTTGATGATCTCTGAAAGTATTTACTATTTTGTATTAAAGTAATATCGCTGGTGCATTTGTTATGTTTCCCCATTATTGTTTTATATTTTGACTACACGAGATTTGCTCAGCCTTGAAAATCTTTTTGTCATTTTGTTTATTTATTAAAGAGTAATCAAGGGAACCAAGGTTATAGCGGTAATCAAAAGAATGTAATCCAGGGACAAAGACCAGACATGGAAAACAGACACACGCAACAAAGAACATAAAGTAACTAAAATCATACATACAAAGTAACAAAAGTAAATGAGCAACTCGGACTCCACTAAAAACTGGGAGCATGGACCAGGTGCACCGGTAGGATAAGCGTGCTTATATAAAAGTATCTTATTTGACAAAAGTATCTTATTTATAAAACACACATGAAAGCGAAAAGAAAAAAATCTAGTGTCGCTTATGATGGTAACAAAAAAAAAGTGTTAGTCTTTTGAAATAGCGTGGAAGACGTAAAAAAACTCTGCTTATAGAAGATTAAGGAAACTTAATCCCTGTTTATGAGAAACAGATATGGATATACTAAGGATTATTTATATATGTTCTAAAAATCGATAGCATGTTAGTATGGATAAATCCATGACGCATATGAGGAAACCTGATCCAAAATACTGTAAACTCAATTTTTAGCAGTAACATACTATCAAATATTCATTATTTTTCAGTCAAGGAGATCGTCTTTGTCACAACTACCCGTACCACGTGATAATGGAAAAAGGATTAAATACTCTCCGATTGGTCAACGTAAAAATTCCTGTTGTCGTGATGAGGATGTGAGTGATAATTGCGGTCATTGTAATTCATCAAAATCTGGTGAGAAATGCAGTTGTACAATACACAAAGACAGTTCTGGCGACGACATGGCCTTTAGTGCCATCTACGCTGGCGGTCGCAGAAGTATTTCAAGTCGCTCGCGCAAACCAGCAGACGACAGTCTTGAATTGAGTAATGATGACACGTGCTCACGATGCCGTATGTCAAGTACGTCAAGTTCTGGCGGGGAAACTGTTCGGCTAAATATTGGAGGAACTATATTTGAAACCCATCTTTCTACTCTGAAAAAGTTGCGCACATGCAAATTGTCGAAGGAATATGAAATGAAGAAATATTACCGTGAAGAAACAAAAGACTATTTTCTAGATCGTGATCCACAAGTGTTTTCAGTGGTTTTGAACTATTTAAGGACTGGGGAGTTACACATCCCGACATTCCTGTGTGGCCCGATCCTCCAGAGAGAATTTGACTACTGGGGGATTGACGAATTAGATATAGAAAGATGCTGCTGGCAGCCGTATAACACGTGGAAAACGCAAAATCGGTCGTTAGAGAAACTTGAAAGCGATCGAAAAAAGTCAACTACCCAAAGAGATTTAAAATGTGATAGGAACAGTCCATCGTTATGGTTACGAGTGAGAGCTATAGTCTGGAACTTCCTTCAAGATCCGTCATCTTCACGCGGTGCAAAAGCAAGTATATTTCATAAATATAAGAATGTGGGAGGCTTTTCATCTTACATTAATTCATTTTGAAGTGCTTGCACACAACACGAAAAAAATGCACATTCAATGTATAGTTTAGTAGAATAATCAAGAGAACCAAGGTTATAGCGGCAATCAAAAGAATGTAATTCAGGGACAAAGACCAGACATGAAAAACAGACATACACAACAAAGAACACAGAGTAACTGAAATCATACATACAAAGTTACAAAAGCAAATGAGCAACTCGGATTCCACTAAAAACTGGGAGCATGGACCAGTAGGGTAAGCGTCCTCTGCTTTTCTAGAAACACCTTCCGAGATGCTCATCGAAAGTTAAGTCCGGGGTAGACGAAAGAGGAAAGGAAAATTATGACAGGTTGAACAAATCAGTTTTCTTGGTGCAGATGGATACACCGTAACGATCCACAAGACCACCATTGCCATAGTAACCAATCCCCTTATGTATAAACACTATAAAAACAGTAAATTTGGCGAAATTACTTGGCACGCACGATTGATCTAAATATCAAAATGAATCTTCTGTATGAAGTTTCACAAAATTATCATTAGTCGTGTTGAAGAATGTCATACTTGTATGTAAATGATACTTTAAAATATGTAATACATGTAACACACGAGTATCGAGCCGTTTCGTCCCAAGTTCCTGCTCGCCCAAGAGTCTTTTATTACGATTCTAAATTTGCAGAGTTCATGCAATAAAGTATATTTACTGTATTTTCATCATCTTATATTCATTTATTTTATGCTGAACCTTCTATAAGTATTTCTCATCTTAGTATATTTACTGTAATACATGCTCAGTCACTTAAGACGTCCAAGACATATTAAGTTCATCGTTCCTTTAATTCAGATTTTTTTGCAAGGTGACCCTACCCGAGTATAAACAAAGACTTTGGCAATTTAAAAGGTTCATTGGTCAACACAGTATTCTATTTTGTACGAGGCCATATCCATTTAATTGTGATAGCAATGTTATATATGCAGTCTACCGGCATGCAGCAACAACCTGCGTGAAAAATCTGTGACAAATTAAGAAATAATCCCTGGATGCCGGGTTTTTTTGCTTGTTTTAACATGGGTAAGCACTATATTCGTCATTATTTTTCACCAAGTGTTAGCCTACCCATGATAAAACAAGCATGAAGCCTTACATCTAAGAATTATTTCTTTTTTAACATGACAAAAATCCTGAAGAAAACGAAATATTTGTTTTTTTTTTTCAATTACCTCTCCATATTATTTTCACAATAAAGTACAATTATTTTAACTGTTTCAACAATAATATTTTAAATACATGCATATAACGATAATAAGAAGTAACATTTACGATAAGAAAAGGAAAGAATAAACAAACCAGTGGAATCGTGTCATGACGTCACATCATGTGACGGAGACAATGGTCATTCAATCATGGTGGAAATGCCGCGGTAGGCCGCTAAGATTAGCCTTACAAAAATATCAACAAATCACGGTTCTCATAAATACATTTCATTCTTTGTGAATGACATTTCAGTGTTGATTTAATAACGCGATCATGTCCTTCAATGCATGCTTGGCAGAAAGAGTAATCAAGGAAACCAAAATTCTAGCGGAAATCAAAAAGAATGTAATTCAGGGACAAAGACCAGACATGGAAAACAGACATACACAACAAAGAACATAAAGTAACTAAAATCATACATACAAAGTTACAAAAGCAAATGAGCAACTCGGACTCGGTAGGGTATGCGTCCTCTGCTTTTCTAGAAATAACCACCGAATTGCTGCTCATAAATAGTCAAGTCCAGGGTAGTGACTGTGACCGAAACCGTTATCTCACACGCGTCATTGAATACAGCCATCTTATGATATTTAGTACGCTAAGATCCTACTAGAGTTTCATAAGAATTATAATTATTGACTTTGTTGATTTCATAATTAATCGATGAATACAGTAAAAAGCGACCCTTTCATATCCCTTCATTACAATGATTGCGCATGTGCGAGCAGAGTTTTACGCTATTTAGAGACCTCTTTTATTTACAGAGCGAACGTGTCACGCCATGTTAGAAATATCAGTATGTAGTGCATTCAATGTAAAATTGACCTGTCTATAGATATCACCCGTCTAATGTGGCCTTGCTTTTTGTTTGGTGGTCAATAACTTAAATACGACTTATGAAATGACTTGGTGAATTACTTGTTATATTATCTCGAGCTTGCTCATTTTCATGAATTCCAGTCTAAATAATGAAATATTGTTTTATTATTTCAGATTTACGCCTGGATTTCTATACTATTCGTTTTCCTGTCAATCTTCTCGTTCTGTGCCGAAACCCATCCAGCATTCAAAGTAGAGAAGGAACATCTCTCCGCACTGGAAGCCTTGTACAACTACCAGCCGGAATCTTCATACCTAACAGAAGCAACTGCAACCATTCCAACCTCGAACTCGAGTCAGGATAACCATATAACGAAGGTCCTCGTGACTCATCCCGCCTTAAAGGTTATCGATTTGTGTTGTGTTACATTTTTTACTATCGAGTTTATTTGTCGATTCGTGTTTTGTCCGGGAAAGATTCAGTTTATTACAACCGCACAAAACATTATCGACATTCTCGCAATTCTTCCGGACTATGTTGAGTTCATTTTATATTTAGTTAATCCTTCCGGGGAGAAAATGCCGTTTATGGAATTTATTGTTATTTTGCGCATGCTCAGGTTGTGTCGTATTTTCCGGTTGATCCGCCATGTGCCTGGTTTGTGGATTTTACTTTATACACTAAAAGCCAGTTTCAACGAACTTTTGTTGATGTTCGTATTTTTGCTCATCGGGATGATTGTGTTTGCCTCTTTGATTCATTTCGCCGAATCAGACAAAGGCTTTGATAACATTCCAATCGGATTTTGGTGGTCAGTCGTTACTATGACAACAGTAGGTTATGGTGATAAGTTTCCACAAACGGCTTGTGGTTACATTGTAGGCTCCCTCTGCGCAGTCTCAGGACTTCTCATGATTGCTTTCACCGTGCCGATTATCGTCAGTAACTTTGTTTTGTATTACACACATGTACAATACGGTGTTGGGAAACTGGAACGTACTAAACGAAATGCGTTTGAAGAAGAGGCATTGTGTATGTCGACCGATGACGAAAGTGAAACAGAATGCATCGAAACGAACGATATATTAAAGGTAAAGGAAAATGGACGGGGCAACCACATAACTGACGGAAACTATAATAAAGTGTCTATTTCTAGTGAGGAAAACAGTCCTGTGTAAAGTACAATTTTTAAGGCATCACTATTATAATAGGCTGGAGGCTGAATATTGAAATAAGTGATTACCAGAAAATAGCAAAATAGTTAATAGAAAAGAAGGGTAATTCTTATGATTTTATGAACTCAATTTCATCCCATTTAAATCGAATTTCATGACGTTTCTCCGCATTTAAAATATTTTGTCCTAGATTTAAAAAGCATTTTACATATTTTGGCTACATGAATGAGCTTCATGTCATTATACACGTACATTGAAATAAGGAAACAACTGCGTTATCTGCATTGAAAAAAAAATTTGATTTTGAGATCAACACAAAGATCCAACGACGCCAACAAAGAAGTTTGTTACAGCATAATGTTTTCAAATAAATACTGTTTATATCAAATTTAAATTATCCATACCAAATACATACTATCGATTTATATCTCCTTCAAACTGAACACGACCCACAAGCAAAATAAATCTCCTATACGCAGGATGCAAACTAGAATAATAGAATGGGAACAGCTCGGATTTGTAATGAGTAGTGCTCATTGCTTGTTAATCTGTTCATATCCTGTATAGTAGAACCTATAATCTATCGGCGTAGTGATACGTAGTAAATACGGAAATAGTCATAGGTCTGCGGAAGGGAATTGAGCAAAAAATCAAATTAGCCTTAAATAAATCAAATTACCATTATACCAAACTATCGTGATAGATTTTATTCGTTTGGTCAACCCTGGTACTATAAAAACTCGAAATGACTTGTTGTTATCACGAACGTGCTATTTTTACACGTGACACACTGTTGTATGGTTTTGGTTCTGCGCCGGTTAATATCTTGGGCATTATCAGTTTTAATTTTTCAATTTTTTAAAAATATATTTCCAACTCTATTTTTACGTTATTGTTTAGATATGTTTGTTTCAAAGTTGTAAACTTTTTTTAATAATGCTGAAGTGTTTTTGTTAGTCACTAGCAATTATGGAAGAGCATTTTTTTCTGAACTTTTATCACTTTAGTGTATTCATTTATTTACCCTTTCCTGTTAACTGTGAGCTAGTCGATGAGCCTATACTGCTGCTAGATAGGGTGTGTATAGAACAAAAGAATTTTCCTCGCGGAAGTGTACATTGAGCATGCCCATCGACCAAAACGCAGTTAACGCGAAATAATTAATTGCCATTGGAAGCCTTTTAAAACGTGTCAAAAGTTTTTTCATGTTTTGAAATGGTAGACAACGTCCCTGATGGTAACATTACTAAAACATTTAACAGCAGAATAATAAATTGGGACATTTACATTGTAAATCTAAGTGATGTTGCTACATTTTTTTTTAAATGGATGATCCCTTTTGGACTTTAGATTTATTTATGGTGTTTACCAGACCCAAATATATTTAAACTGGTACAAAGAGACTTCAAAGATTGTATGGTTTAGATAAGTTTTCGGTTTGTTTCATCAGGGTTCGGTTTAGAAAGGATTCACTGTACTAGTTATCTACTCTGAATGTTTGAATTTAGAAATCATTTCAGTATTAAATCTCATCAAAACAGGTGGTTTTTTTTTCACAAAGTCGTACATGTAATCACCGTTTGATGTTTTTTTTTTACATATAATGGCATTAAAACAAGAACTAAACTAGTGCGAAATCTTGTGTTGAGTGATTCTTAAAGAAAATGTTACAAGTAGTCATAATTAATTATCGACAAAAGAAATTCATCGTATTTTTGCCTTTTACCTTCACAGGTGTAAAAGTTGTTTCTCACTCAAGTTCGACGAATTCTCAAATGCATTTGCTATATATTATCTCGACAGAATTGAAAATTATAAGAAAACTATAGCTTCTAGTACATGTATTAGGAACAATATTGAAAAACATTTGGTAGCATTTTCTTGTAAGAATCACGTTTTCTACGATTCTTACCTGGATAATTGCTTAAAAACGCCAATGTTTTGTTATTCATCCTTGTGATAATTCATATGATTTAATCATTCCACATTTGCATAAAATGATTCATTGTTTTACGTTATGGTGATTTTTTACACCCACAATATTTACTATGTAAATAAATGTTGAAATATACTGTATTACGTTCTGTAGTATTTTTTTAATGCCTTATTAAAATCTTTAGATCAAAGTGGCGAAACCGTGTCAGCTTATGCTCTTTTTAATGGTGTATGAATTTCTTCAAGAAAAGGTGTAGATGCTTCCAGTCGTTGTATAATACTATAATCTTGTAGACCGAACATGTCTGTACGATTTGCCCAGAGGGAAAAGTTAACTTCCTTCTACATGCTTATAATAATTGTCTTCTCTGTAATCAATCGAGCATGACACGTGCAACTCGGAATAAAAGCTCGGATGCAAAAGAGAATATAATTAAATTGTTTCAGCTTTCAGCTATCCTACCTACCATATTGTTTTGTGCCTACTCTTAACATTTTATGGCTATTTTGGTTCAAGCATCCTAACTTCAATTTATTATTATTTTTTTGCCTTATTTATCATTGAAGCCATGGTGCTCTTTTTTTTTTTTTTTTTTTTTTTTTTTTTTTTTTTTTTTTGTTTTTGTTGTTGTTATTATTATTATTATTATTATTTTGTTTCATTTTGTGTCTGTATGTTATGTTTTTTTTTCTTCTCCTCTAAAACCGCTTTCTGGGTTATTATCGAAATTTTATCCCGATTTCTTTTGTATCTACTTTGAAAATTGTGTCGATTACATAGATCAAGCGCAAAACATTAACGTCATTTCTATTTTTAAATCACAGGGTGGGTTTAAGTCACCATATGCAACATATATCTAAAAACTATTAGAGATACTGGTAAAATTAATGTGACTTTCTCTTCAGCCGGAAGATCTACAAAGGTCTTCATTTGGACAATGTTGTATTACGACTCCTTAGGGACTGGCCAATATTACATGAGGGATAGTGACCGTTTTCGAATTTTTACGCCAATTACCACATTGCACATCCATATAAATATATAAAAGGGTGTTATGCACAGCATTGCGGAAGTAGTGAAATATAAGTTCGAAAGTGGGTGGAACGTTTGTTGGAATTGTACCAAAAAAATAACAGATGATAATATTTCCAATTCCTAATCATTGTTTTTAATGAAGTTCATATTTCAATTGATGACGATACAAACTATTTCATACATATTTACAAGCAAATAAGTAGGCTCACCTTTAAACTACTGTATATAATTGGGTGTCCGTAAGCCACGACACAGCAAGGTTTAAAGATAAAATTTCCGAAACCGATCAAACCATCTTGATAAAAGGTGTTTGGAATGAAGCCATGACCCAAGAGGCCGTTTAGAGATTAAATATATCCATTTATGTATTAGAAGAAAGGCACAAATTTAAGTACATTTTGAAGTCAAGACACACATTATGACAGTAGAAATCATAATATGTGGAATGTGGTGTATGAATCGAAATAATAATAATAATAAGAAGAAGAACATAAATGAAAACAAAATAAAAACTAAAACAAGACACTTCCCAGACTTACATCTGCCCGCATGCTCGTATTGATCCTAAAACTAAAGTAAAAAAGTTTACATCAAACACCAAATTTATAATTTGTCTGGAATATATCGGTGGTATAAACATCAATGGCTCAAGATCGTTTTGCCGGAAATGACGTACGTCATGCATATTCCAAATGAGCAAGACAATACATTATCAACAAACCATTATTTGAGCACAATTTCGATCTCTTGACAAAACTTAAAATCATTTTAAAATCATAACTTATATACACATCAGGAGAAATGAAATAATCTCCTTTAAATAATATCTACTCTGCATACAAGCTAAATAATACATTTACTCAAAGTAAATTACATTTATATTATTGTATTTTTTGTTATTGCATATCGCTTAGTCTTTTAGAAGCTCCTTTATAAAGGAGTGACCTGTTTGTCTGATTTTGTCACTTGTTTAAAACGGGGTTTGAACCCCACGAAAGCCTTTGCTGGCCGGGAAGCAAGTTCAAACTACAAATAACAAATTAGAGATACTAACAATTAAAACAAATAACAACCACTCCGACAAAAGTTTTGCAAACTACTAGCAATGAGATACTACGATAAAATAATGAAATACTTAGTTTTTTATTAGCATGATTTTCAATAAATTTAAACAGATGTGTATTATAGGTAGTTACATTATCTGATGTAATTGGAATAATAACTGATGTGTCCACATCTTGTAAATAGTGTCAATGATAAAAAGAAAATTTACGCTTAGATGTTCAGTGATTGCTGAAAGATTTCAAAAATAACAATACGGGTTTGCACTTTCCACCTAACCTTTCATTATGCATCTACAAGTCATTATTGGTTTTTGAAATGTCTGAGAATGCACGTCATGTATTTAGATTATTTGTAAGGGTTGGTTGATTGATTGTTGTGGTTTAACGTCCGAGCAGCAATATTTCAGCTATAGTCAGACGATGAACATGAAATGGATGATTATTTGTAAGGGATATTCTGACTCAACGACAGATGGACATTCCAGAAGCGCTAATATATAAGGTATATTTACTTGCAATGAACGCCTGTATACGTTATACAAATTGTATCTTACACATGGAAGAAAAAAATCCTTTTAAGTTATTGATTTCAGTACTAATATTTCACGAATTACTTCTCTTTTTTGCAGTAGAAAGGGCTGAAAGAACACTTTATTTGTTTAATTTGCATCTTTAAAATTATTATGTAAATTGGGGAAAATAAAATTTATTATCGCTTACATACATGAAAATATTATCTGCATATTTAATGGTTGAAATGATAGTGTTTTTATTCAAATTTTAAAAAATCTATATTTCAGAAATGAAATCAAAATGGTTTACCTTTCAGACAAAATTATTCATTCAAGTATATACATGTATAGATCTAACTTGAAAACTTGTATGTCAATGATTTTGTATTGATTAACATGGTCAAAATGAAAACATTTGATTACAGATTATATGATTACGACTTGATTCAATCAATGTTTTATTTTTAATGTATTCAATGTTTTCGCTAGTTAAAAAAAAACGTAAGAAAAAAAAATCCCGTCAAGTTTATGACACGGGTCTGTCAAAAAAGCTTAAAAAACGTAATTTTGATTTAAACCTTTCAAGTGGTGAAAAAACGAAATCAACAATGTTAAAAAGATCCTTCAAGAAGAGCAGAGAACGCTTACCCTGCCGGTGCACCTGGTCCATGCTCCCAGTTTCTAGTGCAGTCCGAGTTGCTCATTGCTTTTGTAACTGTTTATGTATGACTTTAGTTACTTTGTGTTCTTTGTTGTGTATGTCTGTCTTCCATACAAAACTTGTTATTGATATATATATAGTTTTAGTTTAGGTGTATATTTGTTTAAAATTATAATATATAGTTAGCTTTTGATGATCACGACGAAAAGAGTTCATAGATGTACCCATCGCATTGTTCAATAGTTAGGTATGTCTACCAAAAGTAATATCCATGTACAGTTTTCTTTAATGTATAACAGATTAATGCATACTTATTTAAATAAATTGGATATCTCTCATCCACATTGAAGGTAAGTTTGAAATTATTAAGGACGACGTGGGAAAATAAATCCCAGTTTACAAATATCAAATAAAGAAGTAATATTCAATTCATAATATCGCAATTCGATAGAATTATTTACGCGAGGTGAATAATGTTGAATTTTATTGGGATAACTCGAATGAGTGCTTTAATATCCGTAATGCGCAAATGCCACCTGAGAAAGCTTCAATTTGCTTTCAAGTGGCAAGATCCAATATACGCTATCATGAATCGAAATTTTAGTTTTTTGACAATCTTAATTTCATTGTAGTATTTTTGATCATACCTTGAAAAGTTTATACCAGTAAACGTAAGATATTTGTACACAAAGTGACTGTGGACCTCTTCACAAAAATCGTAAGTGAAATTAGTTGTACGTTATGACTTCATAGAATATTTAAGTACTGTAATGTCATTACTATCGACTAATTTTACCTTAAGATTTTTTGTGAAACGGTGCCTAGAAACGTCATAAAAGTAACATAGTTTGTTGAACACATAAAACGTTCATATCAACTTTAGATTTGAGATATTAAGTTAATGTTGACGCAAAACAATAAAGTATACATGTATATGAGTTTGTGGCTTTGCTGAAAATTGTGCTTTCAATGACCATGAAAGCTGTTTGTTTTACTAACTGTAAACACAAGCAAACTTAAGATACCTTCATCTGTTATTAAATAAAAATAATTTTTTTCTTTCATTGCTGCTGAAATACATCTACCTTAATTTATGAATGAAGCACATTTTTTTGGTGATTTTTAGTTGCCGTAAATATACTTTTGTCGCTTTTAGTCAACTATTACCAAGATTTCTGATGTGCTTGGAGCATGATATATGATAAGAAATGAATGATTTCGTCCTAACGTTAATGTAGGTCATTAATGTTTCTTCGTGTTGTTTTGTTTTTGTTTTGTTTTTTCATTTTTCAATTTATTTCTATTGTGTGTCATCCTTCTGTGACGTGAACGTACTGAAATGTATTTTCATAGGGTTATGCATTATGTTTCATCATATCTGTTTCTTTTTCTTATTAATTTTGATGGATAATTTTAACATCATCAAAATCGTTCTATCCTCTCTATGAAAATTCGTTGCTTTGAAAAAGTATACCATCCAACGTTTACTCTAGTTTACTCTAAGTGAAAATTACTAAAAGGAAGGAGTAAGGTATACTAACGATGAAGTCAGCCTCATATCTTGATCTTCACTTAGAAATCGATGGTTAAGGAAAACTATAGACCAAACTGTACGATCAATGCTTTTCATTCCATATTGTTTACCTTTCCTTCCATTTGCTGCAACATCCCTTCAGCACCTGCGTATAGAGTTTTCATTTCACAATTCATACGTTATGCCAGACCTTGCTGTACCTACGACTTTTTGTATCGCGTTAGACTTCTTACAATTGCAATAAGACATCACTATAGAAGTTTTATGGTCGTCATCATGAACTTGTGGATCGTTAGATGTATCCATCTGCACCTTGAAAACTGATTTGTTCAACGTGACATAATTTTTCTTTCCCCTTTCGTTTACCACGGACTCGACTTTTTAAAAGCAATTCGTCAGGTGTTTCTAGAAAGGAAGAGGACGCTTTCCCTAACGGTGCACCTGGTCCATGCTCCCAGTTTTTCGTGAAGTTCGAGTTGCTTATTTGCTTTTGTTACTTTGGTTATTTGTTGTGTTTGTCTGTTTTCCATGTTTCGTCTTTGTCCCTTGATTACATTCCTTTGATTCCCTCTAAAATCTTGATTCCTTTGATAACTTTTTGAAACTGAAATCGTAGATCCCGTCGTATTTCAAAAACAATATCATACCGATTAGAGAAGCACTCATTGGTACACATTTTACGAGAAAAAATAATTTATTTTGGCTAGTTCATGAGAGGAATGTCTGTATCAAAGAAAAAGCATATTTCAGTTTTAAATCTCCAATAAAATAAACAAAAATGATTAAAAAAAAACGCATTAAAAGTAAACAATGACGACAAAACACAAACACAAATATACTAAAAAAAAACAGGACAAAAAAGGAGAAATGTTATACGTTTATCAGTTTTGTGTGGATGCCGAATTGCTTTTGTCATTCTTGTTATTTTGGTTATTTTCTGTTCCTTGTTGAGTGTGTGTCTGTATTCCTGTCTGGTCTTCATCCTTGGATTACTTATTATTTTGGTTATTTTCTGTACCTTGTTGAGTGTGTGTCTGTATTCCTGTCTGGTCTTCATCCTTGGATTACTTGTTATTTTGGTTATTTTCTGTTCTTTGTTGAGTGTGTGTCTGTATTCCTGTCTGGTCTTCATCCTTGGATTACTTGTTATCTTGGTTATTTTCTGTTCCTTGTTGGGTGTGTGTCTGTATTCCTGTCTGGTGTTCATCCTTGGATTACTTGTTATTTTGGTTATTTCTTGTTCCTTGTTGAGTGTGTGTCTGTATTTCTGACTGGTCTTCATCCTTGGATTACTGCTTAAATCTGTGTTCCCTTGATTACTCTTGCAAATAAATAAGAATAATTATATCTAAAGTCACAAAAACGTGTACCTTCGACTAGTATTTTTTACCTGACTTGTGCTAACAATATGAGTACAATAAATACCTTAGGTGTAATAATAATAACACCTGTACACTTGTTTTTACTATAATGCAATTTGAATGGTTATCAATATCATTTGATAGTTAACAACAGTTGCATCGAGACACTTTATTAGATTGCAGTTTAAGGAGGTAGACCTAGGGTAAGGGACACAACTCTTAAAAATCATGGAACGTTTGTATTCAACATTTTACATCAATCTTATGTAAGCATCTAATTAACTTGGATTCATTTTATTTTGCATAAAACGAAAACTTGAGAGGCTTTGGTGAAATTGAATATAATACAAACATGTCACTGATTTCATGAGTTATGTCCCTTACCCTAGGTCTACCTCCTTACTTGGATAAGTACATTGTCATATTGGAAATATGTCGATTAACCATAATTGGCATTTAGAATGAAATAAAGTGTGAAATTCATTACTTTGTTTGCAAAGAAAGAGAATATTCTGAATAATGTTTTAAAGCATAATGAGCAGCTGATGTAGACAAAACAATTGAAATTCAACTGATCCAATATTTTCCTCTTTTGTAATTCCTGTACTGATTATAAATTGATATGTATTTAAGTTAAACGATGCATGTAACCACATCTGTTCGTGATAAAAAAAAACTATTACTTAATATTTTGGCTATTTCCTGTTCATTGTTGAGTGTGTGTCTGTATTCCTTTCTGGTCTTCATCCTTGGAGTAATTGTTATTTTGGTTATTTCCTGTTCCTTAATGAACAACCCAAACACATACGTGCTTAAATATACAAAATAACGTGCTCGTACATTTGTATGTAAAAACTAAGTCATTATTTGGTATTGCCTTATATGAAATCTGACCTATTTAGTACTTGGCGTTACTACTCGTCACTACTTAAAATCAAGTCTACTGGAAGAGTAATCAATGCAAGAACCAAGATTATAGCGGTAATCAAAAGAATACAATCCAGGGACAAAGACCAGACATGGAAAACAGACATACACAACAAAGAACATAAAGTAACTACAATCATACATACAAAGTAACAGACGCAAATAAGCACCGGTAGGGTAAGCGCCGTCTGCTTATCTAGAAACACCCACCGAGTTAAGTCAGGTCCGAGGTAGACGAAATAGGAAAGCTAGAAAATTAATACCTATAGTAAGTCACCATGTTTAAGTCATGTTAAAGTTTAAGACTAGTCCCACACAAAACGTGACCTGGTTTACAATTTCTTACACCATTGAGTATAAGGAAAGTCCGGTGTAGACAAACGAGGAAAGGAAAACCATGACCCGTTGATAAAATCAGTTTTCATGGTGCAGATGGATACACCATAACGATCCACGAGTTCATGATGACGACCATAAAACTTCTTTGGTGATGACTTCAATAAATTGTAGTGACCGATTATTTCTAATGCTGGTAAATTTGATGGTAGCGTCATGTTTAATCTTCCACGAACTGCGAGCGTTCTTTAAAAGAATATCTCATTTTGTCTATATGTTGTATGATGAGGTATTCCATAAAGTAGAATATATAATAATAAGTGGAAAAAAGTGAATAACCAAAATGTGATCACAAGTGCCGAAGAATACCTAGATTTTACTGATGTGCAGAACTTATTCCGCGCACGAGTTAAATCTTAATGTATTCCTCGCGCTAGTGATCGTATTTTACTTATTTACAATAAACAATTGATTATCCTGTTTATCATATAGATTTTCTTTCTTATTTGTTCATATTTTTAACATAATATTCAAATTTTGTAAACGGCGTATATATATATTTATTGTGATATTTTGTGACGTTTTGACGCGATAAAGTCCAAGAGTGATATTACCGAATTTATTTCACAGTGTAAATCGTCGAAAGCTTTTAAAAAGAAAATTTTAAGAAAATCACTCATATCTATATAATAATCGGATATATTACCGAGTGAATTTTATGGTGCGTTCATTTGTTGTTTAGTTCATTGTTGACCGTACATTAAAGGGGGATTGTTAAGGCCATATTAAATTAGTTCAACCTCACAGCATACATGCGCCTGTCCACTGTCAGATGTTGGTTGTTAATATGTTTTCGTGTCGTTATTTGACTTTTTAATGTATTTTGTTTACGTTACCATTGATTTCATTATTTTTGTTATTGGGCCTTTAAGAGCTTACATAAAAGTGTGTATACATTTATTGAAGACCTTTTGTGATCTCTGTAAGTATGCACTTTTTTATAAAGGCTATACGATGGTGCATTTGTTGCATTTTGTTCTCTATTTTTTGGTGTGTACAATTTACTATTGCCTTGATATCAATATACAAATGAATTGTATCAATCAACAATCTATAAACATTACGTTTATTCAAAATTACCTACAACATTGCTTACAATATAATTTTTTATGAGACAAATATTACATTCAATCAATTGTCAATTAAATAAAGTTAATAAATTGACAACATTAGAATATCACGAGTAATGTGAACCAATGAAATCAGAGCGATAATAAAGAACACTTTTAAGGGTTAATTATACTATTAACTGTCACAAATAAAAAAGAATAGCAGCCACTAAGAAAGGATTTAGAGGGAGCTTGATGTGTTATTAAGTGTCTTCAATATATTTTCGGAAATCGGTGTTTAATACGTATACATACACATTAGTATGATTTAACCAAAAGCTCTGGGTGGTATTGGTCCTATTCAATTTAACCAAAATTGAAATAAAATAAATATATTATTTAATTATAGATTGGAAATCAATGGTACCAGGATTTCAACGGTAAATAAAAAAAAAACAATCCAGGCATAATGATCAGACAAAAAGATACACCCAAATCAAAGAACACGAAATTTACAAAATAACACACACATTGAAAGAAACATAATTAAATCATCAACCCGGAATCAACTAAAAACTAAAAACAATGATCTGGTGACAGGGAAAACGTTTTTTTTTCTTTCTGAAAACACCTCCTGTGTTATTCACAAATATAATGTCCGGTGTAGACGAAAGAGGAATCTATATGCATTTACAAATATAATGAAGTTATTTGATATTTAAACAGTGCAAATTGTATTGTGCAGAAAGCATTTTTAGGACTACATACACCATATTTTAATGTTCTAATGGTACATGTAGTATACAGATTTTTGAGAAAAGTTGTAAATGCTGATCTATATTCTATCTTTTGAATTATTTCTGCAAGAGTGGTATGAAACAAACAAACAAAAGTGTATTTTTGTATGCATCCTCCTGTGTGATATTTATAGAAACCAGTATTTAATCCAATTACAATAGTTTAATTTCGATGTAAATATCAAAACATGGGAGAAAACTACAAGTTAACATTAATGATACTTTCACACAAACGGTAATTAAAAGTAGAAAAAAAAGAATTAGTTTAAAGCAATCTAAATTAGAAATTGAAAAATATGGGGTTTCTATGTTATGCTTTGCTATGCAAAATATTTAATTCTATCTTTAATGTCATGCTTTGCAAGGCAAAATATTGAACTCTATCTTTAATCAATAATTATTACACAGATAAAACATTTTGATAACATATTAAAATCCATCTAAAATTCAATACTTAAATTCAGGTACAATGATTAAAATGAGTTGGGATTTTCAATTTTTTTTATTTTATTTTTATAATCAACGTAGTACAATCACATTTCACATTTAACTGCAATTATAAGATTTGAGAACCGATCGATTTGTCCATCGAGTCAAAATTTCCCACACGAACGTGACATTTTATGTGCAACTCAGGGGGTAATTCTTGAAAAGTAAATGACGTTTACCCTATCAGTGCACCCGGTCCATGTTCAAAGGTTTTTCAAGTCCGAGTTGATAATTTACTTTCCGTTCGGATCTTGGTTCCCTTGGTTTATGTACCAGTATTGCATTGCATATCCCTGAGCGGGTGTACGTCAAAACATGGAGGCTACTAAGATATAGTGCGTTTTCTTTTTGCCTTTTCTCAAACTAATGTTTGGTCAAAAGATATGAACAATGACTTATAGAATGGAGCAAACATAGCACTATAAGATGACAAACTTTTTGTTAAGAAAATTTAAGATTTTAATATAAAAATGTTCCACTGAAAAGGTTGGGTTGATGAGTGCAAAACGAAAGTAAAAGTAGAGAATATGGCTATTTATATAAATTATTTTTTGACATGTCATTAGAAAAACTACGTAAATGAAAGTTGTATTGAATCAATTTAGATATTATTTTTAAAAAATCCTAAAAATATGCACTTCACTCTAGAAGTCTATGGGAATATTAATGCAATACTGAGACCTTTACCTTCAGCCTAGATGAATTATCCCATCTACGTTGTATATGTAGATCATCTCTGTTTTGTGTGTTCACGTTTAGGCTAAGTTTGTGGATTTTGGCGTATTTGAATCATTCCCATGCTGACGCTTCGGGATTTTTGCCGATATTAATGAGTTTTATTAAAATGTATGAATATTTGTGGATATCAAATGCAATTATACAGGAAAGTACAATTTAGTAGAAATAATTCAAAGTTAAGGCATATAGGCATATTTTAACAGAAACAAAAACAAAATGCGAAAATGACAGCTAAAGCAGCTTTAACTTTTTTTTTTTTTTTTGGTTTTTTTGACACTATTCCCATATAAGAATTGTTGCATCAAATGTACATCAGCCAGTAATGTTACAATAATGTAATATCACTCAAATAAAAATCAAAAATACATTTTCCCAATGCCTTTAGAAAATGTATTTTTTCCCAGTGATAATTGATGTATTTAATTGATTATCAAAGTCACTTGACTTAATGACTTATATTAAATTTGTGAATCAATGTTCATTACTCTAATAGATGGTGTATTTAATTATAAAAGGTGAATTTATATATGATGAATATGTCAAAGAGACAACAAACCTAACGAGCTTAACTCAAGGCCATCTTATTCAATGAACGAAGAGGAAACCCTCAGACCACTGGGCTTTTAATTTTGCTTGGTAATTAGAGTAGTTCTTTCAGCAATATTATTATCAAAACTCGTTTTAAGATTTTGTTTTCATTATTTTTTTCTTTTATACCTTTTTTGGAATATTTGATTGGAAATGTCAAAGAATAAATTAATCCCAAATAAAAAAGAACTAATTCAATGATTTATTTAGATTTAAGTTTAAAAAAAACTGCAAGAAACAATATACATTAACGGTATAAAATGTTTGAACATTGTTGTAATTTATTATCAAACAGACAACAATGACTGGCCCTAAAAATCGTACATATACTTTGTGCACTATGAATTCAGTTCATGTATGTGGTCTAAGAGAAATAATCCCGGTGTATTTCATTGCACAAACAACAATATATGTTTATGAGAAAAGTGATAGATAAGAAGATTCCCTATAAATAACTTTCAGGTTTACTATGACGATTAAATCTATATGATATGGGCGTGAACGTTGTTTTTTTTATTATTAATATTTTTATTTAATGGAATATTAAAATCATTTTTACATTCTCAAATGGTGTCGGGTAATGAAGTACGGAGAAAGTATTCATTACGCTTTAACATAAAAGTTTTACAATATTGATTACAAGTAGTCTTATGATGACAAGTTACATCCCTTTTTTCCTCGATCAGCGTCTGACGTAAGAAATTCACTCCAGATCCTAAAGGCAGCCATCAGAATTAAAAAAAAAACTTGCACAGCTGGGATTTTTTACGCGTAAAATCACTTTTTAAAAGACCCTTATACAGCGATTAGTAAGATAGGAAACGAACAACTGCCACTGGGTGGAGCTTGACAGAGAATAGACTGGGAAGAACAAATGATACAATATATCCATCCATCAAAACGAATGCTTAAACGAGTCTCTCACATATAAACCCACCAACATTATAAGGTCCTGGGCTGGAGCACCATGTATCACCATGTTTATACACTTCTGAGTACAGACTTAGACATTCATCTGTATGCGGCTCGTTTGGAGCCCATACAATTGCACTTGGAGGTATGATGGAACCGTCACTCATCACCCATTCGTTATTTTGATTCCTGGTACCGTCTATATAGTACACCCTCTGGGTCGCTGAAATGAATTAACAAATTCAACTTTTTTCTATTATTACATTATGTAATTCCAATTACAAGCTAAAGACTCAACAACAATATTATATATATATATTCTTCCACACGGTTTTATCGTTTTAATGATTAAGGAAAGAATTCCTTTTAAATACATTGAAATGGACAGAACTAATCTTTAAGTATAGTTGTGTTGAAAAAAACAAGGTGTGAGGCATAAGGTTATAAATATTATGACAAAATGACTACTTTTTGTAATAGCATAAACATTGATAAAAATGTCGCTTATTTAAATATTAGGTAAACAATGTTTCAGACAATAGTCAATTATAATGACCTCATAATGGTGCCACACTTATACACCATTTAACAAACAACTGAGAATTGTGAATTCCACACATGCACCGAAGAAACAACTTCATATTTTCATATATGAGTTTGAGTGTTGATACCATTTTCTTGCTAGAAATATGACCACTAAGTGACCAGAATAAATACAAAATTGACAGAATATCTGAATTTTGTAAGATATAAGTAGCATGCCATCTATTTCTCGTAAAAACGACACCTGAATTATGACGAGTAGACCTAGTTCTATGTTTACATTAATGTCGTATAAACGTATTTTTTTTATCGTATTTAAGATACACGAGAGAAAGATACTGTCAAATTCACTATAATATAGGAAATAAAGATGTTTAAATACAATATAGTAATACACTGGAAAAAGTCTATGAGTGTACCTCACTTGGTAATTCTCCCGCTCTACTCCTTAAAACCATATAGGAACTCTAAAAGTCCTTTAGATGGGAAAAAAAAAAAAAAAAAAAAAAAAAAAAGATGCGCAAGCGATAAGAAATGTGTGAAAGTTTCATTCAGTGGTTGTAGGGTTGTTGTGGATTTGGTTTAAAGACGGACAGCATGATCAACATACATCTCCAGCTTTTCAAGTATGGGTATTACATTAAATATGTTGTCGTATTTGTTTGTATACAATATCCATTAAAAAGAAGGATAAAATATCTGAGTTGACGGTTTAAATTTCTGAGTTGCAAATAAAGCTCTTAACATATTATCATGTTTTAATATGGATCAAACTTAATACCCGTTTTTGTAGTTTTGATTTGTCACATTGTGTTGATTATACTTCATTTTTAACTTTAGTTACTTTATGTTCTTTGTTGTAATAGTCTGATTTGCATGTCTGGCCTTTGTCCCTGGATTACATTCTTTTGATTTCCCCTAGAATCTTGGTTCCCTTGATTACTCCTAAACAACTACTGTCCGGAAGTTATTGTAATCAGTAGGCTCAGACTATTTGATTTAATTTATTTGTGAACATATATTTTCTTACCAGAATTATTGATGAGGTGATTACTAAGAGCAATATATTTGTCGTACGTATCTACTCTGACCAATCGCCCTCCTTCAGTACGGCAATATGCCTGAGAGTCGGTCTTCATATTACTCAATTGTTTCTCATAATGTTTTACACACAGACTTTCGGTAAGGCGACGATAACCATCAATTTCACATAATTCTGTACGACAATAAAAGCTTAATAAAAGTACATGACCAAAAATTAAAATTGAAGTTTCTTAGAACCCTTGATATTCTTTTTTTTTTACAGTTTTCTTAGTTTTGTACACAATTGATTTCGGGTTGCGTTTAATTTTTCGTTTTCTTTAATATTGACAACGAGTAACATTTTATTGCTTAAAGTTTGATATAACATTACAAAAAATACTCCAAAAATAACTCATTCAGATAAAATTTCAACGCCTGAAACAAGGATGTTTTGTAAAACTCATAGCGAAATACTACTTTTCATTTCGGGGATTTGATACATCGCATCTACCCCAACGAACTTGAGAAAAAGGATAATACAGACACTGTGAAGTCAGCCTCATATCTTGACCTACACTTAGAAATCGATGGTAAAGGAAAACTATTGACAAAACTTTACGACAAACGTGATGGCTTTTCATTCAGAATTGTTAACTTTCCTTTCATCTGTGGCAACATCCCTTCAGCACCTGCGTATAGAATGTTCATATCACAACTCATAAGTTATGCCAGAACTTGCCGAACCAACGCAGACTTTTTGTATCGCGCTAGAACTCTACCAAATAAGCTTCTGGAACAGGGTTATGCTGCCACGAGACTGAAGTCATCACTACAGAAGTTTTATGGTCGTCATCATGAACTCGTGGATCGTTATGGTGTATCCATCAGCACCACGAAAACCGATTTACTCAACGGGTCATAGTTTTCCTTTCCTCGCTCGTTTTTTTACCCCGGACTTGACTTTTTATGTGCAACTCAGCGGGTGTTTCTAGAAAAGCAGAAGATTCTTACCCTACCGGTGCACCTGGTCCATGCTCGTAGTTTTTAGTGGAGTCCGAGTTGCTCATTTGCTATTTTTTACTTGTATGTATGATTTTAGTTACTTTATGTTCTTTGTTGTGTATGTCTGTTTTCCATGTCTGGTCTTTGTCCCTGGATTACATTCTTTTGATTACCGATATAACCTTAGTTCCTTTGATTACTCTTTCATAATTTTTGTCATACTGATACTTATTTATATAAAACGAAATAAAAAAGGAAATTAATAACTGCTTCAGGTAAAAAGTACACATCAGTTAATACGGTATCATATGACTACCTGTAATTCCAGATTGTTTAGTTTTAATAAAGGCAACGCAAATCAACTGTACTCAATATATGCAAAGAATGCCTTTTACGAGGAGTTTATTTATTAAATATGAAGAAATACACGGTTGATTCATTAAAATATTTTAAGGTTTTATATTTGACATATTTAATTGAGAACAATGATTATTTAAATTTTTTTCTATATTTTATGACTATTTCTTTATCTGATGTTTTAATAGTAAATGATATATTTCTTCAAGTAAAGTTCTAATCAGATTAAATTTCATGAATATTCTCTCTTATCTGTCTTGTATACAAAATACAAATATACCAGCTTTATATATTGTTAATTTCGATATGTACACGTGTTTCAAGGAGTAACCTCTTTATTAGCATTAAATCCAATATGTAGGAAGATCATAATCAAATTATTAGATGCATACAAGAAGTATTTATTACTAAAACTATCGAAACAGGAAGCCAAATCCATCACCGAGAAGTTCTACCATGTGCAATGCAAAGAAAGCCTCGGTGTTGTACGTATTTTAAAATTTGAAATACTGCAAGATGTCATAAATAGGGTAGATAAAATATGATATAATTCGGGGTCAGACATCTGTTGTTTCTTTGAATACTCATTGATTTTGTAAAATGTGCTTATAGCTACAGATAAGATCAGTTCTAACCTCTCAGGAAAACTGTCAGACGAGCTGTCTCAAGGACAGTTCTTAAAGTGTTATAGAAAGGTTCTCACCAGTTCTTCTGATAGCAGAAACCGGTTCTACGAGAATAGTTCTACTATCAGAGCCAGCTCTACTGCTAGAACTGTTCTAAATCTGTCAAAGATCTTTTCTTCTGACAGTTCTAGGACAGTTTTGTGAGAGGGTAGAACTGATCACATCTGCAAGTCTACAAACAAATCTGACCCATATTATATATAAACATATTACATAAATAAATATCATGATCAAATATTTTGACATGTGGCCATTTTTGTATCTAGCAACCGCGGGGTCGTTTGTACTATTTGTGTCGATTTGGAAGAAATGTATCGAGGATACCTATCAGCCACGTAGTCAGATTTGTCTGCTCTCATTTACATTATAGATTTATTTCAGTTATTTGCAGTATTGAAAATTCAAAAGCGCTAAAACATTGAGGCTTCATTTTTTACTAGCAACTGCAAAAAATCGATACTGACCTGTCTCCTATTTCGTTTAGTACTTCTTGCGATTTATTTTTTAATTTAGATCTTCCTTTGTATATGGTATTTTTGCTGCTGATGATTGGTTACTCATTGAATCGCGTGTACAGCAAACCGGAATTTGTAATATTCATATGATTGGTATTTTGCATTGTAAAGGATCAGATCAACAATTTATTTACCTTGCTCGTAATACATGAAGCCTTGTGCATGAACCAAGGTTTCTAGTGGTCTGTGCAGAGTTTTGCTGCAAATACACCGTCTTTGTTCCCAACTGTAAAACATTCCACAATTTTCAATAATTGCTTTGCATAACAATGCACATATAAAGGAGGTTGCCGTCGGAGATCTCTCCACAACTGAGGTAACAGCTAAGTAATTTCCTAGAAGAGTACTGCTTTGCCAGTACGTTTCGTCGAAGGTTGTACCTATAATAACAAGTAATGATTACTTTGTATCTTTTTTTTCAGTAAACTTATGGTTCATCATTGCCTTGCAACAAATAAGGTGTCAATTTTACTACATGACCCTTACAACAGACACCACGTTGGTCACTAGAAATCAGTAAACTGTGTTAATGGTTGGACAATATTTATTGAATCTCAGGCGTTTGTTTGGTTTTTTTTGTTTGTTTGTTTGTTTTTTTGTTTTTTTTGTTTGTGTTTTGTTTTTTTGTTTTTTTGTCATATGTACTAAGGGTAAAATTGTGGTGCTGTCAAAAGAAATATAATAACTGGCTATTCAATAACAATAAGCAATGAATGTGAGTTTGTTTTAGCATCGTTTGCATGAGTGTAAGCTATGAATACAAATTCTATAGTAGATGGGACAAGAATGGTCTTATTGGCCTAGGATTGAACTGAAAATTAATCGTAAAGTGTTGAATGATTTAAATGATGATGATATTTCTTGCATCGAGAGGACAGAAAAAATCCTTGAAGATATTCTGTCAAATTTTGTATTTTCTGGTCACTTTCTGGTCATATATTGTATTTTATGCGAGGAAATAGTGTCCACAACAAAGGAAAAAAAATCATATTTAGTGAATACATTCATTATTTCATAGTTTATCATTTGTGAAGAAAAACAACAAATTTTACAATTTTAAGCAGTTTTTGCTAAACAAAGTAAAATTGTGGCATCATTATGACATCATTTAGATAAACTAAAGCCACGAAATATTGTTTTTCCTTATATTTATATATTTTACTTTGTTATGAACAACTTTCATTTTATTAGAAAAAAGTTGATATTTTCAGGCAATATTCATAGCTTAATGACCCTACATTTTTAAACAAAAGTTATTGAGAGTATGAGTGTTTTCAAGTACATCATACCCACAATTTGCATATAGATTTTACCAACATTTGTCAGAAAAGATCTTGAAAAACATACTTTAATATCTAAATATAAAAAAATAAAGGTCCCCAACTCATTTTCGAGATAATTGAGTCCTAATACAGGCAATCATTTATTACATTTTAGATATAGATATTTAGTGAATGTTCACGTTTTTAAAAACTATTAAAAAACTGATATAAAGAATTTATTTATGAAAATTCGTAAAAGGCTCATTTATTTCCCCTTTTTTTCCTTATTTCAAACAGAAAATTAAGTGTCACTAATGTTGTTTTCTTGAAATATTAAAACCAACATTTCCAGTATTTTTTCTTTAGGACATTATTCCATAAACCATCTCTCACTGAAGGAGGTTTTTTTTAATAAAAATGATCGTAATGTATCATATGAAGTGTTACATAAACAATTTTAAATTTCATAATCAATTTTCCCACCATTTAAAACATTATTTACTCATTACAATACTTAACTTTAATGATAATTCTAGAAATATTAATTTAAAATCAACTAATTAATCTAATAATTACCCATTATCGGCTCCATTAACTGAATTACTATCCACAAAATTGAAGGGAAATCCATTAAGTCAAATTCAAACAATCCACTGACTTTTGTTATAAACGTTTTATTTAGATCGCTCAACAATTTTTTTTTCAATACCGCTTTCTCATTTGTGTTTTATTGTCCGATAGTTTAATATATGTAAAACCTGAACAAGGTTTTAGTAACTATTGGTAAGTATTATACCACTTCTACCGTTTTGGACTTCTTATATCAAGTAAAATTGTTTTATGTATATATTGAAATATATTACTGTTAACCTTTCACAGTCGTAGTAAGCAGTTATGATTAAATCATAAGTTTTGATCGATATGATGACATATTTGATAGGTAAAAAGGGTATTAATAAAATTGATAAGCTTTACAAAACTTGCGCCGACATTGTCATTAGATATTTCATTAAATTATCTTTCAACTTTGCATTCCGACCGAAATATGTAATTTATTTGTTTTGGTTTGTTTGTTTTTGTTTTGTTGTATTTTGACACTTTGACTTAGTAAGGAGGTTTAAGATATTTTAAAAGGATAGATTTGAGATATTGCTTGTACCGTATTTTCAATATTCAATATAAAGGAAGCTTTTTGATGAAGATTTAACAAGTCAATTAGTATAAACAGAGAAATTAAAACAGTGTCATGACTCTTGTAATATATTGCTGAATCACACATAACTTCTACCTTATAGTTCCTGTGAGAATTATATAAAAATTCTCCTCTGATGAAGACAAAGTGTTTATTCGTGGAATAGTTTATTCTAACGTATTAATCCTGCTCACGATTAATTATGAGAGGCAAAAAATAACATGACAACTACAAAGCAGACATCTCCTTTGGAAAAATAGTGCTCCCTTCGGAATGTATTTGCATTATTAAATTTTTCATCAATTTTTTTTAAGAATTGGCTATGATGAAAATTTTGTCTATTGAAAAATAATAAAAATTTTCCATGTGCATATTGTTTATTGCGCGAAGTGCGTCATTCCAATGGGAACAAATTGTGCTCCTTTACTTGCTGACCTATTCCTTTACTCTTATGAGGCTGACTTTATAGCTGATCTGATCAGATAGAAAGAATATCGTTTGGCTCAATCCTTCAATCTCAGTTTCCGCTATATAGATGACGTATTATCTTTGAACAATCCTAATTTCGGGGATTTGATACATCGCATCTACCCAAACGAACTTGAGATACAGGATACTACAGACACTGTGAAGTCAGCCTCATATCTTGACCTACACTTAGAAATCGATGGTAAAGAAAAACTATTGACCAAACTGTACGACAAACGTGATGACTTTTCATTCAGAATTGTCAACTTTCCTTTCATCTGTGGCAAAATCCCTTCGGCTCCTGCGTATGGAATGTTCATATCACAACTCATACGTTATGCCAGAGCTTGTCGAAACTACGCAGACTTTTTGTATCGCGCTAGAACTCTAACAAATAAGCTTCTGGAATAGGGTTATGCTGCCACGAGATTGAAGTCATTACTTCAGAAGTTTTATGGTCGTCATCATGAATTCGTGGATCGTTATGGTGTATCCATCAGCTGCATGTAAACTGATTTAATCAACGGGTCATAGTGTTCCTTTCCTTGCTCGTTTGTCTACCCCGGACTTGACTTTTTATAAGCAACTCGGCGGGTGTTTCTAGAAAAGCAGAGGACGCATACCCTACCGGTGCACCTGGTCCATGCTCCCAGTTTTTAGTGGAGTCCGAGTTGCTCATTTACTTTTGTTACTTTGTATGTATGATTTTAGTTACTTTATGTTCTTTGTTGTGTATGTCTGTTTTCCATGTCTGGTCTTTGTCCCTGGATTACATTCTTTTGATTACCGCTATAACCTTGGTTCCCTTGATTACTCTTTCAATAGACAATTTTTTTTTTCATAGCCAATTCTTATAAATTAATTTAAAAACATATTTTTATCATCAATTTCACACTTACGACTTTTTTGTGAAATTGATACTTGGCTCGGAATATGCATTTCTAAGGAAAATGGTAAATTAAAAAAGGTTTTATAGCGTGCTAAACATCCCGCTTCCGGTTAGTTGATTCTGGTACATTTAAATATAATTCTAATCATGAGATTCATCATGCTAATAGCCGTTTTTGATTGGTCAAGAACGTCGTTGCCAGAAAGTTCATACATGCATGAACTTCGTGAGATCGTTCATACATGCATGAAACCAATATGGCGGCCGCCTATTTCAAAAGAGAGTGGCAACGAACGGAACGGGGCATAACATAACCGTAAGAATAGTTTATTACATGCACATTGATTTTAGCGGTCAAGTTTGTGTACAGAGAGTAATTTCCAGTTGGGGAAAGAAACTTATAACTGAATCTGACTGAACCCTTGAAAACACTTTATTGTAATTTTCCTTCTTCCTTGTTGTATTTCCTTAAAGATTATATTCCTGTTGAATTGTTTACATCTTGTATTTTTCAATGCGAACTATCACTTCGTCCATGCTGCCTTCTCTGTCGTTGTGCAGCCGATTATGTGAAAATATTCGTCAGCGCTCCCATACGTGTGCAAAGGAATGTGTGTGTATTGAAGAGTAAACATAAACACTGTGTATCCATATAACCGACTGAGGCTGAATATCTATTTTCGGTCATTCATGCATGTATGAACGGATCTCTCCACTCCGAAACATTACATGAACGACCGAAAATAGCTGTTTAATCCTATAATAAACAAGAGAAAATAATTGGTACCGGGAAAAGTTTATAAAAGTAGAAATGAAAACAGAAGATATAGTGATGATATAATAAAAAATGCAACGTCCTTTATTTAGTCCTATCTTTTAGTTATAAAGGGTTAAATCGCTGTAAAATTGAAATGTAGAAACAATAGAAATCTAATTCATTTAATGCCTTTCAATACTGCATAATAAACTCAAAAGCATATCATAAATACTACTAAAACAGCATGACAATTAACGCTGTTTCCAATTTTCCTTTCATCTGAGGCAACATTTTTTCAGCATCTGCCTACGAAATTTGTCTATCACAAAGCATGTCAAAATATCCGGTTTTTTTTATCATGCTGTACGCTTCTGTTACTGGCTTGTGATGTTACACGGTTAGAGTCATCACTTCAAAATTTCAAGATAGTCACCATGAACTCGCGGATTGTTGTGGTTATTCATTATTTTATTTTGTGAACACTTTCTATGAAAGTTTTATTGTCGTCACTACCAACACTTAGATTGTATTCATCGGCTCCATGAGAACAAATTTGTTCAACGAGTCATAGTTTTCATTCCATCTTACGTCTTCACCAGACTTAACTTTTTATGAGCGACTCGGCGGGTGTTTTTATAAAAGAAGAGTACGCTTATCCTACTGGTGCACCTGGTCCATTCTCCTATATTTTAGTGGAGTTCAAGTTTCTCATTTACTTTTGTTTCTTTTGTACGTATTATGTTTGGTTATTTTATTTTGTGTGTGTCTGTTTGCCCTGCCTGGTCTTTTGATTTCCAGTAGAATCTTTGTTACCTTGATTACTCTTTCATATAACCAGTGCTTTATTTTATTTTATTTTATTTTATTTTTTTTTTTTTTTGTGTGTTACTTGTTTTTTTCTTGTTGATCTTCAGTTTTTATGTGTTATTTATTTAATTCGGTTTGCCTTATTGTAAATGTAGATCGTATATGTTTCCAGAGTTCTTGTTTGATTTGACGTATTTGAATTATCCCTATTCTGACGTTTCCAGTTTTTTTTTTTATTCCGAAATAAATGAATCAAATTATTCTTCAGAGTTCATAGTTTTCATTTCGTCTTTCGTTAATTTTCGTATTCTTATTTACCTCCAAACAGAATATAAATTAATTTGAGATAAATACTGTAACCTGATTGGTTAAAATAATTTTATTATATCTCAATGGATGAAAAAATACTGACACGCCCCTATTCAGTTAAATTCAGAGCTACTTTTCTCATGTTTAAATCGTAAATTATTACGTCACAATGCTATTTCAGGTTGTGACGTCATTACTTACGATCAACTTAGGATCATTACAGTTGTTTCCCATTTTTCGGTTTTTGTCTTGACATTGACAAATGTTAAATGAAATTCCATTTTGACTATTACATAGAGTTTACCTTGACATTATTTTTTCCTTGATTGTATTTAGTTTACTTTATCACCGACAACATTTGCTTGAACATTAAGGTGAACTTAAGAATATTTACCGCATATATTTTTTTTTGCATATTTTACCATAGCAGAGGGATTGTATTGAATTATCTTTGACTGAGCTGTACCCAAGGGGTTAACAATCAGCTAAATAAATCTGTTTTGCTTTTTACTAATTCCAGCTTGAAGAAATGTTAAATGAATTATTAATTTAAACTTCTTTCAACTTCACGGTGTGATTGGTATCTGGTCTGAATTCATTTCATGCATGGGCTCTTTAAACTTTTGTCAGAAAATAGTATATTGGAGGCGGTTATGATTTCAACACGAACGAGCAGTTATATTTTATAAAAAGCTTTTCACATTCTCTAGGACTAAATACACTCATTGTGAAAGTGCTATTGTTTGCGAGGTATCAATTTTCGTGGTTTTCATGGATAAGCCAAACCACGAAATTTGGTTCCCAAAGAAAAGAAAATTTCCATTGATGTGTAAACTGATGACCACAAAACAATGAATTTAAGAATCCACGAACTTGTGTCTTTCCTAATCCATGAAAAATGGTATCCATGAATTAAAGAACTTTCGCAGTATTTATCGTGTGTCTCGAATTTTTTTTATTAAAGTTATTGGTTTAAAAAATTAGAAAATGTATCTGATTGATTTTTTTTCAATAAACGGGGTCTTCTAGATACTCCATGATAGATGCCGAAAGGGGATAGCTTTTAAGATCCTCATTAATATTCATTAAACATATTATTAAAAGTTCATGTATTAAAATGTGTTATGTGATTTATAATGCGCTTTAGTAGTGTCGACAGAGAGAAACTATGGTTCTAGTGCAAGCTTTATATGTTTGCGTCCTTCTAATGCACCTTTCAAGTCTGCGATTAGTCCTATACATGTTAGTCATCAATACTAAAATACAAATCATTTGCATGTTGTAAATTTCGGTATGCTTAACGTGTTCGTCAAGGAGTTACCTCTCATCATTAGCATTAGAACAAAGTACTACGAAAGTTCAAGATTCAGATATAAATTATAGAAACGAATAATAAGGCATGTTTATGTTTTGTTGGTGTATATTTTTGGTGGGAGTGGGGGATGGAAAATTTGGTTTTATCAATTCGTAAATATATACTTCATTTTCCTAATATGTTACCGATATGAAGTGTCGATTTTCCAACATGTCAAATCCCCACCGATCTGACAATGTAATATCACTCAAGGATACTTTGTTTTTTATTTAAAAACACCGTTATTTGATCTCTGCATCACTGGTTTTGATTTTTTTTCAATAGAATGTTAGACAAATGAAAAAAAATTGTATGGAATGGAATTTGTTAATCCATATTCATCCTTTTAACCACCACAAGAAAGAAATATAAATATAAAAAGAATAAAATATAATTTGTTTTTAGTTTATAAGGATTTTATTTGCTCAAAGAACAAATGGGGATTTGACAAAAGTTATGTTTACCTCCCCCCCTTTACTACAATTTTTCACAACTATTTCAATATAAAACTCAGAAGCATGAAACAATTGAATTATGATATTTCTCATTATTTACATACGATGAACAACAATAATAATTGCAGAAAAATTCGGACTCGACAACAGTAGACACCATTCTGACAAATGACTTATTAACCTACGAGCTAGCGTTTCGACTTTTTATATATCTTAATACCTAATCAAAGATAGTTATATTAGTTCTACTTGATAGACTCTCGTCATCGCTTTTGAGTAAGTGAACATTAATTTCTATCGTCAGATTTAACCCGGCTAAATTTTGTAAAAGAGGTTCTCGGATATCAGAGTAAATTGGACATTTCATTACAAACTGGTAACTATCTTCACTCAGTCCCCACATCTGCACTGTGGATTTGATTTAATATTCACTTTGAAGAGGTCAGCATTAAAGAATGAAGCTGAACATAGAAAATGAGATAAGATGAAATTAAGTTTATGGGGGCCATGTGAGTAATAAGAAGGCTTTAGTCCGAATAAACTAGGTACCTGACGAAACAGTTCGTTTTTTTTCAATTTAGAGGAGGATTGTAGTTCGCTAGTAGATCTATCATGTTTATTTCATTCGCGAACGGTTGACGAGACGAATGAATCCGCTTTCATTGGCAGTCGACAGAACGGTACAATCAGATCAGAACCGTTTCGTAATGGGTAGCTAGTAGTACTTTAAATTGTTGGACTATCACTAGAATAGTTTAAGGAAGTCTGATCTGCAAACATTCGTGTTAATGACCCTAGCTTTTCTCCTATATCGTTCATATAGATTGGGAATAAAGAGGTTCTAGTACCGAACCCTAGGGTACATTTATATTCAATAATGATGATGAAAAAGATTTGCAGATTGTTTTTTGTTTAAAGTCATTCAAATAATCTTTGAACCATTTGTGAAGATTTCCTACAATTCCATATGCGTTTAATTTTGTTCAACAGGCTTTTATGCCAAACTCGGTCAAAAGCTTTGAAATATTACAAAATACAAAACAACAGCAGGTTTCTCTCTTTTCTAACGAGTTAAAACAGTGTTATAGATTTCGATTAGTTGATGTACGGTTGACCGTTTAGGCAAAAACCTTGATTGGTATTCATACAGAAGACCGTTGTTTATCAAAATGTTAAACATATATTTATACATTACTCGCTCCATTACGCTCCCTTTGAAACTTAACAGCGATATGGGTCGGTATATCGAAAGGAGGGATTTGCCTCCTTTTTTTCAAATAGGAATGACGTCACTGTATTTCCACGCGGAGGGAAATTTCCCTTGTCGTAGGGAAGAGTTAAATATAATGCCAAGTGGTTTTGTTGCATATTATAAAGTTGTTTTGAGCAAATGATGACTGATTTTGTCTCGACCAATAACTTTGTAGGGTCTAGCATCTTATATTATATGCTCTGTAATTGTATATTATTAAGGTGGTTCGCGGTTCTTACACCAAATTCTGGTGTCACTATACCGTCGTCATTAATTAATGACATTGAACTGAAATAGCACACACTTTTGTTTATCATCGTATAAATATCTATTTTGTTGTACGACATTATGTCTTAAAGTGGTCGGAAAGCGTAGGACCCTTTATTAGACTTATCAGCATTTTCATTATTTTCAATAGGGTTTTGGTTTTGAAATGTTTTCGATTATAAAATTATCGATATTTTCTTTTAAATTTTCTTTTGCAATTTTCTTCATATTATTCACTTTGTTTCGATGCTTTTTGTATCTAATTATTTATCGTTCTCGATTACATTTTAGTACTTTTTTGCGTAACCGATCTCGTTTCCTGATTTCTTTTCATATGTCATTATTAAACCAAGGTTCATCGTGATTTCGTACTCTTATAGTTTTTTTCGGTATTGCAGACCTAGCTATTTAGAGAAATTTGTTTTTAATTGTAGAGCACATATCATCATCATGATTTTTGCTAACAGCAAACTTTCCCAATCAGTTTCACTCATTTTCGTGCTTAGTATATTATCGTCTACTCTTTCATATAACCACACTTCACGAACTAATGAACTTTGTGCTGATACTGGAGTATTGAGAAACTCAATGGTCACTTATCTCTCGGGTATGGTTCGTACATTAGAAAGGTTTACCGTTATCGAAATACAGATAATAATCGGATCGGGTAAGATCTGTTAATAATGTTTTTATGGTCGAATAAGTTGAGTAAATCAGCGAGTTTTTTTTATTTTTTTCACAAAGTAGATTCCAGCTTAGTCACCTGTGCCAACGATTTTGTCGTTAGTTTGAAGGCCCATCTCAATTGCGAATTGAAGTCGTAATCATGTGTAATCACGGTCGATAAGTGCTACAGAGGAGAAGTGATTGACCTCGACCATGCATTTCGACCCAGACGGTTTCATCAAAGTCGTTTTCATATTCTTATTTTCTGGATAGGTTAATATCTGCTTTGGAATACAACAATAGACCACCACTGTTATTTGATTCATCTTTCCGTATTATACTACAGTACTTGTATGGGGAAAACGTCCCATTCTATGGTATATGGGGAATGGGGGGATGGGGAAATTGTATGGGGGGTGGAGGTTTTGAATGGAGAGGATGGGGATAATACAAACATTTGATAACAAATATGCTGTGGGGATTCAATGGAGAATGGGTATATTTCTACGGGGAAAGGGGAATTCTCAATGGCGGATGAGGATGGGGACAATAGGGAATGGGCGATGGGGATGGTATATGGTGTAAGTGGGACGCTTATACCATCTAAGAGCTGTATCACTGAAGCCGTCAAGAAGGATATCTTGATGCTGTACTTGGTCAGATATTTTCGTTTAAACTATCAAGTCGACTTCATCAAAAGTGTTTTTAAGGAATTATAATTTGTTTCGTACACTTCGAATGTGAAGATTACCAACGTTGTTTTTCATTATTTGATTCTTTGGATAAATTTTACTAAGATTGTGGTCCAGGATTTTGTTCAATATTGTAAATCAAAAGGATAAAATGGATTATGAAAGGAAGAAAAAATATGTTGATATTCAGATTTAAGGCTTGTAGAAACATCAGCGAAATTAGTAAGAGTTCATAATATGAATACTGTTTTACATAAGCGCGAATTTTACATGAGGTTTTCTCCGTTGGAGTATAGAACAAACCCATTGCTGCTCTGCACTCTTGGACTGTTTTATACATTGGGAGGTAACACGTATAGTCCGCAGATCAAGAGACAGCAATAAGCTATGAGATAAATGATAAGTAGGGTGCGCTGAGTGTCGAGCCATATTCATGTATAATGTATAAAAATGGTGAATAATCACTATAAAAACAAAAAACATATATACACAAGTACGTAAATAGTATGTGTTGCAGTTGGTCTACAGGCCATACAAAACAACCAACTGCAGTATGGATTCTTGCACTTTATCACTGCAATATGAAAAAAAACCCTGTAACAATAACACAACATATAAATCACATTATTAGTATTAATTCAAATAGATACACATCAACTACACATGAAGAATAACCCTGTGCTATATGACTTCAATATAAAAATTCTTTCAAAAGTACAAGAATGAATATATGTTTTAAACTCAATAAATGAATTAACCTTGAACTATATTTAAAATATAAATATTAGTCAATACTAACGATCTTCGTATGTGTAAATATCAAAAGGTTGAGTTTACATTTATTGATGTCTCTTTAACAATATTTTGTCAAGAAATTTAGGTTAAAGGGAAACCTGTCAAACACTGAATAAACTGATCAAAACACGTGTTTAAACTAGACACTGAGTACACCAAGCAAAACACGTGTTTAAACCAGACACTGAATAAATCAATCAAAACACGAGTTTAAACCGGACACTTTTAAAAGTTTTTTTTATATTAATTTAAATATAATTTGGAAGCTTGGAAAACCGAACACCTGTCTAAACCATCCATCTCGGTCCAAAAGGTTTTCGGATTATCCATATCCATCATTTTTACCACCATAAGAAAGAAAACAAATTATCTTAGTACAAATATATATGTTCTTGCCTTACTGTTCAAAGTGAAATTCCATATTGAAATTTTAGGGCTGATGAGCTTTTTTTTTTCTTTCTTGAGAAAATTGTTGAGAGGGGATCTCCCGCTTCAGAATTTTCGACGATAACTATCAATGTCACTTTGGAATTTAAAGTAAGTTTACTTGACCAACGACAGAAACCTTACTAATCTATTTATAGTCATAATCCCGAAAACATCACTTACCTATACTTGTTTCAATATGTTCTTGAAACAACAATGCTTTTACCCTACCGGTGCACCTGGCCCATGCTCCAAGTTTTAGTGGAGTCCGAGTTGCTATTTGCTTTTGTTACTTTGTATGTAAGATTTTAGTTTCTTTATGTTCCTTGTTGTGTATGTCTGTTTTCCATGTCTGGTCTTTGTCCCTGGATTACATTCCTTTGATTACCCCTATAACCTTAGCTCCATTGATTACTCTTGCATCCATGGACTCTTCTGTCAAAAAATGTTTACAACTTAAAATGCAATTTGAATTAAGAATTCATTTTCTGCCATTTTTGACGAATATCTATACCGCTCGAACAGGTGATTAACACTGATTTAATTCCCTACGGGATTTAAAAGTCTCGTGCAGTAGGTTGATTTCATTGGTCGAATTAAGGTCATGACCTCGAAAAGTCTTCAACCTGCCGCAATTCATGGACTGTTTACTTTGTTCACTCGACACTGATTTAAAGCGTATAAATATCGTTTGGAGGTTTTCGAGGTAACTAATTCGACAAATCAAAAGTGAAAATCTTACGGAAGGGTTGTGAATGAGGTACTCGACGGAGAAAATCATGAATTTGTTTTAAAATGGGAGAAACAGATACTTTTTAATTTCTCGGAAATTATAAGATTTCTTCACTCTTCATAGTTAAAATCAATGTTTTTATTTATCTCGAGTGATGAAATATTTCAATCCACTTGAAACAGTTTTGTTATTAATTAAAATAAATCAGAAAATTTTGCATGGCAAGTTATATATATGGTAATATAATAATACTCAGTGTTCCGCTTCGAACATGAAAATAAATAAAATGTGCTATAAATTGAAAGATTCGGGAACTGCTCTTTCTTACTGGGAAGGCACTTGTGCCTTGATTTGTATGGAGTTCGTGCCTCTTGTCTCTGTGTTTGTGTGTTTTTTTTTAAATGTTTCTTCTTTCTTGAAGTTTATCTTTGTCTGATTATGTTTTTTGTCAATGATTTTATCATTTTGACTACCCCTTTTCATCGCCAGTGCAATATTTTCTTTTTTCTTCAATCGAAGTCAACTACATAGTAATTCAAACTTTTGTTTAACAAAATAGTTTTATTAATGTAGAAAGCGTACTAAAATTGCTTTTGCATTTGACGAAACATTATATATCATCATTGGTCTGATGCGGAGAATAAAAAAAAACAAAACAAAATATAGATCTATTGTTGTAACCACCTTTGCATGATGTTCTGTCGCCTCCAGGTACATATCCTGGGTTGCAAGTGCATGCAAATGTACCATTACAATTCACACATTGGTGACTACACATATTAAAGTCAGCTGAACTGCATTCGTTGATATCTATAATGAATTTAGAATATAAAGATCTTTAGTTTTTGGTCTATTTGTATAAAATATGCCTGGAGAACTACATTTTCAGAAGAGAAAGAGCCTTAATAGCATTATGTCATGACTGAAAGAGCATAGTACTTTGGGATTGAACAAAAGGTCTTTCCTTTCGGAAATATATACTATACATACACAAAGACTAATCAGAAATTAGGACGAATAGGTTTATACTAAGCAATTTTACTGGAAGATGGAAAACTCATTATGAGACGAAAATACTTAGCGCATTACAAACCACATAGAACATTTTAATACATGAACTTTTAACAGAAAGTTTAATGAATATTAATGAGCATCTTAAAAGGTTCCAGCCATGAATCTGAATTACCCATTGTCGGCACAAATAATTGATTTACTATCCAAAGAATTAAATGGAAATCCATAATGTCAAATTCAAACAATAACTTATGTTATTAATGTTTTATTAAAATCACTCAGTAGTAAAGGGGTAAATTCACTAACTCTAGCTTCTGGCCTACTATTTTGCTAAGTTTCTGAAATAAATGACTCCATTTTAAATATTAAAACAAATGTTTTCATCTTTGCTTTTAACAAAATCTAAAAATGAAATTAATTTTCGTTCATTAAAGAAATAAACAAAGTTATATGCATGTTCAATCTGTATTTGTTGAATAAAATATTAAAAAAATTACATCTTAATGTTATGTTTTACGCTTTTCTCAGACATGTATAATTACATTAAGTGGTGGGACCTGGTCAGGGACGGATATAAAGTATGGTAATTTTTCTCTTCTATTTAGTGTAGAGCTTTGGTATTTTAATTGAAATGTTAGATGAATGGGTTATCGAAAATACAATATTTTATACGTGATGTGATTTTCATGACCATAATGATCATAATGTTAATATTTCATTTTTTTAATCTTCAGTTTGGATTCATCCAAAGAAATGTTTTATGCAGCGAAAATGAGTGCGCATAATGAAGCATTGAAACTTCAAATTGAGGAGGCATTGAGATATAAAGTTTACTTTTAACAATCGGGCATAAATTTGAGAACAAATATTCAATGGGTATTTACGCCTTGGTACAATCACGTACTTATTCCTGTAAAGAATGTTTGAATTTGTTCCTTTAATTCTACGCGTGATAAAGCTTTAAGCAACAAATAATTTTTGTCACCCGTTCCGTTAAATATTGTTTTTTAAACAAGTATTGACAAAATTATAAACACACTTATATGAAATTCGGTGTTATCAAGAGTATGTTCCGCTGAAAGCGAAATCCACAGAGTTAAGACAATTATAATCATGTTTTACCATTGCCTCCTCAAATACATGGAAGTGCTGAGTGACTGAATCTTCAAGATCACTGGCGTTTCTTGTGTTTAACTACAGACAGACAGACTGATCTGTGGTGTGTTTAATGTAATTTGGGTACAATAGTTAAAATATAGTAAGCATTTACATGTACAAATCATTGTTGATAAACTTTTAATTATTTTGGCCGAAATCAACTATGCCTATAATATTAAGTTTTAAAATATATACATGAGAAAAATATGAAATGACATTTGTTCATTAGAAATTAAGATTACAATTGGTAATAAATTAATATGGGAAAGTTTGAAGTAAATGCATTTAAATAGGTATTAACGCTTCGGCTTTCGACCGGAGCCTCCTGATATTTCATCATACATTTCGTAAACTCTCACTGTTCAGTCTGTCTCTCGGCGGGAGCTTAAAACTTACTGCTTCAGTATTCATCAGTTACAATAAGGGGGGGGGGAAAGAGAAGCCATGAAGCTCAGACGTGACACACTTCAATTTATTAGGATCAAACAGGTTTTTTTTTCCAAAACTAATGTTGTAATGTATGAAAAGAAACTGTCTGGTATAGTTGAAAAAAGGTAGTACTTTTCGTATATCCGTTACGCCCTTCATTATAAATCTAAGACAACGTAGCTTCGATGATATAATTTGACCGTTTGTTTTTGTTTCTGTTTTTGTTTGTTACTTTAAACTTTTGTCTTAGAAAGAAGATTCTAGATACTTTAAAAGGGCAGATTTGAGATATTTCCTGTACCGTATTTTTAATATTCAGTGTACAGGAAGATGTTTTGTGAAGATTTAACATGTTCGATTGTGTACACAGGATAAAACAAACCAGTGACTCTTATAAGACATCAAAATTTGCTTTTAGTTTATTGTTTCTGTTAGAATGAATTAAAACAAATTTCTTCGAAAAAGACAATTGCTTATTTGTGCAAAAGTTCATTCCAACGTCTTATTTCCACAATCATTTAATTATTTATAGGACCAGAGGCAAAATATTACAAGAACACTACAAATCAGACATTTTCTTCGGAAAATAGTCAGTATTCTCCTCGGAATTAATTTGCATCTATTTGTGTTCTATTTGGGAAGGGGCCAAGAAGAATTAGAACATTAGGATAACGACCATAGAACGAAAATAGACACATACTTAAAAAAACTAGAAATAACCAAAATAGCACACACATAGAACAAAGGCAAATGAGCACCTTGGACTCTGCTTTAAAAAGAGCGTCCTCTGCTTTTCTAGAAACACCCACCGAGTTGCTCATAAAAAGTCAAGTCCTGGGTAGACGGAAGTGTTAAGGAAACTATGAAACAAATCAGTTTTTATGGTGCAGATGGATACATCGTAACGATCCATGTCTTCATGATGATGACTATAAAACTTCGACAGTGTGCTCGTAAAATAAAATAATGAGTACACCATCATTACCCACGAGTTCATGGTGACTACAGTAATTTGTTTTTTGTAGTGATGTGTCTCTAACCGTAACAACATAAGCCGGTAACAGTAGCCTACAGCACGATACAAAAAAGTGCAAAGTTTTGACAACCTCTGACATAAAGTATGAGTTGTGATAGACAAATTCCATAGACAGGTGCTGAAAAAATGTTTCCTCAGATAATACGAAACGAGAAGTCAATACATTTATCGTAAAGGACAGTCAAAAACTTTCCGTTTCCATCGATCTCTCAGAGTAGGCCAATATATGAGGCTGGCGTCAGAGCGTATGTTGTATACTTTATCTCAAGTTTATTTTATGGTAGATCTGATGAATAAAGTCCCATAATATAGGATTGTATAAAGACCAAACGTCATCTTTATAGCGGATGTTGAGAACAAAGTTCTGGATAAACGATGTTTCTTCTTTTGAATAAAATCAGCTCTAAATGTATTGACCAGGGAGAAGCGGAGCACATTTTCCCCATTGGATTACCGACGCCTGTTGAAAACAGCGTTAATTTCATGCCGTTTTGGTGGAGTTGATCATTTTGTTTTCTATGAGTTAGTTTTTGTGTGTGTATCTTCGTGTTGTTGTTGTTGTTGTTTTTATTTTTGGTCCATCAGAATTACTACTTCTTTTATTCTAAACTGACCTTTTGGGAGGATATTTAGTACTGAAACTCAATATTTATACATATATCAAAGAAGATAATGTAAAATGGTCTTGTAAACTCCTTACAATGCTCCAATATCGGTTTTCACTTCGCAAAAAGTATTTTGACACTTCGAATAGAACGCCTAACGTAAACATTTGGTTAAACTTTTTAAGAGACTTTTCATGTACGAATCCAGTTTTCTAATTAAGTATATCATACCTGCTCAAGCTCTATAGACAGTTAGTAAAAATGTGACATTTATTCACATCCGCTAAAAACTTATTTCAAACACAATCGCTTTTACAATAAAGAGGTGGATTAAGTAATTATGCAGGTGTTTCAAAATGGAGGAGATAACAATTTATTGAATTATTCAGTTATGCTTGTGGGTTTATCATGCATTATTTGAAAATATTTAATTGGATTTCGTTAGTTTCTACATTTTAGATTCACAGCAATGTATCCCTTTTTAACTAAAAGATAGGTCTAAATAATAGACGGTGCATTTTCATAATATCATCATTATATCTTCTGTACTGTTTTGACTACTTTAATTAACTTTTCCCAGTTCAATTTTATGCTGCTTGTTTGTATTGAAATTTATCAACTAACTGTAATAGAAGCAGGATGTCAACCACTCTATAAAACCTATTTCAAATCACAATTTCCTTTTAGAAATGCTTGTTACGAGCAAGGACCTTTGTGTTTGTTTCTTACTGTTCGGTTTTTGTCTTGATATTGACAATTGTTAATTGTAGTTTCTTTTCGAATATTTCTTTTGATTATTGCCTAGATTTTATTTGAACCACAGTTTTTTTTTATTATGTGTATGTGCACAATGCATTAAATTGATAAAGCGCCGCCTAGTCATAAATTTGGACGTTTCAAAAAATGACTTGACACATGAACCTTATGAGGAAGACACAGAACTTTCTGTTCTGTTTTAAGAATGTGAATTAAAAATAGGGTTTGAATTGAAAGATGTATTAATTTTTTAAATGATTTGTTTGAACGTAATTGCAACGATGACACAAATTTTCCGCTGAAAAAACTGCAATCTGACAGTATCTTGTTTTCCGTTCGTAGATACATTATAGACATTATCATACCAAGAAAATTGAAAACAAGACAAAACAAAACAAAAAAACAAAACATTTGACTGATTTATTTTTTAAAAAAAGGTATATTATGCAATTACAACTTCACAAAAGGTAATTTCTTAAGTAATAATTTGTACAGGAAAATGAATCAACAGCTTAAAACCTTTTTTAATATAGTATAAAGTTTAATGTTTGCTACAAATCACAATTGTTTGACCAGTGATATATACATTTGTAGCTGAATTTCAGGCTTTTTCCTGCATACATTTTTTCTTTGCATACTTTTATTAGAACCAAGTTCTTGGGAAGTTCAAGATTACAATATAAATAATAAATACAAATAACAACTTTTGCATTGTATTGTAAAGGTAATTTTTTTGGAAGGTTAGTGGTTTTTGTTTTATTATTAAATTTGAAACTATATATACACTATATTATTTTAGAATTGAAAGTTTCAGTTATTGATGTTTTATCGGTGTATTAAAGCGTTGTCTGTAGCAGATTCAATGTTGCGCACTAGAGCTTCATGTTAATAAGGTGCGACCGGTTAGCTTTTTTCAGTTCCAGTGTAAAAAAAATAAACAAATTACGTAAACAATAACAAGAAAAAAATTGATATTTAATATTTAATAGATGTTTTGTAAATGCGGATGAATGTTATCAACGTCATCAAGCGATAACTAGTGCAATCTAAAATGAATATGTTTCAGTGTATTGGGATATCGTTCGAGTACACAGGCAAATATATTTCACGTGAATTTTTTGTTAATCGAGCTTCACATGAAATTCATGTGAAAATCACATGAATTTAATATGATTTTCGTGTGAAATTCACTAAACACGAATTTCACGTGAACTTTTCGTGTGAATTTCATGTGAAGGCTCCATTCACCCGAATTTCACGTGAACTTTTCGTGTGAATTTCATGTGAAGGCTCCATTCACCCGAATTTCACGTGAACTCTCTCACTTAGTTTATTTGCTCAATTCAGGTGAAAATCATGTGAAATAATTTTACCTGTGTAGTTCCGTAATTAGCGGTCGTGGCTTAAATACATAGTTGGAAAATTTTGCTTAATAACAATGAGCTATTTAGCATTTCAAACATATTAAAATATTTTGATTAACATTCATATATTACGCCACATATATATAAATACTCGCTAATCGTCAAGTTAATTTTGTTCATTAAAAATTGTTTTTTTCTTTTTTTTTTTTTTGTAAAGTCTGTCAATTCTAAAATCAAAATATGTACAAATGGTTAATATTTCTATATTAGAAATTGTAATTAACATTTAACTCCGATTACATGAAATCATTTATATAAATACAGCCCGGATCTCCAAAGATCATTCAGTTCTTCATTTTTTGTAGCGTCGAACTGTCGAAGCATTCTTTAATTGGTGGCTGTCGCACTTCAAGTGGCTTGAAAGAGAGAAAAAATATATAAAAGAAGTATGAAATATAAAAATAAGGTAATAGTAACGTTCGTCAGATGTGTGGATATTTAAAGGTTGAGTTTGCAGGCAATGACATTTATTTACCATTTAAGAAGACAAAAAGTATATGTAAACATACCTTTAAAATTCAATTCGATACTGCAACAGGAAGTAAAAGTAACGTTTGATATTTTCTCAAAAAGTATAAAGATAAATTAAAGTAAAACCTGTCTAAAACAACCGAACCGAGTAAACCAATCCAATCACGCGTATGAACCAGACACTTTTAAAAGTCCCTTTATATCAATTTAAATGGAATTTGGACCTTGGAAAACCGAACACCTGTCTCAAACAACCATATTAAAAGGGATTCGGTTTATACAGGCTTCACTCTATCATGATGATTTTATTTTTTGTTGAAAAATTAAAACGAATTTTGTAATCCATATTCATTATTTTTTACCACCATTAGAACGACAATAAATTATTGTATTGTTCTTTTAATACAAAGCAAAGTGGAATTTCAGGCTCACTGATCAGTAAGCAATTTTCAGTCGTTATCTGTTTTGAGTCAGACAAACAAAAGCTCTTGGCAATTAAATGAATGTTATATTAGCATTAACAATTAAATCATTTATAAATAGATATTATTGTAATATTAAAATCATAAATAAACTAATTGTCAATGATGTAGTGAATATTACTTTTCTTCCTAAATGCTAAATAGATTACCTTACTTTCAGTTTCAAAATGTCCATTCTCTCTTTAGAATTATTTTTTAGTTAATGCTGTTTTTTTTACGTATTTGTTTTCCAAATTTTAGATACTAGAAATAAACATGAGAACATATTTTTACTTTCCGTATGCTCAATGATGTAAGAAATTGTAAACCATATCATGTTTTGTGTGGGACACGACAGTAACCTCGTAAATTTACTTGTAGTAAAAATCCGAAAACTTATAACATACCTGTATTTTTTTCATTGTTTTCTTTTGACCAACTTTAAAGATCATGAAGATTAAGATGAAAACAGCAACAATGCTACCAATGACAACTGCTGACAACATTACGGCATCCATGGACTTTTCTGCCAAAACAGTGTTTACAATTAAAATTTTATTTAATTTGAGGTTTCGTTTGCTCATTTATATGTCTTTTTGAGATTAAATATTTTAAATATTAAAAATTACCAAAAAATATATAAAATATTAAAATATTGAGTTCCTGTAGTACTCACGTTTGCATGTTGCACCGTCGTCTCCGAGGACAGACCCTGGGTTGCAAGTGCAGGCAAATGTACCATTTAGATTCACACATTTGTGATTACAAATGTTATAATAGTCAGCTGAATAACATTCGTTGACATCTACAATGATTTTTTTTAAATAAAATAAAATGTATTTTCTCTAGTTTATTTGTTTATAGAATGAACGAATTGTTATTTATTATTTTTTTTTTTTCAAAAGTCAAAGATCCCATTACTTTGCATTTCCACTTCATTAAAAAATAGAACAAATCGTGAGCGTTAAAGCTCTTCTAGTAAAACATCCCGAAATTTTTTATCCAAGTAATTAACTTAGAATAATCGCTTTTGAATTTGTGATCAATAAGTGTATCGGCATGAAATTCAATACAAGTAGTTTCCTCGCTTATATACAACGTTTTAAATCTATTAGTAAAAGTATTTTACAATCTGATGAGAGGTTACTCATTGAATAAGTGTACAGCGTATCGAAATTCGCAGCTCACATGATTTCATTTTGTATTTAATAACCACTGGGTCATTGACACTGCTGGTGGAACAAAGGTCCACGAGGGTATTAACAAACCCAGTAGTCAGACTTGTCCGACCCCGATTATATCAGAACTTACTTATCATAGATATATTTATTCCAATTTGCAGTATTATGTTTTAAACATACCTTACATAGCGAGGCTCATTCCTTGTATTGCACATGGTAGAACAACGCCGTGTTTGATTTGGCTTCCTATTTTCATAGGTTTGGTTTTTTGTACTTCTTGTATGTAATCAACTTTGCAATTTTATCTTAATATATAGTTTATTCCAATAATGTTGATGCGAGGTTACTCCTTGAAATACACGTCCGATACATTGAAATTTGCAATATAAATTAAATTTGTAATTTTGTATTCAAATACAGAAAGGCGAATTTCCTACTATTGAAAATGACGAGTAAATGTTCATTGGTATGTACAATCAATAAACAAATCTTCAATAAAATTATTTTCCCTAGAAATGTCACTAACTATATAAATTTATACCTTTGCATTCATTAATGGAAGTACTGGCTATTTTATCTGTTGTGAACCCCTTACTACATGCAAAGCATTCTAGCTGATTCTTCTGCGGCTGGAAAGAACCAATTTTACATGCGATGCAGTCTAGTCCGTTATAAAATGTACCAGGTGAACATTCTGTGGAGAGAAAAAAAACAATATTTGCATTCATGTTCTCTATCAAGTTATAAGTTATTCCTTGTAAACTTGTAAATGTAAATATGTACTATATTAAATCAAGAGTTCTGTGGAAGAAGAGGATATTGCCTATTGCATTTAATATAGTATATAGCATTAACTGCCATGGAGCGCCGGCATTTACTACTTACTTTGTACCTTTTGAGACTGCTTTGATACAGAAAAAAAACATTCGGAATTTATTCTTAATAATAGAAAGTGCGAATTGATATATTCCACATGATATTGTCTGTGTCAAAAGAGAAAAAAACTATTATGTTAATCGGTAATCCAATTATTGCTTATTTTAGTCATTTGAAAGGACATTTAGTTTAAAGACCACTTTGTCACACCTAAGTGTGCTACTACGTAAAAATCAGACAAGATGTGGTTCAAGAATGTAAAAAAACCCAACAAATTCTCACTCATTAATGGTTACAGACCATAAAATCGGACGTAGTTTGTCATTTTGTTCTTGAATTTTTAGATAATTATTATATAGATTTACCATTCTTGATTCGGTTTGATTTGATTGATTTGAATGGCTTTCTCTAAAGTACAGATCTGAATACATACAGAAATGAATATTGTTACTCAAAAGTATAGTATATGTAGATAAAAAAGCATAATTTTTAGTGAGGTTTTCTGCACCATGAATCACCTCTGTATTAGGCAATGTCTGATTTCTAAATGAACTTGTACTTAACAATTTGAAAACAATCTGATGATGTCACCACTCCCAATAGTTCGAGGGATATTTCCGAATATCGAATATCGTGTCATGTATGAGATATAAAGATATTTGAGAACAAAAGAAAACAAAATTACAGATTGCCGATGAAGAAAGTATCTGTATTATATTATTTTTTCGATTGGTTTATCAATTAGTTTGTCCTATTATATACAAACAAAATATGTTCTGTATTACTTATTTCCTTAATCAATTTTTCTCAAGTAAAATTAATCATATGATATTAGTTTTTATGTTTTCGATTTAAATCTTATTATCTAGAAATCTAACCTTTAATATTGAGTTCAATACTTTCTGATGTGACCTTGGTCACAACATTTGAAGCATCACATGTATAATTTCCTGTATTTGATGGTTGGAGATTCTTAATTGCAAGTTGCTCATTGTGTTGACCAGTCAATTCTACCCCATTTAAACTCCAGAAGACATTTGGATATGGATTTCCTGTGACCTGACATACCAAATCTACATTATTTCCTGCTAGCAATGTTAGTGTTTTGTCTTTCGTATGAGCAGTTGGAGGTTCTGAACAGAAGATGTTAAAATTGTCAAACAAACTCAGTAATTCGGAGATTTTTTGTGCAAGCAAAGATGAATCAACAACAGATCTTGATTGGTTTTGAAGCAATTCAGTAAATTCGTCTTCCAAATTTGAAATAAGAGTATTTGCTGTTTTTGTTTCATCAATAGTTTCATCACTGAATACACCATAAAGGACGGAAAAGGAGTATAAAACACAATCTGAAAACCCAGAGCAATCCGATTTGTTAAAATATTGGTCTGTTGTATTACCCATTCCTACAATCCATTGACTTATAAGCGACAGCTTTTTTGCATTCTCTTCCTCAGCCTTAATAAAATCTACGACTTCTTGACTTTCATTTTTCAGGCTTGATAGCAATGTGTCGTCGGAACTCTCAATGGCTCCCAGTATCTCTTCTTCTGTCAAATTAAATTCTTGTTGTGCGTATTCAAGATCAATATCATAAAGTTCCATAACTGAATTCCCCGATTTGTCCGACCGTCCGTAATGTGTAGTGTTTGAAATATGATCCGTTAAATTAGAATTCTTCATTCTTTCCAAAGTTGTCACCGATTCATTGTTCAAAGACTGCAGTTTGTCTATTGCCTCCAGTAGAAAACCATTGATGTGTGATACCAGGTGACAACTGAACGTGAAATAACTAACTCGATCAGAAAACTTTGGTTTAAAATGGACTGACGATTCAGGATCATCAATGGATTCTTTTGAGTTCATCGTTTTAAGAGTTTCAGAAATTGTTTCATTCGAAATGCCTCTTTTCTGAAGTTGCAATATGTGATGTATGGTAGCCATTGACGAAAATGCAATTTCCCGCTTTCTCCTCTTACCGAAAAGGTCTCCTGTCATTTTCAGGAGTGTTTCTACGGTAGATTTCGCAAAGCGCAGATTGCTCAATAAGGGATTTTTGAAGTCATATTCATAAACAAAAGTGTGCCAGTTTAGACCAAACATTTTAACCTCACATGAAACATCGAATTCCGTCTTATCCACAGTTGTTAGTTCCAATTCAAAATTGCAGTTTCGAACATCAAGTAAATTTTGAAGACCGTGTTAAATAATCAAATTAAAAACATGAAAAGCGGCCCCTAAAATCAACTTGGCCGATTCTAGTGCAGATTTTGCAATTTCCAATCCGATTTTAACTGTTTCCAAACCAATTTTAGCAAGTTCTAAAACTCCTTCAGCAACAAGTAACACCACTCTAGATTTGTCTACCACAAATTGGGCACCGGCGACAGCTGCTCTTGCTATATCAAAGGGTATCATAGCTGCTCTGACAAATATTTTTGCTGCTTCTAAAGCCGCATATGCTAATGCTCTAACTGCGCTACATGCTACATTGGCTGCATGACATACAGGATTTGGTATTTTATAGGCACAATTACTCCATTTTAAACATGGATATGAACCGACCCATCCTGAACACCTTCTCCACACAAAACCGCCAATGCAAATTGGTGCGCAATTTTTGATTTGGCACAGTCGATCAACATTTTTCTGGGCTTTTGCTAGTCTCTCTAACGCTTTCTGGTATGGCTTTTTAGCATCTTCTAATTTTTGTTTTGCCTTATCTAATGAACGAATTGCATCATCAAAAACAGAATTAGCACTTCGGACTGCAGATTGAGCATCTGACAGTTTCTTCTGAGCGCTTGTGAGTACATTCTGTGCATCTGTAAGACCTTTTTGAAGTTTCGTAATTCTTTTGTTTGCACTCTGACCGACGTTATTTGCAACTTGTCTTAATCCATCTAAATAGCTGCTTCCGAAATCCCCATTTTCGTTCCGAGCAAGTAATTCTCCCTTTACACTGAAACGCAAGTCATACCAAGCTCTTCCTAAACCAGCAGTCATTGTTATATTGGCATAAAATATATTAAATATACTACCTTCGGCATAAATTGTCATCTGTCCTTGAGATAGTACCACGTCTGCTTCAACCTCCATACTAAGAACGTGTAGATCAACACTATAGGATAACACAAAATGGTTTCGTTTTAAACTACAAGCAAACGATAAAGTCTGTTCGTTTTTTAGTTGTTGAAAAGATCCAAGTTTTCTATTTGCAAAAGTGTTTCGTATCAGAAAATAAACTGATTCTTCGTTTCCTAATAATGTGTATACTTTATGGAATTTAGAGCAGCTGCTAAAACTGTCAATTGAATGTACAAGCTCGACTTCCATTGGCCCAAACTTGAGTCCCATAATTGTGAACTCAGAGGAAAACTTGAAACCAAATCCTTTATACCCACCGACAGCAGAAAACATATTTTGTCTTAATGTTGAAACGACAGTTTCAACAGACTGTTTAATTCTTTGTTGTTCGTCCCTTAAAAACTGTGAAATGTTTTGGCCAGCCAGTGACATGTCATATTCAATAGCATCAAATATTTCTAGCGACTTTTTTCTGAACAAAGTAACATACTGTTCCCACATGTTATTGATGATCAAAACGGCTTCCTGAGGGCTGATCGCGCCACTGTTTAAAACAGATGTAAGCATTATGATACTATCATTGGTAGCGGCTTCAATATCATGAATTAGCCTTACTGCCTCGAGTGAAACACTCGATCCAAATTCGTTCACAATGTCTCTAGTCAAGCTCTTAAAACTCTCGAGGTAAGACTTCAAATCAACCAGCTCTGCAATTTTTTTTATGTCTATGACTTTGTTAGATGTCATCTTTGAATCCGTTGTTATAAATGCATGAAACTTCACGTCTAAATTAAGAAACCACTCTCCTAAATAGGGAACATCTCTGAATGGATTAGCATTTATCAGAAGTGATACGAATAATCCTTCAGGGTTAGCATTTTCTCCGCACATGACTCTATTGTCATGTCCTTAAAAATAAACAAATATACTAAATTAATGTTATTTCATAGTGATCTTTTTGTTTAGTTTGGATTGTCTTTTCTACAGATACGAATACTAAATTTTGATGTATATTTTAGGTTATTAAGGGCATAAATCCTAATATTTATAGAGAGATTTCCGAAATAAGATATTACGAAATGTTGTACATCATTCACAATCAACAAACAAATGTAAAAATCATATTTACACATGCATGTATATCTTTACTTAAGAGAGTGTCCATGTCGAGAAAACAAGCAGTGGGTGGGACATGACAAGATTTTTTTTTCAAACCCCATGTCATATCGCAAATGCATACTTTCTCAGTTTTGAAAGTTGGTTTTTGGTTAAGTGATACGTTCAAAGAGAGATAAATTGCATGCAAAGCATTTAAATTCATAGAAAGTTCTTCATATATTTAACATACATATGGTTTAAACATTACAATGGAAGCAATTTAGTGGGATGAATCTTACCAAATGCCATCCATATCATAGGAAGTGCCTGGTTTCTACATTGAAAACCTCTTAATTGTAAAAAATGCAAACATACCACCGAAAGAAAAATAAACATCGATACTTCCGACAACCGCATCTTTGAAGTCAAAAACCAAATTTCTTCCGAAGAGTGTAAATTTGAAAGTTGGAGTGAATACTATCTCCTTTATTCGAATTAATCCATTCCATTCATCAACAAAAGCACCGGTTAATAACTGGAATAATGAGAGGTATATAAATACGAAATGCATATAACAGTTAAATACATATGTATTGATGATAAAACAACGTAGGTAAAATTTAAATAAGCGTAAGATCCCTAATATTAACGTGGTTAATGCATTGTGTTTTGATTTGTTTCGTTTTTTTTTCTTTCACCGTAATTTCCGGTTTATGTTTCTTTTCGATTTTATGTGATGATATTGCATATATTTCCACATTAATCGAAGCATTAAATTCCCATTTGTGGAACCTTTTTCTAACAAGTTCAAATATATCTTGACTTGTACCCATATCTAAGACAATTTGGAAATCACCACGTGATAAAATTTGAATTACAAACCGCATGCAGGAAAAAAGATTTTAAATCAAAGCTTCTAAGACATTTATTAATTTGACACACACTTTCATCAATTTTCAATTGGTTTTCTAATAATTATGCGTATATCAGAACTGAAAACAAAAGCAAAAAAAATCAACCTTTTGTAAATTTGGAACAGTGAAAAACATTTCAATATCAGCAGCAAGGTGGAGTTCATATGATTCCTCTAATTGCTGCCACTCTGCATTTGTTTGGAACCATGCATTGGATGTCTTTGGAATTCTATAAAAAAAGTCAAAAAACAAAAACAAAAATTTGATTCTTATTCATTTTATATTTAGTTCGAATATGGGCTTCATTTTTTTTGTTCTCCAATATAAATAGCATGAACATATTTTATGTATAAATAACATATACAAAACTTGTTGCCTTAAACCAAACAACAAACAAAGAAAAGAAACGTACACATAAACCAATCATCATCCAATACTGTAAACGTATTAATTTTCGTAGTTGCTAATATGTGTGGATTCTTTTAAATGACCATATTCGCGGGTATTGATTTCGCAGGTCAAGTCCGGGGTAGACGAAAGAGGAAAGGAAAACTATGACACGTTGAACAAATCAGTTTTCATGGTGCAGATGGATACACCGTAACGATCCACGAGTTCATGATGACGACTATAAAACTTTTGTAGTGATGACTTCAATCTTGTAGCAACATAACCCTACTTCAGAAGCCTATTTGTTAGAATTCTAACGCGATACAAAAAATCTGCGTACTCTTGGCAAGCTCGGGAATAACTCATGAGTTGTGATATGAACACTCCATTTATAACTGATTTATTCAACGGGTCATGGTTTTCCTTTCCTCGTTTGTCTACCCCGGACTTGACTTTTTGTCAGCAGCTCATCGGGTGTTTCTAGAAAAGCAGAGGACGCTTACCATACCGGTGCACCTGGTCCATGCACCCAGTTTATAGTGGAGTCCGAGTTGCTCATTTACTTTTGTTACTTTGTATGTATGATTTTAGTTACTGTATGTTCTTTTTTGTGTATGTCTGTTTTCCATGTCTGGTCTTTATCCCTGGATTACATTCTTTTGATTACCGCTATGACCTTGGTTCCCTTGATTACTCTTCTATACGCAGGTGCTGAAGGGATGTGCCACAGACGAAAGGAAAGTTGACAATTCTGCATGAAAAATCATCACGTTTGTCGTAAAGTTTGGTCAATAGTTTCCTTTACCATCGATTCAAAAAATGATTCGCGTTTTATGGTGTTAAAAATCACTTATTAAAAAATTTTCGTACTTTTCTGTCTTTCGTAAAAAGAGGAAAAACTACTACACCGCTAAAGTTTATATTTATACAGTTATACTCACGGATACTTTATGAAATGAAGACCATTCCAAAATTCTATCTCTGTAACTGATTTGCGAACATTTATCTTTTTGGTAAAAGACAGTCCTAAGCCGATTGGTTTGATATCAACGCCATACGTGTTATACAAGGTGCCAAAGAAATCTAACTTTCTCAGAAAATGTCTCGATTCTGGGGGAACCATCAAATGAAACGTCCCTTTACTGGCCTCACACATGGATACTATTAAGCAGAATTTATGCCCGTCCAATGGAGAAGGTAGACGGATTTCATCACCAAGTACTGACAAAACCATGTCTGTCCCAAATCTAAAAACACTGTATAACTCGTTGTCAAACAATGGAGCATCACGGCATTCAACGAGGGAATTTAATTCGCGCCCCTGCAAAAGGTCAGTTTTTAAATCTGTAATTGCCAGTACGTTGGAACCTACCGACGAGAACTTTAGCCACTTTGGTATTGTTTTATAGATACCATAAAAAACAGAAGGAAGAAACGCTCCAATTAAATCATGGACATCTTTTGGTGTGATTGAAAAAGAAAAACAGTTTTCTGTCCGTTTCGATCCTGTTTCAACTCCATCTACTTCCGTATGGTCTATTGAGCCAACAATAAGATTAATGTTTTTTTCTGTTGAAACAACTTTCAGTCCCGAAATCGAAGCTGGGATGTCCATTTCATTGGCTTCTATAAATACAACTCCGAAAGTATACAGAACGCTTGAATTTGTTTTAAGTCTGTACCAACTAGATGTAGATGACATGAGTATTCGCCCTTGATCTGTGCTGTCGCAAGAAAATATTTCAACAAAACTACAACCTCTAGGAAGTAGGCGACGGGGTATCTTATACTTTTCAAAAATATTGCTTGAGGTTTCATTCTCTGAAAAAAAGTCCTTCATTGTGTAAATGACGATACATGATTAATTAAAATTGAATGTCTAAATTCATTAATAAGACACAAAGGCAACCAGTGTCCCTGGACCATACTCCAAGTCAAAATATGACAAAAAATCCTGATTATTGCAATATTTTGATCTACAATGTAATTTAAAGTGGGAAGTTGCAAATATTAACATTTGTTTTAAATAAATCACTCACATTGAGGGGAATCTCAAGATTATTCAGCTTACCGTTGCATTTGCTAACATCTCCTTGTATAATTTCACCGCTGTGACATTGACAAAAGTATGAACCTTTTGTGTTTACACAAACTTCTTCACAGCCTCCTTTCATTATGCTGCATTCATTAATATCTTAAAAGAGGTTAAAACATTCGAACAGAAACAAAATAGCGAAACTCTTTAGATTGTAATTAAAAACCTAACAATTAAAACAACAAAACTACTGTTCGTTTTAAATAATAATCGTTACAAGCTGGTTAATATTGAACCAACTTTTAACATTTTGATTTCGAAAATTTGGTTTCTACATTTAAACGTATGAAAACAGAAGTCCTCTCGGGAGTCCAACGTCGAATTAAAACATTCATCATTGTATGTGAAATGTTCTAATGTTAAGTTTATAATAATGTAAAAACAAACCACACCCATTACAAATTATTTTATTAGGACACTATAAACTACTAAATGAGCAATGAATGCGTAAACCAAGCCAAGTACACCTAAACAGACTATTTTAATTAGAAAAAAAAAAGAATTCAAAAATTAGAAATACTCGAAGCACGCTCACACTGAGAATATCCCGTTCAAATGGAGTTTTCTTTATCTGCATATGATCCCTGAATTTCATATAAAATTTCATCGCAATATTTGAGCGGTTTAGAAGGATTTACGTTTTCGAGGTTTTTAGTTTTCATTTCTTCTATATCTGCAAATGATGCCCTATAAATTTCAATAAAATATTTTGAGTGATTTGGGAGATTTCGCACTGAAAGGAAATGCAGAAGGACTGGCAATCAGACAAACGGGCTGATTTCTATACACCACAGTTTTTTTTCTTTTTTTGGGGGGAGGGGGTTAAATAGGAAAAACAGACAAACGAAAGTAATGGAAAAAAAATTAACAAAACCAGATAACAGAACACATACTGTAAACAATGTACTCAACAAATGGCATGTATCATTAGATTTGCTCAATTTTTCTATTAATTATTGAACAGTTTTTATTGTATACCTTGTTCACAATGATCTCCGTCAAAACCACTAGCACATTTACAAGTGTAAGAATTAAGGCCATCTATACAGGAACCACCGTTCAAGCAGCTAACACCTGTGCAGTCGTCATTGTCTTTTGGACATGTAAAAATAAAAATAACTTTATGAAGAGTAACAAAAATCATATTGTCTCGATACATAAAAAATTAAATGCGGCTTATTATTTTCACCCTAAAAACCAAATAATACAAAAGGCTGAGCATTTTTAAGTTTTGGCAGGAAAATCCGTCGCCATGGCAACAGAGATTTCACATGGTCAAATTCCGAAATTTAAATGTGTTCAGCATATTATTTTCACCCTAGAAACCAAATTTCGTCCATATCATAGCATTTTTTTAATTTTGGCGGTAAAAGTGGTTGTCATGGCAACGGCAACTTTCGCTTCTTCTTGAAATGTCAAATTCAAATTCAGTATGTTATTTTCACCCTAAAATTGAATTTCATCCAAATCGCCGCATTTCGAAATTTTAGAGGGTAAATCGGTTGCCCTGGCAACGGGCAACATACCATTTGTGTTTGTTTTGCATAATCTTTTTTGGAATATCAAACTGTACCACCGTACCTGATTTCAAGTTCCTAGGCATCTGGGTTGCCGAGATATTGCAATGGCCTATACTTTTTTTTCTTATTTAGCAGCTATTTCAAAATGGCCGCCTTTTTCGTAATTTTAAAGATATAAGGTACAACTTCAGATGGTACCAGATATGTATGCAAATAAAATGCCGAACGGTTTTTGAGAATTATGCCGGAAAAACTCACTGATAGGAAGACGGAAGATGACGGAAAAATAATAATATTAATTATTATTAGATATGATTGTTACGCAGAACATAACATGATGTTATTGTCACAGGAGCATTTCAAATCAGTTTCTACGGCTCTATGATTTTTTTTTCTATTTTATAAAAATTGTTTTCATTTTTTTATGTGGCGGCCATCTTGAAATATCGTCCAGTTTCTAAATTTTAGTATGACCGATATAATAATAATAAAGGCTTTCAATATAAGCCTTTGAGATGACCTTTTTTTGAAGCAAGTATCAACTTTCTACGATTTTTTGTGATTATTGGACGAATTTTTTTTAAAATATGTGCACATCTACATAGGATGATCGATTTTTGTGCCAAGTTTGTTTGTAATCCATTTAGCTGTTTTTGAGGAGAAGACGGAGGTTAGAGGAAAAAAGAATTAAAAATACAGAAATAAAAAAAACTTTGTTTCGATAACATTATAAAAAGGGTGTAAAAACAATAAGACACCGACACTTCTTGGTCAATGACTTTAATATAAAGTTCGCTTCCATAGTAAATTATCATCAAGGGAAATGAAATTTAAAGATGTTATACGACATACACATGTAATATAACGAAAATTCACATCATCATTTATTTAGCTTTCTTTTTTGTCCTCCTAGCTTCTTTATCACTTTCTGACTACTGTAACATGAAATAATCTTTGCAAAAAATTAAGGGAACATGTGTTTTTTTTAATGTAAACATTAATGATGTAAAAAGAACTATAACTGAATTAAACTACCCAGTGACTTTATACTTCCCTATTTTTACATTGTCTGTTTCCATCTCTATACAACGTTTAGAAGACCATTAAAGTTTAATGGTTTCAATATAAACAAAAATATGTGTTTGGTACGATTCAAAAAAGAACCAAACAAAACACTTAAATGATTTGTACCTGAACTCAAGTGCCATAAAATTATTACCGTAACATGAAAATCCGTCTGCAGATAAAGTGTACCCAGGTTTACAGCTACAACTATATGACCCGACAGTATTGAAACACCCATGGGAACATTTTGAAGTACCGTCAAAACATTCGTTAACGTCTGTAAATATAAGAAATCAGTTACCACTGATTTATTGAAACTAATGCAATTTTGCCATAAAATGATTTTTTTTTCCTTGTTTTATATAACTCTTGTATTTTCATTTATGGTATTTCTAACCTGAAATGTACTGTATATAAAAGTCAATATCATTTAAGCATAGTTAACTGAAATTTTATACAACGATATATGACTTCATATGTACTTTATAGCAGTGAATTTTAAACGGAGAGAAGTGGGGATTTGCCTTCATTGGCAACTGTAGAAACTGGAAAAAACAATGCGAAAAAAATCTTTTAACACGAAAAGTTAGCAAAGCAGGTATTAACCTACAACCTGTAAAATACATAATCAAGAACTGTACAAAAGAGTAATCAAGGGAACCACAATTCGAGCGGCAAACAAAAGATTAAACATATGGATCGCTGTGATCAGTGTCCTGTACATTTTGTTTTAAATAATGGATCTACCTTTGTTTGTGACCCTCATATGATAGGTTTCGTAACTGGCGTGTAAAATTATTTTGAACCATTTTTAACTTATCTTACATTATCATACCCATGCATGTTTTCCCGTCATCCCCAAGTTTATATCCTTGGTTACAATCGCACGTATGACCTCCAGGAAAATTGACACATTTCTGATCACAGTTACCATTTGACGCATCGCATTCGTTAATGTCTGAAAAACAAGAAAGCAAGCACCATACTTTTTGTACATTCTGAATTTCGTATCAGATATATAGTTATTATAGTTTCATGGAATAAGAATTACATTCTTTATTTTATAACTACACAAAGAGTAGACAAAGTGTACTAATATGTATTAATTACCGCCACATGTTTTCCCGCCGCTTAAAAGCTTGTAACCTTTTCTGCACCGACACTCGTAAGAACCCATTTTGTTGAGACACATATGTTGACAGCCACCATTTTCTACGAGGCACTCGTCGATATCTATAAAAGAGAAATTAAACAAATTCCATCGTAAATTAATTTTATCCTATTTATTATAATGCATCTTACTGATTCTTTTTAATGATGTGAACATTTATGTGACTATGTCTCATTTTATATTTAGATTGGGTATTATAAGTTTGATCGAACCAATTGTAATAAAATAAAAATAGTTCAAAATAGCCGATTTCTACAGGATAATTAGATGGAGAGTGCGAATTAATGAAACATAATTAAGAGTGCCGGAAAATGCGCAGATTTAACGAGTGTTCCGTGCTCAAATTTATCATCTCCAGTCGTTGTCGACAGGAGAAATCACATTTTGAATAATATTTTTATCGTCAAAATAATATTACAAATCATTGTTGGCGACAAGTCTAGTCTTATTTCACGTCAAATGCGTGATGAAGTGTTGGCAGGAATGGTTGGAGAGTGAAAAAGTAGAATATCGAAATTCATTTTACAGGAAACCTTCGATAATTTACTGCTTTTATATAATAACTCTCTGTCATACACAATATTTTTTTAAGTTGTGCATAGTGTTAATTACTAATGTTCGTACTCATTTATCTCAAAATGTTAATATCATTACAGGTATGAAAAATAAGATGTAAGGTACTATACTACCTACCAGTGCACCCACGTCTGTCGGTGTTCAACGTATATCCATTATTACAACTACATTTGAATGAACCCAATTCATTTGTACACAATTGGGCACAGCCACCATTCTTGTTAAAACACTCATTTATATCTGCAAAGATAAAAGACACTCGAACATTCCTTCATAGAAATCAATGTGATTTTTGTCTAATATTTAAATGTGGCATAGTGTGCATTTAAATGCTATTTCAAATTTCTGTAAATATGTGCTTTTCTACTAGATATGTTTAAGAAGTGGGGTCTATAGACAGCCACTTTCTGGGTAGTAATTTTGAATGCTATATTTTGGTTTTCTACTAACTCATCTAACATCTCAATGGAAGATGTACCGTAGATCATTCTCATTGCAAAGGTTTGCAGAGAAAATAAATACATAGAAAACAAATCAATAAAGGACATCGCGTGTAAAAGCGTGGACTGCAGCATTTTTCTAATGAAGCGCATCGGTGTTTCCTGTCCAAAATGGGCAACTGGTCAATATTAATCTTAATATTTAATTTTAAGAAAAAGCAACATTTGATTTTTATTACAAAATAATGTAACAGATCTTACGTTGCTCTTAATTCATTTCTGTTTTAGTTTTAGATATAAAAATAGGCAGTCCACAGTGATAGGTCATTTATCATGAGCATGACATTCATATTGCTAGAAGATGTGTAAAGCCGATTACGAGATTAATGAAATGTACAGTAAATGTAATAATAGTGAAATATAAAATTATAGCATATAAAAATTATCAAAAATGTCGATAAGTACTGAATAATAAAATAAGCATCTATGTTGTTTATAATAGAAATTAACTTAACAATTACATGAAAAGCTTTGAACATCGTAGTTATTGTCATACTGTTCTTACCAGAACATCTTGGACTTGCAAATCCTTGTTTACACGTACAGTAATTTGGTGATTTACAGGTACCACCATTAGCACAAGATGTAGAACCAAAACAAATAGCTGAAAATATAACAACAAGTTTAAAAATGGTTTAGTGACGCTCCAAAAAAACTTGAGATAAAGGATACTACAGACACTGTGAAGTCAGCCTCATATCTTGACCTACACTTAAAGATCGACGAAAAAAGAAACTACTGACGAAACTTTACGACAAACGAGATGAATGTCGTTCAGCCAAATTTCCCTTCATCTGTTGCCACATCCCTTTAGCATCTGAATAGAGTTTTTATACCACAACACATACGTTATGCCAGAGCTTGTCATAACTACGCAAACTTTTTGTACCGCGCTTAGTCTTCTGGAACAGGGTTATGTTGCTACAAGATTGAGGTCATCACTACAGAAGTTTTATGCTCGTCATCATCAACTCGTGGATTGTTATTTATGGTGTATTCGTCTGCACCGATTTGTTCAACGTATCAAAGCTTTCCTTTCCTCTTTCGTATACCCTGGACTTGAATTTCTGTGAGCAGCTCGGGTGGGGGTGTTTCTAAAAAAAGCAGAGAATGCTAATCCTGCTAAACCTGTGCAATTGGTCCATGCTTCCAGTTTGGTTATGTCAGATTTGTTCATTTACTTTTGTTTCTTTGTATGTATGTTTTTTGTTGTTTGTGTCTATTTTTCATGTCTGATCATTGTCCCTGGATTGCATTCTTTTCATTTTCTTATACGAAGCATTGTATGACGATTGGAGCTGCCTAAAATGTCTTTAAGCAAAGGAAGCTTACCATACCGGTGTACCTGGTCCATGCTCCCATTTTTAGTGGAGTCCGAGTTATTTACATTTGCTTGTATGTATTATTTTAATTGCTTTGTGTTCTTTGTGTTTGTCTGTTTTCCGGGTCTGGTATTTGTCCCTGGATTGCATTATTTTGATTCTCACTAGAATCTTGGTTCCCTTTATTTCTCTTTTTAGCAACTAGCAAATATATCCAGATGGTGGTTATGCGAATTTTCAAAACGAAAATTTTAAAAACACGAATTTGTTCATTTCAATTGATCAGTACAGGACTCGATAAAAAAAAACTATAAAACTTTTTTTTTAAATGTCATTGTTTTAAAATAAAAATTAGGTTTAATTTTATAATTAAGATAAATTTACAAAAAAAAAATAGCAATCGTTTGAAAATAAACAAAACAATCACGATTTGAAATACATATCACTTGAAATACTTTGAAATAGTGTGCTAAATGTTCAAGCAGACGCTTTGTATCCATGAGCCAAATAGACAGGCATTTGGCTTTTTGGGCTAATAAGTCTCCTCACGTAACTGTGAATTCACAAATCTGGTCCCTAAATCCAATTCAAAGTATAAGAAATAGAAGATGAAGAGATGAGACTACAACCTTAAAAATTAGACCCTTAACTAATACTTCACTATATAAATTAGTTTGATAATACAATAAAATAGAACTTCTTAAATTGTGGCTTCATGTTGACCTACCTAGAAAGACCAAACTACATAAAAATCGATCGACCTTCCATTCGAAATTCTTTCCAAAATAAAACTTATGAAAACAAGAAATAGAAATCGAAACTTACAAGCCCTTTTATATTTGTTACAAACGTGCAGTCCTTTTAACAAAAGTCGTAAGTTATGACGTCAAAACATTTAGATATATTATGACAATATAACTTAGAAAAAGTTTTACACATATTTTGTGAAATCAACTGCAGTCTGTCAGACTGTTGTGTGTAACGTGTCTTTATAAAGACAGAAGATTTTTACTGTACACTTACGTTGTGAACAAGTACTTCCGGTGTACCCACTGCAACATCTTATGTTTTTGCAGGCTTTGTAAGCTACATAACTTTTGGACCTGATCTCACAAAATAGGCATAATAAATATCTAACAAGAGCAAATAAAATTGATATGTTACATGCACTAAAAAAAAAATTGTTTATTTTGAACAGTATTTTTCGAAACGGATTTTAAATGTTTAAGGAGAACATTTTGTGTTATGTGGCACGTAAAACAAAAGAAACTAAAATAATGAAATGCCCAATTAAAGGAAACAAAAGAATATTGTATTTTATTTTCTATATCAGTATGTGTTTTCTTGCATGGAATTTAGATACTCTTGAAAAATAATTAACATAGACTTCACAAATTACAAAATATAACTAATTAGAATTTTTCACGTAAGGATTTTCTTAAATGCTAGTATTGATATCTTAAAATGAATTCAGTTTTTCCACCTGGCTAAGTAATTTACTTGTAGGAGTTGTATACCTGTATCTATTGCATCGTCCCCAATTCATAAAACCACACTTAACATAATACTTCTCAGCGTAGTACGCAGTCGCTGAGCACTGGTAATAATAATGGCAGTACCCAGCTTCTGAAACACTGCCAACGATAGTTTAATTACATTTCCTGAATATAAACTCGGAAGAAGAAAAAAATTGATGAAGTTAAAAAAAGTAACCATTTTATTCTTTTCAAAGCTAGAACTACTCTAATTAACGTTAGAATCTCAAAAAATCTTACTGTAAAAAGAAAAAGTTACACAGACATTTATTTTGGATTAAAACAAATTCCAAAAAAATGTTTTATATTTTAGGGTTCTGACTTTGTCTCGGTGAAAACAGCATTTTAATTTCACACACGAAATAAGAAGTTAAACAGCGATAAAAATCACATCGTTCTTTTTTTATATATCAAAAGTCCCCCAAAAATCAAGAAAATTCAATGAAGACAAAAACATCCTAATTTAACAATAAATTGACAATGCGTTACCTTAATGGAACAACAATGGTAACAATTGCAACCAGGATAAGCATATTTATGGGTAGCCTTCCTTGCACTAAGTTGGCGGACTGATTTCGCTGTTTATGTATTCAAGGTGAAGTTTGCTAAGCAAACTGGGAAAACTACCTGGTTGGCTTATTCTCTATCGTATTTGCAATTACACTTAAATATGTAAATAGTTCTTAAATATATCACTAAACAGCAGTAGATTTAAACTTTTACATTACAAATACCACGTAATGCAGCAATTTTATTAATATCTATTGCTTTTGAAAACGAAGAAAAAAGAAAAGATACATCTGTTGTTCATGTGCACCCGTACAAGATAGAATATAACGACTCGAGCAACAATAATCCACTCATATGATTTATATTCAATTTGCTAGGGGTGAATGACTTGTATCTATTTCGGAAATTTCTGATTTGTTTTAATCATAATTCTTTTTAATCTCTCAGAACATTTGTATAATTTTTAAAAATCTTAACCCTGTAATAACATTATTTATTACGTTTTCAGTAGATGACAAAGCGATCAAGCAGTATTCATTTAAATAATTTTGTGAGCTTCAATAGTTTAGGGTATCTGTGGCTATAATTTTCAATGGGATTTAATTAGAAATACTGTAGGTACGCTAAAAAAATCTCCGTTTCAAATAAAGTTGAATATCAAACACTAAACTTCTTAAAACACTGTCAACACAAAAATCAGGCAATTCTTGTGCTATTGGTACATTTTATCACAGTGAATAATTTGTTCCAATGCAATGTTTAGGTCATATGTGTATCCTAAAGTATTGTTTTAAAATCCACAATGAGTGGCTCAGAAAATTAATTTAAAAAACTCTAAAAAAGCAACCAATGTTAAAAGATACCTCCTTCTTTCAATAAAATGCAATGCATTCTCTATTAATTATTACTCTCTTCATGTGCATGCAATATTAATCAAAAGCTAATATTCATCTTTGAAAAAGGATGAATTTGTGACATGAAATGGGTTTTTTTTTTCAACAAAATTTGTCATAATTGTTTCCTTCATATACCTCTGCATATAATGCTCAACCTTCCCAAACAATGTTATCAAAATCCCTCAAAGTTTCTGTACGTTCCTGAATTTGTTTCTGTCTTGGATAACTACTTATATTTGTTGTTTGGCGTTTTCCGTATTGTTTTATCTTGACAAACAACACATCATAAAATCATGTCGCACAAACACACAAGAGGATCTCCCATCTCACACATCACACATTGAATTTATGTCAGTTGTGAGCCCTTAAAAATAAAACCAAATAAATTTCACTTTGAAACTGAAATTACCAGCTACGCCGACTGCTGAAGTGATATGAGGTTATTAAAAACCCATGTATCAATTGCATAACCATATTACCAGGAATGATATGACCATTAAGTCGCACTATAGTAGTGTGAAATGTTGTCGCCGCATACAGCTTTATAGCTCTACATGTTGTCATCAAATATAACATGGATTTGTGTGTCTAGCAACATGCAATACAATAGTGCGATTATAAGGTCTTCACACTATGCTTGACTATTGATGTCACGATGTCATTCTTAGTTTCATTTCAAGCTTATTACCACAAAATCAAAGCATCTAAGGTAAATCCATCTAAACCAAACTGCTTGATGATCTATGCAAAAATTACTATGCACTCAATGGTTTGAGAGAAAATGACAAAACATCAATAATAATATGGGTTTTTACGATATTAACTATCCTAACGGATCTCATTTGACCGGCCATTAGAAGATCCTGTTCGTAAGTGTATCTTCAATAAGAAGTAGTAAATCAACAAAAATCTCTGGTGGAGCTCAGCCATCGGAATTACCGCTCATAATTTATCCTTAATCTTTCATCATGGCATATTAAAAAAGTAGTTGGAATATTATTTCGTATTCCATTTTATTTTTTTCGATATGAACGTTAAGTAGTCATTATTCAATTGGAAAGGAAAGTTGAGTTTAGAATCTGTTTTTATCATGGATGATGTTTACTATTTTAGTGATCAACATAATTGTGTTAAATTCAGATATGTATACGGCTGTATACGGCTATAGCTTTATACATCATACTTTTCATTTAACCGTCGTGGTCCTTATTACAAATTGCCGCTGCTCATACGCTTCGATTATAAACAAAATATATACAGAGTAAATACAAGCACACATTTTTGTACGTAATATTTTTTTTAAATTATTTCTCTGATAATTAAATTGTTGATTGTTTCATTTTCTTTATGTGATACTATTGGTCAATCCATTCGCAAAGAATGTAGAGGCCTCAAACGGAATATCGTTGGGAATAATTTACGAAACATGTACTTCTGTGTCAATTACTTTAAGAAAAAAAATATATTGTTTTCATTTTGGAAGAAATTAAAATGAAAAAAACAAATATGTAAAGAATAAAAAGATGAGTAAAGAAGGTGTCAGGGAGATTTCGCTCAATGTACGAGTTACACCATTCACGGCCAACGGGATTCAAATATAGTAATATAATGTATAATGTAAACGCATATACTTTAAAAACCGAGCCCGATAAACGTCCATGTATTTTCGATGTGAGTAAACGGTAATTACAATTGGGAATATTGTGTGGACATACGCTATTTCTTTTTAAAATAATATCAGAAAGCCCCATGCAGGTTTGGGTGTTAAAAGAATTGGCCTACAGCAGCGCTAAGCTTGTCGTAAAAGGCGACTAAATAGTGCTCAGAACCCTAGCCGGGGGCTAGGGCGCTCTGCCCCCTGAACAACTGGGACGTGTGCCCCAGGTGGTTGAATGGGGTACCCCTGGCGTGTTACATGCTGGGGTTGTCAGGCTATAATACGGAAAACCTGACCGCAAACCATAGTGGTGCACCGTGTTGGGAAAGATGCCACGTTCCTCGCACGTTAAAGAACACTTCTGTGGTATTCTCCCGGGCTAGGAACCATAGGACTCCGCCACAAGAGGCTAAATTGCCCGACCCTATCCACCTCTCCCTATTTCCAGTGGCAATCAAAATTAAATTTGTCGACCCCATTGTCCATGTGTCCCATCCCTTTTTCATTTCATCGTCGTTTCATGTTCATTTATCATCAATTTCATGTTCATCGTCTGAATATCGCTAAAATACTGGTGCTCGGACGTTAAACCCCAACAATCAAACAAAAAAGAATACATGTTGATACAATTATGATAATATGAGTTGAAATGAAACATGACATTAAATTATGAATTTTTCTTATAGTAGATACACTTGTCCTTGCAAATATCAAGCAAGGGATGATACAGATGTACATCTAACATTTACTGTAAATTAGTAATTGATTGATTACAGTATTTAAACATGATAAATTTATTTTTTCGTTTTTTTTTTCGACCGGTAATAAGGAATACAGAATAAGATATAGTTATATATATAAATTTGAGCCGATGGAGAAGTGTAGCGAATAGAATCGTCATATTCTGAGACGTTTGTATAATATTGATTTGTTGTGACATGCATCATTAATTTGATTCTCTATCCTACATAGTAACATCTAAATGAACTGTCCCGTACTAAATAACATCGTGTACTAAGTTACAGCCCTAGATTTATCCTACGAGGAGGAATGACCCGGCCAGCGAAAGCTATATTTTATATATATAGCCTGGCTAGCCGAGTGATCTAGGGCGCTGGACTTTGTGCAGGCGGTGTTGCCATAGATGTCACAGCAGTACGAGTTCGAGTCCCGCGGAGGGAACGACCAAAAATTTGCATCGCAAATTTGACAGGTGTAACATCGTTGGGAATTTTTCAGACCTTTCTATACGTTTACTTTATCTTCCCTGTATATATATACAAGGTATATGAGTTTTATGCTGAAGAAGGATATCAGTTATTCGAAATATTCAATGTAAATTTTACCATCTTCTGGTGATGTCAAACATATTTAGACGTTTATTTAATCTATTGTTGTTTCACCCCGTAAGAGTGATTTTTTACTTTTATTTAGACGATTGATTAAATATATATATATATAATATATTCTAACATCTGAATTTTTCAGACTTAATTTGATCCCCCAAAAGCTTTTTTCAGGTAATTTGCAATAATCTTAAACTAGTCATCCTCAGTTTAACACGGTGTTAGTGGGCTTTATATTCTTTGCTTTTCTGCGTGTACTTCGTTCGTTATTTTGTGTTAAACGATTTTTTCCCTTTGCTTTCAACTTGGTATCCCCGATGTTGTTTTGTTCAGGGGGTTATTTCATTATTACATTCGGTTTTGTTATTTTTTCTTCTGCACTCATAGTTTCTACTTATGTTTTAATTTTCTTTTTTAGAATTTTCAATGTTATCCATAGTTATTCATTTTTTTCTAGTATCATAGCTCAAACATTGCGAACATTAATAGTTACCATCTTAAACAAGCTTAAGTAGATAATGAAAGGTTTACTAAAGATAATCGGGTTAAAAAGGCCTTAAATATTTGATTCATTTTGTATTAAAATGTTAATTAGCAATGTAACTAAGCAAGGCGGAACCTAGTGCTTTTGTTCTTTCCTTTTCTGTCTTTACGCTATATTAAATGAACTGCAAACAGAACTTTTTTGTTATTAAAATGTTGACTGGTTCTGTTTGCTTTAGACACGCACATTTTTCATTTCTCATTTGATACTGTATGAAACATAAAATATTGAATATTTCGTTTCTAGAATTTATTTGGATTTTGAAAATGGTCAATTCAAAATCTTTATGATATAATGTATGGAAAAGCGATACAAATTTCCTCTAAAATGATTTATAAAGTATCAATTATTTCTTCTAATTATAGAGTTATAAAATTATATTATATTATGAAATTATAATATACGGATTGTTTTCAATCGTTGGTTACAATATTGGATAAATACGACTTAAGGTAGTTTCACACTGAATAAACCGAGTTTTACAACACTCTATCAATTAAAACTTAACACTTAAAATCCTATTACATGAAATTATTTATAAAACTAAGGCGCAAATCTCTAAATATAATTCAATTCATTTCTTCTGAGTTTGTAGCATCAAACTGTCGAAGCATTGTTTAATTGGTTGCTGTTGCACTTCAAGAGGCTGAAATAGAGAAAAAAAAATATAATATAAAAAGTATAAAATATAACAATAAGTCACTAATAACGTTCATCAGAGGCGTGAAAATTAAAATGTTGAGTTTAAATTCAATGACATTTATTTCACCATATTTTGTAAAGAAAAGTGTATGTAAATATGCCCCAATTTGGTACAACAACATGAAGTAAAAGCCATATTTGATATTTTCTCAAAGATTAAAAACAAGTCAGAATGAAACATGTCTAAACCAATCCAATCACGTGTATAATCTGACACTTTCAGAAGTCTCTTTATATCAATTTAAATGGCATTTGAACCTTGAAAACCGAACACCTGCCTAAACCAACCGTTTTAAAGTTCAAAATGGGTTTGGTTTAGACAGTTTTCGCTGTACCATAATGATTTTATTTATTTATTATTATTATTATTATTATTGCAAAAAATTAAAAAAGGATTTGTTGATCCATATTCATCACTTTTGCCACCATTAGGAAGAAAACAAATTATCTTTTTATATGTTCTTGTAGTGAAAGGTCCTGTTGAAATGTCAGGTCTCACTGATCATTTAGCAATTTACAAACGGTATCTATTTTGAGTCGAACACACAAAAGTAATTAAACGAATGTCATATTAACATTAACAATAAAATTAGTTATCAACTGATATTGTTGTAATTTACTAAAACCATAAATGAACTAATCGTCAATAATTTAGTTAATGTAACTTTTCTACCTAAAAGCTAAATAGATGATTTTAGTTTCAAATTTTATGTCTTTTTCTCTGTTTAGAATTATATTTATAGGAACTGTTCATGCAGTTTTTTACGGATTAGTTTTTTTTTTATTATTATTTTTATTTACTACAAATTTCGAGAAATAAACGTTAGAACATATTCCTACTTTCCTTATACTCAATGGTGTAAGAAATTGTAAACCAGATCACGTTTTGTGTGGGACCAGTCTTAAACTATAACATAACTTAAACATGGTGACTTATTATAGGTATTAAATTTCTAGCTTTTCTATTTCGTCTTTCTCGGACTTTTTATAAGCAACTCAGTGGGTGTTTTTCTGGAATAGCAGAGGACGCTTACCCTACCGGTGCACCAGGTGCATGCTCCCAGTTTTAGTGGAGTCCGAGATGCTCATTTGCTTTTTGTTCCTTTGCATTATTTTATTTACTTAATGTTCTTTGTTGTGTATGTCTGTTTTCCATGTTTGGTCTTTGTCCCTAGATAACCTTTTTTTTTATTTCCGGTAGAATCCTGATTCCCTTGATTACTCTTTCGATGGGATCCCCGAATACTTTACAAAAATCGATAATCACCTCTTTACGCATCCGTGTCAATGCTTGATATTTAATCTCTTTATTTGAATTACAGGCTTAAGATGGTAAAGAAATACTTCATTTCTTGAACAAAAAAAAAACGAACTGATCTCAAGTCTGTGATAAAGACCATTAATTCACAAGCATTGTAATACAGGGAAACATTGCGTGTTATCTTTCATGGTAGGAAAAGTCGAGAGCAATTGTCGCGGTGTAATTTAAATGAAGTTCATATAAGGTATGTTTTGAAAACAAATCCTTTGCTAATCTCCCGCTTTGGAAAGTTTTAAGACACATATCTCCCTCGTAAGTATGTTTTATCATTATTTTTAATACTTACTAGTATTTGACTTTGGAATTTAAACGTAAATTTACTTCACTCACGACATTGACCTTGCAAATCTGCTCATAGTCAATACCGGTAACTGATAACAAACCTGTATTTTTTTCGCTGTTTTCTTTTGACAAACTTTATAAATCATGAAAATAAAGATGAAAACACCAATAATGCTACCAATAACACCTGATGACAACAATGCGGCATCCATGGACGTTTCTGCAATGTTTACAATAAAAAAATTCAATTTGATTTGAAGTCTCATTCTTTCATTTCTATATCTTTTTGAGATTAAAATATTTTAGAAGCTGTTTATAGGGCTGCCTTTTATAAAAAAAAAATGATCTTACGGCAATAAAATAAATTGTTTGTGCCACATCGGCCATGTAGATAAAATAGCATACTGTGTCTCTTGAAAGATTCGGGAACTGCTACACCTTACCGAAGCACCTGACTCTCGAGTTCATTCCAGGTTTTTGATGGCGTTCGTGCTGATCGACCCAGTGTGTATTCGTATTGTGTGGTGTTCTTTTTCGTTATTTGTCTTTGTCTTTGTTTATGTGTTAATTTTCGTGTATTTGTCCGTGCCTTTACCCTTTATAAGTACTGTTTTTCATCGTCATAACGGTATTTTCTCTTTTCTTCAATCTAAGTCAACTACATAGCAATCCAAAATAATTTTGCTTGTTTTATTCATGTAGAAAGCCAAGCTAAGATTGCTTTTGCATTTGACGAATAATTATGCATACATTATTGGACTGATGCGGATAATTATACTAAAATCAGGGTAATTGGGTATGATTTAAAGTTTACCTGCCTTAATTACCAAAACAAAGTCAGTATGATAATACAATCGTCAGGTATATTTTCAATGTAAACATTTTGACAATTTTCCCCTTCTTGATAAAACAACAAACTTAAAAAAAATATTGAGCTCCTGTTGTACTCACCTTTGCATGTTGCGCCGTCGTCTCCAAGGACAAATCCTGGGTTGCAAGTGCAGGCAAATGTACCATTTAGATTCACACATTTGTGATTACATATCTTATAATAGTCAGCTGAACTACATTCGTTGACATCTACAATGAATTTTTCAATAAATAAAAAAAAGTCTTTTCCCTGATTTATTTGTTTACAGAATTAACTAATCGTTATTTTTTCGAAAGTCAAAGATCCTATTAATTTGCATTTCCACTAAAAGAATAATTATGAGATACATAAAATTAAACGTTCGCCGCTTAAAAGTATTTTTTATCAAAACAGTATTGTTGTTTTGTTGTATTGATAGGCGAGTACTGGTATGTATTCCATTGCTTCGCTATAAGTTTTATAAGAATTGAAGCGTACGGGATTTTAAGCATGAATGGATCAAAGTAGTTCTGTTCGAACAGATGTTAATTGAACATGATATTATGACCTTTTAACACAGGCACACAGTATTTGGTTGGTTTGGTTTAATTAGAAACGGAAAGAAAATAAAGAAGCAGATCGGAATATACACTTATTCACATATGATTAAATATAATGAAGCAAATAAAGTTTATATCCCCGATTGTCGAGAATTGTCGAGAAATTAGTAACAAAGTTGTCGTTGGTTAATACAACTGGGAAATTAAATGAGTTCCGAGAAAAAATGAATCATACATATTTTCCATGAACGTTTAAGCTCTTCTAATAAAATATTCCGAAAATATATATTTAAATATTTTAATTTCGGATAGGCGCTTTTAAATTTGTGACCTACGTGTATCGGCATGAGAGTCAGTACAAGAAGTTCCTTCCCTTACAGATAAAGCTTTCAATCTTATTAGTAAAAGTATTTCACAGTCTTATACTGGAAATGAGAGGTTACTCATTAAAATACGTGTACAGCATATCGAAATTTGCACTTAATGTGATTTGTAATTTAGTATTCAAATACATAAAGGTGAATTTAATACTATTGAAAATGACGACGAAATGTACATCTGTATGTACAATTGATAAATACATCAACAAGTACACTATTTCTCCTAGTAACGTCACTAAATAAATAAATTTAGACCTTGGCAATCATCAACGGAAGTACTGGCTGTTTTATCTGTTGTGAACCCCTTACTACATGCAAAGCATTCCAGCTGATTCTTCCACGGCTGGAAAGAACCAACGTTGCATGCGATGCAGTCTAGTCCGTTGAAAAATGTACCAGGTGAACATTCTGTGAAGAAAATAACATAAAAATCAACATCTACATTCATGTTCTCTGTCAAGTTACAAGTTATTCCTTGTACTATATTAACTCGAAAGTTCCACAAAAGAAGAGGATATCATCAATTGCATTTCATACAGTAGATAGCATTTCCTCCCATGGAACGCTCCATTTACATTTACTACGTAATTTGATCGAGCGACTGTTTTGATACAGAAAAAAATATTCGAAATTTATATGAAATAATAGATAGCGTGAGTTGATGTATCCCACATGATATTGTCAGTATCAAAAGCAGAATAATTATTATGTTAATCGGTATTCCAATTATTGCATTTTTAGTCATTGTAATGAATATTTAGTTAAAAGGCTACTTTATTACGCCTTAGTGTGCGACTACACATTGTTGTCATTTAAGTAGTAGTATTTATGAAAATCAGACAGGAGGTGATTCATGTATGTCAAAGCACCTCCATATTCACATTTATTTCTAACTCAGTAACTGTTAAAGACCACAAAAGCGGTCATTTGGGTCTTGCATATTTAAGATAAAAATTATATAGATTGTGTATGAAATTGGCACTTGCAAGAGTAAACATTCTTGATTCGGTTTGATTTGGTTGATTTTAGTGGAAGATCAATGTATGGTTTTCTCAAAGCAAAAATCTGAATACAGAGAGGACTATTGTTATTCAAAGGTATAGTATATGTTGACCAAAAAAAAAGATCATTTGTTTGGTGGGGTTTTCTAAACCATAAATTACATCTACGGTGTCTGAATTCTAATTTGAGCTGTACTTTGAAAACGATCAGAAGACATAACAATTACTCTCATGCTTTTGTCAAGTACGTTTGTTTGTTTGTTTGTTGGCATCCTTCTCAACACGGTGCACCACTATGGTTTGCGGTCAGGTTTTCCGTATTATAGCCTGACAACCCCAGCATACAACACGCCAGGGGTACCCCATTCCACCACCTGGGGCACACAACCCAGTTGCTCTGTGGGCAGAGCGCCCTAGCCCCCGGCTTGGGTTCTGAGCACTATTTAGTCGCGCTTTACGACAAGCTTAGCGCTGCTGCAGACCTGTTCTTTTAACACCCGGACCTGTACGGGGCTTGTCAAGTACGAGAGATAAAAAAGTATTTGTGAACCAGATCAAAGAAAAATTACAGATTACCAAAAAATCTCTGTATTATAATTTTTCGATTGGTTTATCAATTAGTTTGTCCTATTATATACAAACAAAATATGATCTGGTAATAACTATCCTTTATCAATTATACTCAGGTAACTTTAATCATCTGATTTAGTTTTTATGTTTTTGATTTACATTTAATTATCTTCAAATTTCACCTTTAACTGTGATTTCAATACTTTCTGATGTGACCTTGGTCACAACATTTGAAGCATCACATGTATAATTTCCTGCATTTGATGGTTGAAGATTCTTAATTGCAAGTTGCTGATTGTGTGCACCAGTCAATTCAACACCATTTAGACGCCATAAGACATTTGGATATGGATTTCCTGTGACCTGACATACCAGATCTACATTATTTCCTGCCAGCAATGTTAGTGTTTTGTCTTTCGTATGGGCAGTTGGAGGTTCTGAACAGAAGATATTGGAATCATTAAACAAACTCAGGAAATCGGAGATGTTTTGTGCAAGCAAAGATGAATCAACAACAGATCTTGATTGATTTTTAAGCAATTCAGCAAATCCGTCTTCCAAATTGGAAATAATTGTTTTTGCTGTTTTTGTTTCATCAATAGTTTCATCACTGAATACTTCATAAAGGACGAAAAAGGAGTACAAAACACAATCTGAAAACCCAGAGCAGTCAGATACATTAAAGTATTGGTTTGTTGTATTATCCATTCCCACAATCCATGGACTTATAAGCGACAGCTTGTTTGCATTCTCTTCCTCAGCCTTCATGAAATCTTCGACAATTCGACTTTCATTTGTCATGCTCGATAGCAATGTGTCGTTAGATGAGGCATCGGTGGAACTCTCAATGGCTATCAGCATTTCTTCCTCTGTCAAATTAAATTCTTGTTGCGCGTATTCAAGATCAATGTCATAAAGTTCCATAACTGAATTCCCGGATTTGGCCCACCGTCCGTCGTGTGTGGTGTTTGAAATACGATCCGTTAAATTAGAATTCTTCATTCTTTCTAAAGTTGTCACCGATTCATTGTGCAGAGACTGCAGTTTTTCTATTGCCTCCAGTAGAAAACCATTTATGTGTGATACCAGCTGACAACTGAACATGAAATAACTTACTCGATCAGAAAACTTTGGTTTAAATTGGACTGATGATTCAGGATAATCAACGGATTCGTTTGAGTTCATCGTTTTAAGAGTTTCATAAATTGTTTTATTCGAAATGCCTCTTTTCTGAAGTTGCAATATGTGATGTACGGTGGTCATTGACGCAAATGCAATTTCCCGCTTTCTCCTCTTACCGAAAAGGTCTCCTATCATTTTTAGGAGTGTTTCTACGGTAGACTTCGCAAAGCGCAGATTGCTCAATAAGGGATTTTTGAAGTCATATTCATAAACAAAAGTGTGCCAGTTAAGACCAAACATTTTAACCTCACATGAAACATCGAATTCCGTCTTATCCACGGTTGTTAGTTCCAAATCAAAATTGCAGTTTCGAACATCAAGTAAATTTTGAAGTCCGTATTTAACAATCAAATTAAAAACATGAAAAGCGGCCCCTAAAATCAACTTGACCGATTCTAGTGCTGCTTTTGCTACTTCAAATCCGATTTTGACTGTTTCTAAACCAATTCTAGCAAGTTCTAAAACTCCTTCAGCAACTAATAGCACCACTCTAGATTTGTCGACCACAAATTGGACAGCAGTGACAGCTGCTTTTGCTATATCAAATGGTATCATAGCCGCTCTGACAAATATTTTCGATGCTTCTAAGGCCGCATATGCTAATGCTCTAACAACGTGACATGCTGCATTGGCTGCATGACATACAAGGTTTGGTATTTTATAGGCACAATTACTCCATTTTAAACATGGATATGAACCGATCCATCCTGAACACCTTCTCCACACAAAACCGCCAATGCAAACTGGTGCGCAATATTTGATTTGGCACAGTCGATCAACATTTTTCTGGGCTTTTGCTAGTCTCTCTAACGCTTTCTGGTATGGCTTTTTAGCATCTTCTAATTTTTGTTTTGCCTTATCTAATGAACGAATTGCGTCTTCAAAGACAGAATTAGCCTTTCGAACTGCAGACTGAGCATCAGACAATTTCTGTTGAGCGCTTGTGAGTACATTCTGTGCGACTGTAAGACCTTTTTGAAGTTCCGTTATTCTTTTGTTTGCACTCTGGCCCGCGTTATTTGCAACTTGTCTTAATCCATCTAAATAGCTGCCTCCAAAACCTCCATTTCCGTTCCGAGCAGGTAGTTCTCCCTTTACACTGAATCGCAAGTCATACCAAGCTCTTCCTATACTAGCAGTCATTGTTAAACGGGCATAAAATATATTGAATATACTACCTTCGGCATAAATTGTCATCTGTCCTTGAGATAATACTACTCCAGCTTCAACCTTCATACTAAGAACGTGTAGGTCGACACTATAAGATAACACGAAATGATTTCGTTTTAAACTACAAGCAAATGATAGAGTCTGTCCTTTTTTCAGCTGTTGGAAAGATCCAAATTTTCTAATCCCTAAAGTGTTTCTAATTAGAAAATAAACTGATTCTTCGTTTCCTAGTAATGAGTATACTTTATGGAATTTAGAGCACTTGCTAAAACTATCAATCGAATGTACGAGCTCGACATCCATTGGCCCAAATATCAGTCCCATAATTGTGAACTCAGAAGAAAACTTGAACCCAAATCCTTTATATCCACCGACAGCTGAAAACATATTTTGTCTTAATGATGAAACAACAGTTTCAACAGACATTTCTATTCTTTGTTGTTCGTCCCTTAAGAACTGTGAAATGTTTCTGGCAGCCTGCGAACTGTCATATTCAATGGCATCTAGTATTTTAGCAACTTTTTTTCTGAACAAAGTAACATATTGTTCCCAAATGTTATTAATGATCGAAACGGCTTCCTGAGGACTGATCACACCGGTGTTCAAAACAGATGTAAGAGTTATAATACTATCATTCGTAGCAGCGTCGACGTCATGAATCAACCCTACTGCCTCGAGTGAAATACTCGATCCAAATTTGTTCACAATGTCACTAGTCAAGCTCCTAAATCTCTCTAGGTAAGACTTCAAATCAATCAGCTCTACAACTGTTTTTATGTCTATTACTTTGTTCGATGTCATATTTGAATCCGTTGTAAGAAATGCATGAAACTTCACGTCCAAATTTAGGAACCACTCCCCTAAATACGGAACATCTCTGAATGGATTAGCATTTATCAGAAGTGATAGGAATAATCCTTCAGGGTTAGCATTTTCTCCACACATGACTCTTTTGTCATGTCCTTGAAAATAAACAAATATAATGTTAATGTTATTTTAAATTTACCTTTTGTCGTTTAATTAGTCATTTCTACGGATACGAATACTAAATTTTGATGTATAATTTTAGGTTAAAAATGGGATTTTTTTAGCATCGAGTAAAATCCAACTTTTATATAAAGATTCCAAAATAGGATATCACTAAATCATTTACATCATTTGCAATCAGCGATAATATCACAAACATGTTTTCAATCAAGTTTGCATGTATAGTATTACTGAATTATAATGAAAAATATGATTCAGGATACACGATATTTGAACATATTTACAAATCAAAAACATTATACTTAGCCAAGGCAGCAATCTAAATTTTAAAGGCTACTTTTAGGAAGAATGTTGAAGAACCTAAAACAGTCAAACTGATTGCTTTTGTCGACAAAAAAGTAAACGGCAGATCAAAGTCAATACATACCACCGAAGGAAAAATAAACATCAATACTGCCTACAACCGCATCTTTGAAGTCAAATACAACTTTTTTTCCGAACAGTGTAAATTTTAAAGTTGGAGTGAAACCTATCTGCTTTATTCGCACCAATCCATTCCATTCATCAACAAAGGCACCGGTTAATAACTGGAAAAATGAAAAAGTATATAAAATGAAACGCATATTACAGTTAAGTACATAAGTATTTATGATAAAACAATGTAAGTCAAATTTAAACAAGTGTGAGATCCCTAATGATTAATTCATTGTGTTCATTCACAGAACAAAATAAAATTCAGGGTTTGCATTTTCAGTTTAAATTTTCAGTTTGCATTTTTGAAAATCAGTGTTTTCTTACATGTTATATTCAAATTCAAGACTGCCCGACTTAACAGTATTATTGTTTTTTGAATAATTGGGAGAAATTTGTGGTTCACATTTCTTTTCGGGTTTATGTGATGATATTGCTTATAGTTCACGTCAACTGAACTATTCAACTCCTATGTTTAGTTACTTTATGTTGTTTGTTGTGTATGTCTGGTCTTTGTATCTGGATTACATTCTTTTGGTTACCGCTATAACCTTGGTTCCGTTGATTACTCTTTGAAACGTTTGTGCTCATATTTAGGAAAATTCGGAATTCACTACGTAATAAATCCAAATAATTTTAATTCAAAAACGCATTCAGGAAAAAAGCTTCCAAATTTAATACCATTTTCGAAGTTCATGAATAAGATACACAGTTTCTTCAATATGAACGTATTTCTATTATGCATATATAATAACTAGAAACAAAAGGAAAATACATCAACCTTTTGTAAATTCGGAACTGTGAAAAACATTTCAATATCAGCTGCAAGGTGGAGTTCATATGATTCCTCTAATTGCTGCCACACTACGTTTGTTTGGAACCATGCATTGGATGTCTTTGGAATTCTTTAAAGCATTAAAAACGAAAATAATAAAAAAAGATTCTTATTTATCATATATTTAAGCAATGTAATCATTGTGTTCCACATATATAAACCATGAGGTTGAATACAAGATCAGACTTGGTATGAGTAAGGCTTAGTTCAACACTGTATACTTCTGTTCCCCATACTCAGTTAAAATTCCGATTTAAAACCATTATACATCGTTGTTTTCCCAAAAAAAGATGGTACACCTATATACAAATATATAGTTCTTGGTAGAGATTACTCATACTTTGTAAAAAATCCAAATCAACGCTACCGACAAAATTCCCCCATATTTCAAAAATAAATCCATACCAATTATTTCATATTCCGATACTTCACCCATTGCATCCAACATTTTCAATTATAAACGGCTATTACAGAACCTCGAGATTGAGGATTTCAAACCAACTGACTGTTCTTGCAAAAGCTCTCCATTCAAATATGGTGTTTCTGGCCACGTCGTTACGGGAAATTTAACCATCATAAACGAATCTATGCGTAATATCCTTTCTAAAGGTCCTAAGTACCGTGAATCATGCTCCATAAATTGGAATTATAACTTTAAAGTTCTTATGGATGCCGTCGAGGACTGCAAGAAAATGGATAAAACGAGAACAAGAAGACATTGATTCTCTGTCAGAGTGGTAAAAGGCCGTGAGGTCTTTAATTTTGAAACGAATGAAAGTTTTAAGTAGGTCAATGAGTGCCAAGGCTACATCAGTTTTCAAAGACCCCGATGTAGCAAAAACATTGTCTACTATACATGAAAAGTATGCTGTCGTACCAGCAGACAAAGCCCAAAACAACATCGTTTTTGTCTGCAAAACGTTTTAAGTCCAATGTTTATTATCAGAGGTAGACGTAGAACATAATAGCAGTGATAAGACCTATACTGCTACCACACTCTCAAAGGAAGAAATTGTGGAAAACCATAAATCTCTGCTATCCTCTTTTGGTCTTTCTACCAAGGACGATGATTGTGATTTACCGTCTATATACTGGATTCCTAAACTCCACAAGAATCCATACAAACAACGTTTCATAGCTGGATCTGCAAAAGGTACCACCAAATCTCTTTCAAAACTTTTAAGTTCTATACTCACAACTGTCAAAGAGGGTCTGCAGTCCTACCACAACACTTGTTACTCCCGTAGTGGTATTAATTCAATGTCGATCCTGAAAAATTCGAAATATCTTTTGGAGACTATCAATTCAAGACTGTTATCTGAATATAATGGCATTAAAACCTATGATTTTTAACACTCTATACTTCTATTCCCCATACTCAGTTAAAATCCCGACTTAAAAACATTATACATCGTTGTTTTTCCAAAAAAGATGGTACACCTAGATACAAACAGACAGTGATTGGTAGAGATTACTCATACTTTGTAAGAAATAATTTCAAATCATCTTCCAAATATACTGAGGAGGAAGTTTACAAAATGCTGGAATTTTTAATCGACAACATATTTGTCCAGTGTGGTGGACGTGTCTTTCAACAAACGGTCGGCATTCCAATTACTTGCTGACCTATTCCTTCACTCTTATGAGGCTGACTTTATAGCTGGTCTGATCCGAAAGAAAGAATACCGTTTGGCTAGATCCTTTGATCTCAGTTTCCGCTATATAGATACATGTACGTATTATCTTTAAACAATCCTAATTTCGGGGATTTGATACATCGCATCTACCCCAAAGAACTTGAGATAAAGAATACTACAGACACTGTGAAGTCAGCCTCATATCTTGACCTACACTTAGAAATCGATGGTAAAGGAAAACTATTGACCAAACTATACGACAAACGTGATGACTTTTCCTTCAGAATTGTCAACTTTCCTTTCATCTGTGGCAAAATCCCTTCAGCACCTGCGTATGGAGTGTTCATATCACAACTCATACGTTATACCAGAGCTTGCCGAAACTACGCAGACTTTTTGTATCGCGCTAAAACACTAACAAATAGGCTTCTTCTGGAACAGGGTTATGTTGCTACAAGATTGAAGTCATCACTACAGAAGTGTTATGGTCGTCATCATGAACTCGTTGATCGTTATGTAGTATCCATCTGCACCATGAAAACTGATTTATTCAACGGGTCATAGTTTTCCTTTCCTCGTTTGTCTACCCCGGACTTGACTTTTTATCAGCAACTCGGTGGGTGTTTCTGGAAAAACAAAGGACGCTTACCCTACCGTTGCACCAGGTCCATGCTCTCAATTTTTGGTGGAGTCCGAGTTGCTCATTTGCTTTTGTTACTTTGTATGTATTATTTTAGTTACTTTATGTTCTTTGATGTGCATGTCTGTTTTCCATGTCTGGTCTTTGTCCCTGGATTACATTCTTATGATTACCGCTATAACCCTTATTTACTCTTTCGAATAGGTTGGACCATATGATTTTATAGTGTACCTGCATAAAAACATAACGAATGAACTCCTTCATATGATTTTTTTTATTTTCAAATCTATCACATGTGATTCTATTCCTTTATATAAATATTTGGTTAATCAAAGATCTAAATTCATTGAAATTATTCTATGTCAATATTTATATGTTAAATATTACTTCTACATAGTTAATTGTTCTCGAACATAAAAAGTATGAAAATATTTTTATGTAAGGAGAGTAGATTTGGTGAAAATTTCAAAGAGATAAAAACCCCACCGGAATGAAAAATGTTTGTTCACGGCCACCTATAGGTCTTTTATGAACAATGAGGATAACTCACACCACTAGGCAGACTGGAGCCGGATCCAAAACAATATTATACACAGGTACAGCGAAAAAGTTGCATAACTATATCACTTACGGATTAGCCTTTGCAACGGTTAGGTCAACTTTTGGATGTGTATTGAGCATTCCGTACTTTGTGAAGAATGTTGCCATAAAATATAGAGTGGACGATATTCGCACGTATATGTTTAAATAAAATATCCATTACATGTTGCCTTCAATCAAACAACGAACCAATAAAAAAGCAAACGAATATAACAATCATCCTCCATTACTACAAACGTATTGATTTTGTGGATTTTGTCAAATTACTATTTTCGCGGATATCAATATCGCAGCTCTTACAAATAATAAGCATTTGATAGTGTTATAAATTAATTTATATGTACTATTTTTCGTGCTTTTCTGTCATTCACAAAAATACGAAAAACTACTACATAATGTACACCGCTAAAATTAATATTTTTACAGTTATACTCACAGATACATGCTGAAATGAAGACCATTCCAAAATTCTATCTCTGTAACTGATTTGTGAACATTTATCTTTTTGGTCAAAGAGAGTCCTAAGCCTATTGGTTTGATGTCAACTCCATACGTACTATACAAGTTGTCAACAAAATCCAACTTCCGAAGAAAATGCCTCGACTCTGGTGGAACCATGAAATGAAACGTCCCTTTACTGTCCTCGCACATCGAAACTATTAAGCAGAACTTATGACCGTCCAAAGGAGAGGGTAGGTTGATGTCATCACCAAATACTGTCAAAACCATATTAGCCCCAAATCTAAAAATACTGTATAATTCCTGATCAAACAATGGTGCGTCACGGCATTCAACAAGAGAGTTAACTCTGCGCCCGTGCAGTAGGTCAGTTTTTAAATCTGTAATTGCCAGTACACTGGAACCTTTCGCCGAGAACTTGAGCCAGTTCGGTATTGAACTGTAGACACCATCAAAAACAGATGGTAGAAACGCTCCAATTAAATCATGGACATCTTTCGGTGTGATTGAAAAAGAGAAACAGTTTTCTGTCCGTTTTGATCCTGTTTCTACTCCATCTACTTCCGTATGTTCTATTGAGCCGACAATAAGATTAATATTCTCCCCTGTTGAAACAACTTTAATTCCCGAAATCGATGCGGGGATGTCGATTCCATTGGCTTCTATGAATACAACTCCAAATGTATACAGAACGCTTGAGTTTGCTTTCAGTTTGTACCAACTAGATGTAGATGACATAAGTATTCGCTCTTGGCCTGTACTACCGCAAGAAAATATTTCAACAAAGCTACATCCTCTAGGAAGCAGCCGACGGGGTATCTTGTGCTTTTCAAAAATATTGCTTGACGTTTCATTTTCTGTGAAATAATCCATAATTATTACAATAACAATAATATAATTAATTAAATAAGTGAATGTCATAACAAAACGCATACCCCATTCGTGCTCCCGGTACATACTCCCAGTCAAATACAACGAGAAAATGGATATGGTAAATATGTCAAAGACATAACAACCCCAACGGGTCTTCAAAATATTACGAAAAACAACTTTAACCACTTTAAACACAGGTACAGTGAAATGGTTTCCCCTATATATTCCAGCAACACGAAAGTAAACTGGAAGTTAAAACGAACCAGAAGGCCAGAAATTCCTGACTTGGGACAGGCGCAAAAAAAAAAGCCGGGGATAAAGAACTTTGGCGTGATCACAACCCTCCCCTTTTAAAGCTGGCCACTTTGAAAAAATATCACACAAAATATGAGTTATAATTCTCATTTAAACAGCCTTTTTATCTACTTTGTTTTCAAAATGATATAGAGCGTTATAAATACTTACATTTTTGATTTTACAAGCATAGTATGCACATTGAAAGAAAACTCAAAATCGGTACGCTTACCATTGCATGTGTCAACAGTTCCTTGTATAATTACATCGTTGTGGCATTTACAATAGTATGATCCTTTCGTGTTTACACAAACTTCTTTACAGCCGCCATTCAGTATGCTGCATTCGTTGATATCTTAAAAGTGAATACAGTCAAACAGAAACAAAATCGGAAAACCATATAGTCTGTCTTCCAAAAACTAACAAATACGATACATGTTGATCGCCCATATTACATGGAGTATATTTCTCTGTCATCTTGCTACGTCAACCAGAATTATATATATTTACTTTCTTATAGTGTTTGAAATGACGTATATGTATTCATATTATTTCAAATGATTTTTACATAAAGATTCGGTTTCTGAAATTAAGAACATTACTTTCAAATTGCTGTTTTCAAGGGAAGTCAATTGGCGGGAAATTTCTTTTTATGAGCAACTCGGCGGGTGTTTCTAGAAAAGCAGAGGACGCTTACCCTACCGGTGCACCTGGTCCATGCTCCCAGTTTTAGTGGAGTCCGAGTTGCTCATTTACTTTTGTTACTTTGTATGTATGATTTTAGTTACTTTATGTTCTTTGTTGTGTATGTCTGTTTTCCATGTCTGGTCTTTGTCCCTGGATTACATTCTTTTGATTACCGCTATAACCTTGGTTCCCTTGATTACTCTTATTTTCATTCAGGCTCCTTATCATTTGCTTATGTGTGCCTTTGATAAAGGTACAATCACCCACAGCGTACGTGATTCAGCTTCTGAATCTGTTTTTGATCTTGAACTTTGTGAGTTTTATGCTCATAAAGTTTTATTAAGTTTTATGCTCATAAGGTTTTATGAGTTTTACGCTGAAGAAGGATATCAGTTATCCGAAGTATTCTATGTAATATTCTGGTGAGACGACTCTATTCGCTACACTGATCCATCGGATCAAATTGATACAGGGAAGATATGTAAATGTATGGAAAGGTCCGAAAAATTCCCAACGATGTTAGAACTGTCAAATTTGCGATGCATACTATAAATATATACTGTAGAATTTAAATTTAATTGAGATAACTCTGTAAATGACACTAAAATACAATAGAAACTGTTGGATTTTAAATGTGGAATGTCTCCTAAGAGCAGATAGATTGGAATGAATAATTATACATTTCATCATAAAGATCCATAAAACAACTTCATATCAAAAATAAAAAATATGTAGCCTTTTATTGGGTGTATCACATATTACAAAATTAATACTAAAATACCAACACAACGTCCATTTCAAATATTTCAGGAGATTTACATTTCATGTTGACCTTTTGGTAAAAGATAAAACACTTGAAACATTTTTTTTGCAATATTAGAACGTATTTTAAAATGCCTTTTACTTTAATATGCTGTAATAGTGGAATAGTTTGTTTTTTGCGTTACTCCTCGAACTGCATGTGTGTTTATCCCCAGTATATACAAATTAATTTAAACAAAGGCATGGAGTTGTAACAGCATTGGCAACAAGATATGGCACACAAGATCTGATCAATTTAATATTATGCGTTTAATGAAGTAGACACAGGATAAGGGCCATTACTCTTTAAATAAGTGATATGTTTGTATCATATTCAATTTGACTAAAGCCTATCAAGCTTTCATTTGAAACAGAATGAAATCAGTCCATGTCACTTTGATGCTTACATATGATTGGTGTGAAATGCTGAATACAAGCGTTCTAATTATTTGTAAGAGTTGTGTCCCTTACCCTGGTCTATCTCAATTACAGATTTCATACCTTGTTCACAATGATATCCGTCGAAACCACTTGTACATTTACAACTGTAAGAATTAAGACCATCTATACATGATCCACCATTCAAGCAGGAAATACCTGTGCAGTCGTCGTTGTCTGAAGGAATGTGTAAAACAGATTTATCTAAGTGTTGTTATCGTTCATATTATGAATGAAATGTAATCAATAAAATAATGTTTTTTCAACTAGATATCGTCCCATTTTTTTTTATTTTCCCTTTTCTTCTTCCTACCTTGTTCTATACTATCTTACTATTGTAAAAAGAAATAATTATTGCCAGAAATTAATGGCACGTGTGCTATTTGAATAAGCAGTTAAGGGTAAAATGGTTAAATTATAATTGTCAATGATTTCATACTTACTTGACTGACAAAGACGGTGCCATATATCAATTTGTCAATTTTTCATCTTATTTGAATGATTGTAGACCGCTGAAATTTATAAAAGGATTTATAAAAGTTGATAAACATACGCAACGACCTATTAAAAACCTCAAATATTTGTACTTTGATTTTATAAGTACCATAAAATCATTACCGTTACATGCAAATCCGTCTTCAGCCAAAGTGTATCCAGGTTTACAACTGCAACTATATGACCCAACAGTATTAACACAATCGTGGGAACATTTTGAAGTGCCGTCTAAACATTCGTTAATGTCTGTAAAATACAAATGTATTCGTTGTTTTTTAACTTATAATATTATATTTTTCATATATGGTACTTCCATTCTTAAAATTACACCAAATAAACGATAAAATCGTTTAAAGATTGTTTACTCTCATTACAAAAAGGGAGAAAGAAATGGAGAAATCGAAAAAGCAATTATACAATACGTTTCTTTCATTAAAGCGTTCATAAACGTTTGCATCGCTTTGCTCATCGCCTGTGATCCTTCTTCAAATCATTGATCCTATCCTGTTAATGTAAATTTTACCCTCATACAAATGAATTTGCTAATGTTTTAAACGATTTTCAAATGTTATTGTACCAATGCATTTGTTCCCGTCATCCCCAAACTTATATCCTTGGTTACAATCACATGTATGACCTCCTGGGAAGTTGACACATTTCTGGTCACAATCACCATTTGACCCGTCGCATTCGTTAATGTCTGAAAAAAAAAAGCAGAAAACATAAATCTTACACATTATTTTCATACATTCTAAATCTCGTCTTGCATATTTAGCTATTATATATTGATAAAATATAAGTATTCTTCAATACCAGCAAAAGTGTACTTATATGTATTAGTTACCGACACAAGTTTTCTCATCGCCTAAAAGTGTATACCCGTTTCTACATAGGCATTCGTAAGAACCCATTTTGTTGAGGCACACATGTTGACAGCCACCATTTTCTACGAGGCATTCGTCGATATCTATAAAAAAAAATTTGAATATGCATATTCCACTGCAAGTAAATACATCTATCATCATCATTATTGTAATTCGTTATTTTTCAAGTAGAGTTTGTATTAGAGGTTTGATTCAACCAATTTGTAAAATCACAAAATAAAGTGCTTTCAAAATTGACTTTGTTATAGGATAAATTATTGGAAATATGATCACTTATGAAGCAAAGAGTGAATGACTGCACAGATTTTTTTTCGTACGCGACTTAAATATCCAAATGTTCTCTTTAAAAGTAATCAATGTTTGATTTTCTGAAAACCAATTTACTTTCCTATTCGTAAAAACTGATCATCTCAATATTTTTCGTCATTTTCAAAATAAATAAAAAAGTTTATTTTTGTGAACGGCGGATTCGAAAATTTTCTTACTCATTTACCACAAAACGTATGTATTATCTTTTAAATTTCATGTAAGTTAATACACTACTTACCAGTACACCCGCGTCCATCGGCGTTCAAAATATATCCATTATTACAACTACATCTGAATGAACCCAATTCATTTGTACACAGTTGACTACAACCTCCATTCTCGTCTAAACATTCATTAACATCTGTAAAAATAAAACATTCAAAATTTCATTCCTAGAAACAAATTTGATGTTTTCCTTATATTGAGGATTAGCATAGTCTGTACATGTGATTAATATTTTGAAATTTAATGTGAAGACGTGAGTTTTAATCAGGAGAGTTTAAAGCACTTTGGAAATCTTTAGACAAGCCCTTCTATAGATTGTCATTTTGAATGCTGTAGTTTGTTTTACTGATAAAACGCTTACATGGCTAAACTTCCCAACGGTAGCTATACTCCATATGTTTCTCTTCTTCATGGAATATATAAATAAACAGATAAAAATCAGAAAGGACTTGTTACATGTCTTAAAATTATATTGTCACTGTATTTTAAAAAGTGCATAGTCTACCTGCCTGCTTCATAGTGATATATGAAATTATGGCATTCATAAATCATCTAAAAATGTTTGTTATTTCTAACAAATTTCCGGTGGCAAGATCATTATGGGTATTCTATCACCTTAAAAATTACGTGAAGAGCTTAGTAGATCGTAATTATTGAAAAATATTACTTACCGGAACATCTTGGACTTGCAAATCCTTGTTTACACGTACAGTAATTTGGTGATTTACAGGTACCACCATTAGCACAAGATGTAGCACCAAAACAAATAGCTGAAACCAGTCAAATAGCATAAAAAATAACAATAAATTTAAATAATGCATTGTTTACGGGACCCATTTACAGCAAACATAGATTTTCCGATATATTAAATATCGATTATTTGAAAAAAAATTACGAAGGGTTTTCAGAGTCATGATTGTGTACATATATGCACACAGAAACACAAATGAAATGCCAATAGGATAATTAATTGAAAAGAGTGAATTATCAAACTAGTTTCACGAATGCCAGATTAAACGAGTGGTCGGAACTTGTTCCGCGCATGACTTAAATGTTCGAGATTTAATGGTACGATTAATTATATTAAGGTGATTCACCACAACTAGTTCATTATCCTATTTATAATCTCTAATCCATTGCTTTTTTGTCAACATATTTTTCCGACGCAGTCGGTATAGTTTCGTTTTTTACCCTTTGACCTTTAAGACGCTCTTTTTTAGTGGAGTCCGAGTTGCTCATATACTTTTGTTACCTTGTATGTTTGATTTTAGTTACTTTATGTTTTTTGTTGTGTATGTCTGTTTTCTATGTCTGGTCTTTGTCCCTGGAATACATTCTTTTAATTACCTCTTTAACCTTGGTTCCCTTGATTACTCTTCCATAGAAACGAAAGTCACTTGATCGCAATTCTGTTTCCCGATTGGCCAAATACTGATAACTTATTGGCGTTCGAAAAAACTGAAAATTGAAATTGCGTGCCACGTGCAATCTCCTGAATGAAATGTTGAAATCAAATTATAAGTAAAGAATAAAATTTTACTGCGTCAGCTTTCTTTTTTTTTTTTTAAAGATTGTACTTGTTTTTTCTTATCGGCGTATTGATACTCGTTTTATTGTTTTTTTGGCAGGAGAAATTTCGAGAGTGAAAATACCGAATTTATTTCTCAATGTGAATAATACAATTTTTTTACACAGGGAACAATCGATAAATCGCTGCTAGTTATTTGATAAACTTAAATATCGTGTTTAATATGTAAGCAGAAGCTTAATATTCTCTTATTTAGGATCAAAAGACTGTCATCTTATACTTTATGCTTGAAAGTCCCTTTATATATAAATATATATATATATATAGAAGGATCTGAAAAATTCCTAACTATGTTAGTACTGTCAAATTTGCGAAGCACATTTTTGGTCGTTCCCTCCGCGGGACTCGAACTCGTACCGCTGTGACATCTATGGCAACACCGCCTGCACTAAGTCCAGCGCCCTAGACCACTCGGCCAGCTAGGCTATATAAAAATATAGCTTTCGCTGGCCGGATCATTCCTCCTCGTAGGATTAATCTAGGGCTGTAACTTAGTACACGATGTATGGTAGTACGGGACAGTTCATCTAGATGTTATTATGTAGGATAGAGGATCAAATTAATGATGCATGTCACAACAAATCAATATTATACAACGTCTCAGAATGTGACGACTCTATTCGCTACACTGCTCCATCGGATCAAATTGATACAGGGAAGATAACGTAAACTTATAGAAGGGTCTGAAAAATTCCCAACGATGTTAGGACTGTCAAATTTGCGATGCAAATTATTGGCCGTTCCCTCCGCGGGACTCGAACTCGTACCACTGTGACATCTATGGCAATTCCGCCTGCAAAAAGTCCAGTGCCATAGACCACTCGGCCAGCTAGGCTATATAAAAATATAGCTTTTGCTGGTCGGGTCATTCCTCCTCGTAGGATTAATATATCACTATATATATATATTCAAAAGCTTACGAAATGGTTGTTTTTAAAGAAAAGACTGAACTCTCATCAACCTAAACTCCTTATGTGTTTATTCGATGATAACTTATGATGCTGAACTAATAAGTTTGGTAATACCTCAAAATTTGTTTATGTCAGTCTGAAATACTATGGAGACTGATATATTTTAACAAAAATAAAACAATACTTGCAATGTACACTTACGTTGGGAACATGTATTTCCGGTGTAACCAGTGCAGCATCTTGTGTTTTTGCAGGCTTTGTAAGTTACATAACTTTTGGATCTGATATCGCAAAATATACATCAAATTAAATAAAACCATGGCAAACGTAAATTTTACTTTATATGTAACATACACTTTGACACTATTAAATCATTTCAATAGTATATTTCGAAACGAACTTAAAAAGGCAAAGACCAAATTAAGTGTTAATCTTAGAAATAAAAGATATTGGAAATGTTCAGTTTAAGTAATTTAAATACATTTTCTATTTACTCCTGTATCAATATATAAAAGAATTCAAATATTCTATATCAATAATTTAAATGGGCTTTCCTAATTACAAATTAATCCTTAATCAGATTGTTGAAGGAGGGTTTTTATTCTAACCTTTCTTTAACTTAAATGCTAGCATTGAAAACTTAAACAGATATATAGTTTACATCGGGCTAATGTATTTGATTGAAGGTGATATATACCTGTATCTACTGCATCGTCCCCAATACATAAAACCACATTTCTCGTAATACTTCTCGGCGTAATACGCAGTCGAGGAGCACTGGTAATAATAATGACAGTATCCAGCTTCTGAAACACTGCCAACGAATGTTTAGTTATACTTCTGAATATATACTCGGAAGAGAAATAAATAAATTATTTTTGATGTTGTTGTTGGTGTTGTTGTTATTTTTCTGTTGTTTTGTTTTTTGTTTATGCATTATTTGATGACACACAGAAAAGTTATTATGGGTTCAGATTTTTTACAAAATGACAAGTTTAAAAGCGAAAAGAATCATCTTTTTCTCGATATTTAATTCCCACCAAAAGCAAGAAAAAAAAACAAAAACAGAAAAAAAAGACTACCTTTTTAAGAGAAGCTGAAACTGAATTACCTGAAGGAAGCCACGATTGTAACAACTGTAAGCGAGATGAGCATATTCACGGATATCTCCTTCACAGTTAGATTGAGTATACTATTTCGCTGTTTATATATGCAAGGAGAATATTGATATATACCTACTAGGAAGACTTCCTAGTCGTTGATTGGATCAATCTCTACATGTATTTGCAAATGCACTCGAATATGCTTATTGTTCTTTAATACAATAATACATTTTCAGTAGATTTAAATTTTTACAATACATCAAATGTCACGTACCGCAGCAAATGTACAATTATCAAGTGCTATTGGAAAACAAAGACAAAAATAGTACATTTGTTTTCATTTTCAAAGTTAAAAGATATGTCATTGCGACTCGAACAATAATAATCCGCCTTTTTTTATTTGTGATTGGTGTACATTTTATGTGAGAAAATTCTTTAGCCTGTTTTAATTATAATTGATTTAAACTCTCAGAAATGTTTTACCGTTTAAAGAATCGTGCTTTTGTAAAAAATAATATGAGGCAGGTTTTAATCTGTGCGAGGACAAGTTCGAATATATGGATATAATTTTTAAAAATCTTGTCACTAAATGTCCCCTCATGTCGCTTTTTTCAGATGATCGGTGACCGGTTTTATAAGTATCTAAATTCAAATGATTATTTAAGATCTGATGGTAAACGATTTGTTCTGTAAAGTGTAGGAAAATACTGAACTTTCGGTAGCTTGGAAAGGCGTGACTTTCTGTCATACTAAAATCAAGCGCTCAGTGCTTCTAAGCTATAATTTTATTTAGCATTTAATACTGCTATGAGGACTTCGTCCTCTATAATGAAGTTTTCAATACACGACGAAGTAATCAAGCCCTATTTGTTTAAATTACTTTCTACAGAAACGTTTATTTGTGGTTTTAAACTACTTTAAGACAAATGTAAGAAGAAATACTATAGGTGAGCTAAAACTAAAATAACCCCGTTTCAAATGAAGTTAAATTTTGATTACTTCAGTTGAATTAACTTCTTAAGTTCTCCAACAATTATTGTTTTCCGTCATGTTCCTCTAACTATTACCCCCTTTTCATAAAAATCACTGGAGCGGCTTAGGGTAAAAAAAGAAAAAGAATGTGGACTTACAAGTGAACGGTCAGACACCCACGGTGATTCCTATTTGCCCCCTATTTTTGTTTAACTCCTAGAAATTGAGTTTTTAAAGTTTTCCGCATCATGTTGTCAACCAGAACGCCGTTGCAACATTTTTTAAAGTTTTTTTTATAAAATGCAAACTTGGCTGTATTGAATAAGATATATCTTGAGGAAAATATTGATATATTATCAACCCAGATAATGCTTTAGTCAATTTAAATGCATTTCAAATATTTATCAGTACTAATTGTACAATAAATAAAACAAACGTTGTCCACCGTATCTGTCTTTAAAGGGTTTATATACAACAATGTCAATATTTTAGAATCCCTAGCAACAAACAATTAGAATTACGATACACAATTACCTGCAAACGAGCAATCCAAATGCAAGTAACTACCATATTTTTTTCTCAAAAACAGGCCGAATATTTTCTGTTTTTATCACATTTTTATTAAAATCATATAATTAAATGCCCGAATTTTTCCCATCAGCTGGATAACGAACTTGGCCATTATTTGACCTGAAAATTAGTTTAAATTGCGCAATTTAAATGTCACGACTGAAATAATTAGCTACTGGCCTTTTCGAATTGCTTAGGCTATGATGTGTTTACACGTATATTTCCCCTCAAGTTGAAATAAAAAGAGGTACTAAAGCTTAAAAAGGGTATAAGCTTCCCTTTAACTTGTTTTATTCGGTTTAAAGACTGTTGTGTTACTCAAGGTAAGATGTTATTTACTTGGAAAAAAATTCTCTTTGCATGACGAAAATTAATGGACTAATTAAACATTTAAATGTTATTTTTTTTAAATGAAAAACTTTTCGTCTATCAATTTTTTTTTCCATTTTTTTTAAGACTGAATCTTTAAAAATGTGTCTGATTTGTTATTATATGTGCGAATTATCATATACGTAAAGAAATTTTTCAAAAAAAACATATCTCACTCAAAAAACATTTAATAGTTTTATAGTTAATAAGATATCGCTATAGTGTGTTTAAACAGGAGTATTGATAACATGTTTACAGATTTATTTGTCAAAGTTTTATTACATATCGAAGCAATTCGTCATTAGTTTATGTAAGTGTGACATCGATAGAACTTTATGTTTTATATTTGTTTGGATGGTCTTCAATTGTTTGTTATCGTTTGGGTATGTATTCTGGTGAAAATATTTACATCCCATTTTTTATTTTATCATATTTTGCATTTTCAGATGAATTATTGGTGCATAATAATAGTAACCTTGATTACCTGTATTTGTGCTGAACATAGATCACTTTTCTCTAGAAACTATGAGAGACGGAAAAGTAAGTATATTGATATCTTATCAAAATCAACGTCCGCTATTTACGTTGTCTCAAATGCAGTACGCTCTATGCAGTAGGGCATGTGTTAAGAAATTATTTCCTACGATAACAAAGAAAACACTATTTACAAAACTGCTATAGCAAATGTTTTTTTTTTTTCAATTGCTGTTATGTAAAATAAATAAAATCTATATAAAACATTAATAAGCGACCAGAATGGTTAAGTGTGTCATTGATTTGCGGACAATATACGGATTGCAATGACTCAAGTCTTCAACATTATTGTCATTTAAGAATCGAAAAAAATCTAGAAAACTAAAATTCATTATTGTTTGACCGTTCTAAATAAAATAAAACAAGTTCTATTCTTCCAATATCAATTTTAGAATTACAACAGGTAACTTTATCATAGAAAAAAATGAACGAGACTGGATTTTAGACTTATTTTAAGTAGCAGCCTTTATAAGAATCAGACAGGAGGTGAGTCATGCATGTGTCAAATTCACTGAATTCACTTTCATTTCTATTTCAGAAACAGTTACCGCATTAAAGTTGTTTTAATTTGTTTTGTTTTGTTTTGTTTTTTGTTTTTTTTTTGTTTTTTTTTTACATTCGGTTTTTGGTCTTATATAGATTGTGTATGAACTTTGTTAGAGTAAGCCTTCTTGGTTTGGCTTAATTTGTTTGATTTTAGTGGGAGATGAAAAAATATTTTTTCTCAAATGTACAGATCTGTATAGAAAAGGACCGTCGTACCTTTTAATGTAGCATATGTAGACAAAAAAACATTATTTGTTTGGAGTTCTTTTTACACCATGAATCATCTTTCCCAATTGGCAGTGTTTTAATTTTACTTGGATTTATACTTAATGTATGTTTTTTGGGTTATATATATATATATATTTACAACGTCTCAGAATGTGACGACTCTATTTGCTACACTGCTCCATCGGATCAAATTGATACAGGGAAGATATATAAACGTATAGAAAGGTCTGAAAAATTCTCAACGATGTTAGAACTGTCAAATTTGCGATGCAAATTTTTGGTCTTTCCCTCCGCGGGACTCGAGCTCGTACTGCTGTGACAGCTATGGCAACACCGTCTGCACAAAGTCCAGCGCCCTAGACCACTCGGCCAGCTAGGCTATATAAAAATATAGCTTTCGCTGGCCGGGTCATTCCTCCTCGTAGGATTAATCTAGGGCTGTAACTTAGTACACGATGTATGGTAGTACTAGACAGTTCATTTAGATGTTAATATATAGGATAGAGGATCAAATTAATGATGCATGTCACAACAAATCAATATTATACAACGTCTCAGAATGTGACGACTCTATTTGCTACACTGCTCCATCGGATCAAATTGATACAGGGAAGATATATAAACGTATAGAAAGGTCTGAAAAATTCCCAACGATGTTGGAACTGTTAAATTTGCGATGCAAATTTTTGGCCGTTCCCTCTGCGGGACTCGAACTCGTACTGCTGTGACAACTATGGCAACACCGCCTGCACAAAGTCCAGCGCTCTAGACCACTCGGCCAGCTAGGCTATATAAAAATATAGCTTTCGCTGGCCGGGTCATTCCTCCTCGTAGGATTAATCTAGGGCTGTAACTTAGTACACGATGTATGGTAGTACTAGACAGTTCATTTAGATGTTAACATGTAGGATAGAGGATCAAATTAATGATGCATGTCACAACAAATCAATATTATACAACGTCTCAGAATGTGACGACTCTATTTGCTACACTGCTCCATCGGATCAAATTGATACAGGAAAGATATATAAACGTAAAGAAAGGTCTGAAAAATTCCCAACGATGTTAGAACTGTCAAATTTGCCATGCAAATTTTTGGTCGTTCCCTCCGCGGGACTCGAACTCGTACTGCTGTGACATCTATGGTAACAACGCCTGAGTGGTCTAGGGCGCTGGACTTTGTGCAGGCGGTGTTGCCATAGATGTCACAGCAGTACGAGTTCGAGTCCCGCGGAGGGAACGACCAAAAATTTGCATCGCAAATTTGACAGTTCTAACATCGTTGGGAATTTTTCAGACCTTTATATATATATATATATATATATATATATATATATATATATATATATATATATATATATATACATAAACAATTGTTTTCTTTAGTTAATCGTCAAAAATTCACGGCGCTGTCAGGAACCATCACTTCACCGGGATATCCCAATAAGTACCCAGACTTACTAAACATGTACTACGAAATCGACCTACCCCAAAATTACACCATAGACCTGCGTATCAAAGACACAGACATTGAAGACAACGGTGACAAACTGACAGTAAGTAACATCATAATCGTTGAGAAAAACGGATAAGAAACATTTTTAAAAGTAGCATTTTCTTTAATTCCCAACAGGCAGAAAAATGAATGTATGCATGGGATGATCATCAAAGTACAATGTAATTTTGTAATTGGGCTTTTTATACAATTCATCAAGGTTCAATATTAGTACTCAATGTAAAATGTCATAGTATATAGTAAGGATAATACATATTTATTACAAACTACTTTATGATTGCGCAATAAAAAGAAGGCTAACACTGGATAATTTCTTGACTGGCGACCGTCGTACAAATCACTGCAAAATTTCTTGATTGGCGACCGCCGTACAAATCGCTGGAGAATGGCCTGACTTGCGACTGCCTTACAAATATTTGTTTTTATTTTATTATTCTGTATATTGGAGATCTTTTAAATATATTTCTGATATGATCATATCAAGTTGGTTGTTTATTATTTAACACTATTTAAGTACTTGAATGCTAATGGAAATATGGCATTAACTACAAAGGGAAATTGCTCACTACCAGTAGTATTCCTCCTATTTGTGCTACATTGTATTTCTCTTCATCCTGTTTGTCATATCATTATTTATTAATCTTCTTTAAATGAGTTCGTGTTCTTCCTTGATTCTCTCAATATATGCTCTAGTATTTTGATTAAATAAATTTTATCTACATTTACCGCAGTCGCTGTGTATTATCCTTGCATTACATTTTTTTTTCTCTTTCTATGTAACCTCCTCTATGTACCTAAGTACTGTTCTGTCTAAGAATCAGGCCAAATGTGTATAAGGTTTGTGACATGACGAATAAAAACATAGATATTTTATTGCATTATCCAAGTATTGGTATCTTATACCCTTCATAAATTACCATTAAAAGGTTTGTAAACTTCGACTTTTTTATGATATTGATAAAAATTTTCCCGCTAATTTTCCCTGCATAATCAGTCAAAAGCATCTATGTTACTTAAATATTTTGTCGGTTGTTTTATAGATGTGTTGAGTATATTTTAGTCATAAAAGACTAAATTGAGATCAATGATTGTCCACCCATTGCCTGATTCTTATTTGTACACTGAATGGTACATAATAGCTTTTTTGTATAACTTATATTTTGACGGTTGATTGTTTTGTATTTTACACGTGTTGACAGTTCGCTGTGTCTATTTTTTTCCCATAAGTAACCAATATGTTTCTATTTACATTATATACTCCATAGGTCTATGTTGTAAAGGACAATGAATACCAGCCAATTGAAGTGATCACTGGCAAGCACAGTGTTGAGAGAACAATTGAGACTAACTCAAATATGGTGTTGCTTCATTTTGCAACTGACCATGGTGTCAGTGGGCGTGGTTTTGATATGGAATACGAATCTTCTAAAATAGGTTAGTGACGTCATCAAATGAAAAGCATAGATCTAGCCAAAAGTGTGTATAGTATAATATTAGGCAGGTGTAACATGTAAGAGGAAAAAGTTTAATATATTGATATTATAAAATATAATGCATTTTAAAGTATTATAATTATGATTTATTTTCTTCATAATTTACCAAAACCTTAAAGTGCAAGTTATAAATATCTTATGTTATTAAGGAATAATCAAAGGAACCAAGGTTTTAGTGATAATCAAAAGCATGTAATCGAGGGACAAAGACCAGACATGGAAATCAGACATACACAACAAAGAACATGAAGTAAACTAAAATCATACATTCAAAGTAACAAAAGTAAATGAGCAACTCGGACTGCACTAAAAACTGGGAGCATGGACCAGGTGCACCGGTAGGTTAAGCTCCTCTGCTTTTCTAGAAACACCTGGCGAGTTGCTCATAAAAAGTCAAGTCTGGGGTAAACGAAAGAGGAAAGAAAACTATACGATACGAAAAGATACCTGGTCCATGCTCCCAGTTTTTAGTGCAGTCTGAGTTGCTCATTTTCGAAATATTGTCTAGTGAATATATTTCAGCGGTATAATTAGCGTTAAATAGTGTTAAATATCAAATTTTGCGCTTTTCTGTCTGTCCAATGTAAAGATAGCAAAAATTAGTACATCGCGGAAATTAATACTTGTTCACTTTGAAAAAGGTCAAATAATCATATCAAAATTAACGTACCCAAATGGACATGAACTCTACCATTGGAACGAAAATGAAACGATGAAGAATGGATCACGTGACAAGAGTGACTAGAGTGCTAAACTGACAAAAATGGGATTTTTTTTTCTCGTCGCAACAAATAGATATATCATTTTATTTTTTGGTAATATTCAGTGCATGTTTTTAACAGAATGTGATGTAATTACGAAAAAAATAAATGAGCATGTCACAATTTAGCAAGTTAGTCGATAAATTCTAACTCAAAACAGATATATATGTGTATTTAAAATAACTATTCGTCTATCTTTCTATTAGATATTGCTAAAATGTGCTATAGAATTTATCCTTTAGTTGTTCAATGATAGATAATTTCCATCGGCTGATGATTTATTTACAATATGGTAAATAATGTCGTAAGTTTGTTTATCATTTCGTATTTGCATCAAAAGTACTTTGACATCTCATGGTTGTATAATTTTACTTACCACTTTTCATCCGCTGTCTAAATCGTAATAACCATGGAGCTAATTTATAAAATCAAGGCGCTAATCATAGCAAAGGACAACTTAAAATTTTCAGTTCAAGGAGGAATAATAAAAAGTTAGTAAAAATAAATTATGTATTTCATCCGATTCGCGCCAGCAGATACTACATGTATTAGTTAACACTGCCACATAATTATATACACAGGCGATGCGAAGACAGCTGAGACTAAAGATGAACTTCGAAGAGCCTCGGAACTAGCTAGAAAGATGAGACATTACAGAATGGAGCAACTGAAGAATGAGCTCTATAAAAGAATGCAGTTATAATTTGACCCTATGTTTATGTCGTTAGAACATGTGTCCTGAATCCCTGTAATGTATAACAAATAAATGTATAACAACAACAAAATGAAAAGAGAATGACTTTTTTGTCCATATATGGAAATCATCAAAATTTTGTGTTTTTATGTGTTTTTACAATGTATGAAATATAAAGATTTGCACACTTTTTCTCGTAGCAACACATAGTCGCTAGTCTCTCTTTCAGATGCAACATTTTCAAGGCCATGCGGAACTAATATAACTTATCATAGTCCAATACTGGGAAAATCCTGTCTGTCTTTTATATTAATGGAAAATCGAGGGAACAAGGATTATAACGGCAATAAAAAAAAGAAAACATTTCATGGATGGTGACTAGACAGAGAAAAGAGAAACACACCAAAAATACAAAGAAACTTCTTATACTTATATTTAAATAAATGCGTCTTTTCATGGGAAAAGCGAAAATCAACTTTTGATCAATTCTGACAATGAAAATCGCCAAAAGTCATCAAAAGAACCCAAGAAGTATCAATAGTGGTAGTAATAAATAGAAAATATCAAATAAGCCACTAGTACTGAAGCATAAATACTTAAGGGGTTTTGACATTGAAAATTATGTCAATTTAAGTGATTGTTCCGTGAGGCAGGAGTACATAATTTTCATGTTTTTCTACATTTCCTATATGTTACCTAATTTCTTTAGTACCATTTGAAAGTTGAGATATTTGGTTGCGTGATTATATCTAAATATGTCAGCTTACTTCGTTTTGAAAAGAGAATTTAGAAGAATTGAAGAACAAAAACTTGTAATAAGGGTACCTGAAAATCATATTTTGGGTAATGAGTGGGGGTGCACCTGTGTGATCTTAGCGAACGTACAACTTGTAGCGCAACCCAACTAAGAGAGTACTTATACTAAAATAGACATGGTAAATCTGGTCTCTTTCTCTTTGCTAATGGTGCTTCAAGTAGTAGAACACATTGTATGTGTCAAAGTTGTAGAGTTGTCTTTTATTTATTTATCTAAGGAATGACTTTTACATTTTTTCGGTCTATGAAAAAAATAACCTAAATCACGTAAAGCACACTAAATATACTGCGTAGCAGAATATTTTCAAAAGTGTGTACCACGAGCATTGAGATAATTTCAAATAGACCGAAAACAGTCATTGCTTATGTTATTTCAGTGTAAGTATCAAAATGCAACGAGTAAATCATTAAAAAAAACGTTTGATGACTTCGCATTCATTACAAAATTGGGTTCATGAGATGATGGACGAAATTTTTTATCCGATGAGAAAAGTGTTACTTCTGCAATTAAATTATTCACTATACATTCTCAAAAATTGTTACCCCACGAACAAAAATATTTTCTCAGCGTCGAAATCTTTCAATGCAAGTAAATGAAACTCTTCAGGTTTTGAAAGGCCGTTAACAAAGGTAACTCTTCAAAAATACTTCCGGACTCAAAGGTTAGTAATTAGGACTGCTACAGACTGTGTTGTGAAAAATGATCTAGTGGCTGGAGCAGTTGCATAATTACAGAATATTTAGTGATTGTGAGGGCAATATCACAAAATACGGACAGCCAAAGGGTAGTGATATGGAACACAAAACTGTAAGGAACTGACAGACAGTCAGACAAACTGAAAACAAAAGGGCTTGAAAACTCGATTGCAGTGCTTTGATCACTATCATATTTACCTTTATTTCACTTAATTAATAAACATAAATTTGTTATCATTTGTTTTTGTATGGGTATGTGTTTTTCATTTTCCAATTTCCTTGTATTTTGTGGTATTTTAATGTCTGACGTATTACTGTCGTCTGTTAAACTATGATGTACAAGTCACCAATACGTTTTCATGAAGGGAATAACTAAACAATAAGTAGCGCTCCGAATTGTCAATATCAGAAAATCGGACCGGTTGCTTTCAATACTTAGGAATTCTACATATCAGCTGATCAACGTTTAACAAAAAGAAGGTTAGAATTGATTACTGATATTCAATAATATATGTTGATAAATATGTAATTTCATATTGGCCCTGTTGTATGGTTGAGGTTTGTCATATTGGTCGAGGCGGTCGTATTGTTCCCGAGGCATCGCCGAGGGATAATACGTCTGTCCATGCCAATATGATTGACCGAAACCTATAACAGGGCCAATATCAAATTACATATTTATTGACAATTTTATTAACCAACTCAACTAGATGATTTGTAGAACAGTTGTTTTCGTGTTTTACCAAGAACATGTAGGTTTACTTTGCATTAATCAGTCTTATAAATATCCTTTTTGTATAAAATGAGATTTTTTTGTGTTTCTGCAGCTTTTAGACCTGGTGATCAAAGTTCCTGAAATAACACAATTCTGAATGCACATTTTAGATATGCAAATGTACAATTGAAATTATATTCTTCTCATTTGTTTTAGGCATTACAATAGGGTTGCCAGGTGTAATAAATTATTGGTTTGCATATCATAGTTATGTTGGATTCCTTTTTTGTTGTCTGTGTGCACATCCTTTGATTCTAGTTTGTCTGGTTTATGTTACATAATGTATGTTTTCATATTTGGTCTGAAGCTCCTTAGAGCTTGTTATTGTATTTGAATGATATGCCAAATCAAAATCAAGTTTTCCTACCTTATTCTTAGTTTTTTTTCATTTGTTTGGTAAATTATATACATGTTTACATATGCATAAATAATCCAGCAGGATAATGAAGTGATAATATCTAATTTAAAATGGCGGTATCAAACGACCGGAAGTTATGATGCCGTATTGGCCCTGGTTTGATCCATATTGGCCCTGTATAGATGCCCGGTTTGAATTCATATCAATTGGTCAGTTTTAGACATATTTTATCGTATTTTGGGTAGTTGGTTAATAAGGAGCTATATTGAAGAATGCGTTGACCTTACGTTGGTATCATTTAAAGTGCGCGCTTCATTCTTGTAACGCACGAAAAACAAATTCTCCTAAACGAAAGAAAAAAATCCCTATTTTTCATTTTTAATATAAATGTTCTTATTTAGCTCGGAATCATTATCATTTTTATGATAGATAAGATTTGGAAAGTGTTAACCTATTTTCTACTTCGAAGTCATCGTTGGAGAACTTAAAATATCGCCAATACCAAAGAATGGTTGTATACGTGAGGGTTTCGACAAAGAAAGTACTTCTTATAAAGAAAACAAAAACAAAAAATGATAAACATTTCTGTAATAAATGGATTGAACACAAACTTGCGGTCTACTGTGGAAATTCATTACTCACTGTTTTACTGAATTCTTGTTTAGTTATATAAAAACAACTCAACAAATGCGCTATGTATAATTTGTATATTTTAAGTGGAAATATGTATTGAGATCAGATAAATCGATCTGTTGTGCCAAGCAAAATTATACAGCTTTTACAAATATGATATTGCATCCGGTTATTTTTCGTGATGTTCAATTTTCGCTTTTATTACCAAATTACTTGAAGCGCAAAAAAAACTCGCTAAATTTTCCGAACATTACTTCTTGCATTAAATATCAGAGAAATGAGAACATAGCTGACTCAGGGATTCCCCGCTCTCCACCCAAGAAACACTATTGTCAAAACAAGACGCCAAACACGACGTTGATATTGCTCGAGTATGAAACTGAATCCCATGATATGGCATACATATATAAAGCTCGAGTCAAAATATCAATAGACCTTTTTTATATTCCAGACTTTTACTTTTTTTTTTGAGCAAAGGAAAGTAACCCTACAATCCAATTAACTGGTTTACTGTCCAAAGTAAGTACTTGGATACTTTTAGTGAACTTATTTCATATCATTTAGCTACTTATCGAACTGAAAATTTTTCAAGTTTGAAAAAAAATGTTTACTGTTCTTCATTTCCCCAATGAAAAAATCAAGTTATCGCGTGTTGATGAGTAACATTCCTTTGAAAAACCTGCTAAAATGGCTTGCGTTCTGTAAATATGATAATGAACTATTTGTTGTGTTTAAAAATTGCAGACAAAATTGTAACGGAAAAAATGTTGCCGAACAACACGATCACATATATATAAATATATCCCGATTTCAAATCGGCGGGTGTAACAAAATACAATTCAGTTAGATTACCTTTTCTTGTACCATACCTCAAATTCTTAAATATGTTACACTGAAGCCCTATAAACGTAGACACAAGGCAGAATTACAACTTGATAGTGCAACTGCATTTATAATAATGACAATGAAACTATGGAATATTGAGCACCAACAAAGCAATGAAGCTGCCTTTCAAAATATCAAAATAAACAAAGACTAAATATCAAAATAAACAAAGTCCAATGATTAACATACCAAAATATAAAGAATACAACAAGATTGCTTATGCATACAACCTTTCAAGTTGGGTTCCACACCCTGAATTGAAAATATACCTCAATACAGTTTTCAGCTACTTTTAAAATTTTCAAAAAATAAGTCTAAATCGGTTCTCAACCGATTCTGTTATTTGTCGTCATGTTAAATAAAATGGTCGTTGTGGGTGTCATCACAGTAGTCATATTATAACCAGTCATATTTGTAAAATTTGACGTAGAGTTGTTCATGAGTACTGGTATCTCTTCGATGTAAACTATCCCTATAAAAATAATGCAATAATGTCAGAGAAGAATAACGTATTTTATTGGTTAAAACCTTGACATTTGGTATTCTTTAAACATGGGTTGCAATTTCAAGAGAGCAATACCACATGATAATAATATAGACACAAAAATTACTTAGAGGGTATCCATAAATTGACTATTCTTGGGAAGAGGTATTATAATGCTTTTAATATTGATAATGCCCTCATCTTATCAAAGCTTAAGACAATATCATTGCACCTTGGACATCTAATTAAGCATGGTAATATCTTTTATTCAAGCACCTATATTTAAAGTTGCAGAAAATGTTTATTTGTGATGAAGAGAAACGTTATACAGTATATCATGTAAAAGAAAGCCACTTAATGTTAAAAGCTGTATGACATCGGCTAAATACACAATTTTAAAGATTTAGTCAGTAACTAGATAATGTCTACCAAATACAATTATACTACAGTTACTTTGTATGTATGATTTTAGTTACTTCATGTTCTTTGTTGTGTATGTCTGTTTTCCATGTCTGGTCTTTGTCTCTGGATTATATTCTTTTGATTACCGCTATAACCTTGGTTCCCTTGATTATTCTTATATTAAATACTTAGTCCTTATCTATACGAATAGTGCCATGTTTACATGAATATTACCAATTTACATGGTATGAATAGGGGAAAATTGTTGGTCATTTAGTAATGATAATATTAGATTATTTAATATTTTTCAACGAGAGGAAGTTTCTCATGCTTATCTCGTCGAGCGGCTTTGCCGCCAGACGAGATGAACATGAAAATCTCCCGCGAGTTGAAAAAATACTTAATAACCTGTTTATCGTTGTTTTGCTGAATTGTCAGGTACTACATGTAGTTTTCTTTTATTTTCAGTTTTCTTGACCTTCATATGTAAACTCGGTTAACTATGACAGTCGCGTTTAAAATTTGTGGAATAATTTGGAACTTATTCATTCTAATCGGGTTAGTTACTGTATTTAATCATTTTCCATTATAGACTAGAAAATATTGCCACAAATTAGCCATTATTTCATACGCAGTAAACAAACAGACGGTTATTTGGGTCGTCAAATATTCCTACGCTGTTGCTTGTATGTCACGCGGGGACATAGAAACTAGCGATAATTTTCATTCTCACTCGACTGGCACGAGATCGAAAATTATCGTATAGCAAGATCAAAGGGATTTTAAACAAAATAGCGATAATAATAGTTTTTTTTACTATTAATTCATGTATGAATTTGACGTCATTTCGACATAGTATCAAGATACTGTCATACGTTCCGCTTCTGTTTAACAGAGTACCTGATTTAATATTTACTTTTTCTCCTTTTATGACTATTTCGCATCATTTGTCCTGATATTTTGCATCTATTTTAGAAATACACCTACAAGCTATTTATTTGAATATTCTTAGAGTATGCATACCTGCAACACAAGCTGTCATAAAACAAGCAATATTTCCGCAGGCAAAGGCTCGAAACATTCCCTTTGCGTAATCTTTCCGCCGTTTGGGTTCTGCTGCTGACAAAGACCCAAGGTTTATACCCATGGCAGCAATGCTACCAAACCCACAAAGAATATACGTGGCAATAACTGCTGACCTGTCCTGTAAGAAAAATAAATGGTTTAAATGATAACTTTGGCTTGAAGTTCTCAACAGACAACATTAATTTATTACATTGTAATAGCTATATGCATATTTCATCCTGTCGAGACAACCGCCACGTTTGACTTGTCTCAAAAGTTGGAGTTTGTGAGTTTGATCTCTAGCATGTTCATACCAGACATACAAAAATGGTAGTCACCACTCCACTCAGCACGCCACGAGACACACTATAGGAGAGTGAAAACCGGTTGGCTCTGGGCAAAAATAACGTCTGAGTGGGCTGTTTTTGTTTGCTTGCACTACAGCTTTTAAAGCTAACCCTGCATATCAATCTAGTACAAAGCAGGGTGTGTTTGATTAATCAATCATTTGTTCTTGTCCTTAAACATTGAATTTCGGTCAATCAATCAATCATTTTAATTTGAAACACGAAGACAAGCCTAAACACTTTAAGATATAGAGAATCAAAGGTAAAAAAATTCATTGCAGTTAAATATCAGGCATGGTGACCAAAACTAAATTACATACGAACATACAGACCAAAGCTCAGCTGAGGACATAAACTACAGTATAATTATGATTTACAACAGAGTAATCCAGAAAAATCCTGAAATAGAACTTTTTGTGGTTATTTGATGAGCATGCTCTATATATACTTCTGCGAGGTAGGCCTTGGGTAGAACAAAAGAATTTTTCTCGCGGAAGTGTATACTGAGCAAGCTCTACGCATGCTCATCGACTACCCCATAGTTAGCACAAAAGGGTCTACAGTCTCTTGAGTTGAGTTAATTTTCAGCTTTAGACAGAAGAAAGTTTTATATATCATTCATATTACCTCTATTTCTCCACTTTTGATTAATACTCCAAGATCAATGTAAGCTAAAAACTCATTCAGAACAATTTTTTTGCCAATCAGCTTGGCAACCATTCTACAGTCTTTCCAAGGTATTCCTAGTACTACTGCTAAAGGCATAAACAGGTAAGAACAGATCCACTGCAAAGATATAAAAATGACACCGGAACTTCCTCAAATCTGTAAAACATCGAGATAGTAATGACAAGTAACCTTGCCAATCTCCTCCGCAGACCTATAACCGCTTCCAGATTCACAATGTATCATTACGCTAGCGTGTAGACTCTGCTCTACAGAATGTGAAAGAAATTTACAGAGCATGGGCACTACTCATTACATATTCGCGAAGTTCATTCCGCTGTATTTTACTAATATGCATAATGGGGTGAGGTTTAGCACTGAGTGTGGCAGAGATGAAAAGCTTTGAAATTGCGAATAAACCCTACGCATAGGATATTGTAACATTCCATGGTTTAAAAAAAGCAGTGGTCAATACATTGTTACCAGCAATTGTTACATTACAGGTCATAAGTGGGATGGTTTACTAACCGATTTGTGACCCTTTCATAAAACATTTCATTTTCCACAACAGGTCAGTGAGTCTTTTAAGGAGAAATGGAAAAGAATAACGCCACCATCTGTCCAAAACTTCAGAAATGTCACAAAGATGTGTATTTACTGGTCATAATCAGAAAAAATGATGGCTAAAACTGTAAGACTGTAGTTATATCATATGTAAATCAATGTAAAAAGATGTTTCTCCTCTTTTTTTGTCTCTAAGGACGATGCTGTAATTACTTCAAATGGCGATTTTAATGTTCTTGTTTATTTTTATGAGTCTTGCATGAGTTTTGTTTTAATATATAACGTCAAAAAGTCCAACCTCAAAGCTAACTTCTGGATGGCCGACCCGTTCCCCGTAGAAGCCGATAATTGCATCGATGAAAGCTAAAATGGCGATGAAAGCGATAAGGTTAACAACGACATAAGCAATCAATTTGATGGTAGATGTAGCACCCGCTGATAAAGCCTCCATTAAATTGGTCTCCTTCCTAAAATGGGGAAAAGATACTATTACTTACATCGCTTATTTCTTTTTTTATTATTTTTTGGCAGATCTTCATAATTTAATAAAAGAAAAAACTGCTTCTAAATGACAGAGTTACAAATGCTTTCAAACACAATTTCCATTAGAAGTTCCTAAAGGAGAGCACCAGCAATGTCCTTATATATAAAGGGCTCATGAATAGCCTAAAATTGTTTCTTCGGATACATGTATGACCCAACTTGAAAGTTTAGTTTAACGTGGACCCAGAACGGATGTTAGAAGTTTTGTGTTCGCTTCTACCTAATAAACAGCTGAAAGAGAGACAAAAAATGAACGAATAACATAACGTAAATATCTTCTACACAAACCTTACCCTGCGTTTACATCAATACTGCTAATATCTATGTCTTCGATTTTCGTTTTTTCGGGCCAACCTAATTTAGCCACCGCTAACGCCGCCGGAGCAGACATGAATGATGCCGCTAACAAATGATTGGCGGGTACCTATACAAATAAACAAATTCCACATTAAAGCTTTTAATTACTATGTATTTCGAAAATATTAAAGTTGAAACCCAAGTTAATTTCTTTAATTTTCTTCACAAACAATCAAAGTCATATTATTTAACAGTTGACCAAAAACAGTGTGGATATACTAAACATGAAAGGATTTGATAGCTGGAATAATTTTAGAAGGTCAAGTTTTGATAATAAGGAATCAGATTACCCCAAATCCAATGTAAGCACCTAGAACAGTACCAGCCACCGTGGCAAAGCCTCCTGTCATGATGCCATTCAACTCTGACCTTGACACGTCATTCAGGAACGGCTTCAAAGCAATACTGGATTCAACCTAACGAGAAATATACATTGCATCTTAGTAACCAAAAACTAATTGCAGAACATGGTATATCCAAAAGAAAAAAAAGTAGGCGTTTTTATTAATGGAAAGGAAGAACAATTTGGATTCAAGCACACCTTCCGCTTGTTAATTTCAACACAGATCAAATAAATTTATTATGGAAAAGTTAAACGGCCTAACAAGGCAAAATATTCTCCAAATGTTACACAAGGCAGGGATGGATTCAGACGGGGCGTGGCGGGCGTGCACCCTCCCCCTCCCCCTCCATAAAAAATTGCAAAGCATGAGTTGTCAGGGGTAGATTTAAGCGGTTTTAGGTTGAAACTTTAATTTCACCACAAAAAGATATCCATATTGCACCCACTCCAGAAGAATATTTCAAGAATTTAACCTAGAAAAATGTTTAGCCTCGCTCCGCTCGGCGAAATTTTAACTGTGTACCCCATAATCTAAAATCCTGGATCCGCCCCTGCAAGGTAATGATGTTTTCGCAACAATGCAAATGTCAAACTGTTTATGATAAAAGCAGGATCAGCACGAATATTACCTGATTTTTAAAAACGAAAATGTTCAATAATTAATTACAAACGTGCATTTTGCAAACGAAAACACCTTTTATTTGATATTTTACCCAAAAACCCCAATCCCGTACCGAAAAAAAAATATCCCCAGACCCAGTGACATATAAATTAAAGCAAATCAAATCAAATATGTTTGCATTTGTTACTTTATATTAAACGTGTATCGCAATTTCGAGTTTAATCCGGAGTTAAGCAGCATCCAGCTAATTCGACCTTGAAAATTAAAATTTAACAGCGGCGAACTATCTTAATATACAGTAAAACACTTCTGTATCAACCGCATTTTAACAAAAACATCATCACTTCGTTAATGGTTTAAACTCATTTTTATTTAAAAAAGACTCCTTTATCTGATTACATGTATATCTAAAAGTTCATGGTGAAGTCAAATGTATTTTGTATCCTAGCACACACAAATATGAAAATTAATACCCATCTTTTAATTTACAAAATCATGGGGACTTGAAATTTGATACCTTTAAAACATTTATGTTATTCAGAGCAATATTTTTAGGATGACTTTAATTCAACAAAATTCCTTCTTTGCAATAAACAGATACCTGCCAACATAATGTTTCGCGTGGATGATTGAAAGACACAAAAAGAAAACACAATAATAAACCACGAGTCTCACATTTCTGAGAAGTAAACAGTGGTAAGATCGAAACTCAAAAGAGCTGTTTTATGGACCATGGGATAGGTACGATCGGAACTCAAAAGAGCTGTTTTAGTAACCAAGGAATATGTACATGTACGATCAGACCGCAGAAGAGCTACTTTCCGTACCATATACAACAGTCGTGCTGTCAAAACTCAAAACCGCTTTCCGTGCCTGCGAAAGGTCAAAACCGTTCCACTCATAATGGGTGTTACATATACACTGCAAAAGAAAGTTAGTCAATGTGTTACACAGACTTATACGAACCTGACCAACAAAAATGTGGGCAGATGTAGCGAACGACTCCATCGGTGATGTCTCCATAGCGAATTTAAGCAGACGTGCAATGGCCCGGATAATAACCTGCATGGCGCCAAGATAATACAGCATATTGATGATGGCACTGAAGAACACGACTACTGGTAAAACCTAAAACAACGTTTTGTGGGTACTATATTGAAGAAATACTAGAAATATATATACGTGTAAAAAGCTTTCTTAGAAATAATATAAATACAAAAATGATTAGTGATTTAAAGTATAAATTTAAACTTCACACCACGGAGTATCCGAGCCAAAAAATATGAGCACTGTCATTTCATTTCTTTTTTTCTCCAAAACTTACACAGATATTGTCGATTGCTTGAATCAGCAAAATGATATAGCAATGAAAGCAATTTGTAGGATGAATTCAGTGTGGCCAACAGATATAATGGAGGTATTGTTGAGGTGCACTACCTATATCAATACCATATCTTCCTTGAAATTTTCAAAATTGTAGTTGATCAAGTCAATAAATTCGGCTTTTGTAAGTGACTTGTCTGTCTGTCTGTCTGTTTGATTTTGATTTTCTTTTCCTCTTCTTATTTTTTTTATGTCAGTTAATTTTTCGATGAAGAGTTTTAAATTCCGCCTTCGTCATTTTGGGCCTGGATTTCACTAATAACAAACCTACCTGGAATACAACTGGATGATCTTTTAGACCCTGTTCCCCGAACACAAATATGGACCCTTTATCGGTGTAGGCAAGGAAAGCACCGACCTGGTCCCCAAGAAATTGGACCACTGAGTATCCGACAGGCCAACGTAGAATAAGCAAGCCAAGAACAAATTGTAAAATAACTCCCCATATTACTGGAGTCCAATGCACCTAAAAAGTGGAAAGTTTCAAATAAAAATTTTCTAACCCAGCATGGCATTGAATGTTATTGACAGCAAATTATTAAATAACTCTGTCCCCCCCCCCTCAAAAAAAAAAAAAAAAAATTAAAGACGAGTTCCTCATTTGAAATAATCGGTAGAAATTCAAGCTATCATTAATTGAATGTGGTCTTAACTTTACACTTTAATTCTATAACATTAATTAAATGGGAGAACTAAATAAATATGCCTATATAGAAAAAATATACATATATTTTGTTTGTAAACAGAGAAATTACCTTTGTTGGCGATCGTGACGTTATGAAAACAATAAATAAAAGAAGAACCAGTCCACCAAAAGGAATCAGCTTCTGAACATCGTGGACAAAGTCATAAATCAAAAATCCGAGTATAACCAAGGAAACCACGAGTGTGATTATTCTGAAAAAAAAACTCAATAAGAAATCAATTTGAAGCAAAAAATAATACCTCAATCAGTTAAGCATATGTCTATTTCGATTTCGGAGTACCTGATTGATCTTGGCATATATTTCGATGGTCTTATGTTCATTCAAAGCGAATACATGGTGTCCAAAGGTAAATCCCCCTTAAATTTAGAGGCTTTTGCTTATTATAAATTCACGAATAATACCATGACAGCCTCAACCTCCTCGCCTGTAGTGCCAAATTGAAGTAACTACACCCAATTCATTTGGACTGTTGCAAGGTAACAGTTTGTCTTCGCGGCGGTGTCTTCCTCCAATGCCAACAATTTATATGTTACCTATTCCTCCAACGCCAACAAAAAGATTCAATAGATGTTTAGATAATGACAATGGGTGCTTTTTTAATAACTATTCAAATGATTTTATAAGTATTTAACAATCAAAAATAGTAAGTCAACTTGATAAAACAGCAACATTTTTTTTTAAATTTTTTTATGAGATAAAGTAGTAGATTTTGGGTTAAAATCATTATGAAATTTAAATAAATCTTATAATTTTTTAACAAAAATATTTTGGGAATGGAAAGGTAAATTATATGTTAGAAATATTAAAGAAAGCATAGTGAAATACTATTATTATTATAATTTAGAACAAATGATATCATTCTAAATAATTTTATTGAAATGAAATTTTATATGAAATTTATGACAGACCAATTCATTAAACTTTAAAGATAATAAGACATAATTAAAGAAATTTGATCACTGCCAATAATCTGAAAACTGGGTGAGCATGAGTATGAGCACAGTATAAAAATACATTGTGTCTTCCACAACTCTACAAAGTTTCAAGAAAATCAATGAAATAGAGTAACCAGAATTCTGATGAGTTGCGAACATAACAAACACGCATACAATATATCATATTATAAACCACTTACAATAATAAAGGATAAACAAGGGGAAAATATTTTGACCAGAAAGATATTTTGAATAACTGAACGAAATAAATCATAGTTTTAACAAGAAATACAAAGTTTCAAGAAATTACATCGAGTAATATGGGAGGATATTGCAGCACACACAACTATAGAAATATTGAGAAAAAAAACAATTACATCCAAAGAGTCTATTGTAGAATTTGTACACACTGGAATACCTGATGATTTACAAGTTAACGTTGAGATGCAATACTTTAACAAGTTTCATTCCAAAAGAATCCAATTGTTCAAGCAGTAATAGCAAAATACAATTTGCCAAAAACTAGATTTAGCTACCTGTAATTTACCTAGTCATTCTGTTTAGATATACATGCACTTTTGTTGTGATAACTACATACAGCTTTTCCTCGAATGCCAACAAACTTTCACCCGTAAACTGTCGGTAGATCAAAAGTTATTGGTATTCGAGGAATAAACTTTCGCGGACTAATGTCAAATTGAGAACTACTGACTTTCTTATGGAGGCACTATGTATTGTGAAATCATAATTTTGCACTCAATCATAGATTTTCAATCAGTAAAACAAATCTTTAAAAAGATTAATATCAAATGATAATTCGATCACAGCCTGTGAATTCATGAACGAGACGATGGGTAAGAAAGCATGCATTGATATGCATTCACATTGTTATACAAAGCCTGAACAGGACAGTCTTCACCTTCGATTGTAAAGATTAAACAAAGTTTTGTTTTCAATTGATGATTACTTACATTCTTAGAAATGGAACTTTGTCATTAATCTTAATTTTAGCTTTCACTAATTTCCTTCCAGCTGATGCGAACAACTTCCTTGACCTTTCGGCATGGGCAGCAACCCATATTAAAACAACTGTACAGTCAAACAATAATAAACCAATATTATCGAAGTCATAGGAAATAGCATATATCATATAGCAAATGTATATAAATAAACACACTAAATTTCCGATGAGAGAGAAAGTCTGTCTTCTTTTTCGGTACCACCATTTTGATTTTAAAACTGAAGGGCGACCAAATAAGGCGAACGAGTCAACGCTGGTGGGTAATAATCCTTTGGACGCCCCATTACACAATTTTGAATAGTCATTCTCTTCAAATCTTACTTCAACATTTGCTGAATCGTTGATATCAGACACTGCATATTTTTGTTTTGTCATTATCCAAGCAAAAATCAGTTTTTTTATGGCTAAAGAGCGGTTAACGTTCAACTAATTTAACCATTTTTCCAACACGTGGCTTTGGTCTCCCTAACCCTTTCTGTTTGTTTACATACCAGATAATATCTAGGTCAAGCAAAATCTTTCAAAGGAAAGTTTTAGCTGACCACATACTTAAATATTTAAATTGAATGACTTTGAAAAGAATTTTATATGTTTATATATGTAATTCATATAAAGCCCGATACCTTGCCAACCATATTATGTATTTTTAGCAATGATTAGCGTTAAGAGAACACGGTGATAATAAATCAATCGGACATTAACACCTCTTTATCTAACACAAACTACATGTAATTATTATTATTATATAATACCATCGTTGACGTTAATACGATAGCTGAATGATAGTGTGTCTCACTAATAAAGGGGATAACGCGAGACTTAAATTAGGAAGTATACAAGCTTCGGGCTGTGTATTACCAACTGTACGGACCGTTCTCCCTTTCTCTAACGGAGAAAAAAACTTAAGAGATCAAAATAAGTTCGTTTATATATCGACAAAACTTTGCTTTTTCGATACTTCACATCGGTGTTTATTCCGCTATTTCAAACTACAAAACTTCGCTTTTCGATACTTCACATCGGTGTTTATTCCGCTATTTCAAACTACAAAACTTTGCTTTTCGATATTTCACATCGGTGTTTTTTTCCGCTATTTAAAGCTATAAGTTAAAAGTTTTTGGTTTCATGGTTACATTGTAAACTCTGCATTTAGTGTGTCGTGAAAATGCAGTTATATTTTCATAATCATATGGTATTTCTGTGCATCGAACTGAAAGATATTATTAAAAACAATTTTATTAATATATTTAATTTTGAAGAAATAAACAGATGCCTTCTAAAGCACATAATTACCCATTTTGGTGTTAGTTAACGGCACTGATTATTTGATTCTGAGGTGTGCTGAGAGTTTTCAGGCACTAATAAAGTTGTTATTGTTTTGTAAATGCCTAGCCTACACATCAAACACACACCCCAAAAAAATAAATAAATAAATAAAATAAAATAAAAAATAAGTGCTTCCTTAAACAAAAACCAATTATCCATTATTTTTACAAAATCTCCCAAGAGTGTGGTTGGTAGACGAGCAATGATTTTCGCGTATAAGGTAGCTCTAATATATGCAAAAAAATCATTTGCTTGCACATCATTAAGTAAAAAAAGTCGTCCATGACAAGAAGAGTCGGAGGACAGACCAACAGAGGTAACCACCCAGCTGATACTAAGACTCAGTACTGCAAGCGAGCCTTGTATTATACCTTTCCTGGTTACCTGTATTTAGAGAGCGTTTAAAGGATAATTCCGACCATTTTCAAGGCAAGAATCTTACATCCTCCCGTTTGGAATCCATAAACGAAGAGTCTGCAGATAAACTTAACGAAACATACAGGTATGACCTCACAGAAAATGAAGAGCTTTTCAAGTCGGAAATCAAAAGGTGGAAAAGACTCCGGTCTGATCTGGACTTCACAGAGAAACTAACTTTACTGATGCCTACTCTGTCTCTAACAAGCAAATATCTGTATACTTCTGTATTTGCAATTATATCTATAATTATATAACCATGCCAGTAATTAACCACGTCAACCATTGAAAGGTCATTGAAGCGCTTTACTGCGGCTTAAAATGTATCTCCGTTCAACTATAATCAGCATTTGCCCTTATACATGTACACAGAGATGTCATGCATATGTTCTGCGTTCAAAATTTATAAATGAACTTCGGTTATTACATGAAAATATCTGCTTTTGATCTCACTGAATTAAACATTTTGTTTTACACGTACATTTCACTTTATGTACTTGATTAGTTTCCAAACAATATCCCTTTAATTGCATAAACCAAATTTTCATAACCATTATTGTTGCAGCCTACTTTTGTTTCTCTCCGATTAAACCTTGTGTTTAACGGAAGTTTTGTGGAAAGGGTCACACAAGTAGCCTCATATTAGTCCTTCGGTCATCAATTTATCTGTTCGTCATACTTAAGCTTAGCTTTTTGTCTAAATAGATTTTTCAAAAAAAATTAGTGTGATCTTCATGAAACTTCGTACATTTGGGTGACTTGTTAATCGCCATATGGTCAACACATTGTGTGAAAATTGGACAGTTTTGTTATACATGTGTCGAGCAAGACATTAGTACCTTAGAGACACATTTTCTTGTTAACTGTGAATAAGAATTTTTCAGGTGTCAAGAGTACAATTAGCTTAGCATTCACTGAGTTCAACAATTCCAAGAATTAACATCAATGAACGACAGGAATTCGAGAAGCTAAATAAGATCCATGGTGTTTTTCATCCATACATATATCCTTTAATAACCATCTTTAGATAATCAGATTCAGCGAAATAGTCATTACAATTAATTATAAACATGGTAAATTATAAAGTTTTTTTTTCTAGTTTAAAGACGCGCCCTCCAACTCCTCAGATGCTCAGAGCTTCCGGGGGCTTCGTCGGCAGGACCCTTGGTAAGGCCCTAGACCCGCTGAGCACATTCAGCGGTCCCAAGACCCCTTACCGACATTTCTGCTAGCATATGCTTAATATGTTAGCTACGCCCCTGATATATATTTTAAACTTTCGTCACAAGACAGATGTATAAAAAACTAAACGAAAGTGAATGCTGCTTGTAACATCTTCGTCAAAAATACAAAGTAGCATAGCAAAAAATGTATTTGGTGAAACGCAGCAAATGCACAAGAGTTAATCCCAAATATAAAATTGTAAATACTTTCAGAGATCACCTATACCCCCGACAAAAATGTCTTCATAAATAAACTGAATACCTGTCTAAACCAGACACTTTTTATGCCTGTAATATCAATTCATAAATAAACTGAACACCTGTCTAAACCAGACACTTTTTTCAGCCTGTAATATCAATTTATAAATAAACTGAACACCTGTCAAAACAAGACACTTTTTCAGCCTGTAATATCAATTCATAAACTGAACACCTGTCTAAACCAGTTTTAAAGTTCAAAAGGGGTTCGGTTTAGACGGGTTTTGCTCTAACTTATGAATCAACGAAACTAAATGGCTGTTACTTCATGGTACAAGATCATGGTTGATACTTGATATAAATTGATTTTTTTTTCTATCATTAAAAGTACATAAGTACATGAACATGCAAAGATCAATGACTTTCCGGAAACAGAATATGTTATCTGAGTACATATTTATGTAAGAATCAGACAGGAAATGTTCCCTGTGCAGAGGAGATCATTGAATCATAACGGTACAAGTGCAAGAAAATAATATTTGATATACTATAAATTGAAAAATTGCGTTTTCAGTCGACGGAAAGGCAGACTTTGCGCGCATATGCATGTGACTTTGTTCTCATTTTTGTTCATTTTATAGTTGGCGTGTTTTCTTAGAGAATGTAGTAAAATCACAAACACACCATCCGTAGGTTTTTTATACTTGTAATCAGTTAAACATCTCACCTTCGTAAATACGGGGTTTGGGCTGTCAATTTGTAAATTCTATCTTTCGAAACGGTTTTAATCTTCTCTAGTCGTTCCCTTGGTTTTTTGAAAAACACGTAAATCCAAATCATCAAAACAGCAAGGTCTAACGCAACGACGTCGACCCGTTCCGGATGGATAGCAATGGCAGTAACCACGTAGCACAGATAGAATAAGGGGACTCCGAACTTTAAAGCTGTTTTGATGAATTTGATTGAAATTCGAGAACGGGTATCGGCATCTTTCAGACAGTTGTCATAGAAACTTTTATCTTGCATCAGCTTTTGTATATCTTCTGTCGTTGTACTTTCCTGTTCAGGTTTAAAAGTCAGTGAGTTAATAGAATTATTACATTTTTCGGCAAGCTCCGAATATGGCGCTGGAAAGCCTTGTTCTTTCTCACTCATTTCGTTATCAGTGCAATCTTCCACTTGTACCTTGGTTGTTGCGTCTTCCAAAGGTGTACGACTGCCATTTTCTGGTACAACCCCCTTTTGTCCAGTGTCACTACCTATTGTTTTCATACACACCAGTGTAACAGGCTCCGTTTTTGGAAGTAATGTCATATTGACATCGATGTTCCTGTTAAAAATATGAAAACAAACTATACATGTTATCGTATTCACGTACAAACTATATCTGAAAAGTTCATTACATCGAATGTACATATAATTTATTCAGTATTTTATTAAGATTCTTAGAAGGCTCCCCTTAAAACACAAAAATTAAACTCAATCACTTGTAACCACTAATATCAACTTGAAGCATTTCTTCCTCTTTCCATGATGAGTTGAAGGAATATTAGTACTATAAATCTTTTCAAAACAGGAAACCTCACCCTTTGAGATACATGTACTTCACATTTTAAGTTTACAAGTTCAATATTTTTATCTAGGAAACGATTCTTTTTTTTCATTCGAATTTTTTATGCATTATTTTGCATTTAAACGTTTCTAAAGAAATATTTTGGTATTTTTTATCATTTTCCACGTGTATTTTTTCCCTTTTCTTTCAAACTGTATCGTCTACGATGTAGGTGTCTGCTCTGCACTCAATAGAGACTTCCACTAATTTTACATAACCCTCAACTGAGTTAAAAGAGGGACCCAGGCTTTTACATATAATAGCTCGTCTTTGTCCTAATTTTGCATGAAATTAGCGAACTTTTTAAATAGAAGCCGCCCCGTGCAGGTCCGGGTGTTAAAAGAATAGGCCTGCAGCAGCGGTAAGCTTGTCGTAAAAGGCGACTGAATAGTGCTCAGAACCCTAGCCGGGGGCTAGGACGCTCTGCCTACAGAGCAACTGGGATGTGTGCCCCAGGTGGTGGAATGGGGTACCCCTGGCGTGTTATATGCTGGGGTTGTCAGGCTATAATATGGAAAACCTGACCGCAAACCATAGTGGTGCACCGTGTTGGGAAAGATGCCACGTTCCTCGCACCTTAAAGAACCCTACTGTCGTATTCTCCAGAGTAGGAACCATAGGGCTCCGCCACAGGAGGCTAAATTGCCCGACCCTACCCACCTCTCCCTATTTCCAGTGGCAATCAAAATTTGTCGATCCTATTGTCCTTGTGTCCCATCCCTTTTTCATTTCATCATCATTTCATGTTCATTTTATCATCAATTTCATGTTTATCGTCTGAATATAGCTGAAATATTGCTGCTCGGACGTTAAACCCCAACAAACAAACATAAATAGAAGCCAAGGGGGTTCCAAAACCCGGTACCACCGGCTTCGCCCGTGCTACAGTAAATTAAAATTAAAGATACATGTTTTAGAATAGATAATAAATCAAGCTTGTTTTCAGTTATAGGCTAGAGCGCTCGAATAATCAACCAGAATATCGTCTTGTCTGTGTTTTATATACTTAATATATTTTAATATAATTTATATAATTATATTCTTTACCTTAAATTACTGAAGTGAAGAGTTGGATAATTGCCATATCTTAAAAGGTTTTGTAGTCAATTTCTTAATTTCTCATAATTTTTATGAAGCACGGGTAATATTTTATTGATCATGCGCAGAAACTAAAATGCACATAAAGTCAAATAACTTTTTTTTAAACGTCGCTCGATATTATATTTCAAAACTTGATACATGTTCATTGTACAAAGTAATTTTTTTTACACTTTTTTTCTTTTTGGAGATTCGTTTCATTTCCTATAATTTATATATATACACGTCTGTTTGTCTAATGGCCCAACTTCCTATATGTTCGTCCAAAAGTGCTGCAGAATCCTTGTTTTCAAAACTCTTTCCTTTGGATACTTAATTGTAGATTATTGGGGTATTGTGTTAATAATTTCTGGGAAATGGTCTATCAAAATTGGATGTTAAGGGAAGGAAAACAAGCAAGAATATTGCAGCGAAGTAGGACTCAGTGGGAGATCCAGGGGGCGGCGGCCCGCCGCCCCTTAAAATTGTTGATACCATCAGAATGCAGGATTTGAGGTTTAATATTTCTAAATTTTCTTGGGGGCATGCCCCCCACAAAAAAAGGATCACTTCGTGATCCTCACAAGTGAACACGTGAAGATTTTTTTTGGGGGGACCCCCTTGCCTAAAACTCTGGATCCGCTACTGGGACTCCGTCGTTGAATTATTCTTGTTCGGTGTTGGTCAGATAATTCACACTCGTTACCGTTGAAAATCGCACTTTTTTTTTCTTTTTTAATGTTATTTTTTATTGATTCCGGTAACTATAAGATCATTATTGTGAATCACCGGCCATTTCCGCTTCTTTAAAATAATCGTAGGTGTAAATCTTGATACAATACTTCACGCCCTAAAAGTAACGAGTTGCGGACCTGAGTTATTTTTTTATAATTTGATGACACTAATACACTATAAGAAGGGTGAGAGAATTTTTAGAAATACATTTGGACAAATTCTAAATAACAACTTGATGGTCTTCAGTATATTAAAAATACATATCGTCTGCAGTTGAGGGTTCAACTTTTATATATATTTGATTCTGGTAATATCATAACATAAATAAGAAATATTTAAAAACTGTTGGAAAGTAAATATACAGCTGAAAAAATAAAGGACAACTAATTAACAATCAAAAGTTTTCAATTCAGTAGAAATCTCTTTTAATGAACGCATGGCCATGAGAATTTCATTCGTTCCGATAAACATATTTGGCGCGTAGTATTTTGTTTTCATATACATGTAATTCCATTAAAGTTCGATCTCTTTCCAGTGACCATTGTTTCAACATCAGATATCTCTAAAGATAGAATAAAAATATTAAATAAAAAAACAATAACCTGGAGCCTCTTTTTTCTGTAGCCCATTGTAATAAAATCTCTGGATCAGCCGCTTTTTTTACGCGACGGATAGGTCTAGTATCATTCTTTTGATATTATCTGTAACCATACCATATGGTGTAAATAAAAGTTTTTCCGCTTACATATTTGTACATAAAATACAATCACATCAAACAACATCCCATTTGACCCTTTGTACAAGTTTGGTGAAAAGTCGTTGTATTGTCAAAGGAGAGAAATGATCGTTTACTTAACAGATCGGAAGTATACATGTATGTCAAGTATTACAGATTTATTGTTAACGGAACAATTTAATGACCGTGACTAAAACTGCTGTTACTTTTTCGACAGTATCAGCAAAACTGCAACTTTTACAAACAAATCAAATTAAAAAAAATACCATATGCAAAGGATATGTAGTAATGCAGCTTTTTTAACACCTCCCCCCACCCGTGTAATACTTAAGAAATGATATTTTTAATTCATTTATAAATGAACGACCCAATTCAGTACTTTTTAAGTAGGGCCGCTTAACATTTTCAAACGAATTGTCTACATGTATCACTACCTAGTCGTATGAAGTTGGCCAATGGGCAGTGGTTGTGGGAGTCAAATGTAAATATTGGGGGCCACAGGTACATGTACGTTAACATGTGTGCGGAAGATGATGAAAAAAAGGCTGAATACTGAATACAGCAAGTGATGCATAGTGTAACAATTTATTTAGTGTGTACCACATGATTGAGGTTAATATTTCTTCGTAGACCGAAAAAATATCACAGTCATTCCTTAAATGTAAAAAAATACACTGTTTTCCAATAATTAAAGGTATTGACGAGAAAGGTGATTTATTCACTGTTATAATATAATGTAACCATGCATTAATTTTGTACAAAAATGTCTTGCCTGTGTCACTGTTAAGAAATATGTTCTCACCTCCTACATGCACAATTTATTGCAAAGAAATTTACGTTTCGGTTTTAATTACTTCTCTACGGGTTAACCATAACTTTCCAGAACAAGTTCTTTTACAAGGGATGCCAGAGAAGACGACTGCTGAAGCAAGTATATGGCGAGAAATGTGTGTCATAATTCAATATTCATGCCATTACATATATAAATATAAATATGCGTATGTATTATTATTTCTGCATACTAGTACGCGTAATTCTATATATGCAATCGGGTAATAAATTCTACATATGCACAATTGTATTTATGCAATCGCGTAATTAATTCTGCATAAAAATTATGTGCAATTGCATTTATGCAATTTCGTAATTAACTCTGCATATGCGTAATTCTATTCATGAAATCAAATGCAAAATTAATTAACCGATTGTATAAATATAATTTCACATATGCAGAAATAATTACGCGATTGCACATTTTAATAACTGACCTGCAGTGCGCCCAAATCTGCACATTTGCCCACAGGAACGTGGGGTCATTAGTTAAATCCATAAAATGAACAAAAATTGTACTAAAATGCTGCTTTAATTTTTTTTCATTTTACTATACTCGGCTATACACTAAAAAACCACGTGTTTTATTATTTTTTTTTGCATGGGTATGGATTGTTAAATGACAAAAATAGTTATAACAGCATTTTAGTACAATTTTAGCCCATTTTATGGATCTAACTCATGACCCCACGTCCTTGGGCATTTATCTAACTCCTACAACAACTGCCCATTGTCAACCTTCCCATCCAAAATAATTTAAAATACAATTCGTTAAACTGCCACGCACCACAATATTTCTTACCGTACTCAATATTGACCTTCTCATGTGGGAGAAAGACGGTACATGCGCAGGAACTCCAATACATATCAATAATAATTGTTGGAATAGTATTCATTTGGAGAAATACTATCCATGTGTAGAAGGATGGTATTTCTCCCAATGGATATATTATTTCCACAATACTCATTGATATAACATTGAATGCCTGTGGTACATTTGCATGTTCACAAGAAAATTTTAAGATAATAAAATCATGTCGCGTATTGATAAAAGATATTAAATATAAATACTTAAATGCTTTTAAGTCACTTGTCTTAAGTCTACAAATGTCCATGCTTACGAGTACCTTTCTTCAGCGTCTTTTGATGTGTTTATTGGCTTCCTGTGTGTAGTTGTGTAAAACTTGTAGATGCCTGATAAGATTGTGAAAATGTAAAAATGTGTAATCTTCAACCAGAGACATTTAAATTTTTTTTTATATAAGTTCACACTTGCTTTTAAAAAATTACCAATGGAAGCTTATTGTGCAAACAACATCATATGGACGAATCAAAAAAAAAAAGGTTAGGGGTGAATGACGTGAGTTTAGCCCTACAGCGTAGCTATTACGTCGACTGGACTGAAATGTCACCTTTTTGAAGTGGTATATATACACATTCTAACTCTGAGGTTAGGGGCGAGTACATAACCAGCACTAACTCTTGTTACGGGTTCGTTTTGTGTGTATTGTTTTTCATTGTTTTTGACCCGTAAACATAGCCTTTAATATTGTGTCACATGGTACGAGTAATATTTTCAACTCAGTTTGCACTGATCTTTAATAGTCACTAGAATACATACAGGTTATTACAATCCATCTTGTAACATCCGAAGACAATTTCAATTATAAAAGTCCAGACAATTTCTATGCAACTGATTTGTTCGAAAGCTAACCTCTCACTGCCCTCCGGTCTTACTCTTCATTCTTATACTTTAACGGAACTCTTAATGTGAAATAGCAGATGTTTGGCATCTTTAGAAAGATACATTAACAACATTGACCTTGTAAATGACAATGTCACATCACTCCCGGCTTTTCGAAATTCGTTTTCACTCGAATTACATAAAACCAATTCAAGTTAAATTGAAACAAAAATCTTGAATGAAAATTAAAGAAGCTAACCATTTTTTACTGTTAAAAAGAAACTAAAAAATGTGGCTATACAAAAATTATGCCATGTAATTCTCAATATTTTTGTCGTGAAAGGTTGAAATGTAATTGATCTAGATTTGACTGCAAAATCTGCTATTCCAAAATCAGCTTCATACAATACTGATAGTTATTCACATATGAGGCATATATCAAACTAAAAAAAAAATGGAAAAATATACACGAAATACTTCATATCATCACATACAAACAGTAGATCGGCAATACATGGCCGTAACTAAGTTTATTGAAAACAAACAAATTGAAAGCGTCACACTTCATCATGAAATTATCAACAGGGCTGTTAACTGACCATCGAAAATTTTTACTACACGCTTCTAATTCTCTCATATAATTCTTATCAAACAAGATCATCAGATTGACCACCTCAATCATTTAGTCAACTTATAGCATGTGCACTAGTGCTATTTACGTTACAACAAAACACGCCCACTAATATCAGAATCAAATGCGTGAAGTAGCAAACGAAAAAAAAATGCATACGAAGAACATCAAATATATACGCTTAGAAACCACAGAAAGAAAGAAGAAAGAAAGAAAGAAAGAAAGAAAGAGAAAAAAAAAACAAACAAACATTTTCATTTCATCAGTCGACTGCTTTAACTATGAAATTGTCTCCCTTTGCAGTTTAAGCGTTTCCCTCATATCGTTTGAAGCATTGTCTTTTCCGAATTACGGGAAAGCAGTTGATGATTCCTGTGCAAGTCGGGTTGCTTGAATAGCTTCCTGAAGGTTATTTGGATTTCTTTGAATAACGAACAATCTAATTGTTGCGTTCAGACCTCTAATGAATGCCGTTGCTGTCTCTGTCAGTTTTTCTCTAACGATTCTTTGGCATCCTCGCATGGATTTCCCGCGAAAGGACTCATTGGAATGTTAGATGCACTATTTTCTTTCTTAGAATTAATATGCATTACATCTGTCATTTTATTCAATACCAAAAATTCATCAAGTTCTGATTTCGGGTCGGCAGCGGAAGCGGTAGCACAACTGCCGTCCGCGTTTCGATCGTCACTGCAATCATTATTAATTCAATCATTTATATTTCTTAAGTTAAACATAATTGTCCCAATATTCCATTGAAGCCTCGGATCCTCCACCAACTCTTAATGCATAAATTTGTGAAAAATCAGAATTTACAATGAAGTAAAAAAGAAATGATACGCGTTTTCTGATTTTTTAGTAGACTAAAGTCGTTACTGAACCTCTTGGGTTGGGGAGGGGTACACTGAAAGTCTTTTGCAGGGGTGTTTGGATTGCAGTCCTGAATACCGACCCCTTCGCAGACAATTTGTACGGTAAAATTGAAACCCTATTGCAGACCAATATTCAAAAATCCTATATCCCTATTTAAATTTACCCTATAACTGGGTTAACAAAACTGAAGAGTCATTATACAATATTTATAATTTGAACGATGCATGTTAATACAAACGATTCAAAAGCACAAATTTAAGCATATTACACAGGTCGGGTATTCTACTATATCAGGAGTACACGTGTAGGGGGTGACTTTGAATGACTTACCAATCAATGAGATACCTTAATACGTCATTATTGCATGATTGCTATAAGTTGTTCTTGCGTTTCTGATATCATTTCAATTGATATCTCCGCCTCAAGACTTTCATTGTTGTCTTCTTTTTGACACAGAATATTAAAAGTATTGCTCCACTTCCGAGGCATTTTTATCTGCGCTTACAGAGTGTACAGTCCTTGCTTATATCTAGTGAAAATATGAATCCTTGATGATCGTTTTTTTCCTCACATTTCGCATTGGAGGTCCTGAAACTTTCTTTACATTATTCGCATTGCATATTAAAAAAACGTCTTGCTGTTTCCTTTCTTTAATATTACTTCCCTTTTCCACTTACTGATTTTTATGCTTTCTTAATTCGTTGTCCCTTTGCTATGCTTTCGTGCCATCCGTTAGCTACCCGTTTTTTTTTTCAACGTTTAGATCGCTACGTATCGTATTCGTTCTTCGTTTTTTAAAATACTGTTCTGAATGCCCTTTAGTAGTTGCATATTCGTTTTAAAGCGCGTTCAAAACATCAATTTTTCATCTGACATTTGATTGACAGGTGAATATCATTTTTTTTCAGTTCGTCAACTAGCAGATTAAATACTGGTACATATATGATGTACTATGTTTTGGCACAAATCGACTTATAAAATGGTGAATGACAGTCGGGCGGACACTCAAATCCCCCTTCCTTAAAACTCCGCCACGCATATCATAGTTTTATTTATAATAATCATTGCCGTTGATGTAAGAGGCACATAGGCGGTTAATGTACACGTATATAAATGTATATGTAGGATAGTATTTAGGGATAGCATCGCAGTTTAATTGATTTTGTCGGGTTGATCGAACGCACCCCTCTCTTGAATGTCATTTAAGGATAAATCCCCCTCTGTTGGATAGTATTAAGTGATATCTTAACACTTATTCAAAATTCAGAGCTGCATGTATCAAGTTTGAATTGGGTGTCAATATTTGCCCCGTCTGTCATGCTGGGTTCTAGCGTCTGTCATGCAGGGTTCTTCTTCTGTTGGTGTACCTAGCTGCATTTTATATTTTTGTAATAATTTTGTGTAAGTTCTTTCTTTTGCTCAAATCTACAAAAGACCGAACTACATCTTTGATTATATATCGTAGTATCCAATGATTCATTATCAATTTCTTGAAATGATTGAAAGCTGCATTCACTAATAGGTACTTATTGTTTTCTGTTAAAAAATGTACTATCTTGTAATAAATCATTTCTGCATTTCTGTATCTCTTAGATAAGTTTTTGAAGGCATCAATCATTCTACTCGGCTAATTATGTTCCCAAAACGTAGTGGGAAACTTATTGGTTCCGTTCTAAATGTACATGGTATACATTTGTCGGCAGAACTCCTCTGACACGGATGAACGAATTTAAACCGAACTTAGCACAGAAATAGGGCAACATATGTAGATTTGCCCAAACATTTTGAAATTTCAAACATGGCGCCGTTTAAAGACGAAACAAATCATCAAAAAGGGAGAAAAAAAAGTAAACTTGAAATTGGTCAACACATATAAGGGCTACCGGTCGGCATTTTTTCAAATGGCCGCCGTGCATTCCAAGATGACTGCCTGTCGAAAATGGTTTAAACATCTTAAACAAATTCCTGGAGTCGTGGAAACTGTTTTTGGTCTCCTGTGCCATTGGGAATGTTTGGGGAACATATGTGTTGGTGTTCAACGCTATAAATACTAATTTTCGTTGTATTTCTGGAAGTTACTAATTATAAATTCGCCTTCTATAAAGCCTTTAAATACAATATTTGTTGTGAGATTGAAGGTCATTTCTTTGTATGTATATGTTTTCACACTTGAAAGAAATATATATTTTATGATGTTTACAAAATGCTGGAATTTTTAATCGATAACATATTTGTCCAGTGTGGTGGACGTGTTTTTCAACAAACGGTCGGCCTTCCAGTGGGAACAAATTGTGCTCCTTTACTTGTTGACCTTTTCCTTCACTCTTATGAGGCTGACTTTATAGCTGATCTGATCCGAAAGAAAGAATATCGTTTAGCTAGATCCTTTAATCTCAGTTTCCGCTATATAGATGACGTATTATCTTTAAAGATTTTAAATTAAACAATCCTAATTTCGGGGATTTGATACATCGCATCTACTCCAAAGAACTTGAGATAAAGGATACTACAGACACTGTGAAGTCAGCTTCATATCTTGACCTACACTTAGAAATCGATGGTAAAGGAAAACTATTGACCAAACTTTACGACAAACGTGATGACTTTTCATTCAAAATTGTCAACTTCCTTTCATCTGTGCCTGTGGCAACATCCCTTCAGCACCTGCGTATAGAGTGTTCATATCACAACTCATACGTCATGCCAGAGCTTGCCGAAACTATGCAAACATTTTGTATCGTGCTAGAACTCTAATAGGCTTCTGGAACAGGGTTATGTTGCTACAAGATTGAAGTCATCACTACAGAAGTTTTATGGTCGTCATCATGAACTCGTGGATCGTTATGGTGTATTCATCCCATGGATCCGGAAACGGTAAAAAAAATGCCGGTCATTGACCGACAAATTTTGCAAATGTCAGACGACAATTTTCCAATATTGGACATAAAAAAATTGTCAACCCTTATAAATTACAGTCTGCGTTGTTTTATTAGTGTATAAACATCCTGTCTACCAGTCTCCTAATTGTTTATTGGAAATTAATTGACCGTGTGTCAATTTTAGCCTATGTGCAGCCACCTGTGATTGTGATTTACCTTGACTGATTAGCTGATTGCATAACTGAATTAACGGTACGCGGTGCAGCCCCATTGCCAATACGAATTAATTGAAGTAATCTTCATACATTTATTAATTAAGAAAAAAGATTGATCCACCATTTTCCCGCCGATCTTTCAGAGGTAACGAAAGCACATGGAACTGAAACTACGAATCAGTCGTACATGTAGTTTGTAATTATTAATTCGTCGATTGAATCGTTTTAACACGGAAGTCAACAGACCATTTAAATCAATACACAAAATGTGTTCGATTTTCTTTTATAAATAATCAACGTTTTTTTTTACATCACTCGGAAGTTTTCGGCTGTTTCCCTAAGTGATGAAAAAGTCCCAGAGATACGATGTTTTGTTTACTTTTAGAAAGTCCACCTGTACTCGAAACCAAACTCGTTCACTCGCGATGATATTTTGTAAAAGACAGAGTATGTGATGAAATAACACTTTCCAATATTCACCTTAAAATAACAACATACAAAGTTTATTTTCGATCTGAACATGTAAACTGACAAAAAACGTCAGCTGAAGTTTGATAAAATGTCCGGCATGGGCTGTCAAAATTTCCGGACCCTTGATCCATCTGCACCATGAAAACTGATTTATTCAACGGGTCATAGTTTTCCTTTCCTCGTTTGTCTACCCCGGACTTGACTTTTTTATGAGCAACTCGGTGGGTGTTTCTAGAAAAAAACAGAGGACGCTTACCCCACCGGTGCACCTCGTCCATGCTCCCAGTTTTCAGTGAAGTCCGAGTTGCTCATTTGCTTTTGTTACTCTGTATGTATGATTTTAGTTACTTTATGTTCTTTGTTGTGTATGTCTGTTTTCCATGTCTGGTCTTTGTCCCTGGATTACATTCTTTTGATTACCGCTATATAACCTCGGTTCCCTTGATTACTCTTTCATAAAACAAGGGTATCCATGACCGACAAGTACAGCTGACCGAAAAGCTATATCTTTTTCCAGTCCCTGCTATCTCACCCTGGAGTACATATCAACCGATATGATGGATTAAGATTTGTTTAAAATGAAACAGTTGAAATAATCTATCTTGTAGGCCTCTTGAATCAGGTCCGTGAAATTTTTGACAACTCACGATAAATGTCACTAAAAAATCAGGAATTCGGAATACTAATATGTAAAACAGAACCAATCTAAGGCCATCTTATGAAGATAAACCAGATCCCGAGGTATAACAAAGTCCCATCCTCCCAAGACAGGGTTTTGAGACCACCTTCTCTCCCTCAAACGGAGCGAAGGTGGACTCAAAACCCCGACTTAGGAAGGAAGAAAAATTACCCTTACGTTCTACTATTTCAGCTAAATGGGTTGCATTCCTTCACCTTACTTTTTACTTAAAAAGATTCATACATCGGCAAGATGTTTCAATGTACAGACAGGACGGTGACGTGTAACCATATCCAATGAATACAGAGCAGTCCGGTTTGTTGGCGCTCTTAAAGTCTATCGATTACAATTAAAACATTAAATACAAAACTTTTCAATTGAATCAATAATCATGTAATATTTAAGCATTGATCTTCGAATCAGAATCGTCAAATTTCGCATTCTTTACTCTAAATAATGAATAACTGCTTCAAAAACCAACACGACCTGAACCCGAATAATTCAAACGTTATATTCCACTCACTATCGATCGCTACATCCTCGCGAGTCGGAGAATCGATGACGGTGAGGACTTGAATTTTTCGAGTTAACACGACCTCCATTTTTGTAAACACCGGCATATCCGGTGTCATGGCGCATGCTCAAAAGAAACGTCTAGCGAGATGAATAAAGGAAAGATTTCACCAAGCGTGAACTGCAATAAAATTTCAGATTGCTAAGAAGTTAATAGGCAAAAAAATCTTACTTCAGTGAACTGATTTACTAATATTCTGTTGTAAAACATATCAACAACATATTTTCCATTAAAATATAAGGCAAATCAATTAAATGTTCAAATACACATTTAAAGTCTTAAAATTTTAACAATCATCCTGTCACTTCACAAATCTACTTGCTTCCTTTGGATTCACAGTTTTTACAAAGAAACTTGTCATTTTCTGATACACTGGTGACGGGAGAACAATATTTGAGATGAACCCAACCGTCACAATTGTCATATTGTGCCCACCCAACAATACTTAATGATTTTTTCAAGTTTAACCCAGGCGGTTGACATTTTCCACAAATGCAGCAAGTGCCATCGTCATCAAAGATAATGTCAGTTTCATCCTCAACCTTTTTACTTTTCTTCTTTAGTTGTCTCCCTTTGCCCTTGCTTGATGCCTTACTTTTACCTTTGAACTTCGGTGCTGTTGCGGTGACATTTGTGGTTGAACCAAGAATACTCTGACTTCGAGAGTTCTCATTTGAATCAATGTTCATGTCAGAGGTTTTGGAATATGGAGTTTGAAACTTTACTTTTTTTATGTGGAGGTTCTACATCTTTGTCCTTTTTACTTGAAGTTTCCTTCTGTTGAGTACTTTTCTCAGATTCCTTTTCTTGTATATTAAACACAAAAACAAAAACAAAAAAACAAACAAAATACAAAAAACAAAAAACAAAAAACGCGGGTCGATAAAGAACTCGTCCCTCCGTTTATCGTATGCAGACGTATCCCGATCAACAAAGGACTCACCATAACAAATATGAGGCAACACTGATCGCTATTAAAAAAATTGAAGTCTTAACGCTCCCAAAGTTTGAAAGAATGAGGTAACTGTTACGTAGTTCAGATTTGATCCCCCAATTGCAAAGAAGCTGTACTATGATATCAGTTCCAAGATTAGTGGGGCAAAAAATGTCGGTATGTTCGTAAATTGTAACTGTTTAAAATATAACGCTTGTACAAATAAAAAAATGTTCATTTGTGTACGTCTGCATGGATTTCTCAATTTTATTTAACTTTGACAAGTGAGCCGACACTTTGAACATTATGCAAAAAAGTTTTTTCTATCGGTTTCTTTTCAAAAGTATGCCGATACTTTTTAAAAGTAAGCTGATACTTTTAAAAAGTTAGCCGACAGTTTTGAAAAGTAAGCCTATTATTGTTGAAAGTAATCCGATAGAAATATTCCTTTTATGATATTGATCCCATTGACATCATAGATTATTTACCGAAATTCAAGGTAGGCCTTTTATGAAATTCTAAACTACTGACTGAAGCCTCATAACTTGTAAAAAGTTGCACTCTATAGAACTAATCGGTGTTGGATGTGGTTACCCTTTTCGATGTTTTAAGTTTTTGACATTTATTCCCGGATATAGATCTCACTATATATTATATTCTTACCTTTAAAATCGAACATTTCATCGTGTTATCTTCATCTTGGTTATATATGTGTGAATTATGTGTAATCATACATGTGTAACAAAACTGCAAGGTAAGGTGTGACATGATGTAACACCTTTATTTGTAAAGAATGAGTAACTATTCACTTGCTTCATTATTTACAAGATTTTGACAAAAATTATACAGATATGTATACATGCTGTATTTGCCAGACGTCTTCATCTAAGCTTAACTATTGTGCGACTCGATCTATTTCTAAATCACATTTTCAGAAAAAAAGTATCAAAATTAACAAGTACGAAATATTAATTGTTTCACTTTATTGTCTTTCACTTCTACTCCATCTGTCATCCATGATTTATAAAGAAACAGGTTGTTATAATATTAGCGGTTTTTTTTATACTTCAGTACTTGTTTTTGTCAAGTATTACAGTAATTTTGCTGTTTCATTTTAGATAACTACTTCCCCTCCCGGTGAAATAGTTTTGACTATTTTTCCTCTACGGTAAATTTCACAATCAAATTTCCCAGACTCATTTTGTCTCATTCACTTCATTGGTTTATAAAAATCGAACGACGTCATGGGAGAGAACTCAGAAGTTTTTCAGTATAATAAAACATTTATTAACTGGATGTGAGGATAATCGCAGTTTTATTGTCCCCCCTGTACTATTGTACCTCGAGTACAATAAAACTGCCATTACCCTCCCCCAGTCAGTAAGTGTACATATAAATAATACGTTCGTCGGATTTAACGCATCTAATGCATAAGGCAGAACGAAACAAGTCTTGTATCTTTCTACCAGTAAGGAAGGGAGTAATCAAAGGAACCAAGGTTATAGCGGTAATCAAAAGAATGTAATCCAGGGATAAAGACCAGACATGGAAAACAGACATACACAACAAAGAACATAAAGCAACTAAAATCATACATACAAAGTAACAAAAACAAATGAGCAACTCGGACTCCACTAAAACTGGGAGCATTACCCAGGGCACCGGTAGGGTAAGCGTCCTCTGCTTTTCTATAAACACCCACCCAGTTGCTCATAAAAAGTCAAGTCCGCGGTAGACGAAAGAGGAAAGGAAAACTATTACACTTTGAACAAATCAGTTTTCATGGCGCAGGTGGATACACCGTAGTGATGACTTCAATCTTGTAGCAACATAACCCTGTTCTAGAAGCCCATTTGTTTGAATTCTATCGTGATACAAAAAGTCAGCGTAGTTTCGACAAGCTCTGGTATAACGTATGAGCTGTGATATGAACACTCCACACGCAGGTGCTGAAGGGATGTTGCCACAAATGAAAGGGAAGTTGACAATGCTGAATGAAAAGTCATCGCGTTTGTCGTAAAGTTTCGTACAGTTTTCCTTTACCGTCGATTTTTAAGTGTAGGTCAAGATACGAGGCTGACCTCGCACTTTATCTCAAGTTCTTTGGGGGTAGAGGCGATGTATCAAATCCCCGAAATTAGGATTGTTTAAAGATAATACTTGATCTATATAGCGGAAAATGAGATTAAAGGATCTAGCTGAACGATATTCTTTCTTTCGGATCAGATCAGCTATAAAGTTAGCCTCATAAGAGTGAAGGAATAGGTCAGAGGAGCACAATTTGCTCCAATTGGAATGCCGACCGTTTGTTGAAAAAAATGCGTCCACCACACTGGACAAATATGTTGTCGATTAAAAATTTCAGCATTTTGTAAACGTCTTCTCTGTATATTTGGAAGATGATTTGGAATTATTTCTCACAAAGTATGAGGAATCTCTACCAAGAACTATATATTTGTATCTAGGTGTACTATCTTTTTTTTTGAAAAAAAAACCAACGATGTATGATGTTTTTAAGTCGGGATTTTAACTGAGTATGGGGAATAGAAGTATACAGTGTTGAAAAATCATACTTTTTAATGCTATTATATTCTGATAAGTCTTGAACTGATTGTCTCCAAAAGATCTTTCGAATTTTTCAGCATCCACATTGAATTAATACCACTACGGTAGTAACAAGTGTTGTGATAGGATTGCAGACCCTCTGCAACAGTTGTGAGTATACATGTAGAAGTTTAAAGTTTAGAAAGAGGTTTGGTGGTAAATTTTGCAGATACTGCTATGTAACGTTGTTATGGATTCTTGTGGAGTTTAGAAATCCAGTATATACTAGTAGATGGTAAATCACCATCATCGTCCTTGGTAGAGGGGAGGTACATTTGTAACCGTAGGTAGGGAAAACATTTTACATTGAGCTAAAATGGAGAAACAATCTAGACTTGTGTTGGAGCCAAAATGGCCATAAAATGTTAGGCACAAAAAAACAAGGGTAGGCAGGGTGGCAGGAAACAGACATATTAAGTTGCGGGGCCTAATTTATAGTTATCAATTATTAATATTTTTATATAAATATTTACGTTCCAGTAATTACTTGCAGAACTTAAGTAAGTAGGCCATTTTTAACGTTCTTGCAACAAACATACCTCGTTTTAGGTAATTATCCTCAATTCACCTTAGTCTGCCTTGTATCTTGATCTTCATCTCTCGAAACAAACAATGAGGAGCGTAAACGACAAATGCCAGGGTATTATGAATTGATAACAATCAAAAGGGAAGGAAGCTTCCTTCCTTCCTTCCATGAAGACAGAATCAAAGTTTCTTTCAAGTGCTGTTTTAGTAATCATACATCATGTGGACAGACATACAGAAAGGCAGGTGTTGCATACATTCTAATTTTATTTAAAAGAGTAATCAAGGTTCTAGTCGAAATTAAAGGAGGTAATTCAGGGACAAAGACCAGACACAAGAAAGAACATAAATAACAAAAAAGAACAAAACAAAACACACATAAAAAGGAACAAAGTAAATGAGCAACTCTTACTCCACTATAAACTGAGAGCATGGACCAGGTGCACCGGCAGGGGAATAAAATAAGACACCAATATAGAAAAATGAAATATTTTATTTTTCACGATTTTTATGTTATGAAGACATTTAAATATAATAATAGCACTATTTTCGGTTGCACCAACTAATTCAGCAACACAACAATAGAAAATATAAAATTCATCAATCATTATGCATTAGTTCAGTCATGGAATATATTTCAAAATGTCTTAAGAACTGCTCGTTATTACAGCAAGGCAAAAATGACTGGTACTAATTCCAATACAAATCTAGACAGGCTACTGAAATGAATACTTTGTACCAATGTCTTATTTCATTACCACAAGAACACCTGTGTGATACGTTTGACATTGTCTGATGTCAATTTTAGTTTTACCACAAGTGTTTAGGCATCTTAATGTAGAGCAGATTTCTATATAGAGAGTTACTGAAATTACCAATATAATTAACCTACAGACTGTACCATTCATTAACCTACAGTCTGTACCATTCATTCTCAACTTGCTGTAATTCACTGATATAGTCACAAGGGCCAGTGAAGAAACTATCCTGACTTCCACTAGCAGGAAGGTCTGGTTTACTTTAGAAACAAGTTCAATATCTAAGTAGCTAAAATTTGCGTTGAAAACTATTGTTAAATTCATCAATTTATTTTGCTAACTTATTACATTATTAATGATACCATCTGTCAGCCATTTTTTCTAAAATCTGTACTATCTCAACAGGCACTACCTTCCTGGATTTTTAGTTGTAAATCCTCATGTTTTATGTAAATTACAATAAAATAGTTGAAGATTGATGTATACTCCTTCTTTTTCTTTAAGGAATGGAATTGAAAAAAATATAATCACATCAAATTGGGGCTAAAAAGAATGTGTAAACACTAATTTTGACATCTACTTAAAAGTAAAGAAGTATTACATGATATTTTATGCTGTAAGAATTCTAAATTCAAAAATTTTTCATGTGTGGATCCAGAGATCTTGAAAAGAGGGGGTTATTTCCTCATTTATGAACTTATCTCACAAAAAAATAACAATAAGGAGGGTGTTCAAGACTTTTATTTGCTCATTATTGCCATAATTTTCCAGGCAAATTGACATATTTTCCAACAAAAAGGAAAAGTTTCCATGCTATCACTTGTAAATTTTTACCTCAATTTTGCACAAAAATAAATCAACAAAACTTTCAAAAAAAGGAAAGGGGGTTCCACACTTTTGTTTGATCTTTTTTCCCTTAATAATTTTTTTCAACAAAAAGGAGCTGGTTACAAGCTATCATTTCCTCAATTTTGCACACAAATAAATAAATAGGCTGTCAATGTAGAAACCAGGCAATTCCTATGATATGGGTGGCACATGGTAAATTTCATCCCACTGAATATTTTTGTTCCATTGTTATGTTTATACCATATGCATGTCAAACAGCATAAATAAATTAACATAACTTTCCAACAAAAAGAAGGGGGTTCAAGGGCTATTATTTGTTCATTTAAGACCAAATTTTTAAATGCAAGGAACAACGAACTCCCCCCCCCCCAAAAAAAAAAAAAGAGGTCTGGAAACCCCAATCCCCACCCCCTGGATTCACCACTGCCTTTTCCTTTATCAAGTTTATGACAATGAAAAAGAGTCCAATCAATTTCTTTAACCCGGTCATTTTATATAATAAACTCTTTCACTGTTCTATACATTCTGCAAAGAGACTGTAGCCAAAAAATCACTCAAAAAGTTGGTTTTACAAATTTCCTGACTAATGTTGGTTCACAAATTTCCAGATCAAACTTGGTTCCCAAATTTTCTGATCAAACTTGGTTCCCAAATTTCTGATCAAACTTAGTTCCCAAATTTCCTGATCAAACTTGGTTTAAAAATTTCCTGATCAAAGTTGTTTTAAAAATTTCCTGACAAAAGTTGATTCACAGACTTCCTGTTCAGAATTTATAGCTCTATTTGTCAACCACTTCTAACTGTTCTTGATATTCTGTAAAGAGTCTCTGTAGCTGTAGATTTGAACCAATATTTGGTAAAATGCCCTGAAGTAGTTCTCTTTTCTTCATACCCTGAAATTGATATGAAATGATTAAAAGCTGGAATCTATAAGAAACAAGTGAATCGAAAATTAATAAATAAACCAAGCTAAAAAAAACACTAGAATTGGACAATCTAGGCACATAGTTTGTCAGGGGTATAAATTGCTTTCCCACATCGTAATCTTGTTTAATATTTTCTATAAGTTCAACAAAATTTTACTCAAAAGATTGGTAGCCCAGCTCAAAATCTAATAGCCATGGGCTACTGCTAATTTTTATTACTGTTCATGTGTTATTGAAGACAAATTTACAGTTCATTTGTCTTAGAAGTGTCATAGTATGAGAAAAAGTGAGTTGAAAAAATACAGTAGAATGACAATGCATTTCATATTATTTATACCTCACATTACTGATACTTTATAGAGAAATTAATGTCATTTCTGCATTTCAGATAACATTTTGAATAAGATTTCATTGAAAGACTTGAGAGTTTTTATGTTCTTACCATGATTCACCTATTGATTACTACAGAGAATACAACTTAAGGAGGTAGACCTAGGGTAAGGGACATAACTCTAGAAATCAGTGATATGTTTGTATCATATTCAATTTCACTCAAGCCTATCATACCTAGCTTTCATTTGAAATAGAAAGAAATCAGTCCAAGTTATTTTGATGCTTACATGAGATTGATGTAAAATGCTGAATACAAACATTCAAATGATTTGTAAGAGATGTGTCCTTTACCCAAGGTCTTCCTTCTTAAGTATCAAGAACCCTCAATCCTCTAGAAATATGCCTAACCAATGGCATAACATTCATGTGTTGAGTCAATTGAGCAAATATTGAAGTTTCTAATAAAGTTTAGAAATCTTAGCTTCAAATTGTCATTTTGTTAGAAAAATCTTGGCTCTTTGTGCGAAGACATTTATCCCATATCGACAGGTTTGAATTGGCGAGAAGACTGGGCAACAACAAATCTCAGTATGATGTTGGGTTGTCCTCGAAACATTTTTAATTACATGTATAGAATTTGTGGGCACATCTAACTGAAAATCAAAAGAACAAAAAACCAGAAAAACTGTTAAGAAACTGACCCCCCCTCCCAAGACGTCCTCCATAGAAACCATATAGACATATTTCAAAAGTCGTTTTGATGTCAAAGGAAAAATTATCATTTTATACAGTCTTGAATTCGTGGATCTGACAACTATACCAAACAAATGAATGGGAAATTTTTTTTGTTGGGAACCAAATTTCATGGTTTACTCAACACATGAAACCACAAAAATAGGTACCCCACAAACAATAATACTTTCACAGTACGTTTTTTGTAAGAGGTGCATTATGTTATCGTGTGATAAAGAATAGGTGATAGTTCCATTCAGCAGTTCGAGAAGAGTTGCAGATTAGGATTCAAGATGGACGAACAGACAGTACAATCAGTATATACCTTTCACTTTTCAAGCAGGTAGGTAAAAAAAAAAAAAAAAACCTTGAAAAAATATCTATATAACTCGTAATAATATTATGAATGCATTAGCCATTTCACCCTACAAGCTGTAAACTTGAGATAAAACTTACCAGGATGAAAGGATCCCATGATGAAGAGCCTTTAGACTTATAAACAGGTCCTAATAAATCATCACATACCTCACGAATTTTGGTTTCAAAACCTATAAATAAATTAACATTACTTTTAAAGTAACTTTTACATTCCAGATTTTCAACATTATGTGTTGTATTTGACATAACTATCTTGAACATTGTAATTCCCAACACTTCATAGCTTTGTATCTATACATGCAATCCATAATGCACATAATCTGCAGTGTAAATTTGTACTAATGGAAAACACTAGATTATCTTTTGTCTACTACAACTGCATTTTTGAACACAATGGTACAGCTAATTCAAGCTCTAAATCCAAGTTAAGGAGGCAGACCTAGGGTAAGGGACACAACTCATGAAAACAGTGATATGTTTGTATCACATTCAATTTCACTGAAGTCTTTCAAGCTTTCATTTGAAATAGACTGAAATCAGTCCAAGTTACTTGGCTGTTTACATGAGACTGATGTAAAATGCTGAATACAAACATTCTACTAATTTGTAAGAGTTGTGTCCCTTACCTTAGGTCTACCTCCTTAAAGAATGTATGAGTCATCATCAAAGGACTAATTTTTTTTAATAATACAAACAAAATAACACACATTTCTGAAATTGTTTACTGTTCAATAATTTACAGGTATGATTTCTTGTAATAATATTTGCTTTTTTTTTATGAAATTTACACCAAGAAACAAATTTCTTTCACCTACAAAAGCAGAACATGTAAATAAATAGTGATATTCATCTCTTAAATCACTATTCCAACACAGAATTACTTATGAATTCTTGTCTACTGTAATAAATACATGATCATGTGATTTCGATCTTTACTCTTGATTTCATCGAAAGCTATCAAGCTTTCATTTGAAACAGAATGAAATCAGTCCAAGTTACTTTGATGCTTACATGAGATTGATGTAAAATGATGAATACAGACATTCCAATGATTTGTAAGACATGTGGCCCTTACCCTAGGTCTACTTCCTTAAAGAAGAGAGAGAAACAAGGCACTGTTTGTGCTCACTTCTCCCATTTGTCTTTGACAGGGAGAAGTTTTGTGCTCATTTCTCCCATTCATCTTTGACAGGGAGTTCTTGTAATAGATTACATATTGACAAGAAAGTCAACAATGTTATTTTTCAAATTTTTTTAAACTTTCCTTGTCACCCATGTTTAGATTAGGCCCTAAATTATGACTTTATATTAATTCAAGCAGCGGGGAGATAGATTTAATATGATAACTTCCCCATTAACAATGATAAAAAATTAATTGCAAGCCTGGCACGACAGTTCTAATCTCTACAAACATCCCTACCTTCTTTAGCCAGATATCTGACATAGGTCTGTAACCAGAATTTATATTCTGATCCTGATTTTATGGATAAACTTGCTGCCATTTGAGTTTCTAGATGGTTGATGGTGGTGGTTTGCTGCAGGCCCTGATCAGCGGTGAACATCCGACTGCCCTGCATCCCTAGTCGGTTGTTGGATGATTCTAATGAAGCGAGGGGACCAGGTTTGTCCACCAGGACTGTTGGTGTACAACTGTTGTGGTCTGAACTGTGGTGTATTGGGTTCTGTTTATCATACAATAATACCCTGAAATAAATGTATATTCAGGGAGAATGTATGATGTCAACAAACAAAGCAGAAATTGACAAATTGAAAGTAAATATACAGCAAAAAAAAAATTGTAATAGTAAAACCCAAATTTGAAATAACGGAATTCCACTAAAAAGTGAGAAAAAAAACATCCCTGTATATAGTATTGTAGAATTTTCATCCTTATATGTGAAACTTATGCAAACCCAAAAACTTTTGCACTGAAGAATTTTTTCAATTTAGGCAAACGTTCTGTTAACACAGGTTCACAATACTTTTATTATGATATAAACGGACTTCAATGGGTGCCTGTTTCAGACATGTTTTTGGTTTATTTAGGGTTTGGTTTAGACAGGTTTTTTGGTTTATTCATGGTTTGGTTTAGACAGGTTTTTGGTTTCTTCACAGTTTGGTTCAAACATGTTTTTGGGTTCTTCACGGTTTGGTTCAGACATGTTTTTGGTTTATTCATGGTTTGGTATAGACATATTTTTGTTTAATTTAGGGTTTGGTTCAGGCATGTTTTTAGGATTATTCAGGGTTTGATTCAGGCATGTTTTCGGTTTATTTAGGGTTTGGTTGAGACATGTTTTGGTTTATTCAGGGTTTGGTTCAGACATGTTTTGGGGTTATTCAGGGTTTGGTTTAGACATGTTTTTGGTTTATTTAGGGTTTGGTTCAGACATGTTTTTGGTTTATTCAGGGTTTGGTTCAGACATGTTTTTGGTTTATTCAGGGTTTGGTTCAGACATGTTTTTGGGTTATTTATGGTTTGGTTCAGACATGTTTTTGGTTTATTCAGGGTTTGGTTCAGACATGTTTTTGGTTTATTTATGGTTTGGCTCAGACATGTTTTTGGGTTATTTGTGGTTTGGTTCAGACAGGTATTTGGTTCATTCATGGTTTGGTTCAGACATGTTTTTGGGTTATTCGTGGTTTGGTTCAGACAGGTTTTTGGGTTATTCGTGGTTTGGTTCAGACAGGTTTTTGGTTTATTCATGGTTTGGTTCAGACATGTTTTGGGGTTATTCATGGTTTGGTTTTGACATGTTTTTGGGTTATTCATGGTTTGGTTTAGACAGGTTTTTGGGTTATTCAGGGTTTGGTTCAGATATGTTTTCGTTTTATTTAGGGTTGGTTCAGACATGTTTTCGGTTTATTCAGGGTTTGGTTCAGTAATGTTTTCATTTTATTCAGGATTTGGTTCAGACAGGTTTTTGGTTTATTCAGGGTTTGGTTCAGACAGGTTTTTGGTTTATTCATGGTTTAGTTCAGATATGTTTTTGTTTTATTCAGGGTTTGGTTCAGACATGTTTTGGGTTTATTCAGTGTTTGGTTTGGACAGGATTCAGTGTATACCTTTTAAAATTTGGGCATTCATTGAACATATAGCGTTAACCCCACCAATTAAAGGTGAAAAACAGGAGATGGCAAAATGTTCAAAATGGTCTGACATAAAAAATACATTTTAGATCTTGCTTAAAATAAACTTTAACATGTATTTTACCATATTTAAAAATTGTGAAACCATCTGGGGATGGACAGACAGACACACACCTTTTTTTTTTGGGGGGGGGGGTATCATATAATACCTCCCCACTTAGTGAGGTGGGGTACAGAAAACTTATGAAGAATAAATCTTTGGCAAAATGACAATTTGTAAATATCAACATTATAAAAGATGTCACACATGTATTCATGATCTAATAAATGACATCATAATGACTGTAACTTTGGACCTCATAATGACTGTAACTTTGGACCTCGTAATGACTGTAACTTTGGACCTCATATAGACTCATTTATCCTTGAAAAAAGATCTACACTCCCAGCCCCAGAACCAATATAATCAAAGTAAATGTATAAATAGAAAGTTGATGTGGATCCAATATGAAATCTTAATTCCACAATAGGGCATCCCAATTAAAGTGTCTGTCAGAATATAAAGTGGCTGGGATAAGTAGCTGGAAAAAAAAATTGCACTGAAAGATGTGGATGATCAGATAAACAGAGAGACACCATGATCACTACATACCTCCCACAAAGCAGGAAGTATACATAAAAATTGTGTCGTATTTGATTAGAAAAATATTGTAAATCTTGTTATAAATTATTCTATATGTACCAAGACATTTTCAGTGTCAGAAGTAGTGACTTACCAACAGCCCAGGTCCTTAGAATAAGTGTAGGATTTCTGAGTAGATATGGTTATGGTAGGAGCTCCTTCTCCTGTCACAAAAGCTCGGACAATTTGATCATCACCTGTCAATAACAAACAGTATTTTTTTAAAACTATGAAATGAGAGTTCAGACATGTTTCACATTCATATATTATGCTAAACAGAAAAATAAACACCAAGACAACAGAAACATCTTTAAATTTTCAAACCTTCGGAAGTTGACACAAAGGCAAATATATTTTACAAGAAGTTTTGACCATGATCAAATAATCAAATAAATTGGTCTCAATAAATGAAGCTTAACATTCCTAGTCCTTACACTTAAGGCTAAAACAAATTAATTAGTGGATTTTCATTCCCCCATCCCTTAAAAAAATAACAAAAAATTTTTAAAAAAATTGGAAGGGGAATTTCAAAATCAGATTTTATTTGCGTCAATTTTTAGTGCTTAGGTACTACATGTATAAAACACAAATCTTTCATTCCTTGGTGACAAAAATGATGTTTCTTCTCTGAAACTGATGTGGCTATGGATTTAGAACATACCCATACTTTAAATAGGTAAAATTAGGCAACAAATATCTGGTAAGAAATATAAATAAAATTTCCTTCCCCCTGCCCCATAATTTCTGTCAAGGTTGGATGAAAATCTACCACTTAAGTTTATTTGGCCTAATTAAGAATTTTCACATTACCTGACATGACAGTTGTTAGAGATTGGTTCTTTATCACAGCCTTATATTTCAGGATATTCCTGTAAAAAAACACACGAAATTGCAGGTGTTGTCATGTTTACAGCTAGATGAAAAGGACCAGTTCCAATTTCAATATAAATCTTAATAGACTACTAAGTAGTTTAAATAGCTCTCTAGGCAGAAATCTGCCCTACATTATACCAAAGATCACACAGGTGTTCTGAAGTAGTTAAGTAGGACACATTGGTATAATGTAGGGCAGATTTCTACCTAGAGAGCTATTCAAATTACTCACTAGACTACATAAATTAGTACTGAAATTGGAACTGGTCTATTTCAACTAGCTGTAATATACCCCACTCCTTCCATACAGTGAAAAATGAGAAAGTCACAAGAAACAGGAAGTTACAGCAAGTTGAAATGGACTGATAAACAATTTGTTCAGTTTTCTGCAGATAAGTTAATAATTTGTGAATTGTCTAAAAAAAATCTTTCAATTAAGCTATCAGTTATTAAATTTGTAAAAAAATATCAAAGATTCATTTTACTTTAATTTTATTGTTACACTGCAATAAAAAAAAATCTTAACATGAACACTGATACAGAAACGAAAAATAATACTTTAGTTTTGCTTTTCACAATATTTATGGCAGGTGGGACAAAAATTGTAATAAAGCATGTCGAAAGAAGACGAGAGGGGGTCATATCTGAGAGTCTTATTTAACTTACCAAACAAAAAGATAACCCTTCTGAGTAATAGCCATCAGATAATGCCGACAGCTGGTTAGACGGGAAACTGAGGAATTGAGAACTATGGTTGGAAGTACCTTTCTACCACTACCAGAGAATACATGTATAGAGGAATCTTCACAAGCTGCACATACTAAACATCTGAAATAACAAGAAATCTGTGAGCAATTGCCCAATAACAGAGATGATTTTATGAGGTCTACAAACAAAGTGGAAATTGGCAAAATCGGAAGTTACATACAGTAAAAAAAAAGAATCGTAACGGTAAAATACGGATTTGAAATAGCAGAATTCCGAATTCCACAAAAATGCAGGGAAAAATCATCTCTGCAATAATGATACTCCAACACCCTAACTTAATATTTGGTAAAAATATAAATGAAGTCTTCAAACAGGAAGTTGTCACATTGCCAAAAACTGAAATCATATCTCATGATATGCCACAACTTTAAACAACTCTTGTCAATATATCAAGTCCCATTGACAAGTTAACAAGAATATGTATTTGCTGAGTAAAATGTTATGGAAAAAAGATTGATTGATGGACAAGTGTAAAACTAATATATGCTCCATTAATAATGACTTGACAGGTCAATAGTCTTAGAAGTAATAGAGGATGCAGCAAAGCATGTTCAAAATTACAATATAATGATATGGGGAAAGCGAGTTATCTCCAATAAACAATGAATGTCTTCCATATAGTTTATACCTCGAATTACTGACATTAAAAATAGAATTGAATGCTTTTTCTGCATTACAAATAACATTTTGAATAGGACTTCATAGAAAGACTTGTGTTTTTTTCCACCATGATTCACCTACTGCCTGATTCTTTTAATGTTACTGGAGAATTGCATTTAATTTCCTGAGCTTTTAACCAACTTTCTTGACAGTTAATTGAGGACTTTTTTATTATTCAAGTGTACCAATGATTTAAAACTTAGCATAGTCAAGGACTGTCCCCAAACCTGAAGGGGAACTTGAATCCCTGATTAGGATTAATGGTTAATCATTAATCTGAAAACATTACCTTCACATTGCAGAAAGATACAGATGTAAAACTAATTTCACATATCTATTTTGTCCTACAATACTTACTTGGTCCCTGTTATAGCCAGTATCTTGGTAGTAAACACCTGTTCCCATAGTAAGGTACCAGCAGAAAGACACCTCAGTTTATGTAAGGTAGTTACTCCAATCTTAATGTCGTTTTCGACCTCTAGTGATACAGCATCATTACCACCAGGCTTGCCACTTATCTATACAAAGAAAAACATTGATGTGAGTCTATAGATTGATTGATTGATTGTAATTATACATCTGATGGCAAATATTTCATGCATTTCAGAATGTCGAACTTTAATCAAATACAAACAAACCCTGTTTTGTATTACATGTAGTACCCCACACTGAGCTGCATTTTTAAAGGTGCTAGCTCATGGAAGCAACATCCAGCATTTAAAGATTTTCACTCAGATCCAGTCAATTGTCACTTTGTTCTTACATAGATCTGTTTGCTACTTTTAGACCAACCATGTTTCAGTTGTATTTTATGAAGATGAATAATAAAATCTTGAACTTTATGCCGTTTTAACATGGGTATTATGAGAGACTTACGATCCCTAAAGCATAACTTGCAGTCAAATTTCAAAGAAACCATGAAATCGTAATGGTAAACACCTCTGCTTACATGATGTGTTTTACACAAATTTTTAAATTTTTGATAGAACTCAATCAAAATACCTTCACACTTTGTGAAAGCATTGAAAACATGAACTTAAAATGAAATTTGTGCAATTTTCCTTGTGAAATTCCCTACACATGATTTTGATGTAAAAGCTTTCAAAATGATGTAAAAAAAATAATTTGCTGTATTCATGTGAAAACTGTAACAAATTATAGAAATAAATCAAAGAAAAAAACTTGAACTAATGAATGAATAACAGTTCCAGAGAAATAATAGGACCTACAGAGACTTAGTCAAGGTTAAGCAATGACAAACAGCCCCCCCCCACCCGAAAAAAAAAATACAATAAAAAGAGTCCATTAGAAAATCTTGATGCATCTTGCTTCTCTACTATTTATAGTGAATAAATAAGTTAAATCAATCAACTGGATTGATTGATTGACCTTGGTTTAACGTCCTATGCCAGCCATTTCATGCATTTCAGAACGAGAACGACTGACCAATTATACAGATCTGCATTGTAATAGTCTGTCATACAGAGCAGAATCTTTAATGTGCTAGCTCACTGCCCGCATTCTGACCCCGACACCACCAAGGCGGTCTGTTAAATCCAGTTTAGAATAAGTATGGTGAATACATCAAAGAGACAACCACACCAGGATATGTCAGCCAAAGGCCATCCATGAGTCTTAAATGAATGACAAGGAAACACTCATACCACGGGGAAGGCTGCAGCTGGTGACAAAACATCATTATACACAGGTGCAGCGAAATAGTTGCCTCATTATACTAAAGTAACAAAAAAATCCTGCAGATGAAAACCAAACAAGACATACAGAAGCTAGAAATATATTGTAGCTATAAAGAGCACAAACTATGTGATAAAGATACAGACAGACTGACTTAGCAAACAAATATCTCCTCTAAAAAGCAGGACAACACAGACAGAAAGGCACCAAAGTATCTTTATGTCTTCTTGTACTCACAGTTTTATTAAACGATTTCTCAGCAGTTGGTACAGTAAGTTTGAGATCAGATGATGCTGCCACAATTTTAACTGTTTCTCTCTCCACTGGAGGCTACAAGTATAAAAATAGCATACCATACTACTCTATGAATAGGGGTTTTAAAAGTTAGTGTTCTTTATTTCTCGTGTCTTCAGATTTAATGCAATATTTAAATCATATGTAACACATATAAACTTCAATCTGGCAAGTTTTTATTTATTTTTTCACAATTCCCCAAACCTTGCAAATATAAGAAACTTACATTTTACCATCTTAAGAGGAGAAATAATTTTACCATCTCAAGAAGAGAAATAATTTTATCATCTCAAGAGGAGAAATAATTTTACCATCTCAAAAGGAGAACTAATTTACACCACGCCTTACTGTAAGAGAAGCTATGCTTAATATGTAAAAAAAAAATATGCTTCAAAAATGTTCTAAGCTTTCATTGGCTCATATGTGTGATGGAGGGGCAGTCGGTGTCACTTGTTATAAATTTACGATCTGTAGCAAGGTAGAGGCAAAGTGCCTGAGCACCTCAACCCAACCACACATTCAATTCTGAGAAGAGACCTTAGAAACAATACAACAGTTCATGATAGTTGAGGTAAGATTTTTAAAAATAAATTTAAGACCACAATACTACTATCACAGATTTTATATCCCCTTACCGGTGGCATGTGAATAGCAGGAGCAGTTTTCTCCTTCTTGGCTTTGCTGGCTTTACTCCCCTCATATTTTCTTTTAATTCCTGATGTTATTTTGAGTTTGTCCTTTGCTTTTTCTTTCTCCTTCACAGGTCTACAACAAAATATACAAAGAAACTACCCATAAATTAACTGTGGGTGTCACTTTTCGAGAACTTTGTGGATTCGTGAATTTGTTGATTTCACTAGAACAAGGTTCTCAATTAAAATCAAAATTTTGTTGGAAATATGAATTAATTGCTTAACTGAGCGACACAGACAATGAAAACTGGTACCTCTTCTTCTGTAATATCCTGCACATAGAGCAATGGTACTAAAACCCTTTCATACTAATTTTCTGAGCAGGCACAATGGTACTGGTACTTATAAAAAGTTGGTGCAACACTTTTTCATAAAAATTTGGTTGAATACTTTATGGTTTTTAAGAGAAGATGTAGCATTTACCTTGAGTAAGTAAAAACTGAGCCTGTCTATTAATTGGCTGGCTATGAAGATCTATTTGCCCACTATATTTTGTGAAGATAGAAACCAAAAATAAGTAACTAGGACAAATTTTGGCCTTTTAAATTTCCTTTTTTTCTTCTCCACATTACATGTATTATTGTACTCTACGTAAAGATAGATTTTCTTCAAACTTTGTAGGTAGGCCAAGGGCCAGCACATGTGCAGCAAGCTTTCCGAAAATGGCAATGTATCCGACAAAAGGCAGTTCTGTTAACTTTGTGTTTGAATAGAAATAGAAGATAATTATTTAGAAGTTCAGTTTTCTGTGTATACAATGTTGTTTTTAAACTGTATTAGTTCTTTGTTGCTTCTGTTTTCAAAAGGCTTGTTTATTCACTAGACTTATAAAGTCTTCCAGAAAAAAGTTTTGGTATCAGTATCATTAAACACTGGTTTTTGGACAGAATAGCAGCATTTAAAGATAGCTATAAATCTTTATTAAACATAAAACTTAATGGAAATTTAAAAATGAACTTTGTCTGCAATAATTCAAATTCTTCTTGACTGTATTTTTATATCCCATGGCAAATATTTCATGCATTGTAGGACTAGAACATTTGGTTAATTGAAGTGACTCTGTTTTGTACTAGACTAGTAAAAAACAATAATCTGTTCAACTTAGTAGCACTCCACATAAGAATCATGCAAAATGTGATCCATGGTCGGAAAGCCTACATATTTTTTGTATTTTTTTATTTTGTTTAAAATGTCAGAGTTAACAGAAAGTAACATGTGGTTTTTCATATAACCCATGTTCATTGGAGATAAAAATTATAAAGAATGCACTGTAGATTTCAAAATTAAGGGAGATAACTCTGTAAATGACCCTCAAATACAATAGAATCTATTGGATTTTCAATGTAAATTATCCCCTAAGAGCAGGCAGATATGAATGAATAATTACACATCTCACAATATAGACCCATAAAACAACTTAATTACAAAAATAAAAATATGTAGCCTTTTTTGGGGTGTATCACATTCTTCAGATTTTGCATGATTCTTACCAAGACAGCTACTTAATATAAAACAAATAATTCTCTAAATCAAATTTAAGAGGAAATACTTGCTAAATTCAAGTTCAGATTAAATTCTGCTAGTCGAAATTATTTCCACTTGCTAAAATTTGCTTGTGGAATTCTTCATGTATCATAAGAGTAATCAAGGGAATCATTGTTATAGCAGTAATCAAAGAGCAATCAAGGAAACCAAGGTTATAGCGGGAATCAAAGAGTAATCAAGGGAACCAAGGTTATAGCGGTAATCAAAGAGTAATCAAGGGAACCAAGGTTATAGCAGTAATCAAAGAGCAATCAAGGGAACCAAGGTTATAGCGGTAATCAAAGAGCAATCAAGGGAACCAAGGTTATAGCGGTAATCAAAGAGTAATCAAGGGAACCAAGGTTATAGCGGTAATCAAAGAGTAATCAAGGGAATCATTGTTATAGCGGTAATCAAAAGAATGTAATCCAGGGAACCAAGGTTATAGCGGTAACCAAAAGAATGTAATCCAGGGTACCAAGTTTATAGCGATAATCAAAAGAATGTAATCCAGGGACAAAGACCAGACATAGAAAACAGACATTCACAACAAAGAACATGAAGTAACTAAAATCATACAAACAAAGTAACAAAAGCAAATGAGCAACTCAGACTCCACTAAAAACTGGGAGCATGAACCAGGTGCACCGGTAGGGTAGTTAAGTTCAGAAATAACCTAAGAAACTTAAGAGTAAATTGTCAGTACCTGCTTAATTTAGCTAGTGGTAAAATTTCTTAAATTCAATCCCTGAGTCCAACACACTTAGCTGGATTTGAATGTGTTACATGTAGCTCACAGAAGCAACAGCCCACTCCGACACACTATTTACACTCAGGACCAACTAGCCATAATTTTGTTTCCTATACATGCTTTGCAGAGAAGCAGTGATAATACAGTGGTTTATTGACATAATGGCAGCTTTTTTTAATTTGAGAACAGCTATAAGCTTTTTAATTAACATACAATGTAATAATGAGTGTATATCAAAAGACCCACTTCATCTGCATTAACTTCATATTATTTTCATACCTTTCTGGAGTAGGTAGACTTGTTTTTGGTTTATCAGATTTTTCTTTCTGTTTTTCAGAATTCTTTTCCTTCGGTGTGGAACTTGGTTTTGGAACAAGAGCTGCCATTGGCTGAAATAGAAAGATTCACTACATGTACAAATAAAACACCGAACTTGGTTTTGGAACAAGAGCTTCCATTGGCTGAAATAGAAAGATTCACTACATTTACAAATAATACGCCGAACTTGGTTTTGGAACAAGAGCTGCCATTGGCTGAAATAGAAAGATTCACTACATTTACAAATAAAACACCGAACTTGGTTTTGGAACAAGAGCTGCCATTGGCTGAAATAGAAAGATTCACTACATTTACAAATAAAACACCGAACTCGGTTTTGGAACAAGAGCTGCCATTGACTGAGACAGAAAGATTTACTAGATGCAAATACAAACAAATTTACTTTCTTCCCCTTAATGTTTCTAATTTCAAAGTGTACTTTTTAAAAAATGTTAAATTTATTTTAAATGAACCTAATTTTTGTGGTCTGTAGTAGTACTTGGGAAGACCAGACAATCTAAATTTCCTTAAATAAAGAGTTCTAACAAGTAACAAGTAAACAAGTTCAGTCAAATATTCTTGGATTTATTCACATTGTTATTCACTCATATATGTATATATTTTGTTAATGAAGCCAAGACAAATCGGAATCTGATATGAGGTATTTCAAGAATTTTTCAACAAACTCAGGACAAGAATTTGATCAGAATATTTCCAGGTTGGTGGTTTTGAGTCCAGGTCAGTTGGTAACAGGAAACAAACATATATATATAATTTACATATATAATTATAAAATGCTTCCTTACAGTTATACTTGGACTAATCAGAGCCTTGGGTGTTGATGCAGCATCAGATTCTGATGAACTTGGTTTCTTCTCAGACTGAGCTGGCTTAGGAGTAGATACGGTGGTAGCTGGTTGAGGCGGAGACGAGAGGCTATGTGATAATGACGATTTGGACTGAGATTGAGGAGAAATGAATCCAGGTCCTGTGATAATGTCTTGCTTCTCCACTACAATCTTACTGGCTTCCTTTGTGGTTTCGAACATGATGTCACCTGATTGGTTAGATTTGGCAGAGAATGGGAGAGGAACATCACTGTAAAAGAAAGATAAATTCCATTAAAATTAAAGTAAAGTTTGTCAAAAAGGAATGCTTGCTTTCCTTAATGGAAAATTACTGGTGTCATACGATATTTTGACACCCCCCCCCTTCCGGGCGAAATATTGATCTCGGGTTTAAAATATCAAAGCAAAATTTTGACCCCCCTGTATGATATTTTAACCCCCATCCTGCAATAAGTTAACCCCCTTTTATATTTTAACCCCTTGCTGCAATAAATTAACCCCCTGCTATGATATTTTAACCCCCCTGATGCAATACCGTAACTTCCTGCTGTGATATTTTAACCCCCCAGCTGTGATAAATTAACCCCCCTGTTACAATATTTTCATCCCTGCTGAGATTTTTTAACCCCAGCTGCCATAAATTAACCCCCACTGTTATGACATTTTAACCCTTCTACTGCGATATTTTAATCCCCTCCTGCAATAAATTAACCCCCATTGTTATGACATTTTAACCTCTCTACTGCGATATTTTAACCCCCTCCTGTGATAAATTAACCCCTGTTATATTTTAAACCCTTGCTGCGATAAATTACCCCCCCCCCCCACCCCGTTCTGATATTTTAGCTGTGATATATTAACCCCCCTGTAGTGGGGTTAAAATATCATAAGAGGGGTTATGTTAAAATAACCTGGGGGTCAATATTTCATACGATATATTGACCCCAGGGTTAACATATCATATGATATTTCAACCCCGAGGTCAATATTTCATGGAGGTCAAAATATCATGTGACACCAGCATTTGAACTAGCATGCTTGAGCGGTCAAGAGATTGACATTTACCTCACATGCCTGATTAGTGTAATTGATAAATTAGGTGATTGTTTACACAAAATTTTGAAACCTGTTGTGAGTTGTAATTAGGTTGGAGTAATAAAATTGTTACTTTCGCCACTTGAACCAATGTAAGAGCTGTAAGCCCAACATTGTAATTTTAAAGATTTCAAGTGACGAAATGAGACCAGATCGTTTTCGTTATTCTGAAGTCTTTCGTCATTGGCGAAAATGACAAGTGCTAGAAAAATCACTGAATATCTAAGCATTCCTCCTAAATAAAGCTGAGAAATCTGTTTTGAATATTTCAATATACATCACCTAAAAATCATTTAAAAGTCATACAGTAATCAGGAAGTAGAGAAGTGAGGAACTTGAAAAGGGGAAGCACAGTACACGTCACCATGCAAAAACAATATACCAAATGTAAGTATTCCCGCCAATAGAAGCTGAGAAATCTACAGAAAAGTGTTACAGAAGGACATACGAGGTGATTGCAATATTGCTCCACTTTACTGAGCGGAAGCATAACTGACTTACCAAACACTAACATCTAACTGTGGAGCCAGAAATATAGGTGTGATTCTCCTTCTTCCATCCTTTGTTTTCGTCTCTATTTGCTTTTCTGTTGGCTTTAAATAAAAATATCAGTTAACATATATGTACAAAGACAGGACAGTAAACAAATATCTTTATATCATGAACTGATAACCCATTTTTTAAAATTTCTATAGATAACTCATTTTTTTTATTTCTGTCCAAGTGGGATAGTAAGATTATAAAAACTGTTTAGATTTTTTAAGAAACTGTACAATATAAAAGTGAAAGTAGTATTAAGTTTATATTCAAAATACACTCAGGTCATTTCCATGACAACAATTGAGGTAGGGATATATTTTATTTACCTTTAAACTGCCTTAACAAGTGATGAGGTTGTTTTTCACATTTTTCATAGATAAAAAAAAATTGGCATCTAATAGGACATTAAATGATACCCCTCCACGTTCAAAAAAATGTTTGGCAGTAAAGTTGGCAATAACTTTTTTTGTAAAGAATCCAATCAAAATAAAATTTGAATTGATGCTTAAATAGTTGGTATATTGCTTTTGCATGATGACTTGTATTGTGTCTACCCTACCAAAATTTACAGGAATGGTTGAGTGGGGGTATTTTTAGCATGATGTAACGTGCAGCATTTTGTTTTTCCTATTATTCTTTATTCATTATATATCCTACGTAATTTCTGTACGTTTTATTTCTTTCTTTGTATCGTTTCAGTGTTGTTTTGCCCCATTGTTTCTGCCATTTTTCCTTGGCACCATGGGAATTATGAGATGTGAGACAATAGAAGCATTCTGTCACCAAATTAAGAAAGATTTTGTTCCAGCTAGAAAATGATTGAAAAGCTATTTAAATTTGTATCTTATGATACTCAATAACTATACAAAGTTTAAAAAAGATCCTTTAAAACCCTCTCAAGTTTTATTCTGGAAACCGTTAGGGGCAGATAGATGGATGGTCGGACGGATACACAGCTTTTCAGAGGGTATTACAATAAACCCTCACCACTTGGTGTTGCAGTGCAATAAAAAGAAATATATTTTTTACTAAAAAACATGCGATGTAAAATAGTAGACGATAAGCTACAGATAGTGTAACTCACCTTAAAAGGAGTGCCAGGGGTACTGGTACTGCCATTTGTCAAACGGCTACCGTCTGCTGAAGTTTCAAACAAACTTCGGCTACTAGCATCCATTTTCTCTGGTGTCTTCTGCACAATTTGTTGGATCTTCTGCTGTTGTTGAAGTTTCAACATGGCTGCTGATTCAATAATCTGGGTGGCTGGATTTGATGTCTTGTTGATGGGTAAACACTTTCCATAGATTTTCTCCAGAAACATTTGCTGTGAGAGTAAAAACAAAATTTAAAGGAGTAGCCATTATTTCAAAGTCAAAAAAAGGAGTTGTTCGTCCTTCATATTATAAGTTAAAACATATAATAGAAATTTAAGATTATATTTCTTCATGCAGGCCATATCTATAATAGATATTGACCTGAAAAACCTAAAGAAATTCAGTATGACTGTTGTTTTGTTGCATGAATAGAGCACAGACTAGAAACAGACGTCAAACCTCACAATAAATTGAACCACCCTAAGACAAAATACAATAGATATAGGTCAAAACAAATATCTATCCAAGAACCCAATCCAACGCCAGAAATCTACTACTTTGTAATGTTTATCTTATTCAACTTTTGTTTGGTTTGATTCATTGTGTGGTAGGATGTCTGTTTGCAGTCTGTGCATTTCATGGAACAACCCACTAGTCATACTGAATTTTTAAAAGTTGTAAATACTTTTGATTTAAAAAGTTAAAAAACTGTATAAAGAACTATACTTCTGTGGTCTTATATAACATTGGATAAATATGTTATCACAGCACCTTTAAAATGTACTTGAGAGTTTATCTATGTCTTTTCTGAGTAAATATTCATGCAGATATTGATTAAGATAACTGAACATCTAAATATTGATACATGTTGATAGTGACAGTGAAAACAGAAAAAATAAACACCTGTTTGAATAGATATGACAAACCCTGCCCCACTAATATCAATTTAAGAATATCTTACCACATCTGTCCTTGACAGGGGTGTTCCTATTTCTTTCAGGGTAAAATCGATAAAAGCCACTGTACCATCATGTGAACAAGCCATTAGTTCCATACCATTTTTACTCCTACAAAAAAACCAATTAATGTGAACATACATGTACATGTACGTTACTGATGGCAATTCCAGTTCCTCTTCCCTTTTTCAGCAACTATTCAATTTGATTCGTCAAGGCAATTTGTGAAGTATATATTTCACTCAAAATTTCTATTATTTAAGAATTGGCTGTGATAAAAATTTTGTCTATTGAAAAATAACATTAATTTTCCATGTGCATATTGTTTATTGCGTGAAGTGGAAACATGGAAAATTTATGTTATTTTTCAATAGACAAAATTTTTATCATGTCCAATTCCTAGAAATTAATTTTAAAACATATTTTTATCTTTAAATATGAGAAAAGTAGCTCTGAATTTAACTGAATAGGGGTGTGTAAATATTTTTTTTATCCACTGAGATATAACAAAATTATTTTAACCAATCAGATTACAGTATTTATCTCAAATTAATTTATATTAGAATAGAGACAATAATTCTAGGAATGATTTCCAGAACCAATTTAAACATGCATTCATGCATGGATCTATTGAGATTCAGTTCAATAGTTCTTTCATCATACCTCCTTAAAATACAGGATATGACTCATCTTTATGAAGCCACATGCCACATTCCAAATCAATCTAAGATTTAAGTGATGAAATTTTGGATGGACAGAGGGTCAAAGTGGTTCTAATACACATTCATTAACTCAGTGTTAAGCAACAGTAAAAGTTTATTGTCTTGATTGTAAAAATCAAAGATTTCATACAACTTTGATCAAAGAAGGACTTTAACATATGATTCCATCCCAATCCCTTAAAAATCTTTGCCCTTCCTACATTCCTCAACATGTGACATTACACCCTAGAATCAAGCTTTAGCCAAATTACATGTCTTACCAAGTGATATCTAGAATTGACTTATCAAACAGATCTTTCGTAACAACTAATGGTCTCTTCAAGGCTGTCAGCTACAAAACAAATCAAGTTAAATTGAATTCTTTTCTTCAAATATGAAAGCATCACAGATTACAAGGAATTGTTTTTAATATAGGACTCATTCCAATCAAATTCTTGTTTTTAGCTCTCTTCAAATTTGTGCTCCCTTTATTTTCCAATCTGACATTACCACTCTAACTCTTCTTGAAAATTTGATTTTATTTTGAGGTGAGAAAGAATGGTCAGAATTTTTTAAATCATATATTATCATGTACAACAAATGTAACTTTGTCATCATGTCATGACAAGTGTATAAAGGTCATTTCTTCATCTACCTGATTTGAAAATGTATAGGTCAGTCTCAGTAAGAATCAGGCAGTGGATGAAACATGGTCGGATATACAAAGTACCCATGACTTTGGAAATTAATTTGACTATTTGTACTATCAGAATCAAGGAATAAAGATTTCATTGAAATGCCCTACAAATGAACATTTAAAGGGCAAATAACTCAGTCTAAAGCCCCAGGTCTCACTAACCACTTCCGGGTCAAATGGCCACTCCCCTATGTAGTACCAAAAACACACTGAACCTAGACATATGCATTGTAAGTGCATTATTTGTGTGTATTATGATTAAAAGTAGTCAAAATAAAGCTGAGAATGTGTACTTTGAAATCATATATGTAATTAATTACAAAAGTGTATGAATATTGTTTACACGTGTGAGTAATTTGCCTCCATGCTGTCAATTAGCAGAACAGGTAAAAATGTGGATTTTCAGTATTATTTATTCAAGTAAATTTTGTGAAGAATTTCTACAATCATAGTACCATTATCATAATGATTTTGGAAGCCTTATTTTCCAAGCTTTGCAATGGTATGCAACTTTAAGATGTCATTTGTCCTGGGAAATAACAGTGAAACTTTGAAAATTACTTTTTAACATGTAAAGTAATGGAAACGTTAGAAGTGGTTAGTGAGACCTCATTTTTCTAACATGCTTGTGAAAATTTTCCTAACATATCCAGTGATGCAGAGATCAATTACCAATTATTCCAAATAGAGAAGGTAGATTTTTGCCACGCATGTTTCAGATTTTTCTATTATGCCTGATTCTTACAAAAGATTTGTACACAATTATTCTACTACAATGGTCAAAACTACACTAAGAGACTTATTAAACTGGGTTATGCTATTTGATTAAGTATAAGTGTTTGTAAGAATCAGGCAAATTGGGAAAAATCAGAAACATTCATGTCAGAACCCCACCAATCTGATCATGAAATACCATTTAAGGATGCTTTCTCCATTAGCAAATAACATTATTTGATCTCTGGATTTGTTCAGAAATTTTTCAATAGAATGTTAGAAAAATAAGATTTTTGACAGCCCTTGAAATGTTCATTTTCAGTGCATTTCAATGAAATTATAACTCAATGCACCAACATGGTATGGAAAATATTGTCTTTTTTACTTGATTCAGATGGCGCAAATAGTCAAATTACGCTATCAAAATTTTTTTTTTTCATATTATTCATGGTTTAGTTAAGACAAGTTTTGGGATTTTTTAGGGTTTATTTAAGACTATTTTCCCTCAATTATACTTATTTCACTGCATTTGTTCAAGTCACCAAGCATAAAGTGGTCGTTTAGTGACAATTTGCAGATTCCTTCCTATTTCTCTTCCTGTGTGTGAACATGTATGTTTGTTTGTTTGTTTGTTGGGGTTTAACGTCCGAGCAGAAATATTTCAGCTATATTCAGACGACGTGCACTTGTATGAGCTTCTAAGAAACAGGTTCACCAATTGTTACAAAACTAGAACAAGTTGAGTATCAACATTTTCAAAATTGCTGCCAACAAAGAAAAACTTAAAGGTTGTCAAAAGACACATGCACATGATGTGACTTCATCCCACATTTCTTTTAGATTTTAATTGTTTGAATCATACATTGGTTTCGAAGTTTTTAGTATAAACTTTTTTAATTTACACAAAGTAAGTGTGACTCATAATAGAAAGAGTTGAGCTAATACTAGAGCTGCTTTCTCCATTGGTGATGCAAGTAATAACTCTATGGTAAGTAAAAAATGTAAAGCAATACAAACGTTGTAACTGATGTGTTTTAGAATAGAAACTTACCCAAACAGACAATGATCTGTCTTTACTTCCAATTGCACAACAGGTATACTGAGGTTGCTGGACAAAAAACAAAATAAATATTTATAAATCATGAAATTATATCAATTGTATCAAATTTATAGTAGATTTTTTTTTTAAATCACTGTGTTCTTATTATTGTTTAAAATACATAATAGGTTTTAACCCTCTCAAAGTTTTCTCAAGGTGAGAGATTTGCCAAGGTGTTTTTTTTTTTTGCCACGTTTGATGTTTTAAAAGGACATAACTCTTGAAATCAGTGATATGCATGAATCATATTCAATTTCACCAAAACCTATCAAGCTTTCATTTGAAACAGTATGAAATAGTCCAAGTTACTTTGACGCTTACATGAGATTGATGTAAAATGTGTGAAAACAAACGTACCAATCATTTGTAAGGGCTGTGTCCCTTACCCTAGATCTAACACTCTAAATCCAATTACACTGCGACTATAACATTCCCTCCCATGAATGATGACACATAATAGTCTTCACTGGTTTGAGGTCGATTAGTTTTGACAAGTAATATAGTATAAGCCAAAAATTTAAATAAGAATAGCACAATTTTGAATGTAGCTAAATCTCCCACTTTGATACAAGCAAGTAAAAAAGAGATTGTTGGATTTTTAAAATAAAATATTGAGAGGCTCCCACTAAAACTGACTTAACACCTATGGTTTAAACAATATTTCTTATCTAGGTAATTTATCATAAGCAATTTGCTTTAGTTTTAAATATAAGCACTTTATAGCTATCCATTATTTTTTATTTGTATTGGGTCATGTACATCTCCATGCATGAGAAATACTTGCAACTACTTCACACTGAACTACTAAATGAACTTTGACATGTGACTTTTGTACTGAAAGGGTTCTTACTTGCTCTGTTCCTCTTGTTCTGCTAGCAAATATATTAGGGTTGAATCTCTGAAAACATAAAAAAAAAAACCTTTTGAAGATTCTATTAACTACAAAAAAATGTGGTAGATCAAGTTTTCATAAAAAGCAGGGGAATCTAATATTGCATAAACAAAATTTTACCTTTTAACCTTAAACGATCAAGTACTTTCAACTCACTGTCTCAGAACCAGAAAAGTTAATACTATTACATTCAAATTTAAATGGTGAAAAAAGGCCATAGTAAAGCATTTCATTCAATGTACACTATTACACAAAATTGACCTCTTACTAATTTTCGTGGTGTTCTATTTTTTGTAGTAATAATAATACCAGTGAAATTGAATTTTAACACTATATGACGCTATTTTTTTTAAAACCGAGAAAAATGATGCCTGCCAATATGTTCAGATTCTGAAAAAAGAACATATTCGCAGGTATCATTTTTCTTGGTTTAAAAAAAAACTACCTGCAAAAATGTTCCCTTATTAGAATCTGCAAAAATCAGCAACCACGAAAATTAATACGTTTACAGTATACATAATTCAATGCAATAACCATAATTTACAAAGATTTGATTATGTTGTTCAGTGACCAAAATAATACTAAAGTGATGAATACAAGGATCACTATCCATCCGTTGCCATTTTTGGAAGCTTCAGAAGAAATCTCAAAGATATTCCTCCAATCCTCCTTCTTAAATCTTAACTTTCAAGCATTCTGATTGGTGGAAATTTGAGCTGAGGCAAGATAAACAAAAAATCTCAAGTTTACGACTTTTTATGAATCTGGGCTATGGTCTCCTAAAATCGAAGATTTGAGGAAAATTGCAAGGATTTAATACAATTATTAAAAACCCAAGAAAGACTTACAACAGCTGTGATAGCTTTACGATGACCAACAAAATCCAGTGTTGCCTTCCAGCCATCACGTTCAATAATCTGAGCAGTAGGTCCTGAGTTATTCATTGCGTGAGCGGATACAATGTAAGCGCCATCTGGTGACCAGTTCAAACGTAATACATGTGTTGTTCCTCCACACTGTAAAGATAAAAAACACATTCATATACAATAGATTTGAAATCATCGTGAAAGCCTCTAAGATGGAGACTTACATTTGTTAAACAAACATGCACTTACAGGGATATTTCTTTCCATTATTATTAAAAATCAAGCAAGAAATATATACTTTTATGGACAATTATCATATCAGTCTATGAAATTTTACATTTAAATTTTATTAATCATGATCAGGGATACAAATGGCTAGTGTAAAAAAATGTTCAGCTTAGGCAGGTGTTCAGATTAGACAAGTGTTCTGTTTAAGCAGGTGTTCAGTTTAAGCAAGTGTTTAGCTTAGACAAATGTTCAATTTAGGCAGGTGTTCAGATTAGACAAGTGTTCTGTTTAAGCAGGTGTTAAGGAAGTCTTTAGCTTAGACAAATGTTCAGTTTTGGCAGGTGTACTATTTAGACAGGTATTCAGTTTAGGAAAGTTTTCAGTTTAGGCAGGTCTTAGGAATTCAGTTTACAAAGGTTGTTTTAAGATATATTAAAACTGATTTAAAGGAACTACAGTTGTATGTGAGAAAAAGGCCTTATCAAATTTAGGGCTTGTTTAGTTTTACTGATTACCTCCTGAAACGGTTTAGTAATAGATTTTTCTTCCTGCCAGTCTCTTGTTCTCCAAATCCTGACACTTTTGTCATCAGCCTTGAAAAAAAGAATTGATCAGACCATAAACTATCAAAAACATATTTCACTTTCTGCCTGGTAATAATCACAGCTATTTCACTTTCTGCCTGGTAATAATCACAGCAGGGATCAAATATCTCAGGCATTTTAAAAAAAAAATTTTATTTTTTTAAAGAAAAGGAAATTTACAATCCATACAACAACTTAACCATTTGATTTTGGAGTTTTGAAATAGTCCCTAAAATGTATTCAATCTTTTCAAATTTTTTTTTAACTTATGTATAGTCATTTTATTTTCCTAAGAGGTTACAAACCATTTCACATTTTTAGGTTCCAATAAAAATAATGTGTAAACTGATTCTTCTTCAAGAAAATCTTAATTCTATTAATTCATCACTCTCTATGGTAAAATTTAGATTAAAAAATGCTCAACAAAGCTCACATGTTGAAACAGAGGACAATCATATATTTAGAACAATTCACAATCCTATGATGATGAATATAGCTCCCCCTCAAATTTTCTAGCCCCCAACAAACAGGCCTACGACTGACCAATCACGTCTTGGACCTTACCTGTGATGCCAAGTATTTGCCAACAGGGTCCCATGTGACCCCTTTCACTAATCCACTATGACCCCTCAAAATTGCTATTTGTTCTGCAATGGAAAGAGAAAAAACAAATTTTTCAAGGCAAATGAAGGAGCATTAACGACATTTTACTTTTCAGTTTATTGGATACAATTCATTGGTATTCAAACAGTACACACGTTCTTTTGATTTGACATTGAAATTGAAGGAAAAGACCACCTATGCATTAAGTTATGTTTTAACAAAAAATCAAACCTATAGTAACAAAAATATATAATGCAAAACATACCTTCGTTAAATGCACAAGGCTTCATATAATTCAAATTTTTTAAAATGCATGTAAATAACCATCTTGCATAACTCTCCTATCTGGAGGTATCAATAGTTTTGATCATCCTCAGGTTTATTGATTTTTACCAATAGCTTCCATTTAGCTAGTGACGTCACTAAGTCAAAAGTAGCCATTAGATTTTCCTCGGAAACACCAGTCTTCCAGCTGCAAATCACCTCTTCGGCAATGATTATTGACATTTCTTTTTCATATTGTGCCTCAATCTTTTTTTCAGTGTTTTGGCTGGATAAAATTAGGAGCAAGACCCAAATATGCACTTTCTTTGGACATCAATCCCAATTACCTATCTACTTTCACTTTAAAAACCAACTTAGTGATGTCACAGCTCAATCAAACATGGTAGCATCCATAAGGGCAGAAAATTCAAATTCCCTTATTTCAAAATTGCAATTTTAGTAAAAAAAAAGGAAATTATTTTTTTTTCAATCAGATTTCCATGAACATTTGATGGATTATATTTTATGACTTTCACAGCAACAGTCTTTCCGAAGGTTCTTTGGACTGTTATATACCACCAGTAAAAATGTGGCAGGACCTGAAGTCCAGAAAATTTCCAATATCAGTCATTATTGATTCAGGTCAAAATGGACGGTAAAACTTGGTTCGATCCTGAAAATAGTAAGTTACACAGGACCGAATGTCCTGAAAAAAAAACCGAACCTTTGGAAAGACTGCAGTAACACAGTCTCATCCTTTAAAGTATATTTATTTGTTTAAAAGAAGTTTGTTGTTAATTTTTGTTTTCATTAACTTCAATAGGTCCATTTAGTTCTGTCACCTTCTCAGCTGAGAAAATTAAAACACTGATCCTCTGCCATGGTCATGTGACTAGAATCTAACCTTCGAATCAAGTCACCAAAATGCTATAAATAAGTCAAGAAATAGCTGACTTACAAACATTTGAATGACTGGAGGTGTAATTACAACTTAATAATGAAAAAATGTACTTTTAATCTTGCTTTGTGATCATCAAAGTCAAAAAAAAATAATAACTCATAGTCTCCAGAAATTGAAAATTCAATCAATTTTTTTTTAAATAGATCATTGAAACATTACTAATTTTCAACCTTAATAAATAAAAAATCTGCATTAACTGAACCAAAAAAAAAGATTTTGTTTCGACAGGCTTCACCGTACCTGTAGTTACCATTTACAATACAACGACAGGGCTTCATATTTCATCCCTTATAATTATCAAAACTTGTAGGAAGCAAACAATTTCTCATTCGCAACTTCTAACAAACAAATCATACATAGACTCAACTGCAAAAATATAAAAAAATCTTCCAAATTCAGCTTCTTGAACTTCTAACAATTTAAACACATTTGAACAGTCCTTATTAAGGTATACCTGTAATATTATACACTCATCTACATGGTCCCCTAACAATATTAAAAAAATGCAGATTACAAGTGTCACTTGATAACTTCCCCTGATTAGATCTGAAATAGTCCTTGAACAATTTTATTCTTACCAGGAAACTTTTCAGCATTCCATACCACAATAGTATTATCAACACTACAAGTAGCTATCCAACTATCATTAGGTGACCAGGCTAAGTCTAACACATCTGTAAAAGCAAAATATAGTTTTATTTTAACAGTATATGTAAGGCATGTACATGTTATTTGACTGAGAACAAGGCATTAACAAAATAAGTCAGAAGAGGTTTAAAGAAAATTAATTTGAGATAAATACTGTAATCTCATTGGTTAAAATAATTTTCTTATACCTCAATGGATAAAAAATATTGACAAGCCCCTATTCAGTTCAATTCAGAGCTACATTTCTCATGTTTAAAGATAAAAATATGTTTTAAAATTAATTTATAATATTATAATTTATAATTTTTTTAAAATGAAAAAATTTTGTCGATTGAAAAATGACATGAATTTTCCATGTGCACTTCACGCAATACACAGATATGCAAATGGAAAATTCATGTCACTTTTTATAAACAAATTTTTTATCATTGCCAATTCTAAATATGACCATAAGTTTGCTAACAAAGTTTCTCTATAATTTGGTTGTATAAATACTTCTAGCTAGACATTTTGTGATATCGTATCAAGGAAGTCGCAATGTAATATAAACTATAGTGATATGAAGAATGATTGTTGTGCGATTACCATATTCTTCTGTGCATTACGAGCATTCCTGTATACTGTGTACCTCCTTCTTGGCAAATGAGATCAATGAAAACAATTAGTTTCTGTGTAAAATGCATTATTAGAAGTGAGGAAAAATCACCAGCAGAAGACCACATTAAGTTGAAAGGATTGTGGTAAATTTCTTTCATCATATCTTTTAAATAGAAGTATTTTTTATGTTTCCCTGAGTTTGTAAGCCATTTATTGATTTAAATACAGCAATGTATTGGATCCATTCAACGATTCAGCTAAAATGTTTACATTTCTTGTTATATGCAAATCAGGTATTTCACTAAAACAATTACGTCATGTCAGACCATTATAAAAAAGATGTTTAAATTTGCGAAGCTTGTGTATTGATATTTGACATCTGGAAATCGTTCATCAAGTGGATTAAAGGATTTGTGACAATTGTTTTCACCTTTTAAACAGATCTTATTTGATAATTAAATGACAATGGGCCCAAAGACAGGTTGGCACTCCCGTTATTGTGTATTTAACCCTCCAACGCACACAGAAGGACGGTGTGTTGAGTTAAAAATAAGAAACTAGTCATCGTTTTTTGTACCAACTATGAAATGAAAGAGAACAGCATTGATGGACAAAACAACTAATAAATTGCAGTAAAACTTTATTTCACATAAACTGTTCTCAAAAATATAAAATGGATCAATGTTATCTTTTGTTGACAACTTGGGGTCTTATTCCCCCAAAAATATGTCTCCAGAGAAAAATCAAGAAACTCATTGTTATGTTGTATAAGGCACACCCCCCTTCTGGAACAAAGAAAAAGTAAAAAAAAAGTGTGCAGTATACACGGAAGAATACAGTATAATGCATAGTTGATAAATCTGATTGGTTGAAAGCAAATTTTCCTACTTAGTTCTCCTGTAAAAACTGGTGACGTAATAGACGGTGGATCCCTTAAATTTCCATCTTGACAAACCCAAATATAAGTACTTTTATATTAGTATTAGTTTATAACAATTTTATTTGCCTAACTAGAACAAATGGAATATGACACAAGTTAGTCAATCCCATTTGTTCTAATTGAGCAAAATAAAATTATACATCCCTTTCAAGTCAAGTTTTATTTTTTTAATGATATCATGATTTTTCACTATGTTTTCATGTAAAAATGACAACTTATGCCAAGGTTAAGTGCAAACAATGACTTTAAAAAGTAAATAGCTACCTCCTGAGTGACCCCTGAGAGTAGCTGATGGTCTCCATTGTTCAACATTCTTAGTGTTGGATCCAAAAACCTGAGATGTTCCACCATATCTGAAAATACAAAACAAATACCCCACTGAAAAGCACCTTTTTTTTTCAGAGATGAAACTTATCGTCAAGACCTACTTGACCTTATGGGAAAAATTCACACAGAACCAACAAAAATGGTTGCTGTGCAGGACTTAGTGGCTGGCAATATTTTAGTCTGCACAAGTCCTCCAAAATTAAAATCTTGGTCAATCCTAAGTGTATTTTGTATAGAAAAATGGAATTTTAGGAAGACTATTGGTGGATTTTACGGTCATAAGAAATGTTTTAATTTTACTTTAATCATTTCCCTTAATTCATAGTGTATATCTTTCTAACAAAAACCTAAAGCAGGAACAAATGTCGCCAATCAAATATATAGAAGATTTTACTTTGAATGTAGTAATAATTTTGATTTCATATTTATGTTAGTCAAAAACTTTATTGTGGATATTTATACCTGATTTGCCATATCATGATGAGTTTATCATCTCCGCCTGAAGCCAGATATTTTCCATTATAAGACCATCGGACACAGTTTACACACGCTGAAATAAGTAATTCAAGTAAAACAATAAGGATTAAATATACTTCTGATTCATAATTTCGTCTAAAAAAATTAATTCACACATTACACATAATTCAAGCAATAAAATGCAACTTGTATGTATAATCTGTGTTTGATTGAAAATCCCTTGGTAATTCTGAGGAAAAGACCACCTTTGCAATAAGTTAGGCTCTTATGATAAATCATACCTAAGTAAACAACAATAAAAAAACCTTTAATGCAAAATGTACTTTAGTAAAATGCGCAAGCTATGCAAAATCTGAAATCTTTGATATATATAAGGATAAACATCTTGAAGAACTCTCCAATCTGAAGGAAAATCATAAGCAGACATTGATTTTTACCGATAGGTTCTGATTGGCTTGTGACGTCACTAAGTCAGTTTGGTGCTGATACTACAAGTACTGCACTTATAATGTGTAAACAAAGAATATTTCGTAAATATTTCTATGATCCTGTTTATCCAATCACCAAACCATGCTGTTTTGTCAAGCTTATGACTGCACAAATGATAAGAGAGATATATTCAAAACGTTTTTTACAAGCAACACAAACACTAATCAGATTTTCCTCAGACATAATAGCTATCTAGCAGCAAATCCCGCAGTGCGTCAAGTTTGTATGACATTTGCTTATACATTGATTTTCCAACCCTTATTTTAGGTCCAAATTTCAGCCCCATTCCCAATGGGCTCTAAAAATCCCAATTGTCAATAGACATCCAGTCGCCTCGAGATCGCGATCGTGCTGTTGTTTTTTTCTTCTGTATCATACTTTATTTACATTTGGACCGTCTTTCGGGGTGTTGCGTTAGTTTTCCTTATACTATCAATGCCATTATGATTCATTGCAATCTATTCGATTTTATGTCATTATTGCGCTTGAAGGGAACTAAAAAAGTTAAACAAAACAGACACGCCAAAAATGACCCATACAATACGTCAATAGAATATTTCTGACTGGGTAATTCAATTGCTGGCGTGGCGATGTCTCATAATTCCAAGTTCTATTAAACAAACAGAGCTCAGCTGATAGTGTTAAATGTCAGAAATTAGATTAATTTGGCTTAAAAAAATCAACATAAAGAAAACTTAAATTTTAATACACTATTAAAATGACAAATGTTTTATTAATGTGCGAAACTAATGAAAAAGGAAAACAAAATGCATTATTAAGATGAATTTTTGATGAGAGATGTACATGTACAAACTTTTCTTCAATCTCTGTTTTATCCAAATTGTCTTCCAAAGGATATCTGCACTATTCAATACTGAGGGAACTGTAGTGTTTCTCATTTATATATCATTTCCAAAATTAGCGATTTTACACGTTTTTTTCCCAAATGCATGGGCCCTGGGCCCCTTCCCAAAAACAGTAGGAAAATCACTGTTATACGTTGTGCCTCAATCTCTTCTTCTGTATATTTGGGGTTGAAATTAAAGGGGCAAAGTCCCAAATTAATGCTTTCTTCGGACATCGTAATCAATCACCTATTTACTTTCACTTTACAAACCAACTTTGTGATGTCACAGCTCAAACGATCATGGTGGGCCCATTGGTGTGGGAAATTCAAATTCACTTATTATAAATAGCGACAAATTAGTTGAGAAAAGGAAATTATCATTTTTGAATTTATTTTTCATAAACATTTAACAGATTAGTTTTGATATTTATGACTTGCACAATAACATAGTCATCTCCTTTAAAGAAGAATTTTGAGTAGATAATGTAACTCATCAGTATCTTCATAGTATTTTGCATTGATATTACTGACTGATATTTCTATCCTATACAGGCTATTGTTGTGAGCCTAAAACATATTGTGAATTTCTAATGACAATGTGTCAGGTCAATTCGACCCAGACACAACCAATAAGTAGAGAAACCTGAGTTAATAAAACATCACATCTTGCCATATTGGGGACATTGTAATATTTTCTGTCTCGAAGTCAAAATTGGTGTTGTCCTGTATGAATATTACCAAGATGATTGTCCATTTGACAGATAACTTTTGGCACATTTTTATCTTTCTCATCTGTTTCACTTCTCACCGGGGCAGTGTTCCATATCATAACCTTTCCCGTGTCTTCCCCTACAAGTAAAAATAATTCCAGTAGAATTCGGAAAAAATCATACTTTAACTAGTGTTATGCAGTGAAACTTGTCTATAATAAATCCGGCAAAAAATGGAAACCTGTCTAAAGCAAACCAGTCATTTTGAACCTGTGTAAACTGAACATCTGTCTAATCAGTCCTTTTAGTCTGATATTGGTTTGCTTTAGACAGGTCTCACTGTAATAGACAAATAAAGCTTACTCCACCACTGATGTGATCAATACAGACATTAAAGGACACTTTATAAAAAAATGTAAATAGAATAATCATTTTATGAATTTATGTAGCAATCTTTATAAAAATCAGACAGAAGGTAATATACATGTATGCATGTCAAAAATCCACCAAATTCAGTTTTATTTCTTGTACGGAAACAGTTACTGATCACATAACCAGTCTTAGTTTTTCATTTGTATGTTGCACTTTTGATATAAAAAATACAGATTGTACATGAAATTGGCACTTTGCAGAAATGCAGATCTGAAACCAGATATAAAAAATATAAATTGTACATGAAATTGGCACATTGCAGAAGTGCAGATCTGAAAGCAGATATAAAAAATATAGATTGTACATGAAATTGGCACATTGCAGGAGTGCAGATCTGAAAGCAGATATAAAAATATAGATTGCTCAAGAAATTGGCACTTTGCAAATGTATATTTTCATAAAAAGTGCAAATCTGAAAGCAGAAATTATTACCGATATGTGAAAGTAATATGTAGACTGAAAAAGCATCATTTGTTTGGTGGGTTTTTCTACACCATGAATCACTTGACCATTGGTAGTGTCTGAATTTTGCATGGACTGATACTCAATAACTTTACTGTTTTAATTCACAAACTGTTTTCAGTCGCACATACTTTACAAAAGCATACTGACTAAATACACTTTTTGTTCATGAAACAAGTGATACACAATGTACATCATACACTAGATTTGAATTAAACTTCTGTTAATTTATCATTTTCTGGAATCAGCATTTTCTATCATCCACTTAGTAATTAGAGAACCTTATAATTGTTGTCTGTTCTATAACATGTGTTTTGTTTTGCATTTTGTTTGGAAATTGAAAGACTATTTTATTCCATGGTACAGTGAAACCTACACAATGTATCTACAAAATCAACCTGTTTTGTTCAGACATGTATTCAGTTCAAAGCAATTATAAGGCCTAAAAAAATCTGTGTTTCAGTTAAGATCTCCTTCAAAATAAGGGTCAATAGGTAGGTTTTGCTGCCTCTATAATAACACAATGAAAACTGAACTTACCACGGCCATGTTGTTTTACCTCTTTTATGAATTCTGAACCTCCACATTGGAGAACAAGGCAATTCTAGTAAATATCAATGATGGAAATGCTGAAAATCTGTATTTTCTTCTTTTTTCTTTTTTGATACCATAAAAAAATTTGAATCGTTAGGGAAAAAAATAGAGTTGGTCGGGTTACCAGAAACACATTTTATTTAGGCCTAACTAAGGAACTTCAAAAAGTGACTGGTTTGGACAGGTTTTTGTTTATTCAGGGATCAATTTAGATAGGTTTCTCTATACAAGATAGTTCATGTTTATGATTGGATCTTTTGGGTTAGTGCTTTTGGGTGAGTGCTTACCCATGTTCTCTGTAGAGCACTATGTATATACACCAGTAATAAACTCTAATTATGCTACATGTAAATGTACATGTTTATATTGATATACAAATGTATTACCTTGACCTCCTGTGGCAAACCTTGACCCATCTGGATGAATGTCAATTGAGAATATTGGTCTTCCTAAAATAAAACTAAACATAATAAATATCAATACATGGGTAACACTGCAGCAAAGAATTATTACAATACGTGAAAAGTTTAATATTCAGAATTTCAAATTGACTGAAGTACTGTACTAAATTATTGTCAATAGCTATTTACATGTAAAACTTCATTTACAAAAAATGCATTGATTGATACTCTAAGAGGTTTGAATGTCCTTACTCCAACACATTTACTTTGCAATTTTTAATCCAACCATACATGTACCTGTATGTCTACCTTCATATTCTTTTTATGGGCAATCAATGACAACCTATTTCAAAGCTGGTTTTCATCGAGTGAATATTGGAATGGAAGTTTTATCAACTTAGGGGATTGTTCAGTGAAACCTTCTACAGCTGGAGAAGTACGAATTGTAAAAGAGAAGTTCTAAAAAAGGACAGGAAAAAATGTTCATTAAAAAATTTTTTTTTTTAATTGAACTGCACATTTTACATCGAACTACGACTTCATTTCTTCGGTAACATTAACAATTTCTTTGTGCTATCTTATGTTTGAAATTTTCATTACATCAGCATCCTAGAAAGACAGCTAAATTCATATCAAAAGCTATTATCAAGAGAAAACTTTTTCTTTATGTACATAATAGTAACTAGAATTTCTAACTGATTTGATCTTTTTGATATATAAGTTAAATGACTTAAAACACAAATCATTATAAAAACAATTTAGTTAGTTGGAATTAAGCATACAAGTTCATTTATCCTGCAATGAAGTTATTTGTTAAACGAATAAAGGTATACAGTTATTTTTTTTGCTGTATCCATACATTAGCAGGTTATCGACTTTCTGGCTCCTCCCACTCACGTGATCGGCGGAACTACTTTTTTCTGGAATGTGTAAATTAATCATGGCCGCCACCATAGATACGATATAAACAAATTGCGATTGCATATCCGGTTAATCTTTTTTTTTGGCTGTTTTGTTTCTTTTCACCTGAATGAAATACAGTCGAACTTAACTCGCTCGAACTCGGATGGCTCAAACACCTGGGATTTCTCGAACACAATTCAAAGTACCAGAATTTTCTCCTATATAATCAATATAAATAACCTTTGATTTCTCGACCTTTGATTTCTCGAACACTCAAACTGACTAATCGGTCCATTCGGTAATAAATCTTAGGGAATAACCCTCGCTAACTCGAACTTGTCAGCAATTTTGTCAGCTTGGGTAATAAAAGGTGTGAAAAACTGAAACCCTATCATTAATCAGTGTCATTTTAGTTAATTACAGGTAAAATTCAAGTCATCACTAATTAGGTAGTTTTGATCTTTAACATAACACTGATTGAATTTCGAGAATGTTCCAAAGTCGGTATGGTAAAAGCATGAAAGAAAATCGGATGAAAACAAATTATTGACCAAGGAACTCGAACTCTGAACATTTTTAAAAGCGAACACAGCATTTTTAATGTCAACAAATCAACATTATCTTCCGAAAGCGAACGAAAAAAATCCACGAACTAACACAACTTCGTAGGAAGTAGGAAATTTCTAACAATAAAGTTGAACTCGGACCGGCACCGATAAAAATCTGGAAATATATACGAACTTCAATTTCTCAAACTCCTGATAAATCGAACACATTTCAATGGTCCCTTGGAGTTCAAGCTACCGAGGTTTGACTGTAAAAGATTTTATGTACACCAAATAATAATTTTTTTGTATTTTTGTCACTGTCATATATATGGCAAATCCCAAATCTCGTTCAGATTTGATTCATTATCAGTTTGCAGACGACTTCCCGTCATTTCAGTCATGTTGGACTCAGAGCCAGAGTGTCTGTCACAATTTAACATAAACTGGTCCCCACTTAAAGAAATTGAAACATTACAATATAATAAAACTCTTGAAGAGACAAATGACCAGGAAACTGTTATGGTCTTGGATTTATTACTGCCTAAACCCCAAGATAATGAATCAGAGGAACACTACATTATAGATCTGCCCATACAACTGCTTCCTCTTCTTCAAAAATCTCAAACAAATATTTCAAATCCAAAAGAAACTAGAGCACAAATTTCACCCCTGAACTCTACTGCCATATACCAAACAGAAACAAGTCAGCTTCCACCTTCCTCGCGAAATTCAAAACTTTAATGTTCTTAAAATCGACTTTACAACATTCAAAATATTTGTATTTATTTTTCATTTTACTTATTTGTCTCTCGGAATTAAATAAATTTTGATACATTGCTTATTTTCTTCAAACAGCTTTGACGGATTATATAGTGCGGATTGAATTTCAATGTTTACTGAGCCATGCATATTAATTTTTTTCTTTGGGTTTAACGATCGGGGCTCCTCAGGGGATATGCATTTTAAAATTTTATTTTAAAAATGTACACACGCACAAAACTATTGATATAACAGGATAAAAACAATATAGGTACATTGTCTTAAATTATTGAAGATATGTGTATTCGGCTTGGAACAGGTGAAATAGCTCTGCGGAGCCTCGCATTTCCTACCTGTTCCGTCGCCTCATCACATATCTTCAATAATTTTCGACAATGTATCTATATTGTATATGTACATGTACAACTTAGGATACACAGAAAATTTCCAGAATAAAGGGTCTTAGCTGTACTCAGTAGTAGGGTCTAAGGAGTGTTTTACATACTTATAATTTAGCAAATTTACTTGTACACCTGATCGTTGTATGGCAGTCTGTAGAGGTAGAGGAGAGCAATGTCACAAAAAGTTGAATCAGGAATATATATCTCACATCAAGAACATGTGTTGTACTTGTAAACCTAAATCTTTTACGTTATTATTGCAAAGTTCTCTCTACTGGGCTGTCGAGTTTTCAAGCCACAAATGAACGAGTTTGGCAAAAGTTTTAAAGATCATAGGAAAGTGCAAAAAACAGTTTAAAAATGTGTGAATTGTACCAGAATGTATTAATTGCATCATTCTTTTGTCTTTTCACTTTTGTGAAGAATCTTATCAGTTATCACTATGACAATTTTAAGTCTTGATTTCTACTAGTCATTAACGTATCAAAAGGCAAAGTCTTGTTCCCTTGAAACGGTAAGAATATGCCAGCTGACTTAAATAATATTTGTTGCCCTAATGATTACAGGTGCTTGGTAGAAAATTCCTTTTTTTTCAATTTTCCACCTCAAACAAATTAATTTTGCAAACAAATGAACCACTTGCCATCGTGATGCACCCATCCAGGCTTCGTAAGACGCATTATTGTTTTGTTTAACTTATTCTGACAAAGAAATGCATCACCAGCAACAGACACAGCACAAAGTCTTTTCCTCAAGCTTTAATTTTCAACTCCCCGCCATTTTGAACACTTCGGACTTCTCGGTCTCAAACATTACGAGAATAGAAAAATAACTCTATAAATAGAAACACAACCTGCTATAAATATATCTTATTTTCATATTGTGATAGTTGATACTGGCGGGAAATACAAAAGAAGGACGATATCCAAATGATAAAAGATATAGAATAGGGAAGATAAATTAAAGATAGTTATTCAATATAACGAAATAATCACGAAAAGCTTAAATTTAACCCCCCAAAAGGGGGACTGTTCCGATTTGTCTTTCTGTTGTTGAAAAAAAATCGTTAATTTCGCAGAATAGCCTGGAACCTTCCTTTATCGCCTGACCCCTTCCCTTCCAAATCACTAGATTCAATTCGTCACCTTATCAACTAAGTTTTTTATCTTGGCTATTAGCTACAGCAGACAGTGGTGGTAAATGGAAAGTTTTTCTTAGCAATAAATATACAATTACATTAAAATTGTAGAAATATATGACCCTTTTATAAAGTATACCTCAGAAATAACAGCCCACTGACATAGGAAATGAAAAAATATGACCCCATCATAAATTTGAAATCTAGAATAAAAACACCAATTCCAGCGGCACGTCTACATATGTACACCATAAATGTACTGGTATATGGGAAGTGAGTGGGCCGTGATCCAGATACTTTGAAAGAGGGTGCAAGCCTATGTTCCTCCCGAAAAAGTGGGTGCTAGGACACTATTTGACATTTTTGTGTCAATTTTACACATGAAAATGACATATTTTCGATAAAAATGGGGATGCCAACCCTTTGCACCACTCTCGGTCCGCCACTGTGCCACTCTGCATGTCTGTAAGTGGAGATTTTCCCCCGCGCTGTTTAGAATGTTAAATGAATGATTTAGTATGTTCTACCACATTTATAGACATATCATCTTTTGATGGTTGAAAATATGCGGTGTGAAAATTGGTAAATCTCAGAATTTTACCCCAAACTTTCAAAAATTGGGTCCTTTTTTGGAACTTTTTTTTTGCAATTTTTGAGCGACTCTGCCAACCAGACACCAAAGTTTTGTCAATGATTTCTGAATGCGATTTTGATATGAATCCAAATCAGTTAAGACATCCCTGGGTCACGTTGGCAGAAACCTTTGAAAAAATTAATAACATTAAAAATTTGCGTTTTTAAATTCAGTGTTGTTTCAGGCTGATTTTCTGCTTTTACAGAACTGAAAATTGATGAAATCATGAAAATTTAAAACCATATTGAAAATGTCACCCATTAAACAGTGCCTATCAATTTTTTGTCATTTAATTCACTTATTTTTTTGTTGTTGTGTTGTTAAATTAATCGTTAATCTGTACAGGGACTTTTTTTTACTTGATATGTATCAGTACCCATAGGCTATACATAACCAAATTGTTGAAAATTGTCACTTGTATATAACATAACCCTCACAATCCCTGGTCAAGTGGTTTTTGTAGAGGGTTTTGTAAAATTCTGACTATTCTTCTAAAAATAAATAAGAAATGAAAGGTGCTCCAAAAATGTTGCTGTCTCTGCCTAAACAAAAATGAGTATCAATTTAAATTAAAATTTACGTTTCCACGAAACGTGTAGAAGTCGCCTCCCGTTTCCTGGTCTGTCTTTTGAGAAACATATTGTCAGTTGAATTGCTTATTATTAATCGAGGCAGCGTAAAGAACGTCGATATCAAATTTCAATGAAACCGAAAAAAGTTGAATTTTCGACCGCGGAGGCGGCCATTTTGAAAATGCCGGTCGATACGTAGCTCAAATTTCCAATTGAGCCGCAGATTCTTAATCAGGACGACTTAAAGAACCTAGATATAAATTTTCATCATAATCGGACGAAGTAAAATTCTCGACGGCAGTGGCGGCCATTTTGAAAATGGCAGCCAATACGAAGCTCAAATTGCCGATTGAGCCGCAGATTATTAATCGGGATGTCTTAAAGAACCTAGATATCAATTTTCATCAAAATCGGACAACTTTGAATTTTCGCGCGCAGTGGCGGCCATTTTGAAAATGGCGCACTTCACGTAGCTCCAATTGCCAATTGAGCCGCAGATTATTAATCGGACGACTCAAAGAACCTGAAAAATCTGACAAATTGGAATTTTCGACCGCGTTGGCGGCCATTTTGAAAATGGCGGCCCGAGACGCACGCGATTTTTTTTCGTGATTTTGTTTGGACCATTTTTTAAATAAGATGAGCACTTTTTTCACAGCACTATGAGGAACAGGGGTAATTTCTGCGTAGAACTATTTTTGCGTACGTTCCAAATGTTCATTGGTTGAATTGGTGGTCTGTAACCTATATCCAAATTTATGCCGTTTCGAGACATTTATTATAGTAAACGGAGAACTCGAAGGAGTAATGTAGTGATGCAAATATTGCAGTATTCAGATAATTTAGGTCAAAGTCTATGTGTGGGAGAGACCAGGGTTGGATCCACGATTTCATGCTATAGGGACTTAAATAGAAGTAAAAGTCGAGTGAAGCGAATAAAAACAATTTTGGGGTAGAATTTGTGAAAAATCAAGATTTCATGCTAAACAATAATATCCCGGCCCTCCGCTCCTTTGGATTCGCCACTGGAGACAGAAGTAGTCTACTTCTTAATTTCTCTCATCCTTGTCCTTCAAGTCTCCTCATAAAAATATACATCCTTATATGTAGGCCACTGTTGGAATGAAGAATCCATATGATTACTTTACTATAATTTATTTTGACTTAATCCAATGGTGGGCATTTATTGTACTTGATAAAACAATTTCTCCGTTTGTAAATCACATTATTTTCTAAGTCAGAGCAGAAATAAATAACTGGTTTTGCTTTTGTCCCATTTATCATTTCTTCTATATCTTTAACTATACTACTGTGCTGTATCTGCTCTTTGCATTGAACACGTTTTGCATTCGTCATGTCCATATTTTTTTTGGTGTATTCAGGGTTTGAAAATAAGGAACCACACTTTGGTTGACCGTTAGGATATTTGATATTTCTTCTGGAAAAGAGTGTCTAAGGCTTATTCTGCAAGAAACGTATCTTTAAACAAAATATTTTCACTTTTAAATCCATCTATTCAATATATATTAGGTATTAGGGGACGGTGGACGACTTTTTTGGGGGGTGGGGTGGGGTGTGTGTGTGAATTGAGTTTAAGGTTCAAATCGGTCCAAGGGATTCTGAAGAGAATAAAAGAAGTTTGTGTAGCCAAGACTTACACAAAGTCAAGTGACGAGAGTAGACAAAGAAAGCTGAAAAAGATCATCATCATAGTAAAAATAATAAACATCCCTTTTAAATAAGTTGTGGCTTATGTACTCACACCTTTAAGTTAAGATATTCTTTTCAGGAACAAGAGGCTCTCGAATAACCCGAATCGCTCACCTGACAAACCATACCCTATTAACTTAGTAAGTAAAGGTATCATGCTTTGTTACATAGTTTGACAAAAAATTGCCGAAAAAGAGCATATATTGAAGAATGCTGTAAGTTCAAAAGAGTATCTAAGGCACTGTAATATGTTGGAAGCGTTTTTTGAACCTCTGGAAAAAAATTGGGAAGGGGACCCCTATGCCCTGTTACTCCACCAGGTCTAAGGGCCAGTATAGATTTATTGAAAAAGAACATAAAATGAAGTTAAAGAGTAATCAAGGGAACCAAGGTTATAGCGGTGATCAAAAGAATGTAATCCAGGGACAAAGACCAGACATGGAAAACAGACGTACACAACAAAGAAAATAAAGTAACGAAAATCATACATACAAAGTAACAAAAGCAAAGGAGCAACTAGGACTCCACTAAAAACTGGGAGCATGGACCAGGTGCACCGGTAGTGTAAGCGTCCTCTGCTTTTCTAGAAACACCCACCAAGTTGCTAATAAAAAGTCAAGTTCAGGGTAGACAAACGAGGAAAGGAAAACTATGACCCGTTGAATAAATCAGTTTTCATGGTGCAGATGGATATACCATAATGATCCACGAGTTCATGATGACGACCATAACACTTCTGTAGTGATGACTTCAATCGTGTAACAACATAACCCTGTTCCAGAAGCCTATTTGTTAGAGTTCTAGCGCGATACAAAAAGTCTGCGTAATTCGGCAAGCTCTGGCATAACGTATGAGTTGTGATATGAACGCGCCATACGCAGGTGCCGAAGGGATGTTGCCACAGATGAAAGGAAAGTTGACAATTCTGAATGAAAAGTCATCACGTTTGTCTTAAAGTTTGGTCAATAGTTTTCCTTTACCATCGATTTCTAAGTGTAAACCAAGATATGAGGCTGACCGCACAGTGTCTGTAGTATCCTTTATCTCAAGTTCTTTTGGGTAGATGCGATGTATCAAATCCCCGAAATTAGGATTGTTTAAAGATAATACGTACATGTATCTACATAGCGGAAACTGAGGTTAAAGGATCTAGCCAAACGATATTCTTTCTTTCGGATCAGATCAGCTATAAAATCAGCCTCTTAAGAGTGAAGTAATAGGTCAGCAAGTAAAGAAGCACAATTTGTTCCCATTGGAATGCCGACCATTTGTCGAAAAACACGTCCACCAGACTGGACAAATACGTTGTCGATTAAAAATTCTAGCATTTTGTAAATGTCTTCCTCTGTATATTTGGAAGACGATTTGGAATTATTTCTTACAAAGTATGAGGAATCTATACCAAGAATTATATATTTGTATCTAGGTGTACCATCTTTTTTTGGAAAAACAACGCTGTGTAATGTTTTTAAGTCGGGATTTTAATTGAGTACGAGGAATAGAAGTATACAGTGTTGAAAAATCATAGGTTTTAATGCTATTATATTCAGATAATAGTCTTGAACTGATTGTCTCCAAAAGATCTGTCTAATTTTTCAGTATCCACATTGAATTAATATCACTACGGGAATAACAAGTATTGTGGTAGGACTGCAGACCCTCTTTGACAGTTGTGAGTGGAGAAGTTAAACGTTTAGAGAGAGGTTTGGTGGTATATTTTGCAGATCCAGCTATGAAACGTTGTTTTTTTTTTAATTCTTGTGGAGTTTAGGAACCAGTGTATAGACGGTAAATCACAATCATCGTCCTTGGTAGAGAGACCAAAAGAGGATAGCACAGATTTATGGTTTTTCACAATCTCTTTGTAGAGTGTGGTAGCAGTATAAGTCTCATCACTGCTATTATTTTCTACGTCTACCTCTGATAATAAACATTGGATGTAAAACGTTTTGCAGACAAAAACAATGTTGTTTTGGACTTTGTCTGCTGGTACAACATATTTATCATGTATAGTAGACAATGGTTTTGCTACATCGGGCTCTTTGAAAACTGATGCAGCCTTGGCACTCACTGACTTACTCAAAACTTTCATTCGTTTCAAAATTAAAGACCTCACGGCCTTTAACCACTCTGACAGAGAATCAATGTCTTCTTGTTCTCGTTTTATCCATTTTCTTGCATAGTCCATGGCATCCGCAAGAACTTAAAAGTTATAATTCCAATTTATGGAGCGTGGTTCGCGGTATTTGGGACCTTTGGAAAGGATATTACGCAGAGATTCGTTTTCGATGATGGCTAAATCTCCCGTAACGACGTGACAAGAAGGACCATATTTGAATGGAGAGGTTTTGCAAGAACAGTCAGGTGGTTTAGCCTTGGAGTCCTCAATCTCGAGGTTCTGCAATAGCCTTTTATAACCGAAAATTTGGATGCAATGGGTGAATTATAGGAATATAAAATAATTGGCATGGATTTGTCTTTGAAATATGGGGGAATTTTGTTGGTATTGTTTTTGTGATGGAGGCTGTTAGCCAAAATAATTGCATCTATACCTTTATTGACAAACGGTAGCGGAAGAAATGATCGTTTTTCGTCATCTTGACTTATCACACAAACTAGTTTAAAGAGTCTATGGTAACCAATAGCCAAAATTATGGCAACAAGTATGTATAATGAAGAGGTTGGGTCAGAAACAGGAGTGTCAAGACTTGTTTTGTAAAGGGAGTGTGGTAGAATGAAGTTTGGTTCTAATGTAATGAAGTCCAAGAGGTTTTTGTTTGAAAGAAAGAAGACCATCTATGGAGACATCATATAACTTAGGTGACGTATAGTGGCGATGGCCATGTCTCCTTTCCAGTCTTGGATTTTTGTCAAAAAAAATTCATCACATTTATACTACTGTCATTGCATCCGTAAGGTATTGCAGTACCTAGTCTGCGTATCAAGATTTTTTTTCTAAAATACGAACTTTCATAGAAAGGATTGAATGATCTTGATTAAAATGTTAATAAGCTGTCGGAAATTTGGTGGTGTTAATTCTCGAACGATGGCCGCACATTCTCATGTTTAATCGTTCTTGTGTTTCTCCAAAATATACTACACATATAACCACATAAGTTATATTCTAATACATATATTAAGTTTGTTGATTAGCAACTTAAGTCATCGTGACTTCTTGTATGGAAGGTTTTGTTTGTAAGGGAACTGGAGAAGTATAAGAGTTGGTTATAAGAATGTTGCATGTTTTGCAATTTTTAATACCACAATTCGATATGGTACAATGTGGTTCGTCATCGTTGTAGTCAAATATATAATTTAAAGTGATGGAACATGGTTTGATAACTTTGAAATAGTCAGATTTGTTGTACTGGAATACTTAGTAGATAAGCTGCAGACTGAACGTGTGATTGGGTACTTTTTGTTGAATTGGTCGGGCACTTTCCATACCAGATGTGAGCGTGCTAAGATTTCCATCTGGGGACACCACATTCGTACAAGACAACAGAGTGTCCGATCTGCTGTCAGGTTCGGACCTTTTTATACTGGGCGACGTCCGAGCCAGTTTTTCTGTCATTCCTCTTGTAAAATTCATTAATTTTAAAATTGTATTAATGGGTTGATGATACCCTCGGGGATAAAATCCACCAGCAGAGGTATCGACCCAGTGGTGTGAAAGAGTAATCAAGGGAACCAAGGTTATAGCGGTAATGAAAAGAACGTAATCCAGGGTCAAAGACCAGACCTGGAAAACAGACATACTAAAAATTGGGAGCATGGACCAGTTGCACCGGTAGTGTAAGCGTCCTCTGTTTTTCTAGAAACACCCACCAAGTTGCTCATAAAACTCAAGTCCAGGGTAGACAAATGAGGAAAGGAAAACTATCTTAAATCAGTTTTCATGGTGCAGATGGATACACCATGACGATTCACGTTTACAAGATTCAGATATGGTCGTAAAATGGCACCCATTTTGTAAAATGCTGCCTAAAAATAAATTCTATACTGCCCGTCAACTCAGAATATCATGTTTATCTTATGGGTAGCTTTCATTTTCATTATTCTTCTATAGTTGAGAGAGGGGGGCATTTTGACCCCTGTGTTCTATTTTTTGCAATGACAGCCATGTTTTTTGACTGATGAAAAATTTTAAATGATCAGTTTATGGAGGAAACCCTTAAAAATATTAAACTTTGTTACGATTGTTTTCAGAGAGTTGTACACATCAAAGCTACAAAAAATCTGTTTCAGGGGCTATAAACCCTACAACAGGCAACTAATCATTTAGAAAATTTTGGCAAAGGTCCGTCAACCGATGGTGATCAATATGACTCTCCATCAGAATTTGGCTAAATTCAACTGTTTTTGAGTTATTTGCAAAATACTGTATTCCTATCCCTTTGTTATATTTTAGTAACAGCACCCATGTTTTTCCATCAATCAAAATTTCTAACGATCAAGTTTCTGAGGAGAAGATTGTTTTAAAAGTAATAACATCAAAAACAACAAAAAATGTCCGAAAAAGGGCATTACCTCCAATATGGGATCATCAGATCTTCACCAAAATTACAGATAGATCTCATCATGCTGAACACTTTAACTCATGCCAGAAGTTGGTTAAACCTTAGTGTTTTGGAGGTATATATGCAAAAACTGCTGCCTGGCCCCTGTGTTCTATTTATAGTAAGGGCGGTCATGTTTTTTAACGGATCAAAAATCCAAACGGTCATTTTATGCAGGATACTCTAAAACAATCATATTAGGTTTCACCCAAATCCTTTCAGTAGTTTCAGAGGAGACGATGTTCGCAGAATTGTTAACGACGACGACGGCGACAGACGACAACGACGACAACGGACGCCAAGTGATGGCAATAGGTCAAATAGATGCATGAGCTAAAAATTGCGGAAGACTGAAAATTCAAGATTCCATTGCAGTATCAACACCAAGAACAATAAGTGTAAAACACGCAAAGAAAATATACTAAAAAAAACACACGTAACCAGCACGAACCCAACATAAAACCTTTGGTGAACCCAGTTACCCAGGAAGGGTGGTTCTTGCAAAATACCAACCTATGCTATCTGAAGATAAAGTCCGAGAACATCTATGACCAAATGGAGGTTATCGGTCATGAGAATGGACAATTCATAACGGGTCATCAGATGGTCATAATTTCTATTGCAGAACTTTCGAAATGAAAATTTGTCAATATTTTTAGTGTACAATTCACTGAATATGTGTTTCTGGAAAAATCTATGGGACGCAAAAACTCCATTTGCTTAGCTGGAACAGACGGCAATCAGTCGTCGCTATTGTCAAATAGTTTAGTTAAAAGCTTTCCTCTTTTGTCAATTTTGAAATGAAGGTTAAGATACATGGCAAATAGTTATTATTCTGTTTTATTGTATTTAATTTCAAGCTGTTTTGGGTAGGTGAAATGACGTTTATTTGGTGATAAAAAGCAACAGTTTCTTTTTCAGTATTTTACTTGATATAACTGTAACGGTTTAAAAACAAATTTGATACATCCTAATGTACTTATAATTCACTCAAAGTATTTCAAAAATTTGTTCATTTCAGGGTTTTGTGTGATATACAGTGTAACACAATTTTCTCTGACGATGGTTCACTAACAGTTTTAATAAAATAATTATGTAGAATCCCTTACCGTTTCCGTGATTACAACACTAACATCATAAGAGATTATATAGAATCAATGTAATTTTCAATGATTCTCATAATCCTTAATTGGACGAATGCATGCAAAATGTATAAACATTTGCATATTCGGTATGAATAATATTTGCAATCATCCCTTTCCTCCGAGCTTAGAAACCAAGGATGACATCTTGGATATGTCGCCGTAATGGATGTTTCTCCATGAAGCTTTTGGATTGTCTTGCTTTTCCATTTCGTTTGAATTTTTATTCCCTGGCTGTATATTATTTGTTGAATATTTCTCACTGCACCACTTTTCTCTTTATTTTGTTAAATGCATTTTTGACGATTTCCTTCTACATGAAAAATACACACAAATTGTTGTTAGTTGAACCATCGTTACAACGCTTACTCTACCGGTGCACTTGGTCCATACTTCCGGTTTTCAGTGGATTCCAGGTTGCTCATTTACTTTTGTTTCTTGGCGCGTGTTATTTGGATTATTTGTTCTGTCTTTGTCCTAATTGGAATATATTCTTTAAATTTGATTACCGATCGAATCTTGGTTCCCTTGATTACTCTTACACAGGCAAAATCTTTTTAAACATGATTTATTTTTACATAGATTTAAGAGCTCTTTTCACGTCATCTTCATAAACACTAGAGTTTCCAGCTTAAAGGGCTGAAATTCAATTTGTACTTATAGCCAAAAAGTGTTAAGGGGATGTATCAACCGAGATTACGACGAGTCTTCCTTTCTCTTGACCTTCTCTTGGCAATTGTCGAAAAAAGGAAATCTTTTGATTTAGGTTTAGGTCAAACGAATAAGGCGGTGGCTTTTTTTTTCATCTCTATGCCAAATTATCTGAGCAGGGAATTATATGTTCTCGTGTACGCTGTATACGTTAGTTGAACCGATTTGTACTTCATCGAAATAGAAGTATTGTTTCAAGATGAAAGGCATAGATCAAGAAGACGTAAGGTCACAACATTTCTAGCAATTTTGTGCACCCATCACAAGAACAAACTCCTTACATTTCGTGGAACCGCTGCACGAGCAATCTATTTTTCTGTTTGACCACCAGGGTCATATAGAAGTTTAAAATTAAATATCACGTTAATCAAATTGCAATGTAATGGAATAAGAATAAGACTTAACTAACATAATTTCCCAAAAGTTCTTTATTAAATGTCCCATCAACTTGCATTTGTGACAAACAATTAACAATAAAATAATACACAAAACGTCAAACTTCCCAAATTCATAAAGGCATGAATGATTCATTTTGTTCCCAAAACCAATTTCCCATTCATTAATCTTCAAAAAGTGAAATTACTGTACACCACTTTTTGCAGGTTTTCTATAATATATTACAATATTTTACGCAGACGATTTCTCCCAAAAATATCTCATTACACGTTTTTTTAATGGTATACGGTGCTGAAGAATTTCAGCAAAACGATCTGATTCCATCCAAAATCAATAAAATTATAAATGCTTCGTCATAAAAATATAAAAGCTGAATTAATTTAAAAGCTGTTATGTTTATATAGTATACAATGTATATAACTAGTTGTAGCAGTCTTACTGGTTTATACTTATTTTCAAATATACAAATATATTGTTTCCTTTTCCTTTTTCTCAAATGTTGTACATGTATCACTTGTTTGGTAAAGGTAAATCAAAATATATTTCGATTTTAGGCATTTTACAGCTGACGTAGTTGGCAATTGTTTCGTCTGTTCTTAATAAGATTTTGAATATTTGATTTCAGTAATATACATATGAATGTAGCGACGTTAGTCTGGATGTCCGTGCCCTCCTCCGTGAACTTTCATCATGTGGTCAGCATACCTACAAAATATATCATGTAAGTAATAATTTCACATCGTTTCGATTTTATCTGTATACGTATGTTAAAATTAGAATAGTACTAAGGACTGTTCCATAAAAAAGAAAGATATTAGGTACCCGGGGAAGGCATTTTTTCACCAGGAGGCCACCCACGGAAGTTCTATTGATGTTTTGGATTAAATTTTATATTTTGCAAAGAGCCCTGACCACCCACCCAAACACAAAGAATAGAAGTGCCTTCCCGCAATTCCTCATATATATTATACTGGATCAGTCCTTAACGTTAGGCTGTGTCTTTTATTGAATAAAAATGTGAAAGTTTTAAGTGTCAGTCCTTGTAAGAATGAGGCAGTCGAAAAAACATGGTATGAAAAAAACCCGCATTTTGATAGTGTAATTTGCCTATTTGCACAATAAGAATCAAGGAAAACGGACAAGATTTTTCATATCACGCTGGACCATTGAGTTACAATTTCATTGAAATGCACTGAAAATGAACATTTCAAGGGCGGATATCTCTGCCAAAAACCTCACTATTGAAAAATTTCTGAGCATATCATATGATGCACAGTTCAAATAATGTTTTTTTCAAATTAAAAAAAGCATTGTGTGAAATCATATTGTCAGATCGGTGGGGTTTTGACATGCATGTTTTTTTTCCATTTGCCTGATTCTAACAAACACTTACACTTAATACAATAAATTAAAAACAGTTGGGTAAATCACGAGTTAAAATAAATGTAATCATTTCATCTCAATAAGTTAACCAAAAGTTTTCTTCTGTATATTCAATTTAATGTTGTGTGGGCTACACTGAACTTTTTTATGTACAATTAAATAAATATATTTCTATGCAAGTCTTAAAATATTTTCTTAATATGGTTCTATTAATCTGATTTTCGGAGTTTGAGTTCGAAAGTAAAAAAAAATAATTTTTGAAACAGTTTTTTCGCACAGTAAGTATTTACAGTTTTAACTTAATAAGCAACTCACTTCTGGTGCCAATCGGCAGACACGTCCCTCTTGCATGACTCAGTGTGAGCAAGTTTGTACAACACCTATAAAACATTAAAACATTTCATTTAGAGAGTAAAAATATTGGTAGTAATTGTAACAGTAGCATTTTGTTCATTACTACTACGCTGAGAAATCTAAATTTCCTTTCATACAACAATCACATTTATACAACTCAGTTGTCTTAACTTGTCAAACAAATAATACTTCACTATTTTTAATCCATAATACTGCTTTGGTGGAAGATATCGCAAATATCTCATCAACCTCGCCTTCTGTACCTACTGCAGCAGTGACACCTTTACTAGTTTTTTTTTAAATGGAGCAGACGAGAAAACAAAAACGAAATGAACTTTCAACAGGTCACAAGCACCCAAGCTAGAATTGATTGACTGGAGATGTCTTGGAAACATCTTTCGTGACGTTAAATCAATATTTAGTTACAAATATATAGTTTGATAAAAACATTTTGTTCAAGACAGAATTATTCTAAAACGATCATTTTTTTACAATGTAAAGGAAATCATTGTCATTCAAAATTCCTTAATTGAAATTAATGATCACGTAACAAGGAATTCAGTGCAACTTGGTGGGTGAGTCTAGAAAAGCAGAGGATGCTTGCACTACCGGTGCACCTTGTCATTTCTCCCAATTTTCACAGATCCCGGCTTACTCAAACCTTTGTTTCTCGTATGCGTAATTATGGTTACTTCATATTTCTTTGTTGATTATGTAAAAAAAAATTTACTTTTTTGGGTCTGAAAGCATTTTTTTCTTATGAAATACACTCACCAAGAATATCAGACTGTGCAACAGAAGGGTGTAAAAGAAAGTTACAGTTCTTGCAGTTTTATTTCCTAGAATAAATCGTCCCTAAAAAATAAAAGATTCAATTAAGTGGTATTATTGTATTTTATAACAAGTTAATTTATAATGCATTGAATATTTTAATCCGATGTGAATATATAATTTGCCTTAATCATTTACAGTTTTAAATAAAAACTTTCATATTTAGAAAATATGGAAGATGGCAAACATGTGATATCATTACAAAGTAATAAAATAAGGAGGTTCATTTTGTTTGTACTTGGTATAGTCCACATAATTCATCAGAATTTAGTTTTCTGTGTGTATGTTTTAGTTCCCCTGTTTAATTTTAATTTGCATATGCGTTCAATTAATTAAAGATATGACTTGCAATTGAACGCTCTATTTTAAGTTGAAATGCATAAACCAAATTAGAAAAACCGTTTGAAAATTTGACAAAAAAACAACTCGCTCTCCACCAAAATAACCACATAAACAAAATTTAAACAAGTCATCAAACAAGAAGTTGATTTCCTTCAGCATGAAATCAAATCCCAGGATATGGCATACTTAAATAAAGCTTCTGGCAAAATATCCAGGGGCTGTGATGATAACTTAAAAAAAAGTTAAAAACAGACAAACGGACACCATGATTATTATAAGTATATCCCACAAAGCGTGTTATAAATATTAGAACACCTTACCATACTCAAAGTGATCTTATCATAAGGCTTGAGATTCATGTAACGTCGTTGTTTCTCCTGAAATTAATAAATATTTATCTTTAAAATTTGTAATTGAATGTATTATTAAAAAGACACGAAGCAAATAATGTTCAAGAGTGAAAAAACAATGTAGTAATATTTCCATTAAGGAGGTAGACATGGGATAAGGGACATAGCTCTTCAAATCAGTGATAAATTTGTATCATATACAACTTCATCAAAGCCTTTCAAATTTCCCTTTGAAACAGAATGAAATCAGTCCAGGTTACTTTGATGCTTACATGAGATTGGTATAAAATGGTGAATACAAACGTTCCAATGAGTTGTAAGAGTTGTGTCCCTTACCCTAGGTCTACTACCTTAAGTCCGGAATTAAATTATAAAGAATGCTCTTAAAATACCATGTTCCTTTGATCAGAAGATTATATGCAAAAAAAAAAACAACAAATAAACAAAACTTAACATAAACAACAGCAAATTAATTAAAATCATGTACATAACAACACATAAATAAAGACAACTTCTTGTTTATTTTTCATTTTTAATTCAGGTTTGCATTTGATAAATAATGAACTACCTTCTTAGAGAACTTAGAGAATGGATCCAACTTTTCTTCGTAATGTGATGCATATCTTGTTTCAGTTCCATCATCTCTTGATGTTCCTCCCTAAAACGTGTAAAAAATATTTATTTCAATTAAAACATCAATTAAAATGACTTATTCAATTTTTGATGCACTAGTATATAATCATTCATTTTACAACGTGAAATAATTTTATTTACTTAATATGAACAAAAAGTTTTAATACGAAAACCATGATTTTATATATAGCATAAAGTAAAAGTACCAGTCCACAAAAAAATTCAGACAAAGCAAATGGTAAAGTGATTCATGGTAAAGAAAAACCTACCGAACAAACAATGCTTTTAAAGTCTACATATGCAATACTTTCACAACAACTTTTTCTGCATTCAGAAAATCATACACTCATCTCCCACTAAAATCAACCAAATGAAGCCAAATCAAGATCGATAACTCTTGCAAAGTCCAAATTTCATTTACAATCTATATAATTTTTATCTCAAAGGCAACAACCAAATGAAAAACTAATGATTATGTGATCAGTTTCTGTTTCTTAACAAGAAATAAAACTGAATTCGGTGGGGTTTTGACATGCACGAATCACCTCCTGATTTTTATACAGACTGTTACTTAAGTGTTCTCTACAACCTGTTTTCTTTGTATATCAGTACGTCATAGTTCTGACTTAAGGAGGTAGATCTAGGGTAAAGGACATACCTAATAATATCAGTGATATGTTTGTATCATATTCAATTTCACCAAAGCCTCTCAAGCTTTCGTTTGAAGCAGAATAAAATGAATCCAAGTTAATTAGATGCTTACACAAGATTGATGTAAAATGCTGAATACAAACGTTCCAATGATTTTTAAGAGTTGTGTCCCTTACCCTACGTCTACCTCCTTAAGAAACATTACTTAAGGAGACACAATTTTATAAACAAAATGTCATTATTTTCGATATTAAAGAGATTTTGAGAAACAATAAACTCAACTAGGCATTACAAGATCATGGTAATGCTAATCACGTTACGATGTAACAGTTTTATATTCTAATGATTTTTTACATGAAGGTGATGCTAACATTGTTTTTGCTGTGTTGAAAATCGGCATTACATAACCCTTATTCCAAAACTGTATTTTCTCTACCCTCCACTGGAAGTCATACACTACAATATTTATAATTAGCTATCTCATGTCATATTCATGCATATCTATGTATCATAAATAGGAAAGGACTAAAATATGATTTGCTTTTGTCCAGATTAAAGTCATCACTACAAAAGTTTTATGGTTATATTCATGAACTCGTGTGTCATTGTACTTTCTGCTCAACCGACAACCGATTAGTCCATCGTGCCACAGTTTTCCTTTCGTCTTTGGTCTACCCCGGAATTCACATTTTATAAGCAACTCGACAGTGATTGAAGAAAAGAAGAGAACGCTTGCTCTACCGGTGCACTTGGTATACGCTTCCAGTTTTTTTAGTGGAGTTCAAGTAAATCATTTACTTTTGTTAATTTATACGTATTGTTTTGGTTATTCCATGTTCTTTGTTTTTAGTGTCTATCTTCCCTGTCTAGTCTTTATCCTTGAAATATTTCCTTTTGATTACCACGCAAACTGTGGTTCCCATGATTACTTGCCCAATCTATTTTGTTTCCAACGAAAAACAAATATGTTAAAAACAAGTAAAATACCTGTGGATAACTCTGCAAGAACCGAATCTTCTCGTACAACTTCACATTATCAGATCTTAGTTTGTCTATCTCGTTCTGCAGCAGTGTGACTTGTTGCTGTTGTCCAAGGGTTTGCTGTAAAACAAATAGGCACAATAATATTACATGATAACAATGTCGATTTTACCCCATTTTATTCCGAATCTAACAAGGAAATTGTGTGATGGAGTTCAGGAGAAAGTCATTTTAATCATTTTTGACATTCATAAGAATCACACCTAAATATGAATTTCATGTAAACTTTCCACATGAATATTTCATGTGCAAAACGATATTTAAAAACAAAATAGCAACAGATTCCCAATAAAAGTATTTAATAAAGGAGCAATATTTCAAAACTCAAGCAGTTGACATCTTATTGTTTTAAATCGTTGCTAATGAAAACGTTTATATACACTAAAATTTTAATGGAAAGATTTTTACAAGAAAAATACTAATTAACAAAATCTTCTAAAACATTGCAGCATGAGATTATATATACTAGTATACGTACTGCCTCGAGTTCCTGTGCACGGAGCCTATATCTCTCTCTTTGACTCTGTATGATCGGGAGAAGTGAATCGGCAGCCGAATTGTTAGCAGGGTCTACTGTGATAGCCACTGGAGCGGCTACATCTTTCACAACCTCAGCAACCATCTCAGCTTCACCGCCAGGGGGCAGGACGTTTTGTCCTTCAGGGACACCTCTAAACATGGACGATAATGCATTGACGCTTCTGAGATCTTCTTCTAGTTGGGTTATTAGTTGTTTCTGTTCCTGTGCTGTTTTTACTGCTTCCTGATATTCAACTTGTAGATTCTTGTACTTATCTACAGACAGAAATAAATACTTTTTAACTTATTGAACATACGGAACTACGTATCAGAAAGTACATAGTATATGAGCACGTAACAAAATTTCCTTACAAGAAGCAAATTTATATAGCTTTTTCGCATTTGATAGTATGTACAAGACTGATAACACTTCATTGTTGCAATGAGTACAACCAGACCTTATGATTGACATTTGTCCTACAGAATTATGTCGTATATTAAAAAACACCGAATAATGACAGTTTTTTCCAAAAATATAATTCCAAAATGCTTAGGATGTACACATAACTACTACTGCTTTACCAAACCTTGGTTCTAACTATGCTTTTGAACCAACACTAAGCACAGAAATGAGATTTACATAAGAATAAGATACAAAGGAAAATAATGGATATATATGTCAGTTGTTGTATCTCTACTTTTTAAAATTCATATATGCACCTGGTCCATGCTCCCAGTTTTTAGTGGAGTCCGAGTTGCTCATTTACTTCTGTTACTTTGTATGTATGATTTTAGTTACTTTATGTTCTTTGTTGTGTATGTCTGTTTTCCATGTCTGGTCTTTGTCCCTGGATTACATTCTTTTGATTATCCTATAACCTTGGTTCCCTTGATTACTCTTTCAATTCATATTTCACCATAAAGACAAAGAAGTTCGTTATATTAAAAACATAGAAAGGTCTATAGCTGTAACTATATTATGTGCACAAAAACACCTTAAAGATAACAGAATAATACAGATACTATAAAAATATGATAAAGGTGTAAATGTTGCAATTTGGTTTTTCTAATAAACGAGTTTAGGAAATGAAAGGGCAAACAATGATTTTCAATTAACTACGACCATCAGTACATTGTTCGGTCAGATCAGTATATTATAGCCATTAATCCTGAAGGAAAGTGTGTCTGTCTACATATGTACAGATGTACGAAATCATTTGATGAAACAGCACATAATTTATCAATTATGAATGAAATGGAAAACAATCGGAAAATATATGTTCTTAAGTGATGTTTAAGGCTAGTAATTGATGAAAATGTGACAAAATATAAAATATCGTTGTACTTATGTAACTATGTGAAACGATTTTATGATGCATAACAATCTTTGTTTCATTTGTTTCTTTTATTATTTTGACCCTAGATCAAACTACGTCAACAATAAACAATAAAATCGTTTTATGTAAGGTTCCTTAATGTATATCGAAAAACTTAAAGGATTGGGTTATTTTAACACATTGTATTACAACACTTTTGCTTTGATGCATTAAAGGAAAAACAAAACAAAACAAAACAAAACTTTCTATTCAATCTTTTTAATTGTACTGATGGCAATTTCTGTTTTCTTGTCAAATAAAAAGTCATCTATGCAAAGAAAAACGCAAAGTTGTACGCGTTGTCGTTCTACAAGTAAGTATACCCACACTATAGGTCCATATCAAATAAAATGGAAAGGATAATACCGGGAACCAAGGTTATAGCGGTTATCAAAAGAATGTAATCCAGGGACAAAGACCAGACATGGAAAACAGACATACACAACAAAGAACATGAAGTAACTAAACTCATACATACAAAGTAACAAATGCAAATGAGCAACTCGAACTCCACTAAAAATTGGGAGCATGGACCAGGTGAACCGGTAGGGTAAGCGAGTCGCACGAAATGGAAGTCGATATATTTGCGACGAAATTCGGATGGATGGGATGACGGATAGACAGACTGATGAACAAAGTGATTCCATAATATCAACATCACTTGGGTAGGGGAATACCATTTCAGTTGTTTTATTTAAAATTATTCTATTGATATGCAAGACAGGTTTGAAATTACTTCTGAGAAAACAAGATATTCGGATTTGCTAAACTTCTATTGCAGTTAGTTCCTTATATTTTTTACTTGTTTATAGTTCATATCCTTGGCACTATTTTGACTACTGATTTTACCGATTTAGACCTGTGACAATTTTTTGCTGCCATTTTATGCTGAAATTAACCGGAAATAATGAAACGTAAGAAAGCGGAAGGTTTGGAGCGCTACGGAATTTTTCTATTGGAAATGCCTATACCAAGTCAGGATCATTACGGTAGTTTCAAACTTTCCGGGTTTTACTCTGATGTTGCTGTTTGTTGAACGAAGTTTCCTTTTGACCTTTGACTCGAGGTTGTTAGTTCTGTTATTTTGTCATTACCTTTCATTAACATGTACTTGTTTCGATGCTATGTTCAGCGAACTAATCTTTCAGTATATTAATTGTAGCAAAGAACAATTAAAATCTAGTAAGCACTATCAGGAAGGGAATGGTACTTTGAGGACTAAAGTACATAAAGCCTTACAAAAACTTTAGAAAAAAATACATACCTAACAAAAAAAATACAAAAACAAACAACTTAACTTACAAAAAGAAAAAAATAACCCAAAAACAACAACACACAATAACAAGAAACAACAAAAGACAAAACAGCAAATCCATTACAACAGCATTGGTGCAGTATGTTACTCGTTGTTAAAAAATGAATACGGTGAAAACACAGTAACAAAGCATATATTAATGTATTTGATCTGTACTTTAAAAATAGTAAAAAGCCAGTTGGTTCAAACAAAAACCATTCTTTGTGTTTTTGTCAAAATTGTTAAAAACCACAAAGCACTGCAAAACACGATTTTGCCACTTTAATAACTGTTTAATTGCCCACAAAGTGATAACTTTGTTAGTACATTAATAATATGATAAAACATATCAAAATAATGTGCGGCTAATTTTGACGAACCCTAAAACCACACCTGTGCCAAAATATCGAAAATGGTGTTGACAATGCAATGACATTTTACAATGATGTACCATCTAACGTTTTAAACAAATATGACAACTTAACACATAAAATTAATGTTTAGTAAACCTTGGTACATTGCGTTTAGCCAAAGTTGTCTAGCATTCCAATACAACACCAAACTACATGGTTGATGATTGTGTTATACTCCGTAAGTTGCCTTACATTACGATGAAACATTTGACAATAGCGTAAGAAAATTTCCAATAACAATTTGATTACGATCATGTATTACTACCTTAATCAGTTGTTAAACAAACACATACCGTAAACAAGAGGTCATCGATTAAAAACACTCATTTGATGATAAAAACAAAAATACCAATCATAAGAATATTGTAAATTTCGGTAAACTGTACACGTGTTTCAAAGAGTTAACTTTCACCAGTAGTATTTGAACCAAATAATAAGGAAGTTCAAGATTCAAAACTTCATTGTAAACTAGAAGTACTAAAAACTTAAAATATCACAATATATAGAAAGTCAAATCCAGCACCAACAACTTTTACTAGAGTATGTAAAAGGAGTTAAACAAATTTACATGGGATTCTCCACCGTTTCTTCCAAGTTCAACAATTTAAGAACTGTAATTCTACGATAGTCTATATATAAAACTTTACTCCAAATTAACAGGGAGGAAAAATGCGCTTAACCATAAAACAAATGTGAAAGTACAGAAGTAGTCTTACCACCAAACGATTTGATAGCCCAATAAATCTTATCAATTATTATAACATATAGTGTTATATGATAAACAATGTCTAACAGGGCAACATCAGAAAAGCAGAGGACGCTTACCCTATCGGTGCATCTGATCCATGCTTTCCGTTTTTAGTGGAGACCGAGTTGCTTATTTACATTTGTTACTTTGTATGTATGATTTTAGTTACTTTATGTTCTTTGTTGTGTATGTCTGTTTTCCATGTCTGATCTTTGTCCCTGGATTAGATTATTTTGATTTCCGCTAAAACCTTGGTTTCCTTGATTTCTCCTTGTTAGAACACCAAACTATTATACTTTCAGAACGTTCAGAGAGACAGTGTACGTTAAAGTAGGAAGAAGAAAAAAATGGACAAATAAATGCACAAGCTCACAAGCAACAATACAAAAAAATATTTGGTTAGTATAGCTATACACCAAATATCAAGTCAATATATCATAGAACATTTGAAAACGGTCTGACCAATCAACAGGACGGGCTAATGGAACCTGAAACTAAAGTCACCAGTAGGATTTAATAGATAGGTGTAGTTGAATAATGAGAAGACCTTTTATTGAATCCCCTTTTGCATCCAAAAATTGCAAAGAAAATGTGCGATGTGGTATGAATATTAAAATTGTGTACACTTTGTACCCATAAAAACAAATTCTCGCAAAAATCAAGAATTAAAAAAAGAAAATAAGAAAGGACAGCCAATATATGCCAAGGAGCACGAACTTTAAAATAGCTTCAAAAGAATATTAATATTTTTGTTTCCGTTTGACCAACTACGCCGAAAGAAAGTATTTCTTGCATTTTTGAAATTATTGGGCTCTTAGGTAATCTATCATTGCAGCTGGTATTTGATTTTGAACATTTTTAACCTCACACTCATTTATAACCTATATTACAAGGTGAGCCGGAAGGGCAAGCCTCTTAAGTTACCCTCGTATCATTGCAGGTGGTCACAGTCAGCCTTCAATACTTTCCTAATGCATAGTTAATGGTATGAACCTTCTACACCATTAAACTCCCCAACGATAATAAATAATTATGACATTTACAGCCCAAATGATTTAATTTTGGCTTTTAATGAATTCATACGTGTTAAGTAATGACAAGATACGGCTGACATGTTTGAAAAATCATTAATTTCATGTCAAATATCATCATAAAAATTCATTATCATCTCATAAACACGACCAAATCAATTTGTCAAATACTGTACGGACTTTCTAATGCGCACTGGATCATAGTAATTTACACACGAAAAAAATATCATCATGAGCCATATAGTTTAAACAATATGCATTCGGTTCGTTATGCTTTGTAACATTATTGCTCAGGATGTATTTTAGCCGTTCAGCTGTTTTACGAATAAAGGTAAAAGAACAATAATCGAACTGACAGACAAACTCTAGACAATAATTACAAGGAATACTCAAAAGAAGTAGAGCCCATATACCAAATGGCAATATCAAAGCAGAAAACCGAAAAAAAAAATGAAACCAACGCAATGGTCCTGACTTGGTACAGACATTTCTAAAGACAATTATGAAATAAACCAGATTCTACAGCACTAAACTTCCCGATTATGATGGTCTACATATGTATCTTTATATTTACCACACAGAGATGATACCATGGATTGATGCAGATAAGGAGTAAAGCAGACCTATGACAAACTACCTAGCACAATATTTAGACCTTAAGGTCGACTTAAGGTATACACATTTTCCCTCTAATTTGCTAATATTACGGTTTAAAAAATTGATAGTGAATTAGTTTTTTTGTCAAAGGAACCGATAAATCGTACCATTAAGTAATTAATATCCTATAAATGTTTTAAAGGAGCACTCAGCTCCGTTTTAAATGCACGAGAGGATATTTTTTTATATTAAATATCATTCAATAGCCAATAGGTTATGAATATACTTGATAAGGGTGAGTTATAGCATCCGTAAGAAGTAATTTGAATAACCATCTATGATATTTGTTTGGATTAAACACGTGACAAAACCAAATGTTTCTTTAGTAAGAATACAACTAATCAATGTTACTGGAACACATTCCTTTACGGAAAGCGTAACTTGTTGATGGTTCGTCTTTTCTGTGGTTATGATATGCTCAATAGGTCACTCAGGTGAACCAATAAACAATTCATATAAAAGATACCAAGGAACCCATAGTCACAGTAACTCGACAGTTGTCGTACGAATTTGGAAACACTACCAGGCCCTCTTAGGAGAGGGCAAGAGCTTCAACATAGCGGTCTAACCGCAGATGCATACACTCGGATCAAGAAGTAATCGACCAGATAGTTAAAAGGCTAGGATTCAACCCAGCATCAGTTGGAATCAACAACCAAAAGTAATCGATTCATGTAGTCAAAAGGCTGGGATTCAACTCAACTTATGGATACATGATCGATTACTTCTTGATGATACTAATAGAATCTCAGAAAGAGGCATTCATCCGTTAGGACAGTCAAAGTCGTTAGCAACCTCCATCAGAATAGCCAAAATCCAACACAATGAAGTAAAATGCAGCATACATTCAATAATAAGAAATTTTATTTGTATATATAGAAAGATTTATTCAATATTAAAGCACCTATAATGTTAATCAACAGTAAAACATTTCCATGATACCTGAACGAGTTACAGTACACGGTCAGGTACATTACAGTACACAGTCAGGTACAAACCTTGCCTAATGTATCATAGCACAATTGAATGACAGCTCTTTTTTCTTAACCTAAATGTGCTGTACAAAAAATATATTTTGTACCAAAACACACCATTATTCATTACAATTTATGTTCTTGGTGGCTTAGATGTTTTTTAACTGCTCCTGTGAATTCAAAATTGATAACCTCGAACAAAATTACTTTTTAATGCAAAGAATCTTCAAAAACTAACTTCACGGTAAAATATCAGATTAAAGGACTAGATTAAAAGTGTTTTTCATAGAAATGTATGGAAAATTTGAGATTTGAAACTTGCGTAAAAATGACGTTTAAAAAATCAATCTTACTTTTTTTATGTATTAAAATGTATCAACATAATATACATAAGCTGGTAATATTAAAGCTAAATAATTACACATGCAACTTATATATGTAAAAAATATCGTTTTAACAGACGAAAATAAACATTTCTTTTTATCCACTTAGTCATAACTTCATATATATAATATATATCATTCTTTGACCTGTTTACATTTATATTATAGAGAAAGAAACTTTCTGTAACAGATTTTGTATCAATAACAAAACAAGGAGTAAAATATAAAATGCAGCAAATTAGCAGGTAATAACAGTTTAAAATGTCTTGATTATGTATATTGTTAAATAAAATATTACAAAATACAACTGCATAAGAAAAAAAAAACTTGTAGCATAAAAGTATAACAACATTGTGTATACGAAACAATATGATAAAATGTGAGCCGTGCAACTGAACACATAAAAGTGCTGAATATACTTTTGGGTGTATGCTGGTTAAATAAGAATATATATTCTCAATATAGGTAAGAATTATATATATATAGAACATCAGAAAAAGGACAGGCTATTAGCACATTGATCGATTTCCCACAAAAAGCATAAGGGTGAAATTAATTGTAGATTATGATGCCACAATACTATTTTCTGTAATACAGCCATAACTGACGACTAATTTTACACTTACAAGTTTTCATGAAAAACAACTGTTTAGAAAAGCCGACAATTAAATTAAGAACATTAGAAAAAGTTGAAATTAAAGGATTATTAAGTACATTTGATTTTTCTATAAAAGCAAACAAAAAAAAAAAAAAACATGTGACACAGTCACAACCTTTTCTATTAGTTAATAACATCTTTAAAAAGTATCAAACATGACTTGATCACTACAAGGCAAAGTGTCCATACCTGCTACAAAAGTAACATATGCATTTATTTTCAGAAATAGGATGTTGAAAGCAAGCCAAAAATCAGTGTTATGTAAATATGACGACAGCCTTTGATTTTCTTATTTTGTCCTTAGTTTTATATGTAATTTTTTTAATCGGTTCGTAATTTATTTCATTCGGTTCCCTATATTGAGTATGTAGATCTTCTTTGTTTCCTGATGTTCAGGCCATGTACTTGGATTTCGACGGAATCGACCCATGGTTGACGCTTCGGTATTTAGTTTGGACTGTCCATTATTCTTAATTCAGAAATTTTTGTGTGAATAAACTCTTGTAAATGCTTGAATTTCGTCATTTTAAACTTTCATAATCTTACAAAATTACAAGTTTGATTGCTGCAATAACAATCTTCTTAATTTATGGATATCATACCTGTAATTAATAAAAAAAATTCTGAATTTACAGTGTGTGACAACCTTTCTTTTATCTATAGACTGGAGATGGAAGTTTGTTTTAAATTTTTCAAAGACCTAAGAGTCTACTACAACATAATAATTTACCTAAACCTATTGTTTAAGAGGTAATCTAAAATTTTGATTTTTATTTCATTTTAACTATAGGAATCTGATTGTCCAAATATTTACAAAGCCATTTATATGGATTTCCCAATTATTTTAAAGCTGTTATGTTATTACGGATTTAGATAGTTCAATAAACATCAATTTATACACAATGACGCCCTAATTTTAAGGATTTGTGAGGAGAAAAAGTTTGATTACTTTTGGTTTGTACAAAGTATCTATCATACTTAACTGAAATCTGTATTAATAGCAAGCTAATTTTTGCTAACTAAACATTTCATCAATTAACCCCCCCAAAAAAAATTCATATAAAAGACAAACAAAGCCTTGACTTCCAACAGACTTGAAAATATGCTGTTGGTAGCTACTTTTTTAACACTAATTTAAAGGCATGCAAATTTAAACAAAACTCTGAAAGTATCATTTTGTGACTATTGCACTGAAGAAAATAGGGGCAGAACACAACAAAAGAATCATATTGCACAATACTTCTCATAAATATCTTTTTTGATAGAGAAATGTCCGAGTGAAAAACTTTTTAAAAAATTCCATAGTGACAGAAATGAGAAATTAAAAGATTCCAGTTGTTTTATACTAAAACAAGGATAATTTGTGTCAAATAAAATTATTGTGCAGGATATAACAAAATGTATATAGCACTGACTATCTACAACTACGAACACAAAATAATTCAGTATTGCACAAAAATGTACAGAATAAACTTAACAAATCTGTTTAGGCACTTCAAAATGCAATAACAAAAGACATAAATTCTACAACTCAGCCTTTCAACAAACCTTGAATTTTATATGACAACCTTTTCATGAGGACTTTTGAAAAGATAAAACTGAGAATTTCTGAACAGTTCTCAACATTGAAAGTATTATATTGATTAAATACTGGACATTTTTTGGCAGGGTACTTCGTCCGCATTTTTGTTTGGATTAAAAAAAATAAACAAAGACTGATGCAAAAAATTAAATTCACTTGATTGGGCATTCAGTCTACCAATGAAAACTTGACAGAACAGTGTTCTAGAATTCCTGAAAACTTTAGGTTTCCAAAGAGAAAGCAGAATATAATATACAACTTTCCCATACCAAAAATGCACTTTGCCCCGGGTGATGGGAATCAGGCATTCTAGAACACTGTTAGAATAACCTCCCTACAGATGTAAAGATCTTAAGAGTTTTCCTTTGAATGCAAGTTTACATACTAATATATGTTTAAGATTTTTCCTCTATCTGAAAACTTTTGGAATTGCAAAAATCTGAAAATTACCCTTTTTCGAAGAATTTCAATTTACTACAGATTTATACCGAAAGGCTATTCATGCTATAATAACATAACTGAACACATATCGTATCATAATTATGTCAAGGTAAAATAATATGCTACGAGAATAGAATAAGCTTGCACTTAAATGCTTTGAAACCTAAACTATAAAGCAGAATCATAAGACAGCACTATTTACAAAACAAAAGGAAATATCTTTGTGTCAGAGTAATGGAAATTATTTGTATTAAAGCTGAATTTGTAAATCAAAGACAATACAAAAAACGTAACAGAAAGAAACAAATATAACATACAATGTGAGGTCAAAGTGTAAATTTGTGTCTGAGAAGCAATGGATCAAGTTAAACAGTCATTTACATAATAATGCCAATGAAAGTGCTCTTTTTTTTGCCAACTTTCTTCTGGAACCTATTTTAATTGGATTTAGGGAGAACCAGTTTCTACTGATTTTTTAAAGAAACTTATACAGAGTGAACCAGTTCATTGAATTTAGTAACTCACTAAAGCATGCTTACAGTCTGTAACTTAAGATTAGAAAAATTAATTTATTCTAGATTAAGATACTGTAATATGTACAGTGAGACCTGTCTAAACTGCATCATGAATAATCCAAAAACTTGTCTAAACTGAACACCAAATAATCTAAAACCTGTGTCAACACTGTTTTTACCTGGGTAAACTAAACACCTATTTAAATGGAACCTTTTTTTTAAGTGGTTTGGTTTAAACAGGTTTCACTGTATATTTCGAAGACAAAGACAAAATACTTTGGTCGAAAAAAAAAACTCCTCCTTCATTACATGCATTTTAAGAAGTTTAAGAAATGAAAAAATAACATTTGAGCAAACACGATTTAAAAACAACATTGTAACCATGTAAAGGTGTTGAAACAACCTACACTTGTATAAACTTTAATTACTTCTTGTAAATTGGAATGTCAAACAGAAAGCCTTATGTAATACATTACAGCTTGTGATGTCTTAGTCATTTCCACTTGCCCACGGTGGGCAAATTTTTTCTTTAATTAACAAATTTATCAGCAATTTTAACGATTCCCCTATTTTTTCCTGCCTAAAATTTTCTGTTGTTATAGATGTAAAATAAAATGGTATGACACATTAACAGTGACACCACCAAAAACATAATAAGCTTGAGAAATCATGAGAGAACATACCATTTTGCCCAATCAACTCACAGTGACACTTAATATTTTTTTCACAACTTCGAATCTGATATGATTATCTATATCTTCAGCTTTCTATGTTGCTAAAGACTATATCAGCTAGTTTAATGATAAAAACAACTTAATTAATATTTTCAATAACAATTTTGTGTAATTTAAACCAATGAAAAGTTACCTAATCAAACAACCCCACCATGGAAGGTGAAAATGGCAAACTCATCTGTGCTGTAATGTTTGTGATAAAATGAAATGGAAACCATTGGTGAAAATGAGGATGACAAGAGCTACTCTAAACTCCCTGAAAAAATTTTGATGACAAGTTTTGTAAACTCAAATTGACAAATGCCTTTTAAGGTGAGAATGAAATGCTCATCTACCATTTAAAAATATTTTTTCTTTCAAAATAATATTTTAAATATACATTTTACTACCAATCATAGTTCATTTTTTATAAACTACATGGATTTAAAATGCAACCAAAAATAGCAAATACTTATTAAATACCAGTGTTTAACAGGAAGGTAGGAAGTATAAAATGTGTTCTTCTTTGAATCGTAAATAGTTCCTATAAACCCAGGATTATGGGTTTGGCCATGGACTTGCAAAACCTTCCATCAAACACATACAAAAAAAAAAGAAATGACAGGGTATGTAAAAAATCTGGCATTTGTTTCTGACCCTAAAAAGTATGAAAATATTGTCATTCTCTTATTACAACCTTACATGGAAAAAGAACATTTTTTTCAAACAACTGTAACATTCAAATTTTAGCAACATGTAAAATAGCCACAACTTTCATATTTGAAGGCAGTTTATTTCTTACAACACTTGATGTCATTATCAAAGTAAAAAATAAGTTGAATTTTCACATGGGGAAATGCAACATGAGCATAATATAATATCAATAAAAGGCATAACAAGCCCAGAGCACTATTCTACAAAGTTATATTTACATCGAGTACAATAGTTAACTTCAGTAAATAGAGTTGGTCTTCCCATGATTAAATGACTATCACAAGATGAAATTCTTTAGGTAGTTAAATGAAAATCAACAAAGAGATTTAATCTTTTTATCAAACATAGATGAAAATACCTATGATACAGTGTTTGACACTTCACTTGTTTGGTGGTCAACATGACTACTTCAGAGGTAAAACAGGTAGTCCGCAGATGGTAATGACGATTTCGGTCTTTGATCTTATGAGAAAAAAGGCAAAATTTAGATTTAGATAGTGTATAGGACTACCTTGAAGATTTTTCAGATAGTCCACTCCAAAATTAGGGTTGTACTGGACTATCAGACTACTGTTAGTGTTGATCCCTGAGATATGATACAAAGTTTTAAAAACTGTCCAATTACTGACGTAAGATATTTCATCAGGTTATGATCATTCAATCATGGGAGGACCAACTCTATTTCCTGAAGTGAACTATACTACTCGCTGTATTGTGAACTAAAATGCAATTTATACTGGAGCAAAGCTTCAATAACAAGATCCACTAACAAACCGAAAAAATATAACAACAAATCAAATTTCAATGGCAACTAGAGATCTTTGGTTGAGATGGTGTTACTACTCTAATTTCGTTGCCAGGCAACCAATGTCACATGATCATAAATATTAATATCAAATATATAAAATTGAAATGGATGAAAATGTTCACTTTTACATGAATACAAAAAAGACAATAACAACTGAATACACATGTATATTACATGTGAATTACCTTCAATAAAACGATGAAAGATGTAAATACATGACAAAAACACATAAAATGTTCATTTTGATATAAAAATATAGAAGCTACCCTAATGGGATACAATACTGTTAATAAATGATTGTGTTTTGTGTCATATTCCACTTTTAATATCAGAAAGGCAAAAGTAATAACTCTCCAACCATAATGATCCACATGTTTGTGGACTGAAATTGAAATCTCCACACATAATTAAATTCTGTGGATTCATATTGAAGTTACCACACAGTTGTTGACTTATAATCAACTTATTACATACATTTGCAGATTCTCAGTACATACAAATGATAAATGAATGAAACTTTTACAAGTTTCTGAGCAACACAACTGCTTTATATTTGAATATGACAGTTTGTGAGCTTTTCAATGAAACCACACTCAGATGAGCACATTAGTCATTGCTTACTCATGAATACAGTGACTGCATTCACAACTCAAATGCCATGCTAAAGGACAGCTTAGCACTTCAAATTTCAATGAAGTTCATTCTCTTGAGCCTACCAATTATCTGATTGGCTTAGAATTCCCAAGTTCCAGTTGTTTGTGGACTGCCATGTAGATTTTTCTGAAGCTTTTCAATGCTAGGGACATTGTCATATTCATCCCCCCAGTCATCTACAGCTGAGTCAATAGCCTTCTGTAGTTTGTTTATTTTATTCAAATGCTGACCATTTTGAGCCTTGAGGTTTAAATCAATATTTCCAAATTCATTCTCCTTTTCTAAATCATCGTCCATTTCGACACCTTCATCCTTCGACAAACAACTTTTGAGGGATCCCCCATAAACATTTTTAGTTTTGTCCAACTCCCTACCTTCTGATACATATTTTGGATTTGACCTTTTACGCCTATTTACTCCTGGAGATACATTCTGACTAACTTCATTTTGAAATAGATTTTGTTCTCCATCATTTGAATTATCATCAATATCATTAAAAACAGGAGCATCATCATCTTCTTCATCATTTTTGTTATCTTTCATTTCAACATCTTTTTCAGATGCTTGCCCCTCATCATCATCCTCTGCCATGTTTCCATTTACCATTGCTCGCTCCTTTGCCAACTTCTGCATTACAGCTGGTTCAAATTGTGGAAATAACCATTGGTTACCAGATTCGTTACCATGGAAACTAGATGAAAACTGACTTGTATCGTCAGACATGCTAGAAATGTCACTATGCATTGAGTTGTCATCGTTGGGTTCCGATTTAATATTTGGATTGTTTGAATTACTGTCACTGAAACTTTGACCACCCTGCAGGTTTCCAATATGCTGCTGTTGCTTGGCTCTCATTCGGTGGTTATGGAACCAGTTGATTACTGTTTTGACTCCGACGTTGAGTTCAGCTGCTAACGATTCAATAGTTCCCTGATTGGGGTAAGGATCATGGTTGTAGGCAAGGCGTAGTTTATCCTTTTGTTCCTCTGTGAAAAACACACGAGGGCGCTTTGGCATTGATGAGTCATAATTTCTCAAGTCTACACTACTTCTACGTCTACGTTGGGCTAAAAATAGAAATAAATAAGAATTATTCATAATACAATATGATAACTGCGTCAAGTTTTAATAACAAGTTGTTGTAAGGAGTTGACTTGATCTTCATGATAAAATTCATGCAATTTTTAGTCTTTCTCTTACTATGTTGACCAACAAAAATTTCCTATTCAAAAATTGATATCCCACAAATAACTCTTATTAAAAGAGATGTGAATTCTTTAGTGTTATCTTTTTAAAGAAACATAATAATTACAGTTTCTTTTGTTTTAATTTCTATGTGTCTGTCTTTGTGGTTTTTTTTTTAGTTCCTCAATCTTCCATTTTTCAATTAGTTTTATTGTTCAAACTAATGATAGCATGTTTGTCGTTCATATGACTTTTTAAAAAATATTTTGTAATACTGCCTTTTACAGGTATTACTGAGTTTCATTATACATCTATGCTGTTGTACGCCTGTTAATATTATGAGAGTTTTAGATTAAAATCTTTGAGACAGAGGAAAAATAAGTGTCTGTTTAAGGTTAAATTGGTGACAAAAATAGGGTTGTAAGTTAGGGAAAGTCATTTTATTTTAAACATTATTTTATATAGAACTTATGAGAAGATCATTTTCAACATAAAACAGTAGCGTTTTTCATAAAAATACCAATAATGTGTGCTAGGGTAGGCAGAAAAATAGGGTAGGTAGGGAAACCTTAAACAGACAAGTTTTTTTCTCTGGCCTTAGCAATTACCTTTAACTTCATTTTGATAATGCTTAAGTCTGTCCACATTATGTGGGTCACTCAACCATAAATGCATTTTAATGAAGGGTTCTCTCCCTTTGATGCTAAGCATATGCCATGGCTTGGGTTTTGACAAGAGTTCGCTTACTGAACCTTGAGAAAGGCCTAAAACAGCCTCTCCAAATAGCTTTTGTCCTAAGTTGTGAAATTGTAGAACATCTTTGATTCTTGATGTTAATTCAAGCGTGTCAATCTCTGATGTCATGGCAACCACTTCCAACATGGAGGATGGGTATGAAAATGAGGCCCAGTTGTACGGATGATGATTCAAAAACGGATGGGCGGGATGCATAGGCTGGTGATGAAGGTGGATTTGGTGTTGGTTGAGAGGGCGGTGGTCGGAGGGAGCTTGGTGAATGGTGGAACTGCTTGCAGAAACAGGGTTGCTTGGTGGCTTTTCACTAGGGGAAACTAACAAAGGAAAAAAAATGTCTAAGGAAAAAAGTCAAATGGAAAATAAAAAATTAACTAAAATTTGGATGCATATTTAGTATTAAGGCAGCTAGGTACATTCTGATATGTGGTTAAGTTAGCTTTATCTGATTATATATATATATATATAAATATGGCATAGAATATGCTTGAACTAGCAAATAAAGGCTTGAAAGAGCAGAAAAATTTATGCTTATTTGCTTCAACATAAATGTGAATTATAGAAGAATAAAAGAAAACAAATCTCCATTTTTTTTTCAAAGGTTACATTTGCCTGTAAAAAAATTGAAAAGTGAAACTCCGAAAATTAATTTTAGATTTTTCTTATTAAAAGAAGTTACAGCAAAACAGATATGAAAATGTTCCAAAATAATTTTTATATCAATTCTTTACTTTTTCATTCAAGGATATTAAAGGATAGACTGAAGAAAATTGAGAGAAAAAAAATCTAAGGAAAAGCCAGTTTGGTAAAACGCTGGGTATATTGAATATGTATGATTTATGAGAGCCATGCAGCATGTCAAAAAGTAGTGAAAAAGGGAAAATTTCTGGTAATTAGTATTCCTAAAATTATTCTATATGGCTTTTGATAAGAGACCAAAAGCTTAGCATAAAAAGACATAGGGAAAGGAGCATTAATTTAATACTAATTTCATAGATTAAAAGGGCATCCATTAAATCCGCCTCCTTTGGAAAAGGACAAATTCATCATAAATGCCAAAATGGTGAAATTCTCAGATTACATTGTGAGTCTTCACTTATGAAAAGTTTTAAAACATTGGATCTAAAAATATATTCTCAGGCAAGGATTCCATGGGGCAGACCAGTTTTGTGCCCCATAAATTGATTATATTAATAAAAATGTTCCTGCTTTATTTGGATTTGCCTTGAAATCTTTTCATGAGCCCCCAATTAAACTTGAAGTCCTTGACCTACCCCAGGATCTATTCAGCAAATTAAAAAAAAATAAACAGAAAGTATTTTCAAATTAAGGTATTACATAGAACTGTTAGAAAATTAGAATGAATATATAAAATATTAGTAGGTATAGTGATATATATTTGGGTCAGCCATTTTGTTAATTTTGTCAGGATCAGCTGAATGTTTTAATCATTGGCAATTTTATATGATGTGGCCATGCATTCCATCCTCCATGTTGGTTAAAAATCTGGGTATAGATGTATATATATATATTTTATTCAGTATATTTTATCAGCTATGATATGGTTGACTGCCATGCATTAACATCTTTAGCATTTATCATTGCATCACTTATTCAAGTAATGTTTGCTTGGATACAGCATCGAGAAAGCCATTTTCATAATAGATGCATTACAATTTTATTTTTGTACCAATGGAGATTCATAATTCTCATGCATAATTTGTCTCCTTATGGAATTTTTTTTTCATTTCTAAAAGTAGTTTAGTAGTTCATTCTTAATATAAGGTAGGATAAATGAAATATTCATAAAATTATCAAGGGAGACAAATCTTGCAATAGGTAGCAATATATGTATGTTTTTTTTCTTTTCATGGTTTTAGTATTTCCTCATATCTGCATGAATTATACATGTATCATTTTTTCCATGTATGTAAAGAAAGAAAACCAAATTTTGTTACTGATTTATAAGACATTACATGTATTCACTTCACTTTTTTAGTGTCATGTAGAATTCAAGCATAGTTATGTTTATTTCAAGTGAAATCCAGATTATTTCTGATTTCATTATGTTCTATTTGAGTATAATCATGTTCAGTTGAAGTATAATCATAATTGGTTGTAGTTTAATCATATTTGTTAACAATAAAGTCATGCTTTTAACTATAGTGTAATAATGTTTATCCTTACCTATTTCAGTTGATTTTGAGGCACTTCTCATCAGTTTTTCAGGAGGAATGTGATACTGAGATGCTACCAGTTTTGGAATGGCCTCTGTGTCCTCTAAAAATATCTGCATTCTGATGAAAGGTTCTCGTCCCTTTTGAGTGAGCATGTGCCAGGGTTTGGGCCGAGCCAACAAGTCACTGACGCTACCCTGGGATAGTCCAAGGACACTTTCCCCAAACAATCTTTGGCTGATAGAATACTGACTTAGAGTTTCCTTCACTTGTTTGACCAAGTCTTCTGTGTTGATGTTGGCATATTTATCAAACTGTTCCTGTGTGATGGCAGGGAGGACAGCCCTCAATGGTTTAGCTGATGCCATTCCCATATGGGGTCTTGACATGAGAGAATTGGCGATATTCTGCATCCTTTGTAAAGGTGATACACATTCTGGCGCTGAATATGTGGGAAACTGATTGTTCTCAAAGCCATTTGCATGGCCATTTACTTTTGGCTGAACAACAAAGAAGGCACTACCTGGTGGGTGTGTATTTTCAGCTGTTGGTGATCTGTCAGAGCCAGATGTAGGGGTAGTTGGAGCCGAGCTGCCATGCTTACTTAAGTCAATGGGGCCATTGTTGTTGTTAAGAGCTACATCTTCTAAAGAGTTTTCTGGTGGTTCCATTTTTACAGAATTAACCTGAACTTCAGGTGATGTCCTTGACCTTCTTATTTCCCCTGGCTCTGCTTGATCCTGGTGAGCTTTTCTTGCCAATTGCTGTAGCTCTCTTTGATACATTGAGCAAGCAGCCATATTTCCAGCATTTTCTGCAGCCTGCGCAAGTTTCATCAACTCTTGGCGATAAATTCTTTCCACCATTTCTTTAGAATTTCTACCTCCATTGACAATGTTCCTACTATCACTTTCACTTTCTCTCCTGCCTTGTGAGCTGATGTTTTCTGATTGGCTGAAAGGTGTGCCAGTAGGCGAGGCTAAGGGGTGATGACCAGCCATCATGGCCAATCGTGACATCTCTTGCTTGTAGATACTGCTAACCATAGCTTGAGCAACTTGTTGCTGAAAAAAAGAAAAAAATCTTTATTTTCCTGTTTGTTAGACATAATTGACTGTCATAAGAAATAGAACTCAGATTTCATCAGTGTATATTTTTACAGTATTTCATTCAAAAGAAAAGATATTTTGTAGCAACTGAAACGGTTAACTTCAGGTGAAAGAGTAGGTCTTCACCTGATTGGATGACCATTACAATAGGCAGTTCACTTTACAACTGAGAAGAAGATTTAAACTTTCCATTAGCCATACTGTATATTCAAATACTGAAAACTTATCAATTTTTGGGTTTGCTAATCGTCGGGGATTGCATCATGTAGACATATTCATGGGTATCAATTTCTGTGGTTATGATAAATCATATCAGGGTAATACAGTGTTGAAAATCAATTTCATGGGTACTATTTTTTGTGCTTTTCTGTCTACTGGAAAAATTGCAAAAATAAGTACACTGCGAAAATTAATATGTTTAGAGTAATTACCAAAAAAAAAAAAAAAGTTCAAAACTTCTTGTCAATTGTCCAATTATCTAATTAAGGCAGTTTATTCAATCAAAAATCATATAAGCCAAAAAAAACCAAAAACACCAATAAATCAATAATAATAGGCTGATATAAAGTACATATCTGAATAAAAAAGCAATGAAGCATCAAGTATGGCTACTGCAAAAAATATTCAAATCACCTGTTCCATGGCCTTTTTAATCTGCATTGCTTGTTGAGCCTCATTTAGTATTTGAGCAATTCTTTCCTCAGTATGAGCATCTTCCCTTTGGACACTGGAAACCAGTGGCTGTGAACCTGTTAACAGATGACAGGAGTTATTCCCCCCTGGTAACATGGCTGCCCTGTTGGCTGAAATGGAAAATGGGGCTATAGCATTTTTGGTTGCTAGGGGCAACAATCTGATTATAAATGAGTGAGCAATTACAACAATTTTTTCCTTAATTGTTATTTTCATCTGAATTTTTTTTTACAATGAAGTAGTTTTATACTTTTTTAATAAAATTTGATTCCTCTGCCACCACTTTCCCATTTTTTAAAACGCAATTAGAAACTTTCCTTGATTTTATCATATTTTATACTAGGTTCAACAATGCTGTTAATAAAATATCTGTGGAAAACAAATTTTAGCCCCAAAAACATAGCAAATGTTCCCAAACTTTCAAAACTGGTAATTTGGCAATCTTTGAAAAAAAAAAATAGCAGCGATATAACAGGTTTAACAAGTCAACAAAATAAATCTCTGGTTATATCATTATCTGGGAATAACAGGGTTACGTACCAAAGCCAACATGGCAGCCATTATATATAAGCAGTGCATTCTGGGTATATAACAGTACATACAGCAATAAAAACATTTTCTTTAAAAAAGAATATTTCAAAAAGCTAAAATTATCTCTTTAATTTTCAATTTACTTTTTTTTTTATTATTATAATTTTCAGTACCAAAAGTCAAAGGATGATCTCCATCTGGAGGTAGACTGAGGGTAAGGGAAACAACTCTTGAAATCAGTGATATGTTTGTATCATATTCAATTTCACCAAAACCTATTCAGCTTTCATTTAAAACAGAATTAAATCAATCCAAGATGCTTACATGAGATTGATGTAAAATGCTGAATACAAACGTTCAAATGATTTTTAAGAGTTGTGACCCTTACCCTAGGTCTACCTCCTTAAGAAGAACACAATACAAGTTCAGTAAGCAAATCTGTACAAGCAGCATTGACATATAGAGCATCAGAAATAATTACCTTTTTTCGGAGAAATCGCCTTTAATGCAACAATGTTTCTCTCATCTGTGGCCCAAGCATACATTTTCCGATATGATTCACGACCCTTTTCCGTAAGTTTATCCCATGATTTTGGCTTGGATAAAAGTTCACTAACTGTTCCTTGTGACAATCCAAGGACATGCTTTGCAAAAAGTCTCTGTCCTATATTATGAATGCTTAACAATTCACGTACAGTTTTAGCCACTAACACTGTATCAAGTCCTTGAGAGTTACCAGGCTCAACCTTCCCTACAGGAAGATTAAGTCCCATAAAATTAGCCATGAAATGTCCATTAGCAGCAAACTGATAAAATGGTGAGGGAAATGGTGGCATATGTACAGTGTCACTACTTGCAGAAACACTCAGTTGACTTTCAAGTCCAGGTCTTGGAGAAGCCTTTTCTGATTCTTCTGCTATACTCTTAGTGCTGATAGGAGATTTTGGTGATTCCGTAGATGCAGGTCTCTCTTCCGTTGATTTCTGTTCTACCGTCTGCTCGCTGCTGTGATAAGTTGCTGCTATTTCTTCACCAAGCATGGTCGCGAAAGCCTCCGTATTTTCCGATAAAGCTGGTGTTGAAGATTCTCCTGTAATTAAGAAAGGTGCATTTGCACATGAAAGAGTTTGATCTTCAAAAACAAGGCCATGAAGCTGAAACTGCCATACCAAGTTGATTACAACCATGCAACAAAATTCATTAATTTTGGCAATAGCTTATTGTCCCTTAAGCGATAGTTAAATCGGGGTCAAATTTTGGTAGCCCTTTCATTTGCAGTACACCTTTCTTAATTAAAAGAATCTATGTGGCGGAATATTGAATTAGAATTTAGCCGAACAAATAATTTTATGACTTTTTAAAAATTCAGTGATGGTTTCAATCCAACAAATAATCCATTTTATCTGCTTTTAAAATTTAATTTTGACCATAACATACAATTCAATAAAAAAAAAAAGTTTTACAAAATAGAGCTATATTTAACACAATGCAAAAGAAGGAAAATAGAAATAGAAAATGTATTGGGAAATTTGGAAAGAAATGAAAGAATCTCATGTTTGAAAGCAGCCAAAAATGCCACAGAACTATTCTACAAATTCTGAACTGCAAATATAAAAATTTCAAAATCACAGTGTTACAAAATCCCTCCAAACTTCTAAAGGTGTCTAAATCTGGTTAGTGGAAACATCAAACTTGTGTTATTTCAAAAGCTGTGAAAATTGGGATCAACAAAACTAACGATGTAACGGATCAAAATCGTGAAACAACTGATTGTGTGAGTGATGAACAAGACAAGAACAAATAATTCTTAACCAACAAAATTCAAAAGCAAACAATGTGCACTAAAAACTTCATAAATTAAAATTAGCATGAAGTTCAGTAACGAAATGTTTAACCTCATCTTCAAAAACCTAACATTGTCATATCAACTTCTGAAATGATTTATTTGGAGCTTTTTGTCAAAATGAAGTTAAGATCACATCAGCACAACTTTGCACAAAGGTTACTATTTATGACTACTGCAAAATAAATTCATTTCTCTAAAGTACGAGAACTGTTATGCTTTACTTAACTATTCATACAACAAAAGCCTACGATATCTAAAAGGATGAGCTATATATAGACTGACATACTGGTACAATTACAGTTTTCTTTAATTTTTAGTTCCTTAAATTTTTCTATTTTACTTTTCCTTCATTTGAGAGTAGAAATAAGAAGCACACAGCAAAAAATCAAAGAAAAAAGTCAAAGCGAAAGTAAGATGTCATTCTATAAATAGCACTGAACCAGGAAGTGAATTGCCAACACTATCTATCCCATTGCCTGCCTACCTGAAACTTCACTAGTGGAAACTTTCAGTGTTGTATTTTCGGACTGTAAGGCTCTATTCTTCTCCAGGAGCAAAGTTTCCAGAGATTTGGACTTTACATCTTCATCACCACTTCCTCCAAACTCCATAGATTTCACAACACTGAAAAATACATTCTAATGAAATATTGTTCAAAACAAGGTAACTTTATTTGATTGATGGTGCAGTTGCTAATTTACCTGTCTGGCAAATAAAGTTCAAAGTTAAATAATTCATTGCACCGCTGATTGAGGAGGCCAAAGAAAAGGGAAAAATTTCAAATTCTGACTACTATAAAAAAAAAATCATAAGAATAGGCATAGCAATTGTGTAATTGAAGATTTTAAGACACTCCAGGTTTAGTTTTTTTTCAAATATATATGATCATTTTCATGCAACTTTATCTTATGATATGAATTTCAATTCTATAACTCAGAAAAAAATCAGAATAAATGTATAAATATATCTGTAAAATTTAAACCACTGTCACATCATGCTCATGAAAATATTCATTTGTGTGATTATCCAATGTGTGTCAACGTGTTGCTTTGTAATTCTTTGTATTACATGCCATAACCATTTAATGTAAATATGTTTGAGGTAACAAATATTGTCTATTGTCTATATGCAGTGACAAAATTTTATCATTTAAGTGTAAGTGTTTGTAAGAATCGGGCAAAATGACAAAAATAAGAAACATGCATGTCAAAACCCAACCAATCTGACAATGTAAAATCACTTGAGGATAAGCTGAAGAGACCCATTATTTGATCTCTGCATCACTGGCCTTGGGCAGAAAATTTTCAACAGAATCTTAGAAAAATGAGATTTCTGACATTTATCTGCCCTAGAAATGTTCATTTACAGTGCATCCAATGAAATTGTAACTCAATGGTCCAGCATGATATGGAAAATCTTGTCCATTTTCCTTGATTCTGATGGTGTAAACAGTCTAATCACACCATCAAAATGATGGGTTTTTCCATACCATGTTTCACCAACTGCCTGATTCTTACAGAGACTGACACTTAATTTGAATACTGTTAAGCCATACTTGAGTTCTCGTTTTATTTCTTCATAATCCTGTTGAGTCTTGATCTTCTCCTCAAGGTATTTAAAGGCTTGGTTCTTTACTGTCAATTCTTCCTCTAAATGTGCAACCTGAAAAAAAAATAGTAGAAGTACAGAAAATTCAAATATATGAAAATCCACAGAAAAAAAGTCAGGGACAACAAAAGGAAACAGAAAAAGAACAAGTCACACAGCACAAATGAACTAAAATGTACACACAAGGCCCTATTTAAAAAAAATCTCAAATTGAGATTTTCCTCAAATCCTTGAATTTTTGTCAAATCTACAATTTCAAGAAAATTGATTGGTCGAAATTTGTGTTGAGTAAGGATTTGAGGAAAATCTCAAATTAGAGATGTTTTATGAAACTGGCATAAGATCCAGCAGCCCTAACTCTACTAAATATTGGTAGGGATGAACTCCTGTACTCTGGAAGAGTGAGTTGCAAGGAAAGCCAGCATTACAAACCCTTCTTAATGTGGTTTGGGTGAACACATGAACTTCCCATGAGTGAAAAAGGACTCTGGTATTTAATTATTGTAGAATGATAATGTTTCAATTTTCTAGAAAAGTTAGAATATGTTTATACGGAATTGAAAAAAATATTCTTTACTCTCATATTAAACTAGCATGACTTCAGCAATAAACTTAATGGAAGAGTAAGTAAAATTTGGAAGAATAATCAAGGGAACCAAGGTTATAGTGGTAATCAAGGAGTAATCAAGGGAACCAAGGTTATAGTGGTAATCAAAAGAATGAAATCCAGAGATAAAGACCAGACATGGAAAACAGACATTCACATCAAAGAACATGATGTAACTAAAATCATACATACAAAGTAACAAAAGCAAATAATCAACTCAGACTCCACTAAAAACTGGGAGCATGGACCAGGAGCACCGGTAGGGTAAGTGTCCTCTACTTTTTTAGAAACACCCGCAGAGTTGTTCATAAACAGGTGCAAGGTTTAACTTATTTACATTAATTTAAGAAAATACTCAAACTGAAGAATTTTTTTCAGCTAAAAACCAAAAATTGATCTAAAATGCTATTTAAGTTTTGTCGGCTACAACTCAATGTTGCAACTTTTACATAACTTTGATTGATATTTACAAATACTATAACCAGCATCTGTGACAGAAAAACAGAACATGATTTTAAATCTGCATGACTACATCAATGTATAATCATACAAGTCCAAAAATCACCCATTGATTTTGATCAGAGAATATCATAAAAATAGATTAAACCTGATTCCTTAGTGACATAACTGCATTTAAAAATTAATAAGAGTAAATACGAAGGAATTAACTCTCAATATGACTTTATTGATAAAGCAGAATCAATATCTCTATTTCAATACTGATTGACCCAAAAATCCGAAAGCCGATAAAATTTACGCCAGATGTCAATAATTGATTGAAATTAACACCGTTGCTATGGTAACTGCTTTAAAAGATTGTAACATTTCAGAAATCTATTTCTCTGTGAAAATATCGAGACAGAGGAAAGAAATTGTATTCAAAGACAAAAAAAATCAATATCTTAGTTTCATTGATTGAGTATCGCCTATCTGATATCTGACAAGATAATGAGGCCCAGGAGAAGGGGCAGAAATATGAGTGTGGAAAAAGACATATTAAAGGAAAATGAGATTGTGAAAGATGAATCCTAGGAGGGTCAGGATGGGCTTAAAAGTCATTTCCTTATTAAAAGAAATGTTTTTTTTTCAGCAACAAAACAGCTCAGCTCAAAAACTTTAACTTTAAAACACACAACAAATGACACAATATAAATATCTTATAGGTGTTCTATTTAAAATCAGTTCCAATTCAAGTTACACTTAAATTTTTTTCAAATTACAAAGAGACCATTTAAAAATGTTCTTAACCCTTGGCCTTTGGTCTCATGCTTAAAGATTTACCTGTGATGCAGTAGTCTCCCTTAGCTTGTTCAGTGAAGCTTGAAGTCTCTGAACATCATCTACAAGTTGAGCAATCTGTAAACAAATAAAAGATTATCCTAAATCAAGCAGTTTCCTTTCAGTTAAATGTGTATTCCAACAATCTGTAAACTAATGAGAAATTGTCCTTCATTAGGGAAGTTAATTTTCAGTTTCATATGAGTTCTAACAATTTGCCTCATTTAATATCGATGTAATTAATAAAAAGAAAATAAATTAATTAAGGAAAAATATCAATCCATCAAATCAAAACTAAATGGTAGATGACATCTATTCAAAATTAGAAAAAAATCTATTTAGCAGTTTGACATTGTGAAAAAATTTTGATCTATTATAAGTCCAATATGCATTATAAAAACCTTATCAATATTTTAATTTTTCTCTTTTACCATTTCTTAAGTGTTAAATTCTTACCTCTTTTTCTTTAGCTGCCAATTCGACCTCTAAACTTGACCTCTGAAGCATGTCAATGGCCTTGTCCATTTCAGCGGCTTTTTGTGTTGAATCCCCGTCACTCTGTTGTATCGTCAATAACTGTTGGCGGAGTTGTTCTGTCTGTCTTTCTGCTGATGCAGCTCTCTGGAAAAAAAAATGCTGAAGATATATTCACACAAATAAGGTTTCCATCAAGAGAAGAGCTACAAGTTATATTTATATATATAGAGAGAGACTAAAATAAACAGACCAATTTCGGACTAATTATCTTGTTTAATTAACCAGGTGTTTACCTAATGATGAGAGAGCGTTCATAGAATGTAAATAGGCAAATTTCTATTTTTTTCCCATAAATCTAAAAGGGTCCAGTTTCAACTTGAAGTTGCACACATTGTTGTGCAAGGTATATACTTATTCTTACAGCAATCCCATAAAACAGTAATTGAAATCAGATATCAACCAAAATCACTAACATATGCCCCATCTATAAAGAGACACATATAAAATTTAAAATCAATCCATCCATTGATAGTCAAGATGATTGTGAAAAATTCAAAAGGACAGATGAATGCATTGACAAGGTGATTCCAACTTATGGTTCACTCATTGAGTGGGGGTATAATTAAAGTTTTTATTCACTTAATTGCTTCTACAAAAGATAACATAAAAAAATTACATGTACCAGTATATTACATGTACTCAAAGAATGACAAAATGATTTTATCATCAATACACAAAAATAATGTTATCATTCATATGTATAGGACAAAAAATGTTCTTATCTTTTTATAATTCATTTATAGATTACAAAGTACTTTAAGAAATTAACTCAATATGTTCTTACATAACAAAACCATCAATACAATCCATATAAGGGGTTATATATACTTTTAAAATTGTGACTTGTTTATACCAAAAAGCCATCTTTAAAATAGGCCTAATTTGAACAATCTCTGGGTTCTATCTCCTTATAGGATTAATAATTACTTTCATTTGTTTTTACACATTTTTTTTTAGGACTAAGGCGTTAGCTTTGAATACCATTAGCTAGTTCAGTGATTTATTAGAGGTAAACTTGAAAGGTTGTCAAACAGACAGACAGACCAAGTGAAGCCACCATTTAAAAAAATAAGGAATGTACACTATAAAACCTAAAAATGAATATCATTTAAGTAAAATTAAAAACTTTACTACAGGTGGACAGACCATAAGCATCAAGTTAATAAGGAATACATTCCTTTGTAAAATGTACTTTAAAATGTTAACAGAATATGCCAAAACATACTTCCTTAATTTATTACTTGCATTAATGTATGTTTTAACTATCATATACATTTACAACAATAGTTTCGTTTTTGTCTACAGCAACGACTTGATCTTCTCCGATTTCCTATGTTAGAGGTAGATTCAAATGTGCCTATTGATTTTCTTATAATAACTATACATTTTCAATATGTTGCAAATTGCGAGGGATATCAATATTGATTTCATTGTATTAGTTAATATTAGGGAATCCAAAATTTGTCCAGCTTTTTACAATTGACATACCGGTAATGTAAATATTAAGATCTAGGCAAACAGCATCTGAAGAAATTGAGGTTTTTTTCTTATACACTGTGAAAGACAAAAAAGTTTGAAAAACCAGAATTTTGAGCTAATATTTGTACTGAATGATTTCAAAATGACTCAGGCAATCTTTTTTTTCTTAAAGAAATAACTACAGAAATGCATATTATGGATTCCCTGCACAGTGCAGGACTTGCAAAATAACATTATGTAATGAATCCCTTACGACTGACTGACTCTTTTAAAATAAGTTAAATATTTTTCGAAGAAATAAATGAAAAATCAGTTCTACATACTTTTAACACAACATACACATATTATTATTTTCTAAGACGCATGACAATTACTCTGAAACATTATAAATAAAACGCTCCTTTATATTATAATACATTACTGCCAGTAGTTATTTATCCAATGAATAAAGTGTCTGTCAAAATCTTTAAAAAATTAAGATAATCTAATTTTCAGAGAAAATTTACAACATAATTCAAAAAATTGTCAGCTTCCTAAAAAAACAAAAAAAAAACTATTTTATTATCAAAGGTAAGCTGTTAAAGTTATATTTACCTCAGTACATGATATTTAGCTACATTGGTAGCTTGAGATTTAAGCCATTCTGAATTGTGCATCCTTTGCAGTGATTATCTCCCCTGAATAGAATGAACTTTATCCTTTTCAACACACTATTAAAATTGCTCCTTTAGTCGAAAAAAAAACTGTTCTTATGTTTCAGTATATTATATAATGGTAATCACATTGCAGCTCATAAAGTCGTTCATACCGTCAGGTTTAAAACTATAGAATATCAATTCGGAAACTTATATAATGCATATTAAGAATCAATTGAAAGCTTATTGAAAAATTTCACTGTCTTTTAAAATGAGCTGATAAAAAATCTATGTAACAATGTTCAAACAATCAGTCACTTTATTATTTGAAACAAATTTCCATTTTGGATCAATATGGAATAATCAGCGACAGCGACTGATCAATATTTGATCGATGGGACATTGATTACTTGTCAAAACCAGCAGAAAACAATCAATAATGGTAAACTTGATGATTGATTAATCGACTGACATATTCTAAATCATACGGAAAAATTAATTCTGATGCTAATAATTTGAGGTCAATAAAATGTTAATCTCTGATTCATGGCTATTTTTTTTTTAAATTAATTAAATCATTATTTTTGCCATAAATTCAAGCACAAGAATGTACCAGAAATCAAAAGAAAGACGTGGGATCACATTTCGAAGTTAATGAAACAAGTAACAAAGACAAATCAAAGAAAAGAAAAAAGGAAAAGGTTAATACCAGATACATGTGACGGAATTTTACCTCTTTTTAACCCAAATTAAAAACTTATCAGGAATTTTCTAATTAAAGGTTGTACCATTTTCTGATTTCTACGTAGACAATGGACAATGCAGTGGATTGATCTCTTAGAAAACCTTCATTGATTATAAACTTCAAATTTTCAATTTGGAGTCAAATCAATAATCCACGAATATTTCATTTAACTTGAATAAAGGATTTTCTGAAGTTAACTGAGCATATTGGTAATGACCTAAAGTACTAGCCTTCTTTTAAGACATGCTACCAATTCATAAAAGAGAAAAAAAAGGTATCAAAAAGTTTATTACAATCTTGATAAGTTCAATTCCCTAATTTTTCAAGACTTATGCCCTGATATAAGTTTCTATAATGGAAGTCTACACGCATATAAATGACATTATAAAAGGGCCATTCTAGACTTCTTAAAAATCCTAGCATCCCACTGTCTTAAAGGAGGTTACCCCAATGACAGCCCTAAACTACTTGAAATTGGTGTGAGATGGAAGCCTGAATAAGCTTACTGAAAGTAAAAACAGAGACACCATTATAAAGATGATGAAGAAGAAATTCATGAACCAGTGACAAAGAATAGAACTACAGAGACACCATTATAAAGATGATGAAGAAGAAATTCATGAACCAGTGACAAAGAATAGAACTACAGAGACACTATGATAAAGATGAGGAAGAAATTCATGAACCAGGGACAAAGAATAGAACTACAGAGACACCATGGTAAAAATGAGGAAGAAGAAATTCATGAACCAGGGACAAAGAATAGAACTACAGAGACATCATGATAAAGATGAGGAAGAAGAAATTCATGAACCAGGGACAAAGAATAGAACTACAAAGACACCATGATAAAGATGAGGAAGAAGAAATTCATGAACAAGTTACAAAGAATAGAACTACAGAAACATCATGATAAAGATCAGGAAGAAGAAATTCAAGAACCAATGACAAAGAATAGAACTACAGACACCATGATAATGATGAGGAAGAAGAAATTCATGAACCAGGGACAAAGAATAGATCTACAGAGTACAGAGACACCATGATAAAGATGAGTAAGAAGAAATTCATGAACCAGGGACAAAGAATAGAACTACAGAGACATCATGATAAAGATGAGGAAGAAGAAATTCATGAACCAGGGACAAAGAATAGAACTACAGAGACACCATGGTAAAGATGAGGAAGAAGAAATTCATCAACAAGTGACAAAGAATAGAACTACACCATGATAAAGATGATGAAGAAGGAATTCAAGAACCAGGGACAAAGAATAGAACTACAAAGACACCATGATAAAGATGAGGAAGAAGAAATTCATGAACAAGTGACAAAGAATAGAACTACAGAAACATCATGATAAAGATCAGGAAGAAATTCAAGAACCAGTGACAAAGAATAGAACTTCACCATGATAATGATGAGGAAGAAGAAATTCACGAACCAGTGACAAAGAATAGAACTACAGACACCATGATAAAGATGAGGAAGAAGAAATTCATGAACCAGTGACAAACAATAGAACTACAGACACCATGATAAAGATGAGGAAGAAGAAATTCATAAACCAGTGACAAAGAATAGAACTACAGAAACGTCATGATAAAGATGAGTAAGAAGAAATTCATGAACAAGTGACGAAGAATAGAACTACAGAAACATCATGATAAAGATGAGGAAGAAGAAATTCATGAACCAGGGACAAAGAATAGAACTACAGAGACATCATGATAAAGATGAGGAAGAAGAAATTCATGAACCAGGGACAAAGAATAGAACTACAGAGACACCATGGTAAAGATGAGGAAGAAGAAATTCATCAACAAGTGACAAAGAATAGAACTACACCATGATAAAGATGATGAAGAAGGAATTCAAGAACCAGGGACAAAGAATAGAACTACAAAGACACCATGATAAAGATGAGGAAGAAGAAATTCATGAACAAGTGACAAAGAATAGAACTACAGAAACATCATGATAAAGATCAGGAAGAAATTCAAGAACCAGTGACAAAGAATAGAACTTCACCATGATAATGATGAGGAAGAAGAAATTCACGAACCAGTGACAAAGAATAGAACTACAGACACCATGATAAAGATGAGGAAGAAGAAATTCATGAACCAGTGACAAACAATAGAACTACAGACACCATGATAAAGATGAGGAAGAAGAAATTCATAAACCAGTGACAAAGAATAGAACTACAGAAACGTCATGATAAAGATGAGTAAGAAGAAATTCATGAACAAGTGACGAAGAATAGAACTACAGAAACATCATGATAAAGATGAGGAAGAAGAAATTCATGAACCAGGGACAAAGAATAGAACTACAGAGACATCATGATAAAGATGAGGAAGAAGAAATTCATGAACCAGGGACAAAGAATAGAACTACAGAGACACCATGGTAAAGATGAGGAAGAAGAAATTCATGAACCAGTGACAAAGAATAGAACTACACCATGATAAAGATGATGAAGAAGGAATTCAAGAACCAGGGACAAAGAATAGAACTACAAAGACACCATGATAAAGATGAGGAAGAAGAAATTCATGAACAAGTGACAAAGAATAGAACTACAGAAACATCATGATAAAGATCAGGAAGAAATTCAAGAACCAGTGACAAAGAATAGAACTTCACCATGATAATGATGAGGAAGAAGAAATTCACGAACCAGTGACAAAGAATAGAACTACAGACACCATGATAAAGATGAGGAAGAAGAAATTCATGAACCAGTGACAAACAATAGAACTACAGACACCATGATAAAGATGAGGAAGAAGAAATTCATAAACCAGTGACAAAGAATAGAACTACAGAAACGTCATGATAAAGATGAGTAAGAAGAAATTCATGAACAAGTGACGAAGAATAGAACTACAGAAACATCATGATAAAGATGAGGAAGAAGAAATTCATGAACCAGGGACAAAGAATAGAACTAGAGACACCATGATAAGATGAGGAAGAAGAGATTCATGAACCAGTGACAAAAAATATAACTACACCATGACAAAGATGAGGAAGAAGAAATTCACGAACCAGGGACAAAGAATAAAACTACACCATGATAAAGATGAGGAAGAAGAAATTCATGAACCAGGACAAAGAATAGAACTACAGAGACACCATGATAAAGATGAGGAAGAAGAAATTCATGAACCAGTGACAAAGGATAGAACTACAAAACAGACTAACACTGAAAATACACAAATTAAACAAATGAATCAGAAACTAAAAAGAGGGAATGAGCACCTCAGACCACTAAAAATTGGGAGTATGTATCAGGTGCACTGGTAGGAAAAAAGCTAAGACATATAATGATAATCCCCTGACAAAATTTAAACTAAGTATTAAGGGTAAACTATTGTGTTTTGTACAAATAATTAAACAATGTGGTTTTCAGACATACCTCATTAGCTCTTTCTACCTCAGACATCACCATCTCCATCTCATCTGACCTAAAATAAGAAAACAAGGAAATAAGAATAACATTTACAAATATTTTTTAAGATTTATTAATACAAATTAATAGACTGGTTAAAATTTTTAAAAAATTCTTGAAATTTTGAATAATCTCACCCAATTTAACACCATGATCTTCTGTTCTAACATAATTTTTTGTATCATTTTTTTTGGTCATATGCCAGGTAGGTAGTAATTGTTTAATATATGCATTAACGAAATTGCCTATGTTGCCACTATATTGCCTAATTATAATACTGAATGCATAGGCAAAATCTTCAAAACTTCCAAAATTCAAATGGGCTAAATTTTATTTTCAAACTTTGAATATAAAAGACCAAAGAAATCTGTCAGAAATGATTAAAATGAACAGGAGTGATCAAGGGAACCAAGATTCTAGCAGAAATGTCAAGCTTTTAGTAGAAAGAAAAGCCTAATTTATGACAAAAGTTTACAAGTGTTTCCAAAAAGTAGACAAACCCTCAATAAACAAAAATCCTGTATAAACCAGACATCATTTAAAGGTCCTTCTTGTCTATTGAAATGTATTTTGAACCTGGATAAACTGAACACCTGTCTAAAACAAATATTCAACAGTCCAAAGTTCAGATTAGGCAGGTTTTACAGTAAAACAACACCAGTACATATGAAATATCTTGATAAATAGTTATCATTACATATTCACCATATAAGGAATTAGATATGAAGAAATGAGTTCTGTCCCTTTAGGGTACCAATAACAGAAACAACGAATGACAAATCAACACACTGTTAGCGTTATTATCTATTTATAACTAATACAACATTAAAAATTTCACATAATAAATGGGAATTCCTTGAGCAAGAGGACAAAACAATGTTGCTAGCAGAGGACCATTAATCTTTTAAATTTTCGATTGAGCCTGAAGCACTGGTGTGGCTAATGTTTTATTCACCCTATGAGAAAATCAAAGAACTTATACAAATGATCTATTGAAAATTTGTACCATTTCTGAACGGCCTCAAAGTGAAAAATTAATGTGATGTGTCAACCCAGGATTTGGAGTAATAGGCTATAGGCAAAATGGTATTATCAATAATATTAAGGGATGAGTGGATGAGGATATGCAGAAAGGGTTTATAAAAAAAAATTGAAATAAATTTTCTAGGAATGAATCAAAATTAAAAGGAATATTACATTGCTTTAGTTAATTTTAATTTGTTAAGATGTATTTTTCAGATGTAGGATAAGGAAAAATCATTTTTCTTTCCTTGACATTTTTTAAGTGTAAATTAGATTCCAAGTTCTGACAGTACAAAGGGCAATACATTTTATGATCTGAAGCTTTAGATACATTTTACACTAACTACTTTGTGAATTAAAAAAAAAATATTACATGAATCAGTGCAGTCATATTAAACATATTGTTTCATTTGTCCATACTTGGAAATCGAAACCAGTTTTACGTAAAGAAATTAAATACATGGTATTTTAGCTTGTTTATCAATTATTTCACCGTAACTCCTGTTAACCTAACACAAGTCTTTCATATGATTTGAATAAAACATAAATATATCATTTCAATTTATGTATGTTTACGGCCATCCTAATCTTGCGTAAATGATTAAAGTTATTGTTTTTTTCATAAATTCCGCTAAAAGTAATCACATGTCATAGACGCAACAATTAAACACTTCGGACATTTATCAACTAAGACCTTCTGATCCCATTTATGGCATATGTCAGAATCGTTCAAGCGAACCTTCTTTGTTTACATCATCGGAAATATTTATTTGTGTCTATAGGTGATTTTAATGTAGATCCGAAAGCATCTGAACATCCGGCCAATGACAGGCCATTTATCAGAAGTCTCCAATATTGCTTTTTCCTAATCGTTTGGCCCTAATATTTATCATTGTCTACAGTTTTATTTTTGTATCTTGTTTTAGGCGTTTAGACGACTTTTGTCATTTTCTATCTCAGCGTTGATATCGTTGTAAAAATAAAATGATTTTTTTTTTTAAGTTCGAACTTCATTCCAAATTAAAATAACCTTGATTTGCATTCAGAAATTTATTCATCATATCACTTTCCATATAAAGTATTGAATACCTCTTACATTTAAAAGTTTATTGTGTTCATTTTTTTTCAAAAGTAAAATTTTCTTTAAAAATTTAACATTTTTGTACAGCATTAGGAGCTTGTCAAATTCTTACACAGAACATACATAGGACAACTGCAGCTTTTTCTCTAAAAATTCAACAACTTTCTAAGCCACTAGAATCCATGTTAATATTCAACAGAACACCAATTTCAACGAATAAAAAGTTTGTAAAACTGTTTTTTAATGTCGATTTTACGTATAACCACAGGAAGCAACAATGTCAAGAAACGCATTCTTGTAAACAAGATACAAAAACTTGCAAAAATGCCGTTAAAAACGATCAACTTCCCGTTGTTCAAAAATCAATACAGGTAGAAAACAGCGTATATTTAGTCTATTGAGCTAATTAATTTCGCATTTTGATCTGTAATTTGGTTTCTAAACACGAGCGAGCCCTGCAGCTACTTGTCAACGACATTGGGCTGGGTGCAGAATATACGACATGCGATATTATCCTTGTCATTTACACCAATCAAAGCAATCGCTTCGTGTCAAAAGGCTAATAACAATCAATCGTATGGTAGATATAAAACTTGTTAACGACAGCAATATTGGTTTATATAGATATTTTATTTGTTCTTGAACGGTATAATATTTGGTCAAATATATCTATTGACAACATGGATATGGAGAATTATAACTTTTATTGAGCAATTTTCTGTCTTTGATCAGTTTATAACTGAATTTTATCTTTTTAATGACATGTTTTTTTATACCACAGTGTATATATATTTATCCAGGTACTGACATTTACAAAAATAATCCTGACTTGAGACATATTTTTTATCAGTGGTCAGTTTTCATTTATTTCCTTGTTATCCTATATTTTACCTGGTCAATATTCTCATAGAAATAAATAGGGTAACAATTTCCCTACATTCAAATTTTTATTTCATCAACTGAGCGCATTTCTCCCTCAATTATTGTCTTACTACATTGAATTAATTCAATTCAATAAATTAGAGCAGTGCAGAGTTATACCTTAATTAAAATAGCAATTATCATAAAACCAAATCCACTGTAAACTATACAGCCATTAGAACTTATTAAGAGGTAAAGACAATAAAACAGGAAAATTGTCCTAATTATCAAAACTATTTTTAGAACAAATAATTATGTTTTCAAAGAATTATGACCCTGAACTGATTCTTCAATCATTTTTTTAAGGTTTGGTCATATTAGTATAAATGATTACTATAAAATGTACTGTCTTTTATATAAATAACCTTTTAAGAAAAACAAAAAGTCATTAAACAAATTTGTACCTGTATCAAACTAATATTGGGCCAAAACTGAGTCTTAATGAACCAACTTCTTTAGAGAATTGTTTTTGCTTTGATATTGTATAAAATAGTTTTGAAAAAAAAGTTCAATTCTAAAACATGTAAAATATATTTTACTCCTACACATGAAACATCTGAATACCATGCATGGTACATGTACAAAATAAATGTATTCAATAAACAAACAACTGCACGTCAATTTCCCAATCAGCTGTCAATATTACACTGCAATATATGACACAAATAATAGACCATTTCAGCAAATTCTATTGATCTATGAGATAATTAATTTTTGTAAAACAAATGGTCCATTATAGTTCGATAGAAATAACATTAATCAATATGTCTGAACAGTGGACAATATATATTTTTGTACAAAGTTTAATGGAAATCTAACAATCACCCTCAAGGCTTTTTGTCTGGAGCAGATCTCCATGCATGTACATGTATGACAATAAAATTATTGATTTTTATTGATTTGGATGCACCATGTAATAATGCTTTTATGTTTTATTACACACTTAACAGAAAAATTGCATAATATTAATTGTTAAAGTCTGGGCAACTGATTATCTTGTTAACCAACTTAATTTTTTGGGGAACAAATGGTTATTATAATACATGAATACATGATTTTTTACATTTCACAAATGTTTTTTGCTACATTGATGACTTTCGAAGGACAAAAGGGAAGTAGAATATAGATACAATGCAACCTAAATCCAAAATAGTAAATACTTTCAGATATCACCACAAGGCAGAAATAGCAAGGATAATAATATCTGCTGCTAATAGAACATGTGAGAATCAAACTCAACAGAACTGTGGAAGGGGGGCACTATGCAATGAGGAGCATCAATTTTTAAACTTTTTTAAATTGATGTGCAAGGCAAGTTCATCCCAAAAGTGTTTACAAAAACTGTTGGAAAACAAGTCATTTTCAACTTTTCTTTAAATTAACAAATCCAGCCTTCATGCTCAATCCAATTTGGGTTTGTACAAAGGGCTATTTATTCTATAACACCAGCAGCCCTTTTCACAAAAAATCGTAAGAGTAATATCAGTTGTAAGTTATGACATTACAATATTTTGATCTACTGTGACGTCATTTTACACTTACAATATTTTGTGAAAAGGACCACTGTTGCCCAAGTCATTACCTAATTGAGCAGGTTAGTTGGCAATTACTCTTTCTTAAACCAAACTTAATACTTACTTGGCAGAAGTAGCCTCGTCATATTTGGATTTGACTTCAAATAACTCAGACTGAACATTTTCAAGTGCTGAAAAAGAAAAAATAATTTTAATTACATTCTAAAAGTGTTTTTAGAGTATGGTTCCATTTTTTGCAGCCAATTCTTTTTAGAACTTGCAATAAGGTAAGTGCTACTTCAAAAGCTATATTGCAAAATCAGAAATTACTACAATGTTTATTATTGCAAAAAATGTGACAAAGTTGCAATCATAATATTTAAAACTCTCAGCTGAAGGAGGTAAACCTAGGGTAAGGAACACAGCCCTTACAAATCATCGGAACTTTTGTATTCAGCATTTTACATCAATGTCATGTAAGCATAAAAGTAACTTTGACTGATTTCATTCTGTGTCATATGAAAGCTTGATAGCTTTTGGTGAAATTAAATATCATATACAAACATATCACTGACTTCATGAGTTATATTAGAATTTTTGTTGAAATTGCAACAGTTTAAACAATAATGATTTAATTTCAGAAGTAACATGGTTTCTGATTGGATCAAAAATTTTGTTTATCATCTCATGGACCAAATTTTGTAATGAGTGTGATATCATCAAACTCTTTTAATGACTTACTCATTGAATTTCAGTACTTAAATCAAATTATAAGAAATGCATGTTATATTTTTTCGGTGTATATGAAATAATCTCAATGCCAGCGGTGGACACTATAAAATAACCTGCATCATGCCCATGGTGCATACTAAAATATCCTGCAGAGCAGGTAATTTTATATAACAGGGTTATTTTTGTTTGCACCACGGGCATTGGGGTTATTTCAAATAGACCAACAAAAAAAATATAACAGTCACTCTTTAAATAAGGTATATATGACAAACTAGCAATATAAAAGTTGCCCACAATAATTTCTAAATTTTACCCTTTCTTCATCATTACAAAATAAATGTTCCATTAGTCTTTTTTTATAGTTTCAATACATTTTTAAAACTTCAAAAGCAATCTGACAGGTTATTCTTTGCACAAGATCACAAAATACAAAATTATATATATATGGTTAACAATTATCATTACTTCAATGCAAATCATCTTTACTTTTCTCATTTTCATAAACTAATTTCAGTGACCCATCCACATAATGGCCTGTTTCCTCAATTATCATTTTCGATGGACCTTATATAAGTATTCATTATATCAGTGTACTATTACTGCCAGTAATGATAGCGAAGATTATTAATTCTTAGTGAAAAAATTCTATATTGTTTATTTTATTACACACAGTTTTCAAAATTTTCCAGTTTTATCTTATTTGTTGATATTTTGATCAATAGATTTTGAACCGAAGTTTTTAAATTTTTTATTTTGGGGGGAGGGGTGGTGGGGTGATGAGGAATTTACATTGTCATTCATTAGAACTTAAATGTACCTCACAGACAGTATCATTCTTATTAAGTTCCTGGCAGATATTATATCACCTCAAGAAAATTTTAAATGAGGTCAGTACTGAATATTATACAATACAAGTCACAAAAAATACTTAGATTTTAAAGACCAAAAGCCAATTACATTTTTCCCTTGCACAATTCTTAGATCATTTTGGGATTATGACGTAACAACAATCACATCAAATATCTTTTACGAACCAAATACATAGACAGTAGTTTTCCCAGACTGCTATAATATCAAAGAGTGTACGAAATGTGACGTTCCAATTATCCAGCAATGCACATAATTTGTAATTGATGCTTTGTTCACATTACCCATAACATTGCTTCCTTGTGGTAAGTAATGATATATTTTTAACACTTAACCTTTCAGAACAAATCTTTAATAATTAAATACTAATTGTTTTTAGCAATTTCTGGTCAACAACTATAAACCACATATCAGAAAACCTCAAAGCATTTTTGGAACTCATTTGCATATATGCAAATTAGACAGCTGACACCTGTCAACAAATACCAAATTCTGACACTGATTTTCTTTAAATTGAGATCTTTGAAATTGTCATAATTGATTTCAAATGTACATTTGACTGTCATATCTCAGTTTATCATTATGTGATTGCTCATTGCAATAAATTTAATTCAAAACCAATATCTGTCAATTTTAGAGTTGGGTGGGTTCCATGAAACTTTGACTTATGTCTTTGATTACATTTGTGAAGTCAAATACTTCATACATGAAATGCATGCCAATTATTTTTCCTGGAATTCATTGTCTTTCAAGCTGTCCTATCTCACTGCAAATGTGTTGTATTAAAACATATGCAGGTTAATTGTTTTTTGAAATGCAAAAAGATAAATACTATTTTTCAAGTTAATGTGAAAGGAAGTTTTTTCTTACAATACATTTTCACGTTCAATAAATACAGGAAGAGTCATGTGACAAGAAACATTCCATTAGGTTGATATGGAAATTTATCCAGCATCAAAACTAGTATATTGACTGAGGGGAATGACTGAGGTATTTGATTTGAGTCTAAGTTGATAAATAAAAAAAAATAGTAAAATAGATGTGGGTGAAATGACATAAGACAATAACTAAAGTACACATATAAATACCGACCATTTTAAGTAACAAAGTTCAAGATTTCACAGCCACCCTATCAGTATGATAAAAAAACACAATTTCACAAAGAATATGTTAATAGGAAGAGAGGGATTCCAAAGTAGAGTATATTTAGTTGGGGGTGGATTTTTACTAAGAATCAATACAAAAATATATTTACCAGTATGTACCTGTATACTTAAAGTGGTAGACCTAGGGTAAGGGACATAACTTATGAAATCAGTGATATGTTTGTATTATATTCAATTTCACCAAAGCCTCTCAAGCTTTCGTTTGAAACAGAATAAAATGAATCCAAGTTAATTAGATGCTTACATAAGATTGATTTTACATGCTGAATACAAACATTCCAATGATTTTTAAGAGTTGTGTCCCTTACCATAGGTCTACCTCCTTAAGAGGTGAGGAGACTTTTTTATGTTTCCATAAACTAGAGTGATACAGATATTACCAAACAAAAAAATTTACATAATTCCTTCATGCACATCATTTTAATGATTTTCGCCTAATAACCTATCCCCATAAATAACGCTGTGGACAAAAACAATCGTCATTAATTATTGTGAAAATCTGACTACTAAATAACTGGTCTTAAAACGCCATGAACACATTGTGATTAATAGTACCGATCAAGTTTGTTAAATTAATGAATTAAATAATGGCTTGTCTTCATTGCAATAGAGGTGGAGCTTTATTTTATATGCAAATTAGGGAATAAATCATTACAGCCATTTATATTCTATCTTTTTTAAGAAATATTCCAACACAAAGAACTTGCGTTTCATGATCATTTGTTTTTCTTTGTTTTAAAATTAGATAGATATGACAATTAATTAATAATAAGTCTGGGAGCTATCATGATTTAAACAAAAGATCATTTTTTTTTCATCAAAATGTATGAAGTGGTAAAAAAATTAAATTTTTATTGCAGTTTTAAAATCTTCAGAAGTGGTCATTAGTAAATATATACTTCAGTACTATGAAGGTAATTTTGTTACTTGGTATAAATTTCTAATTTTGGATTGTCAACATAATTATCATAGCCATTTAACAGATTTAGAATTAGTGGATTTCAGTACAGCATCTTAGTTTATAATGGGTACTTCAGAATTTTTTTTAAAAATTATTTCTTTGTTTGACAAAAATGTAAAAAATAATAAAAAAAAAAACAAGTTTCAACAATTAATGAAAGAAGTTAAAATCTATTTATGACATGTATTTCAGAATACAAAAAATGCCAGTTTTATTTACTGTAAATTTCGATATGCTGTACATGTGTTTCAAGGAGTAACCTCTCATCAGCAGCATTAAAATCAAATATGTAGGAAGATCATAATCAAAATATTAGTTGTACTAAAATTAGAAGTACTCATAACCAAATCTATCGAAAGAGGAAGCCAAATCCATCATCGAGAGGTTCTACCATATACAATGCAAGGAATGAAGCCTCAGTGTTTTATGTAGTTTAATATTTGGAATACTGCAAAATTTCATAAATAGGATAGATAAAATATGATATTATTGGTGGTAAGAGAAGTTAGGTATGAGTGTAAATCCACAAAATATCTTATGTTATATCTGATCAATTCACAGAATATTGGCTGAAGGTACTACAGCATCCAAATACAGATATGTGGAAATACTACAAGATTTGAATAAAATAACATTTGTATATTGCACATTGCCGAGCCCTAGTCTTTCAAAATCTTCAAAAAATTGCCAATGACGAGTTGTACCAGTTGTTCCGTGCAACTTATAACATGGAATAAAGTGTAAATACTTTCTTTCAAACGATATTACAGTACATGTACATGTATTCCTTTGATGTTAGACAAGTTTAACATTACTTACTATATGTATCTAAGTTTTGTATTTAAACACAATGAAAAAAAAGAAAAAAAAACTAAAATGCAGTTAACAAGAATTTGTGACATTACAGAAATTTCTAATTGTACTGAAAGCAAAATCCACACAACTTAAACCTGCCAAAAAACACTGTCTTTGAATGAAAACAAACACCAGAAAAAATACAAATCCTTATTTCCTATTTTTTAGCACATAATATTTGAAAGCACACTTTTCAATATGTTGCAGCTCAATATCTTTAGTACATCATCAGTATTTTTACAAAACTTAAAAGTCAAAAGTAAACAAAAACAAAAAACTGCTGATTTTAGCCAAATATCTTTTATGAGCATGCAGAAAACATCTCACCTTTTTAACCAATCCCACACTCCACAAGTTTTCAAAATTTTCCAATGAACGATAAAAGTTTTGAATCGATTTTGACATAAAATTTTATGAAACATATGATACCATTTACCCAACGGAAATTAATGACAGTGATCGTCAAAACTGATTTGTAAATTTGAAAAATAACCATGATAATGAGTAATTATTTGCCATTTTGGACCAATTTTGATTGAATCCAAAATGTCAGCTCTTTGGCAAATCAATATAAAAATCTGCCCTCATGATTTTTACCGATTTTGTCACAGCTGGTTTTATAGAATAATAATGAAGACTAGCCGGAAACTATGCTCTCATTTGATGACCTTTAAAAACTGTTACAAAATTGATGAAATCGAATAAATTTTATGGAAATTAAGATGACTAAAGAAGTGGCTAGGCCCTAAAATGGACTTCCTTACATTTTTTTATATCAAAGACTATGTTGAATCATTCAACCTACAATTTTTGCAAAACATGCAAAAAAAACTACCAATTCCTTAATGTTCCTCTTTAAAGGAAAACAATTTTCAAGCATGTGATCAACTTGCACTAAACACTAAACAGCAATAAAGCTACAGTAAGCTTATAATGTCAAAAATAATTTAACATTTTTTTTTTGTCATTGACAACTGAAGTACTATTTGGTGTTTAGTGTAAGTTTGATTTAAATAGGAAGCTCAAATGTGACACTTGCTTCTGAAATGAAAATTCTTAATATTGCTTTGAGAGAACTACCATTTTGACATGGATATGAAAAGCCATATTTCTTAAGGTAGCATGATCATACCTAAAATGTAAAAAAAAAGCAACCAGTAATTTTTTCAAAGGTTCAAAGGGGTTCAAAGTTCCTTTCAAGAATGGTAGGTCCTGGACTTTTCCAAGTTTCAAATCAATGGTACACTTCAGGACCATAAGTTCTTTATAAAATGTCAGTTAAAAAGTGTTTTGATGGTCCAGGACCTAGACAAAATTTTAAAGGACCTAAGTCTCACACTTATTTCAACACTTGGTTTAAGAAGATGAAACTGTGTTTGTTACCTTATTCTGGTTCATTTTGGTTATAGTTTACATTATAAGCTGTACTCCAGAAATTGGAAGGAGGAAAAAAAAACAGAAAGTAAGAAAGAAAGAAAAGTTTCAAAAACCTTGTACAAATTTTCTTGCACATTCTTAATGAAGTAGATCTAGGGTAAGGGACATAACTCTTGAAATCAGTGATGTTTGTATCATATTCAATTTCACCAAACGCTATCAAGCTTTCATTTGAAACAGAATGAATCAATCCAAGTTACTTTGGTAATTACTTGAGATTGATGTAAAATGCTGAATACAAGCATTCCAATAATTTGTAGGAGTTGTGTTCATTACCCTAGGTCTACCTCCTTAAATGGACAGAAAAAATGGGTTTCATATGAACTCCCTCCTCAGATGAGTGACTAAAAGAAATAACTGGACATTGTGAAATAATCATCAATGTCTCCTAAATTTAACCCAGCTTTATCAGCCAAATAACTTAGTAAGGAAAAGATGTGGCAGAAATGTCAATGAAACACATTGCTTGATGGACATTATGAAGGACAAGTTGTAAACTAATGACATTCATCTTCTGTCTTATTAGTAGGTCATTGTTTCATCCAGTACTTTCAGTCCAGTACACGAAAAAAGGGGAGGTGAATTGAGCACAAAAAATTCTTTAAAAACTCTTAAAAATTATTTCCAAGTAATTCAAAATGTAACTTTAATTGCAATGAACCCTCATTTGTTAAAACCAATACATATTTTTAAGATCCTGATTCAAGATTTGATATTTAGTCTAGTTACTATGATGTGTAGCCTTTAAACATATATGTTCTGAAAAGTTTCAATCTTGCATTTCTTCAGTATTTTTTATTCACATTGGGGCTGCAGTGTTTTTGTTTAGCTTTTGTGTTTTTTGCATCCTATAAATAGAATTTTCAATGCTTTCATTTTCAAAACAATGGCACTTAATGTAATGACTTATCAAGATTTTAGAACATTTGTCAACATGCTGCTAAGTAACTCTTGTATCTTACTGCAAACAAAAATTGTAAATTGATATACTGGGTTAGACTTTTTGTGTCTTATTTTTTAATTAAGAAAAGTATGCCCTTTTTTTACAATAAGACAAAAGCTTTTAGTTCTGTGTTGAACTTCAGAATTTGACAAAATTAGAAATACAGTGAAATTACAATTCAGCAAAAACCCATATTTTCACAATAAGAATAATTTCTTTACATATGCTACAAATTGAGATCATTTTTCTAAATACCATATGTTACTACAGCATTTATACCCAATATATTTTTGCTACAAATGATTATCTTTTTCATTTTTCATAATTTGCATGGGTAAAAGACAAATCTCTTATTGTTACTATTATGACATTTGGCGGCAAAGTTTAAAGATTTATATAGTTTGAGTGCAAGAACTTGTCATTGTAATACATTTTCAGTTTATGGAATGTAAGATCATATTTAACCATTCTGCTAATGTGTGGGAACATTTTTAAAGAAATTGTAACAGTTCCTGTGATTGTCAAGGGTAACTTGAAAAATATTTTCTGAAACCTTTTTCAAACTTACAAATCACAGAAATCCATAGAATTTCAGAATATCATGTCAATATATCATAACAATGAAAAGGATACCTTTGCTTTCAGAACAAATCAAGCATTGGTATTCATTTATTTTTCAATAAAAAAAAATACACAAAATAAAAATTCAAACTTCTTCTAAAATTTCATAAAATTGGATGAATATAGTTTGAAAGGCACTGAATGATGGAAAGATCAAAATTTAGGAGTTGCTTCATTAAACAAAAAAATAAAATAAAAGAAAAAAAAAAAAAAAGAAAATTCTTTTGTTTAATTATCTTTAATTTCTTAAATTTAGTTACAAGAATTTATGAATCAGACCATGATTTTGTCATAAAATATTTCATTTTTTTTTTCCAAATCCAGTTATTCATATAAAAATGGTTAAAAGGCTATAAAAACTTGTTTCTAAAATTATCCGATAATAATTTGTATATTCTTTTATCATATGCAAACAATTGGGTTAAAATTAAGCATGCTGTCATAAATTTCAAACAAGACAAAATCCTGAACACCGATATCACCCACAAAGTCTTGTGGCGTAGATAAATAAACATATAAATGACAAAGTCATTACCTGCATGGAGTGTGGTCACACGTTGTTCAGCCTCTCCGAGCTTCTTTGCTACGGCCAATTGTGTTTCTTGCAAGTATCTTTCTTTTTCTGCAAACACTCTTTGCAATTCTCGCTCCTTTTCTTTCGTTCGTGCCTAAGTATTTGATGAAAAATTAAACACACAAATGAAAATTGATTTTCTTTTCACAAACAGAATTATATGTCCAGTATACAATATGTACACAAAAAAAAATCAATAACTTAAATATTGATTTTTTTCCTCTTGTTCTCTTTTTAACAACTTTTCTTTCACAAGTTATAGATTTTTCAACTGTTTCAGTCAAAAATCACAATAATTTCTGGTCTTCAACCCTTGGTAATAAAGTTAGACCGATTTGAGTGATTTTGACAATACAAGTAAATATATGACAATCTTTCAGACACGACAGACGATTTACGTGATTGATCTGTAAAGCACACCCATTTCTAAAATTCATAAGAGCGAGTGATTTGAAATGTATGTTTGTATCGGTCAACCAAGCATGACGGACCAATAGGTAAATTTGTTGATAGGTGAACGTGTGTTGTTGAACTGTCAGCCCATTTATCAATACTAACATTGTCTTAGAAATATGTTCATTACATGTGTTCAGTTTAGGTAAAACAAGATGTAACAGTTTGAATAGAAGTGATCATACTTTGCAATTTCTTATATTGAAAATGGAATTATTATGTGGTCTCAATTACTAGTAATTGGAAATTTGTAATGTGAAAAATTGAAATGATCAAATTTATAGAAACTAATATACTTTTGACTTGAAAATTCTTTAACCAACTGAATATTTCTTTCCTAAGATAATATGTTTGAGCATGAAATTTTTATTGATTGAAAATTAGATTTTTGCAAGGTTATTCTATTCATCCCATTGACCAATATCAGTTCTCTCCTTTTATTTATTAGTTTTTTAGACCTGCATTCTTTACAAAAATATTTTTCTAAAATAACAAAGCAGTTAATCTTTACTATCAAATTCCAAAAGTCCAGATGCATCAAAGGTTACTGAACATGCATTTTGTTTGTTTGTTGGGGTTTAATGCTCGAACAGCAATATTTCAGCTGTATTCAGGTGCTGAACATACAGTATTTTTTTAAACACAAAACGCTAAAAATTTTTTTATATTTTCAAGAAAGTCAGAAGATTATCTATTTATCTATTTTATTACATTTTTTTTTTCGCTGCTTCAATTACAAGAAACCAATACAAACCTCGGCAGTTGCCTCAATTTTCTCTTCACAATCTTTCAATTTGTCTCTCAGCTGTTTGATTGTCACTTCTGAAAAAATAAAATTACCTCCCTTAGATCAGAACACAACAGAACTAGGAAGAGCTAAAAAAAAAAAAGTAAAAAAAATTCTAGAAATAAGGATTTCATAAAAAATTGTTTCAAACAAAATTATTTAGAACCAAACCATCATGTAAATTCATTTCAAACAAATAAATCTTCAAAATTTTGGCAAACCAAAGTTATCATATCAGTGAAAAAAAAAAAATATTCATTCCAATGACGAAACTAAATAAAATGAATAAAATCAAAGAGATGTATTTGAAATATTGATAATATTATTTTTTTCACAGATGAATAATTCTTCCCGGTCTCAAATGCATTTATACAATAGAAATTTTTGACACATCCGCAAAATTCATAGTGATAGGTGATAATGCATTTGAATCAACTTTCAAATCTATATTACAAGCCTATTTTAAAAGTTCTACTCTTTTACAATTTATTAAATAAATTCTGCAAGTTATGGTGCATATTAATGCTATCGAATTCCAACATTAATAGTTTATTGACAAATATTGAGAGCATTTAAAATTTTAACAGTCTAACAAAGTTCGGAAATTCAATGGCAATTGATTTTTAATGAAAAAAAATATCCTTAAATCAAGTTTCAGACCCGACAAGAAATTTAAATACATCAGTAAATAATAAATTGAATTTAAAACATCTCTAATAAAAATTCTTAAATGAAAATTTGAAAAACAATGGAAAAAAAATGGAAGATCATCCATATTCCCACCGTCCGATTTAGAATTTTGAGTGCGTTGACTACTTTACATGTCCTAAATGCATTTAGAAACCATCGATCATTCCAAGTTTGAGAGTAAATTGGAAATATCCATTGATTTAGAATTCTATTTGAAATCTGCTAATAGCTAATTGATCACAAAAATCAATAACATATAGTCTCTGACAGTTTATACAATGACTATATTGTACCAAGATACGGTTGTGATGTGTCAAATATATTATATACAGATTCAGGATATATTTACTTATTGATTTCAGACTAATTACAAAATCTATAAGTCAAAGTCTCATCTAGTTTCTTAGAGATTTTCCTGTTCATTTTTGTGACAGTAATGACATCTGAGGAATATGAAAGAAAGAATGCACAATTTCATTTATTTTGGGGTCTTTTACAGCTTGCTTTATGGTATGGGTTTTGCCCATCATTGAAGACTGTGTGATGACCTGTAGAAGTGTAATTGTTCGTAACTTGGTGTTTTGTGGATGACTGTCTCAATGGCAATCATACCACGTCTCCTATTTTTATACAATGATATCAGAAAATATTACTGTGAAACATGGGGCTAAAATGGAAATACACACCAGCTTGACCACCCAAAAAATAAGACCCTTCTTCAAAACAAATATGCAATGTACCAATCATATAAATACTGCAAATTTAGAAATGCTGTGCATGTGTTTCAAGGAGTAACCTCTTATTAATAGGATTAGAATCAAATACATAAAAAGACGAAAATAGACATAAATCCAAAAATTAATTGTATACAAGACATTTAAATAAGAAATTACTTCTTTCATATCAAATAAAATTAAATAAAAAGTGTATCATAAAATCATTAAGTCGCAAAAAAAAAATCCTTTTTTTTTCTTAATTTTAACAGTATATAAATTTGTCTCTGCACCTCTTAGAACAGTAAATTTAAATTAATTAATTGCAAAAGCACCTCTCCTGCCATCTTTAGTATAACCTAGTGTAATTTAATGTACTTTTAACGGAAGAGCTCCTCAACTCTTATAAATAATTGTAATGCATTTTCAAATGCATATAATGAAGATAACTTGTACTTTTCATGTAGTTTTTGTTTCAAAATGACACTTTAAATCCAAAACACCAGAATAAATCAAACAATTAAAAGGATAAACTCCTCATTATGCAAACGTTAATTATTTCAGCAATTTTTCACTTTTGAGCGTTAATTAATAATAAATATGTAAATTAATCAGTAAATTATAATAAATGCTAGTTGCGATAGGCGGTCAGAAATCCGCAATGACAGTGACGTGCATGTGTTTGACCCTGAGGTCATTGTAAATTTGACAAACAAACATTTTTGTCCATCAAATCAGTGTGAACAGTCGATTTACAAATCTAACCACGTATTTCATAATAGACCATTAATTCGTACATCTGTAAAACTTTTTTTTCATATTTTTTCCATCAATCTTAAAATGTTACTATAAATCTTCTGTTCCATTCCTATTAAAGGTGTGTGACTGATATGGTATAACAAACATAAATAATGGTTCCTGTTCAAAATTGAGACAACAGAAAATAGTAAGGAAGTAGTTCCTGACTTAGGACCAGTCAAAATGAAACAAAAGACACAACAAAATGATGCACTAAACCATATTCCCCCTTTTTTGTGTAAAAAGTCCCACAGCTCTGCAGAACGAAAAAAGGGACTTTCATACCATGTAAAAAAAAAAATGTACCAAAAATTAACTAAATTCCTTCAAAATTAAAAAAAAATTGTATAACTTGTGGGTTAGTGACAGGTCAGCAGTATACTAAGAGTCTGTAAAAAGACAGCATAAAACAAGGACGAAGTCACCTTCATAAAAGAAAGAGAAGGGGATATAATTGAACAGAAAGGCCTTCTCAATCCCTAAACATACATTACAGAGATGTTGGTTATTAATGTGTTTTTATGTCATTGTTTTACGTTTTGATTTTATCTTTAATAAGTGTCACCGTTCTGTTGCTATTAATTTGAATACTTTTGGTCTTGGGGTCTTTCAGAGCTTACTTAAAAGTGTGTTAACACTTGTTGAAGACCTTTTGGTGATCACTGAAAGTATTTACAGTGTGTAATTAGATTATACACTGGTGTGTTTGTTGCATTTTACAATGTCTGATTTTTTTTATTAGAAAATAAATGTGATATCACAAATTTAATAGGGTTTAGAAACTTACAAGACTTGTATTTGTTAGCTCCTGAACATTTAGCATGTGTCCTTACCTTAGCAATAAACACTTTATCTAATATTGTGAAAGTACTTATATTTGTGGGTACCAATATTGGTGGCTTAGGGAAAAAACATCAGTTTGTAGATTTTTAAATTCATGGATTTGATACCTCTATCAAACAAAGGAATGGGAAATTTCTTTTTAATTAGGAACTAAATTTAGTGGTTTAACAAACCCACAAAAGCCATAAAAACTGGTACCCCATGAACAATAGTACTATAACAATACTAGTACATAGTACATTTTTCTGGAAATTTCAGTTTTTATTTTTTTAATGGAAGAAACTATTGACAAGAACTGTTCAGCAAGTACATGCAGCTCACAATGTTTTCAGAACAGACTGAACTATATACAATTACAAATTAAACTTGGGTTTTGTGACCTACATTTTGAGGATATGCTCTTTTTTGTCAGTAAACCTGGCCTCAAAGGATGATTACCTTGGTTTTTCACCTCAGCAAATTCATGGTTATATTCATCAAGTGTGTCTCTGAGTTGTTTGTTTTCAATCTCTAAATCAGAAACTCGCTGAGCTTTCTTCTGTATATTTGTTGCGTATTCTAATGTAGATACTGGGTCTAAAATGACAAATAAGGCAAATTTCATCAATAAAATTCAAACTGAACCAACATGGAAGCCTGTGATAAACCACCAGATCAAACATCAAGCTCCACACAGCGGCAGATGTTCATTTCATCTCTTACTAACTGCTGCAGACAAGCCTTTAGAAATTCTTGTACATTATTAAAATTAAATGTTGTTTGACAATCGGATAATGTCACTTAAAATCATTCAATTTTTCCCGATTTGCAAGATTCTTGAGTTTTCTAAGAAGGAGGACTGCAGGGTCTAGAGTGAATTTCAAACGTCAGACACTATTCAGAGCTTGATCAAACATAACTAAATCATCGGTTCTGGATCCAGAGATTATCAAAATAAGGCTATATTACAATTTCAAAATCATGCAAAACTTTAGTAAGGAGGGGCATTGTTGCCCTCTTTCGAATAGTAGTCTTTGATCTTGAAATACTATAGGGTTTTAAACCCACTAATACTACTGGAACTTTAATGAAAGCATGTTCTCTGTTCCATGATGGTAACAATTTTCAAATTTATTTTATTTTAGGGTTTGAAAGCCACTTACTGTACATTGGTAATTTTGTGGCAAATTGGTATTTGAAAATTCGTCAGATCTAGATAAAGAGTTGGTGCTACAGAGATAAGATCATTTACATTCCTTCGTGTATATACCTGTCATAAAGTTTCAATTATATCTATTGTATTAGATTCCAATTACAGGGAGTAATTCTACCATAATTCATGCACAGAAAATTCAAATAAAACTTTATCCATAACAATTTAAGGGAGGCAGCTAACCAGGTTTATCTATAACCATAAAGGGAGATAACTCACCAGGTAAATCTATAATCTTTTTATAAATTGTCAAGAAGGCTGCTTCTGCTGCTTTACTTCTTTTGGATAAAAAATCAACTTCTCCCTGGAAACTTTTCAACAATGGCGCTACTACTTTACGAACATCCTGAAAAGAAAAATACATCAAATTGTGAGCTTTTCTTTTTTCAAACAATTCCACTGCATATGATTCCCACTGAAAATAGGTTTATTTTTTGGTACCTCTGGATCATAAACATTCTATATATAAAAAAAAATAGCTAGTGTTTAGTAAACTGATTTCAATTTTGCACGAAAGTGCCAGTCTCTATAAGAATCAGGCAGTGGGTGAAAAACATGGTATGAAAAAAAAACACCATTTTGAAAGTTTGATTTGACTATTTGTGCCATCAGAATCAGGGAATAAAGTCAAGATTTTCAATATCATTTTGGTAAACTGAGTTATATTTTCATTGAATTGCACTGAAAATGAACATTTCAAGGGCAGATAACTCTGTCAAAATCCACAATTTTTTAACATTCTATTGAAAAAAATTCTGAGCAAATCCAGTGATGCACAGATCAAGTAATGGTATTTTCAAATAGAAAAAGTATCTTTCAATGAAATTATATCGTCAGATCAGTGGGGTTTTGATATGCATGTTTCTGATTGTTCCCATTTTGCCTGATTCTTAAAAAGACTTGCACTTAAAGCACTTCAGTTATTGATAGTCAATACTTGTCACATAAGCAAAAGAATTGTCTACTTTTTGAATGTCATGTGACATCCTGTTCACTGAAAGTAATATTTTTTTCAACTTTTCACAACTACATGTATGTCACTAAAATAAATGAAAGCTTATCTTATGCTATTGAAAACGTGGTTGCTATATGTAGCCATATATGCTCTGTCCTTTGTAAATTTGAAGAATAAAAACACATCTTTTTTCTAAATACCTGTCTAATCAGAATGCCATTGGAACATTCATACATTTCCCTACTACCCTACAAAAATTCAACAAAATCTGATAGCTTGTAAGTAAAGGGTACAGAGAATCACCTAAGGGGATCCACCAGGGGACCAACAAAAAAGCCTTGATAAACACATTTTAATGCATTCATTTAAACACAAAAATACATTATTTTCATAAATTTTGTAAATTGATAAGGAAGAGGGTGATGGCTATCGATCCATATATGCTGGTGACAGAGTTGTAAGTCTGCAACAGAATGCAGGAATTTTAAAAGCAGACACAAAGACAGAAAGACACATGGATATACAGGTGAATGGGCAGAGAAAAACACAAAATCAAAAATCTGAACACACTGTCGAAATCATGGAAATTCCTTGCACACTTTCTTCCATCTGATGGGGATTTCCACACGAGAAAAACTTAACAATATCAAAAGCATATAATTGATTGAATTGAAGTGCATCAATTACAGTATCAATTTGTGGACGACACACCAGAAAACAAAAATAACTCTACTTAGATACAAATACATATCTATCTACAAACATTGTCAATTTAACAGGTGGCAATGAATACGTGGGCATGCAAATATTATAATTTGTACATAGTACACTTCTCATTCTGTTTTTATAATCTGATTTGAATGTGACTGTACCACTGTAAATTGCGTAATATATAAATTGTCAAAATATCTGATCGCTTCATCCTTGTAACATTACATATAAATATGATTCCGAGAATTACACTTCAAAACATTAATCATTCGAAACATACATTGTATCCAATAATGCATCAAAATTCAATGAAATGGTTTATAATTGAAATAAAAAAAGAAAATCTACCTCTTTTTACAGAAATAACAAAATCTGGTCCTTTAATTATGTTCAAATTTTACACCACTTTTTTCCTCCTGCTTTGACACAGACAATGCTTTGCATCTTAAAACATGAAATTTGATCCTTTGGTTAAGTGATCCAATTTAATATGATAAAACTATAAACTGCAGACATGGTATTGATAGTATCAATTTTTTAAAACATTTTTGATAAAGAACATACACAAACTTTTTATCATTAAAACCAATAAATCATCAGAGTTGCTTCCCCTTTTTCTGAGACATCAATTCCAATCAATTTGTGTGACCTGGGGCCCCTCAAAGGGAGTTTTCAGTCAACTTAAATTAGGCACTGTATGCATGATATTGATGTTTTTGTAATTACGATCTTGTTTGTAGAATTATTATATCAGTAACTTAATCTGTGTTTGATGTTAAAGGAAAGTGTAAAATAACAAATTATAACCTTTCAACCAATGAAGGTTATTCTTACAATTTCAAATAATCATAACCTTCCAAATAAAATTGCAACTGCACACCAAATTGATTGATTTTGAAACTGAACAAAATGAAATATGTATTATAAAATATTCAAATTACTCCCATTTTAACTGTAATTAAAGTTCAAATATTAGTTTTCCCTTCGGTACCTCAGAAACAATTTTGACAGGAATTGAAAATCATGTCTCCCCATCAACCAAACTGGCTATCAACAACAGCATGATTCAATTATTGCAAATAGTTTTCTAGTGACAACACTTGTATAAATAATTATCTTTTTTACAAAATGTAAGCAGCCAGATTCTGATGGTAATGGTTGTCAAAAAGGGAAACTGGGGTTTGGTGAGCTTTTGATAGTTTAAAAAAAAAACATGTAGAAAAAAAGGGGGATCCAAGGGAAATGATTAGTGTCTCTCAAAGAGGCAAAGTAAGTGGAAACACTTTGGATTGGAATAATTAGTTACTGGTAAACCTTTGTTAGACCTGATCAAATTTAAGTGATCAGTTACTCATATCTAACTGATCTGTGACAGGCAGTTACTGGTAATCCTTTCTTTGACAAGATAAAATTTAACTGATAAGTGACTGGTAATCCTTTGTTTGACAAGATTAAATTTGACAGATAAGTGACTGGTAACCCTTTGTTTGACCAAAAAATTTACCTGATAAGTGACTGGTAATCCTTTGTTTGACCAGATAAAATTTAACTGATAAGTGACTGGTAATCCTTTGTTTGACCAGACCGAATTTAACTGATCAGTAATAGGTAACCCTTTGTTTGACCAAATAAAATTAAACTGATAAGTGACTGGTAATCCTTTGTTTGACCAGATAAAATTTAACTGACAAGTGACTGGTAATACTTTGTTTAACCAGATAAAATTTCACTGATAAGTGACTGGTAATCCTTTGTTTGATCAGACCGAATTTAACTGATCAGTAATAGGTAACCCTTTGTTTGACCAAATAAAATTAAACTGATAAGTGACTGGTAATCCTTTGTTTGACCAGATAAAATTTAACTGATAAGTGACTGGTAATCCTTTGTTTGACCAGATAAAATTTAACTGATAAGTGACTGGTAATCCTTTGTTTGACAAAATCAAATTTAACTGATCAGTGTCAAGTACATATTTGTTTGACCAGATCAAGTTGACATTTAAGAAATACCAAATCCTTCTACTATTCTAACAAAAGCTTTAAGTTTGCAAAACATTACAAACGTCAGATTGTCTTATATCTTTCATCAATCAGATGTCTTTTTTGCCAAACTATAGAAAGACAAAAATAATACCTTAGGCATGTCAATTATCGTATTGTAACAGAATAATTTGAAGCCTCTTACTAAGTGCAGTCAACTTGTAAATCAACCAATTAATAACTGCTTCAGGAAGACAAACAGACTGAAAAAAACCTCTGCCAAAAATGGGCAATTCGGTCTGATTATACTTAATCTCTCATAAAACTCCTGAGCAATGCATTCACCTGAAAATTAGAACAACCATCTGAAAGTTTATGGTTATATACAGCCATATTAACAGGGAAAATCATACGTCCAAAATTAACAAGAAAATACTAATGTCAGTAAATAAGTAAAATAAGTCATATTACATTGACACTTGACTTACCATACCATAAAAAGGTAACACTACATCAGACAGACAAATTTGCCCAAAATGAGCAAATCAGTCATTTCATGAAACCCTATTGGGGCCTCTAAATCACAAGAATCAAGTTGTAACTCAAACAATCAGCAATCAAATCAAAGATATTAAAATGTAGGTTTATCTTGGGTCACAAGACTTGCCAAAACTCCCAGCAGCATCTTAAGTCATATAGTAATTGGCATTGACAAAATCATGAGCAAAAAAGACAGAAACACTGCCATGAAGGAAGTTAATTAAAGTGTATTAGATAAAGCAAACTTCATAAATATAATCTCTTATCTGGAGGTGCAAAATACAATACCTCTCGACATATTGACAACTTAGTTTGTATTGAATGTGATGTAAATGAACAAAATATCTGAGTGGGAGATGGTTTAACGATAGACTATCATTATCAACATTTGTCTTGTTGAAAAAGGGGGAGGGGGTAAATCGGATAAGTGTATGTGTGTGTGGTGTATGATAATGTGATAATTTAAAGATAATGCTTGCATTTAACAGTTTGGATAGCTAACTGACAAAATTGTTTGACATACATGTACATGTATGTCACAATGATCTTGTCCCAACAATTCAATTTAATGCAAAAGAAAGACTTGAGTTATTTCCCTTGATGTAAAGATCTAAGTTCTGTGCAAATGTACATTTATATGACCAAGAATATTACTGAGAAGTAAATATTAAAATAAAAGCAATCAATGAGGAATTAACTATTATTGTAGCTTACAATTCATTGAAAACATTTGTTTATAATCAACAGTTATAATTGTTTACACAATGTAGTTATAGAGAAAAATAAATTTGAAGAGTATTGGCAAACTCAGCACCTTTAGAAAATATAAAATAAAGAATATCATATGCAATGCCCCCCAACATACTACTCATAAAAGGGCCTTTACTCATTGGTACTCAGGGCCATTAAGACCCTGGGCGGAATCTCAATCAAGAGATTTCGGAGGTGTAATTTGTATACCAAGAGGCAGTTGGTGCTAATAAAGCCTAGTGCCCAAATTAAAGAAACAGTGACTGAAAGAGATATGCTCAACTGGTTTATAAGCACTTATAGATGTGTGTGATCCATCGTCAGTCACCCAAAACGTTCGTTAAAGTGTGCTAATACACAAACATACACAATTGTAGGCATAATAGAAGTTTCAGTATGTACATCCCCATGGGCAGATTCAGGCGGGGGCATGGCGGGCAAGCGTGCCTCCCCCAATCTAAAATCCTGGATCTGCCCCTGATCCCCGTCTGAAATTTCTTTTGCTATTTGCCAATAATAAATAAATTAGACAATCATATTTGCATTATGTATAGTTTGAAATTTTGGTGTAAATAGACTGAGGCAAGTCTATTGTAAGGCAAATGTCAACCACAAATTATTAGATTGTCTGCTAGTATAACCAAATAGAATTTTTCAGGATCATAAACCCATATTTCTCATCACATAACAGAGGGGCACTAGCCCTCATAAAACTTTGTTTCTGAAGCACACATGTTTAATGATTACTGACTTCCTGTATTCGCAATCAGATTGCACAAAAACCAAACTGGTAACAAATTTATGTGATAGATCGTAATTTGACGGGAGAGGACATTAATAGATGTATTAGTTATTTACAGAAGTGAGAAGAATTTGATGTCAAAACTGATTTTCGTTAATCCTTTGTTTTCTTCCAAAGATTCTTGCAAAGATTGATGAGTAAAGAGGTCCTAATGGGGTTACAGCATCAACTCAACTAGATCATTAGAAGATTAACATGAAGGTCACTGACCCAACAACTTAGTCCAGGCTGATGACCTTTAATGACATTTGGCCAGACTGTTCAGCAGAAGCTGACAATAATTGAATTTGATTGGTTAATTGACAATAAGTATTATTTAAGACAATGGCTGTTGAGAATAATGATGAGCAAAGAATCACCAGCTTCTGAACTAATGGTTAAAAATCATCCAAATACTTCAAAACAAGTTTAAGCATGATTGATTGTTATTAGGTTAAAGTTCAACTTTGAATTTCTTATCCTGTTAAACATTGATAGATTGTGTACATACTAGTATTAAATTTCCAAAAAAAACAATACAAAGAATTTTTTTATTTTAGCAACCCCGCCTATCTGACAAATCTCTAAACTAACAGTGATTAAAAAATCAAATCATATCTTGACCAATAAAAATTGTATAACAATCAATAATGCAAGAGTTCAATTGGTCGGGAGTCCAAAGTTCAGAACCTCGAAGATTTAACAATGGACATTCACAAGACCAGAGCTTTTCACCCAACTGATTTTCAATTATATTACATTGTTACACTTCCAACAATTCAGTTATTAAATATAGTGTGGAAAACATTATCATAGAAAATCAAAGCTTATAAATATCACACAATGAAGACTGATTGATTGTATAACTAAACCAAATTGACAAATACAGCCTTGTGTTTTCCACTGCTTGAGAAACTTGGACCAATAACTCCCATAAAATTATACAAATCTAAATTAGGTGGTCGGGTATATATGATGACAAACCATCCTACAAAGTTTCATTGAAATTAACAGGTTCTGACACCACAAAATACTTGTGACAGATGGAAAGCCAAATTGATAAGAACAGATTATTCCAAAGAGCCTTCATCAAGTTGCCATGGTGCCATTGATAAGTAAAGACCTATGTATCAAATTTTGTACTATTTAACAATTACAGTTGAAATGTGTTGCCTGTTTTCCATATTGATCTTGAACTTTGTGATTATTTTAAAAAAATACATGTAGAGCATTATTCTATAGTCACTGGCAACCAGTAATGCATGAATTGCAGCAAAAATCTGTAAAATAAATTGAGAAACACCTCAATTAGTAAACCATTTATATAGTCAAGTGACTTCAGAACAGTTCAAAGTTTCCATCCTTATTTTTTTTTTTATCCACTTATTTACTACAAACCAATCTGTCTTCTTGATCTTTTTTCATTTACATGTACATGTACTGTAAACATAGAACTAATTTATGCTACTTTTGCAGTGGACAGCAAACCACAAAAAAATAGTACCTGCAAAATTGATTTTTAACACTAAAATGCTAATCATTTCATGAAACCACAGAAATTGATAATTCAAGAATCCAAGAAAATTAATAGGTTTACATGTACCGGTAAGTAATAATTCAAAAGCAGAAACAACTTTGGTGACCACTTGGGAAGGGGAGGGGGGTGAGTACCAAATAAACAAAAAGCACTCTTGAAAATAAGTAAGTTAATAGTACATACTATCTTTATCTTTTGTGAAATCAAATGACAAATCAAAGTTAGCCGATTTATTAGAGGAAGACATGCTCTCCTTAACAGATTTACTAAGTTTCAATGACTGTTAAGGAAAACAATTGATCTGTTTGTCACCATAAGTATGATAAAGTACTAACAAAACCCTCTCTACAGCCACTTGAGATGACTCAGAGTACAGCTACTTCAGGGCCGATTGGTAAAACAACACTTCAGTCCTAGAAAAGGGAAAGGTTCAAACTGGTAAATTCATCAAATGATTGAACTTTTCGTTTTTTTTTTATTGTTTTCAGTATGAGTCTGTCTAAAATTCAAGCAGAGAGTGATACTTTACTTATTTGATTTTTAATCTTCGATAATTGACATATCTGTCATATCCTTTAAATAAATCGTGCAATGTTAAGGTTCTCTGGGAAGGCTGTAAATTTTCAGATAATTTTTATAATTGAAAAAAAAAAATTAAGATTGAGGTGTAAAATAATACACAATTGCTAGCAAAAAAAATCTGGTATTTTTTATAGTAGATTTCAACAAAAATGAAGCTTAAAATATTTTCTAAACCCAACTTTAACTGAAACATTTATTGCTGAAAAAATGTGAGGTCTTTTGAACAGTTCAAAGTCAAAATATTTTAAGCAAAATATATGTATGTACATGTACTAATTATTGTCTGTTTTGCAAGTTAGGCTATACTTAATAATTTTTTCCATGTACATGTAGGTCAAGTTTTTGTGGTTTGGGAAAATTTAATTGGTTAACGGTTAGTGTGGATTAGATTTTGTGGTTTTTCATTGACCACTGCAATTGACAGAATTTGTTAATATAAAAAAAAAATTCTGAGTCCTGCACATCCAACAATTACAGTAAATTAAAAAACTATTCTATGCATTTTTTATTGTGATTTTGTTATTTCAGTCAGAATTGTAATTTTTGTGATTTAGAGGAGAATCCCACCAATATATTTAAAAAATAAATCAAGGGAACCAAGATTCAATTGGAAATCAAAAGAATGGAATACAGGGACAAAGACCAGACATGGAAAACAGACATACATAACAAAGAACATTAAACATACTAAGTAACAAAAGTAAATGAGCAACTCGGACTCCACTAAAAAAAGGGAGCATGGACCAGGTGCACCGGTAGGGTAAGCATCCTCTGCTTTTCTAGAAACACCTGCCAAGTTTCTCATAAAAAGTTAAGTCCAGGGAAGGTGAAAAAGGAAAAGAAAACTATGACAAGTTGAACAAATCATAAAATAACATAATGGAAGTTTTTATTATAACAATTTTAATTCTATCACATTTTCACAATAATAAAAGCAGTACAATAATTTCTAAATTTAGGGTTTACAGGATGACATTCACATATATGAAAACTTTAACAGTGATCCAAATAAGACCAGACTGAAAAAGTAGGAAATATTTAACTTCATAAGAGATGACCATTTGATTCTGAAGAAGGGGTGGGGGTGGGGAGCTGGCAGTTTTTGTAAATAAATATCTTGGCTTAGAGAAATTTGAAAATAAATATTCTGGCCTCCACTAACTAGAAAATAAAAAATTAAAAAATTTCCAGCCTCCACAATCTACTGTACAGTACATGTGTAATGAAGATAAACAACCTAGCAATACAACATTTGAAAATAAAATCTCTACTTTTTCACTTAGAAAATTTTTGAATTTTTGAAAATAAATATTACGCCCTGACCAAACCTGACACCACATCCTTACTTCTGTATCAAGTAGTTGTCCCCTTATAAAATTAAAAAATGGCCCATTGAAATACAGCCTATACATTCTAAAAATCATTCATCAAAAAAAAAAAAAAAAAAAAATTCCCAAAGAAGATTCTATGAAAATATGAGAACACTACATGTACTTCCAAACATACCTTATTGATACATGTACTTGATCATCAAATATAGCATACTTCATAAATTTATAAATACAAATATGCTATTTAAATAGGGTCAAATAAGGTGGAGAAATATAGACACTGGATGACAAATGTTTCATAAATTACGAAAATAAACTCCTTAAAATAAAGACAGTTTCTTAGTTGCATTCTGTGAAAATCACTTGAACTAATAAACAATTTTCCTCTAATCTCTTCAATTTACACTTGAAGCATCTTAAACATTTAGACAACAAGCACTGGTATTCTTAAGTCTTTGTCCTAAGTCAAAAAGTGTCAAAACACTCATTTTGATTAGAAAATCACATGTCTTTATTTGAGTATCAAAGAGGCTCAATAAAGGGCAACTGAAATTGAATATTTCACATTGGTCATTTTAAAATTTTGATCTTTCTCTTTCATTTTTTTGTTTTGTTTTTGTTTTTATATTCTTTTGAAATAAAGAGCAGGAAAAAAGCCTAGAGGCAAAAAAAAAATTCATTTCTCCCTTCCTTCAGTGTCCTAAAATGAACATTTGTTTCCAAAGTGTAAAGGAAAAGTACTTGAGAAAGAAGTATAGATATATCATAAGCCCAAAACTTAAGGATCACTGCTTCGTTTTTGTGTATTAAAGTGACTGATTTCCTTGTCTCACCAACTGAGCTGATTTCCTATTAGATATATCAATACCTGTCAGCAGTGATTTTCTTGAGGCACCACTGAGGGAAGGAATGACACAGATATCAGCATGAATCATTTTTAAAGGTCAAGAGGTCAAGGTTTGCAAAGAATATTTTTGGAGTCTAAATTTTTGGTGTTTTCCTCCTTAAAATAAATTAATTTGCTTATAAGTCTCTTCATACTGAGACAAACTAATGCTTTACCTAAAACTATAGTTACATCTTCCATGAAAAGAGTAAGACCATGACATCTTGACCTTTGGGAATCTTAGACAGTTTTCTATGCTTGTTGGTAAGTTTAAATTTTGGCTATTTTGGATGTGTTACTATTTTCCAACCAAATTAAAACCAGTTCCAGAAAAAAGCTTACATAGAAAAATTCAGCAAAATAAACTACCAGAGAAAGGTATGGTGCACTGTTAGATCATTACAATAATCAGCACAAACTTCCTGGCGATAAGGGAGAAATCAATTCACCCTAATTTGCACCTCCAACCATTTATTATTTTTTCAAATACATAAAAGAGTTATAAAAATCATGTTCCTAATGAACCATGTCACAGAATTAGTAGAGTAATGTCCCTGGTATATAAACCTTCTAATGAAAAACAGATGGTAATTCTACTGATCATTATTGCTAAGACCCATGTCTGCCAGATCCAATTTAGTTTTGAATCAATACATGCTATAAATTCTATTTTTTCATACTTAGATCTGTCAATAAAGCACCACTTTTCAAAAAACAGTGATAATTTTTATGTCTTATTATGCATAACATATATCCTAATATCCCACAATAAAGAAGGTAATTTCAAAAGAGTTGTTTCCATAAATCTGTAATTATAAATACTAAGTCATTACGATCTAAGGATGAATAAGGTTGAATTGATTAGATTTGTTTAACAGTGAAATAAAAGAAGTGTATTGTAGGTCACATTATAACCGAGTTGTTTTAGAAAAGAAAGTGGATTATCCTCTTTTTCAAATAGCCGAAATAATTAACTTTCACAAGCATATCCACATATGATCATAATTTGTTTTTGTTTTAATATGATAGTAAAAAAAAATCTTATTGTTAGTCTTAAATTGTCTTTATACATGTACATGTATCTGTGCATTAAATCATGAATATTGTTTCAATATTACCCCTGAAAGTCCATGATTGGTAAAATTAAATACTTTGAACTTTATAATGCACAACTTCATACAAAGTTCCATCAAAATCCATTGAACAGTTTCAGAGGAGTTGCGATTTCAATGCATATGGACCAACAAAACTATGAACAGACAAATAAAAGGGTGAAAATTGAACTAAATTCCATTTCATGGTATAGGAGGAGTATCTAATAAAGAACGAAAATACTGATAGAAGGACCAACACCCCTATTACCTTATATCCCAACTTTACAAGAGGGAGGTATAAAAACTGTTTTATTTCAGCAAATTTCATACTCATCAGTTTTTTATTAGATTTTCCTGTTTTAATAGGAAGGGCCAGTTATGGGTTCAACCCCTTTGCTTTGTGGCCCCTAAAAAAACCCAATGCAGAGAAATAACAGCCATAGGCCTGACTGGTTTCAGTTTTATATTTAAACAACTAAAAAATACAATTATATCAAGCCTCCCCATTAAATAGATCTTAATGTGATATTGATGAGAAAAATCAACCAAGTCAACTCTTTTAGGTTTCTGGAATAAATGAAAACATATTTGTCAAGAAGATCAAAGACAAACAAAGTTGTCATCACCAGGAAAAAAACCTTAAAATATGCAATGATTACTTTAGATCAAGTAATCGTATTTCAATCATGATTAAGTGATTAAGGTGATATGGGAATTTAATGAACATTACTGGCTACACTTGATTAAGGGAAAATAGTTTCTCAAGTGTATATCGAAATGAAAATTCCTATCTCAAAGAAAACCTCTTGAATTACAGAAATGTTCTTTGTATTTTTGATTGAAATTATAATGGAAAACAGACTTTCACATAATTGAGTGGTTGTTTACATTTCAAATTGAAAAGATGAAAATCCCTTTGAAAAAAATGGAGAAACATTCATATATCATTGTTGGATTGTCAGGGAAAATGATAGATAAATCATCTTTAAAAGCTCCTCTTAATCAGATTTCAACTTCATGTTTCTAAATTTTAAGTCATCCTATTAAAGCAATAAGACATATGTAATTGCATTAAAACTAACATTTAATAAAATTGTTCAATTTTATTTCTGAATTTGTGTAGCATAATCAATTGAAAGTCTATTGCAAAATTCAAGGTACTTCTATAAGATATTATTTAGCTACAAAGGTGAAGGTCGCCTAATAAAGATGATTTTAAAATTTAACTAATTCCACCTAAAACCCAAATTTGCAAAGCAATGATGTCTCTGTAAGTTATTCACGTAATAGTTAGTATTTTCACTTTTAATAAGAAGGGGAGATAATTCTGAAAAGGATAGATAACTCCACAAAGGGGAGATAAATCCTTCAAACACAATGAATAAAAGTATGAGGTACAATGTTCAAACTACATGTATACATCATCTATTTAAGAAGTAGATACATAAACAGATAACTCCAGGTCAATGAGTAAAATATGGTTTTATAAATAATAATGCTGAGCGCTGTCAATAAAATTCATTTTAGTTCTCTTTCATCTCCAGCTTCCAATTAGTCTAAATGATTTCTAATTGGCAAACATGTTTAATATACTGTGAAATCTGTCTAACCAAATCCTTACTAATACAAAAACCTGTCTAAACCAGACTCTCTTATCAATTTACTGTAAATGCATTTCTAATCTTTGTAAACCAAACTAATTTCAGTTCAAAAACATTTGACAATAGGAGGTAGACCTAGGGTAAGGAAAAAAACTCTTATAAATCACTAGAAGACATTTGTATTCAGCATTTTACATCAGTCTCCTGTAAGCATCTTAGTAACTTGGGTTGGTTTGATTCTGATTCAAATGAAAGCTTGCAGGCCTTCGGTGAAATTAAATATGATACAAACATATCACCGATTTAAAGAGTTATATGTCCCTTACCCTAGGTTTACCTCCTTAAAGGTAGGTTTCACTGTATTTCTGACAGGTGAATCTACATTTGCAGTCAGCCATAACATTAAAGATTACATAAAGGTACAAAAATGAATCTTATGAGTTGTTCACCTATAAATTAACCCATACAAACAATTTTGGCTGGAAAATGATCTCTAGGAAAAAATAAACAGAATTTTTGTGGAAATTTAATTATTTTCAGTAAGATGGCTATCAAGAAAATAGAAATTCAATCCATGATCAACAAGTTTCAGATTTCATGTCATTAGGACATTACTGGCTACAATAATTTCAATTTTGTATTTATGATCCATCCCGATCTTCATCCCTCACATGGTTAGTGCAGAAAGTTCCATATGATGGAATTAAGAGAACAAGGGGATTCCCCTTACTTTTTTCTTTCTGAATATGATCTTCATGTGTAAGGTAACTCAAAATAAGGAAAATTTCAGGTATTAAGAACAAGTCTTTATAAGAATTAAGTAAAATAAGGAAAGCAAATATATGAATGTCAAAATCCCACTCAAAATGATATCTCATGCTGCAAAAATTATTTCTTGATTCTGAAGAAACAAAGATGCAAGTAACACTGTCATTAAAGTGGTGAGTTATTAAATACATAGTTTTTTAAGAGACTGACTACCTAAAATGCATTAAATGATACATACCTCTGGAGTATTTTTCTTGAATTCGCGGCTCTGTTCTACAAGTCTTTTTCTGGAAGCATCACTTTCATCCTGTCTGTTAGCTAGTTCTGTTGCTGTCGTGTCGAGTTCTTTCTGCAAAAGAAAAAAGATGAACTTTTAACACTGGAAGGAAGTTGGACTTTTTTCTAAGTATTAAAAAAACATTTTTTTGATAGATCAGCCCCTCGGGACACTGCACTTGAAAACATAAGGGAAGAACTTGTTCTTGTCTAAGATGACACTGACTAAACACTTAATCTTGGGAGTTAGGGGAATTCTTGTTTTGGATCAGAAATGTGGATAAAATGCTCAAAAGACTAAAAACTACAATATATCAGGATTAAGTGTACACTTTTCAGTACAGGATCTACTGATGGCATACCTTAGTTTGCACAAGGCCAATGTTCTACAACTGATTTCATAAAAAGTCTCAATTTGAAAAATCACCTGAATATAGCTGAAATATTGCTGCTCGGGTGTTAAACCCCAACAAATAAACAAACAATTTGACATTTTTCTGAAGTCCTCCATTCTAACTTGAAATAGAGGATACAAGAAAGTTTAATGAAACCCAGGTCAGAACTTTTTTAAAACCACCTAGGAGAAAGTTATTAAACACACTTTATCACAAAACAATCAAGTGCACCCTTTTTGTTTCAGAATAGTTAAAAAATGAGGTCATTCTCCCTTTTTCGGTATTGTCAGATTTAAAATAAAGCAGACAATTCTTATAACCATAAAATAATTTTTTTAATGATATATTTAAGATATTAAAATAATGCAGTTTTTATTGTTTAAAATTGATGACAGAGGCAGTACTCTTAACCACACACTTTATCATTTAACTGTATTCCTCAAAGGTGCATCTAAAAAAAAGTACATTATCATAGGTATTAATATGGCAATTAAAAGTTTTAAAATGCCAAAGTAACTACCAGTAAGCTCATAACATTTAAATATATGAAGTTTTTTTCCCTGAAGTCAAATTTCCATTGAATGCAGTAATTAATTAATCAAATCATTAATCCTTCAAAAGTCTCTTTAAATTTTGTAAGCCCAAAAATTATACAAGAACAGAACATCTTTCCATCCTGATAAACTGCCCCTAAAACAAGTACTATCTTTAAAAATGAAGATAGCCGACGCAGTAAAATTTGCTCCTTTTACTTATAATTTTCTACATTTCATTTGGGAAATAACACATGGCATCCAATTTTAATTCTCGATATAGTTTTTTTGAACGCCACTAAGTAATCAGTATTTGGCCAATCGGGAAACAGTATTGCGATCAGGTGACTTGCGTTTCCATGGAATAGCATCTTTATGGTTAAAGGGTAAAAAGCAAAACTATACCCACTGTGTCTGAAAAAGATCAGGCCAAAGATAATGATATATCTGTTAGATACTCCTGACTCATTAGCTAATTGGGATATCATAAAACATACATATACTTCATAAGACAATTCAGGGATTCAAATTATTTCCCATGAACAAAATGTCAAAAGCAAAAGATTTCACTAAAATTATTTAATATTGAGAAAATACCTATCCCCATCACTGCCACATACATCAGTCAGCACAATGTATAAGAATATACTGATATCTCATCACATCAGAGGCACATATTTAAAACAAATACGTCAGTCAGTATAATAAGTTGATAAATTAACATCCTTGCATTTTACAAGTGCTTTTCATTATTAAGTATTACTATAAATTTTTGTGAAGAATATTTTGAAGAAAATTTCCTAAGTAGTCCGAAGTGGCTACTTCTCTAAAGAGGACATCTGCAATTGAAATTTGGAAATCACAGAAAAATACAAGTACGTGTAACTGAAGATGTCAATATATAGACAAGTAATGTGCTAAATTAAAAGTACTGAAAGCACTCAGTGTAGAAACAATGTACTATGGACCAAGATTTTCTTGCAAACAAATTAAATCAGGGTTTTTAATTAAAAATTTAGGCCCTAAAAACAAAAGTCTTGCTTCCTGCTACCAGCAAAAAAAAATAGGGTAAACAAATCATTTTATAATTCAAAAACATTTTTACATCAAATTCAGTAACAGGGAAACAATCTACAATTTAATGGCATCTGAGCCAAAATGGACATAAAATGCATAGGTAGGTAAGCAGTGTCACAGGAAAGAGACATATCATATTTCGGCTTTACTCACACTTTGAATTTTAAAATTTTCAAGTGAAAACAGAATCAGTTACATTAATAATCACATTTAACTCCAGAAAGACCACAACTGCAATAAAATAATTATTGATGCATACAACAAATTATTCAGTATTTACGAATAAAAAAAAACTTAATTACAAACCTTAATCACAAGTTTGCTTATCCATTATCAATTATCAATTGAAGAACAACCAGAAAATCTACCTTTTTTGGAGGGACCTAAATTTTTAATTAGTTAGTCCTTGTGCTTCTTAGACTTTATCAATTTCAAGACCAAACATTTGTTTACTGCTTTAACATGTTTAACTGAAACCTAGAAATTTTTTGATAATTTAAATCCTGAATAGTAGACATGAAATAGAATACATACAAGCATAATTGGAATTCATTAGAGATCTAAACTAAGACCTTTGAAGACTCGCAAGAATCTTGTCAATTAATATTCTCGACCTTGCAGGGATAAATTTATGGAAAAATTCAATTTAAAACCTTTAAATATTAAAATTAATACTGTAATGTCAATCACATAGTTTTAATTAGCAAGTAATTATACATGTAACCACAAATGTAAGACAAATCAACTCCACTTTGTTAAGTCTAATTCTTAGAGGATGATAGAGAGATGAATGTCAAACCAGTCTTTTCCAGTACCTTGCTAGAGAGAAACCAGAGTCAAATTGATTGACTGATTGAGTCAAATTAAACACTCTATAGCACACATACATGTACCATACAATTTAAAACCAAACCAACAGATGCTGCATTGTACTTAATTAGTCATTTTTCAGACTCCAAGCAATATCAGTCATTTGATCAAATCATTTTCAGACTCCAAGTAATTATCAGTCACTATCAATGTCATTTTCAGACTTCCAGCAATCACCAGTCACTTTAACAAAGTCATTTTTTTCAGACTCCAATCAATCATCAATCACTCCTTCAAAGACTTTTTTTTTTAAATTCCAAGCAATATCAACCTATTTATATACCTAACAATTTTCAAGCAAGAAAGAACCATCTACCAACACCAAGAGCATATATTTCTTTAAAACCAGGCTTGGACTCAATGCTCTGGCTTCTTGGTTTTGGGGTGACCTCAACTTTAAATTTGCTTGGCTTGTACTTTCAAATGACCAGTTTTATATTGGAATCCACCCCCCCCCCCCCCACCCACCAAAAAAACAAAAAACAAAAAACAAAACAACCTTTTCCAGGGATTTTCTAAAACAGAGTAACTAAGATAACAATCAAGGACAGGCAAACTTTTAGAGCATGCCATGGTATGATCAGAGTGTAAAGGTATCTTTAGTCTATGTTGAGAAGTATTGGCAGAACCATTGTGAAGGAAAGTAACAATATTGTACAAGTAATGTTTTGTTATGTAATCATGCCTTAATGAGTTTTAAATTGTTTTTATAAACTAAGTCTTTGGCTATTGGTAGCTATCATTTCTGCACCTGTTTCAAATCTAAAAAGTCACTAAACCTAAGTATCCTGGTAAATTAACGAAACAAACTTGTCACATTTTTAGGTTTCTATCAATTCTAGGTTTTTACTAACTTCTCCATCAAAAATCATAAACAAAATGGAAGTCTTTTATTGATTACAGAGAAGGAAGTGAAATAAGTTCTAGCAAGGGGAGGTAATCCATTCTATTAACAAGTTATCCCCTATTATTTATCAATGTAATCAATAAATGCTATTTCTCAGTTAATAATAACTAAGTAAGATTAATATTTGCCAGAAGTTACTTTTTAGACAAGTTTTGATTTAAATTATTCACAGACTGTATAGAAAATTGAGAATATGTTGATTAAATTCTTTAAACTGACCTCAAGTCATAGCTATGAATCCTTTCCGCTTCAAATTTCAATTTATCGAGTAATGGAATGTTGAAAGCAGTTGATTTCTTTTGAAATTTTTCACATGGTGTTCAAAAAGACAAAATGAGAAGTTAGAAATCACAATTGAAATCAAATCATCTGATCTTCATAACCTGCACGGAAACCCAAAAATCAAATGTTAATGTTCCTTTTTATGCAATTCATCTAACCCTTACAATAAATCTCCAATTTTATGCCCCATCTTCCATATCAGGTTTATTTTCTATACGTATTTAAAATTCAAATTCGATCATCTTACAAGAAAACAATCGCTGATCATTTCACCTTAGGGTAGCCTGTCGTGCTTCAACGAACATCCCATCTTTAACTGAACAATACTGAGATGGTGACAAAGATCAAATTCGTAATTGTTGTGAAGCCAAATACATTAAAATCGGGGAATATTAATGACAAAATCTTATCTAAGGAACATTAAGCATGACTATTTCATGCTCCGAATTAAAAAACAAAACTGTATCGACTATTCCTATCACCAGACATTAAAATCTGATATCAACCAAACAAAAAACATGTGATTTAAAATGAAAAAGAGAAATATTTGACTTAACTGTGTAAAAAATACAATAACACCATCAAAAGGCAATAAATTCTGCTTCAATACACATCCAACTGGGGTTCGATTTCAATTGAACAATAACAAGTGACAATTAAATAGCTTATTTTATTGCCATTTTAGGTATATACTGCCTCATTTGGTGTCTATTTACTTAACTTGATAATAATCAATATTTCTGCATCTCATCTAAAACTTTTATCCTCATTTTTTATATGGCATGATACCAACCTGAAAAGGTCATTTGATCTCAAATCTTTTGTGCTCAAATTTATAAGGAAGAAAAAATGTTTTAAAGATTTTTCAAAACTGGGAGTGTTCACAATACATTCTTTACTAAATCATGGCCAACATGAAGTTGCGGCAGGCTTTGTTGTGCAAAGTATATCCCTACCAAGCGCATGGCACTACAACAATAAGTTGATACGGAGCAGCAACTAATAAACCTGCAAAACCAAGAAATCATTTCTGTCAAGAAAAATCTATTTTTTTTCGATAGAATTTTCACTTTGATTTCAATTCCATGACAGTTCTATTTTAGTTCTTCTCAACAGAAGTTAATATCTGGTGGCAACCTAAATTGCATACCCCAATGCAACCAATTAAGCTACAGTTCATCCAATGATGAGAGACACAATGCACTGACAATAATCTAAGAAGTTGCCAAGACAATGTTGAAAGAATGACAGGCGGATGGACAAGGTGAGATGGACCCGGTAACATCAGCATATTGGGTCAGGGTATAATATGAACAACATGATTTTTACTGAATTTTTTATTTATCAAGACTTATATTGTAAATTTAGAAATTTACGTGATATTTTTATATTTTTAAGAGAAATGACTGACTTAGAGCCACAGTAGTTAAAACTAAAAGATATATCCCCCAGAACTGTAAAAATTAAAATCACATTTTTTGCTAAAATTACAAAAAGGCAAACAATAATTAACAAAGGCAATAATATATGACTTTACATTACATGTGGTTGATTTCAAGGTGTAGATAGAAATTATAAGGAGAGAACAGAGACAATGGTGATACATGTACAGGTAACTTCCATTGCATTTTAAAAATTAATTTGCCTGTTGTGTCACTGTCAGAATGATGAACTCAATTCAATGTAATAATTTTAAAACATCTGGACTGATTTTCATGAAAAATTTCAAGTTCTGGTTTACCGTAAATTTCAAATCGCAATGTTGCTACTTGGTCCAAATTTGAGTTGATGAAGAATTACATAAATTCCTAAAAATGAGATTTATGAAATTAGTCCCTGCAGAACATCCTCAGGTTAGAAATATTATGAAGTTGATTAAGAAAAAAATCAAAAAGAAAATAGATAAGTTCAGTTAAATGTACTTTATATTTTTTCACAATTCATGTATTTCTACAAGCACATGAAAATTTTGTTTTGGAAACATGTTCCAGAATTATCTCCCTTGCATATAATTGTCTCCCTTTGTAAAATTGTGAATAAAAGTTCTACTACAGCAGATAAAATACTTTTTTCCATTCAATCATACATAAATTCAAAATTTTAACCATAAGGGGGAAAATATTTGATTCTAATACATTAACAAATATTAAAACTGAAAAGATGCTAAGACTAGATTGAAATCACATCCATAAATCCAATATTTACATTAATTTTAAGTTGCTCACAGCTGCAATATAAATATTACCAGTGCACAGAAAGGCCTCGGGAAATAAACCTGCTAAGCACCTTCGTCAAGATCAATATTATACAACTGAATATTATCAAGATTAGCTCCAAGTCTATTTCCTTGATAAACAGTGTTACAATAAATATCAAACTTTTATCGAAATAAAATCTATAAGATACAGAAAAATCTTTATATCAGTAAGTGATTTACCTTTATTTTTGAATTGATCCTCTTGACGCTGTTGTTCAAACTATTGTGGATTTCATCATAATCGAAATTGACTACCAAGGTGAACTTCGAGATATTGATAGCATTAAGTCGATCAGTTTCCAATCACCAAAAAAATGGGAGATGGGAGTTTAATCTCGACTGTTTATGTTACTAAGATGAAGAGCTATCTAGTATTGGTCAAATTTTAATATGATTACTGAGGGTGGGTTCAATTGTTTAAAATTGGAAAAACACTTTTAAAAACATATCAGAAGAGAGACACAATTAGGAGTTAAAAGTGATAAATTAATACATCGTTTAATACTTATCAGAGGAAAACGCAGATCAAAACACTTCGACATAATTTATCTATCCACTTATCAAATATCTTCTTCTTCCTAATAACAAACTAATTGCGTTAAAAGATGAAATCGGATCACTTTTTCAAGTGAAATTATTGTTAAACTAACCATAGACAAAAACTCTCAGATGACTCAGTAATTGATCAGAGCACCTCAGATGCTAACTCCATAGGCTAACATTTCCTGCCCTTTTCCCACACAGAACAAAAGATGTCATTTGAAACAATACAATTCATCTAATGATGAGAGATATATACTCTAATTAAAATTATATTTCAACAAGTAAGATATGGCCTACATATTTGTCTGCATTTATAAGAGGAAAAGTTACAGCTGATAATTACCAGGACTTACATTTAGGCCATACTAATTCATATGTTTGGTTCTTCTTTACAAACTTTTCAAAGTGGTTAATCAAACGCAAGGCTTAACAAATTCCTTTTCAAATTTTAGGATTAAGATATTTGTTGACAAAGAAATTTAAGAAATATTTGTTTAGAATAGTTTGGATTTGAAAAAAATGCCATAATTTTTTTTCTCAAAACATTTCTTCCTTAAGGTAGCAAATCAAAGGCGGGGTAAAAAATTCCAATTTTGAATTTTTTCTGACCAAAAATAGTCAGGAAAAACTGTAACCTACCCAGTAAGACACATCTTAAAGTGAGTGAGTGAGGGTTTTGTTTCCAAGACCATTTTTTTTATTCCAATGAACACTTGACATAAAAATAACCTAAATCTCTAACCCCTTTTTTTTTTTGGTAAGAATACTTCATAAAGGCTTTGAAGCTTTCCAGTATTTATCAAATCAAGACTTAAGATATAACTAGCCCAACAAATCATTCTAAGTGGCTTATCTAAACACCTAACTAAAGAATACCGTGTATGCATGAATGACCTTGTATGCATCTGGACTATCATTCCAGATACCTTATCTGAGTAAAACCGAAGACCAAAGAATTAATTCCATGTGGCCAAGCATGTATTTTTTTACCATTCATTCTAAGTAGCTTAGTGATAGTTAAACAACCAAGAACCAAAGAATAAATTTTATCTGGCCTTTCACGCACTAGTACTATTCACTTTAGCTTAATTAATCCAAACATACAAGAACCAAAGAATTGATTCCATGTGGCCTTGCATGTATTTGAACCATTCACTCTGGTAGCTTATCCTAAGACCACAAAACCAAAGAATTTTTTTCTATATGGCCATCCATGCATTTGGACTATTCAACTGAACACCCAGGAATTAAAGAATTATTTCCATATGGCCTAGCATGCATCTAATCGCTTCACTCCTAATTAAAAAGTAACCTAAGATAATTCTTCCAAAAGATAGGATCACAATAATAGAACTGAGCATAAGAAAGATATTGAACACTTTCTACATGCATATGATCATTAATAAGACAATTCACATGGTACTACAAACTCCAAATTCAATTTGAAGTGATATTAGTTCTAGTATTACGCTATTATGATTAAGTGTGGGAAGAAATTGTCTTCGTGACGTAACTTGGATTTTTATAACTCATTTTTTTTCTTTAATTTTGTGTTATAGTACATTGTATTTATACATGTAGAAATATAAAATGTAATTCGAATTTTCTTAGTTTTAAGGTCTTTTGTTTTGTGATTTAGAACTAGAGAAATTCAAAAAATTACTTCAAAAACTAAAACATTCATGGTAACGGTATTAACACAGAATGAAGTTTAAATATGAAAAAAAAACCAAGAAAATTTTTTCAGAAACAAAATCTATACAGAGACTCATGATGAATCTCAAAAGTTTAAATTGACGAAAATTGAAATGTAACACTTTAAGAGGTCAGGTTTCTCAAATTCAATGAAAAAAATATCCTTACTTGACAAGCAACTTCAGTGAGGTTAAAGGTCACCAGTTTTAACCAAATACCACTCAATAATTCTATAAAAGAGAAAACCTGCCATGCACCATATGAGCGTGTCAGTAGCCACCTCATAAACTGATATACTGCCAAAATTTATGTTTTACAGAGCTTTCAAATAAATCAAAATATTCTGAATCATCAAGTCTAATTTGAAAACAAGTACCTGAACCTGTGGAAACTTACATAATGAATTGATTGATATCCTGGCCTGTTTTATATAGAAATCGGTAGTTTGACAGATTCCATGATTCATATTGTTCCATATTTTTAATGATGGTAATTTTTTTCAAGAGTATATCTTCACCTCAATCTGGAGACTGTGAAGATGGCATACTCTAATACTTGGACTGGATTCGAGTTCTGGACAATAGGCTTGGATTATGTGTTTGGTACACACAGAAATGGACATTTGATATAAAAAATTAAGTAGGTTTTATATTTGGGGAGAAATTTGTCAATTGGTATACTAAATCTTTGAAAATTCGACTTTGTATTTATTGGATTTCCTGGTTTGTTTATTTTTGCAGAAGAAATAAAGTTTTCTAGAAATAAGAGCTACTACAAACCTCCTAATGGTTCTGCTGGTATTGCTGAAATCATTTGTCCATGCATGATTTTGCTTTTCACATTTAAGCTAATAAGGCAACAGGTTTTACCAGAAATTGAAAATCTTTATTAGTAAATATATTCAGAAGCATTTCTTCTTGAAAGCTAAGTAAAAATCCTAACTTAATCAAAGACACCAAATTTTGGACCCATCCCATGTTAAGAACATTCCATTTTACTATACTAAACCTTAAAGAAGATGATTAGCTGGGTATATCTACAGTACCAGATTCAAATTTATTTCCTATGATAATCATTTATTCAATTCTTGATATAAAAATTGAACCATTGCTTATATAAGTTGATAAGAATTGAACAGTTTTATGAGAACAGTGTGAAGTTCTAAGAGTTTTCCCTGATAAATAATCTATTTCTCTTTGTGAAAAAAGTAATGGCTTTCAAAAATTATTTCACAGACTAACAGCCTAAGCTATACTGATTAGGGTATCAGAAATTGACTGAAATACTACATAGTTTTATCTGCCACTAGCCGTAAGACCATTTACAAATGATTTTTTATGAAGGGTGGGACTAAAGAACCAGTCCTACTAACCCTGATAATGATTATGATGATAGGGGTGTAACCTTGTTGTTACTAACTTAAATAGTAAAAGAAAGATTTACATTGAAATCTGTCACAACCAAATCCTGATTAAAACAGAAACCTGTCAAACCCAGACATCATCAGAAGTCATCTTTATGTATTAAGAACAGACCAGATTTCATTATGCAAATTGGAAATTTACAATATCCAAAGTAAATATACAGTAAAAAAAAAGAAACATGACAGTAAAATCTGGATTATAAAATCAAGAAAAATTTATATCTGTTAGAACCTGTTTTACCCAAGCACAAACACAAGCTTCAGTCTGGGGTTTGGTTGACACAGGTTTTACTATAGGTAATATTAATATCAACAAAAGAGTGAAAGTCAAGTTTGTCGCAGGAAACCTAAAAAAACAAATGAGCCAACCCGTCTAATGCCTGCAATAGACCATTTCAAGTCTCCAGCTATCAACACAGGGATATCCAAGAAAAGCCAAACAGAACAAGTGAACAGACACTTCCTATGCCTGAAATAGATCATTACAACTTCCCAGATATCAACACAGGGGTATTGAAGTCAAGCTAGTGACAGAAAAACTAACATTACTAGTGAACACTTCCAATGCCTGCTATAGATAAGATAACTCTGAAATGACAAACCAGAAAATCATCTAACTCTAGGTTGTCCTTCAATGAATGATAAGAACAGAAATATCAGAAGTTTGAAGTGGTTCTCAAGATATTGAATGGTAACATGCACATACTGAAAACCCACGAGTGGCCTTGAGCTGCCATTTTTCATCCTGTTGGGGTTGTTGTCTTTTTGACATATCCACTATTTTCATTTTTAATACCTATGGATGGAAACAGACATGCCTAAACAATAAACAGTTATTAACAAGAAGTATTGTAAGACCTTTAACTTGGATTATCTCCCTTTGAAATCCTCTAACCATAATTATGTTCCTTCAAGCACATATACACAGTAAACATAACCTTCCTACATTATTTAAACAGAATCCCTTGAGCGGTTTTAAATGGAATCATGCTTTCAAGAAATGTGGACAAACTTTGTTTGCTGGAGTAAAATTACCATTATCAGGTGTGTAAAATAATTTTTGGGCTTTGTTGATAAGTTTAAGGAGGTAGACATAAGGTAAGGGACACAATTCTTATAAATCATTGGAACATTTATATTCAACATTTTACATCAATCTCATGTAAGCATCAAAGTAACTTGGATTAATTTCATTCTGTTTCAAATGAAAGCTTGATAGACTTTGGTGAAATTGAATATGATACAAACATATCACTGATTTCAAGAGTTATGTCCCTTATCCTAGGTCTACCTCCTTAACAAGCAACAAATGAATTAGCCAACTGAAATATAACTCTTTGTGTGCTGATTATATATCAGCAATGAAAAAAGCTCAAATTAGGGAAAACACGAAGTTATTCCCAATGCCCTACACCTGCATGAAACTTTTTGAATCTGCTACTGAGGTTTCTTCACAATATATTAAAGTATTATACAAAAGGGTGTAACTAAAGTTCAAAGTTGCAAGTATTTGTTGTTTAAGTACAATAACCATACCAACAACACACTCGCGATTGTTTCCTAAACTGACAATCTTCCTACACGAATTGTTAAGAGTTTTCAGGGTAAAAAAGAAGTGAATCATAGGCTACTATAGTAAAAGTACAATAAAAATGATTGAAACATGATGCCATTTGTCTAGCCTACTCAATATGTACACCTGTACCTATGGTGTTAAACAAATGCATTGATTAAAATATGGTTCATTTCTTCACATCAATTTTATACAATTAGCGTTTTTTTTTTTTTTTTCCATTCTGATGAAATAATCTACATATCAAAATGCCCAGCAAGCACAAACTCTAGATTACCATCTGAACAAACAAACTTGCCCTGAGAACAGTCCTTTAAAAAGTCAGGCAGAAAATACAATTTTTTATTGAAGTAATCAATAGTTTGGACATCCACTCCCAGCGCTTTCCATTGACAACCCTAAATTTTACTCATTTCAAACTCTAGCAAACTATGCAAACAATTTACCAGTGTCCAAAAAGTAAGCCATTCCACATATCTGTCTCTGCAAAAATTATATTTTTCAAGAGTATTCATCAATCCATTTAGCCTTATTTTGTCCACAGTATCTATTTGCCATTAATAAGAAGTTATGATGTTAATACATGTACAATTTACCTGTACTTCTCAATAGATCCTTTTGTGCTATTTCTGAGCAAGAATGGTAAATACTTTAAATTTAATATTTTATTTGAACACTGCTGGAACTCTTTACTGGAAAGTGTTGTATTTCCCTTACACTATTACTTACACAGTTGGCTAAGAAATAAGCTTCTCTCTACAAACAAGACTTAACAGTAGTTACATTTGCCTACATAATTCTTAGTTAGACTAATACAAAAAAAAGAAACAGAAACAAGTAAAAAACATCTCCCAAATGATTTGTTAATTCTCCAGCCTCTGTAACAGATCTAATTCAATAATATAGAATATCTCCTTATTTTAATGACCCGTGGCTAGAGAGTTGATCAAAACTAAACTCAATAATATAAAATATCTTCTCTGTAAATGACCCATACTTGAGGTGGAGGATACTGCATATCTTCATGTCCTTCCGAGCTTTGATCTATATTGCTATAAATCACTCCAATCACTTCACTAATTGTCAGATCAAGAAGTGGGTTCATTTCAAACCTTGATTGGATAATTGATTTCACAAAAAAAATCCTAGATTGAGATGATAAGAGAATGAAGTTTTTTTTTATAGAAGTTTACTTATTACCTAAGTGATTGATTTGGCAGCAGAATGGTTTGAAATCTTCAAAATTCATGTAAATGTACTTGGTAGTAGCTATGATATGTGGATGATGAAAAAAAATGATATTTATAATGAAAATTGAACATAAGTTTGAGCATTTTTTAAAACTATAACTGGTAGTGTCAAAAACTATAACCAACAAGTCTATCAAGTCTTTGAATATTAAGATAAACATTTAACTACTTTGCTCAACAGGAAGAAGAAAAAAAGTAAGCAGAGAATTAGTATTACATTCTGAAGAAATACAGTGCAACCTGTCTAAACACAACCTCTCATCAACCTTGAAAAATTTGTTTGTACTTTAAAAATTACTGTATAAAGACACGTGTTTGATACACTAAGGTTCAAAACATATTTTAACTGAAAGAAATGGAAGTTAAAAAGTATTTGGTTCAGACAAGTTTTGGGATTGGTCAGGGTTTGGTTTAGACAGGTTTTGGGATTAGTCAGGGTTTGGTTTAGACAGGTTTTGGGATTCGTCATGGTTTTGTTTAGACAGGTTTTGGGATTGGTCAGGGTTTGGTTTAGACTGGTTTTGGGATTGGTCAGGATTTGGTTTAGACAGGTTTTGGGATTGGTCAGGGTTCAGATAAGATAGGTTTCATTTTTAAAATTACAATGAAGGGACTTTAAAAAGTATCTGGTGTAAATGGGTTTTTCTGTTTAATCATGGTTTGGTTTAGACAGGTTTTATAACTACAATTTTGGTGTATGATAAGCATAATTCCAATGAATATTTTAGTCCCAACTGACCATTAAAGGAATTTAAGAATTTATTCTGCAATAATTACCAAATTTAAGAATTTATACTGGAATAATTACCATAAGATGTCATTATTATATATTTAAAATTTCATGTGAATTTTATGATAGTTTTAACTCATAAACAAAAGTGCATGAACTTGATTAACAAAATAACAACAAAATAAATTAACCACTTTTTTGTGGTTTTAAGATTTTTAACACTGAATACTTGTAGGTCTCCCACTAGATATTGTATTTTTTTTCACTTTAATATTCACACAATTAAACTGATATCTAATCTATTAAAATCTTATTGCTAGGCAGTCTGATGGTCATTGTTTAAAGAAACAGAAATATCTGCAACTTAGAAACATAACAAATCCTTAAGCGGTTGAAGGTGACGAAGCAAAAAACAGTAGTTTCCTATATAAAGATTACAACACCTAAATATTCATCATTAAATGTTTTGTCAACTATCGACTTTACTGCAAGATAGAAAGTTCTAAACTGCTCAGCTTAGATGGTATCTATTTACAATCGTTAAAACAAACATTCGATTTGTTGACGGACCAAATTCAAAATCAAACAACCAAACTTTTTCTATTAATATGAAAATGGCTACGATTCCAAGAAGAATTGCTCAACAAGAAAATTTTAAGAAACTCCACCTGGTTAAGATCGTAACTATACCTGATGATGTTGCGCTTTTTAAGCTTCGGAAGGTCGAAGATCAATGATTTGGCGGCACTTGTCTAATGTCCTATCAAAGACGCTGTATTAACGCTAATCAATTACTAACTTCAAAACAAACATAAGATTTCATGTAACAAGTTACAAATAAATGTTATCTATCATCCATCCAAGTTCAAATAAGGGAAGATTAGCGACTTTTACTTTTGGAGGAATTTGGCCTTTTTCAATAAACTTTCTTACATCCAAACAAATCAATTTGGCGAGACTGGGAAGATAAGTCTACAGATAAACGACTTCCTAATGAGACAAAATCAATCAATTTTAATGATATTTAATTTAGAGATCTCGCAAGTATCTTTCAAAGCGATGGAATTTTTAAATTGAAAATCAAATAGATACGTAACTATCAGTCTTCCTTGTTGATCCAGATTCAGACAGACATAATGGCTATAGATTATTGTGGTTTAAGATTTAAAAAAAAATATATATTTAATTTGGATTTTTATTGCAAACTCTTTTAACTCATTATCTATACCTGCCTCTTTAAAAAACCATATCTACGCCCTCCTTCCCCTCCTTAGAGGAAGTAATATCATTAAAGGCGTCAATATTTGAGGATGATGAGTTTTGTAATGTTACTGAATGAATATTTTTTTCTTTTGCATTTGAAAATTCAAATAATCATTTACAAAATACAAAGATTTTTTTTTTTATCACTGACAAGTTTTTAAGTTAAAACTGAACAGATTACCTCTAGAAAAAGTATAATTTGACCTTGCCAAACCACAATTCAGGCCAGGCCCAATTCAATACCAGGCTAATGAGACAAGGTCATGTTTTAGAGTATGCCACAAGAATGTCTTTCTCTATACTCCTATGTTCTGGTGAAGCTAAAATTGAAACCAGGTCAATCCAGGCCTGCTTTAGAGTTACATGTATAATGCATATGTATAAACTAATTTTTTTTACTATATATATATATATATATATATATATATATATCATACTGAGTAAAAAATAAATCTTCAGAAAACATTTCCATCACCCTACAAAGCCATGTAGAGATGAAACAAGAGATGATTTTCCCATCTACATACAATAGCTGGATGCCAGCTTTGATTATTGTCTGGCAAACAAAGAGACACCTACCAATAATTTCCCCGCTGGGTGCCTCTTCATAATTTGATCATTTTTGAAGACAAAAACATAACACTGTCGGCAGAACATGTCTACAAGTGATTGGCGTCACATGATTTTTGGTAATTTGAGATAAGTCTATGAACACAAGTGCTGAAACTATGCTTGCTATTGCTTTGTTTCCTATAAAATCATTTTTCATTATGTGAAAATCTGTAATAACGGCATCATGGATACATCATGCCGAGCGATTGATGTATGCGCAGGAAGCTTATGACGAAAATGAGATCATCATTTGAATAATGATCATGTCTTGAAAACACAACAGCAAAAATGTTCTAATATCTAACGGAATTTGTTGTTAAGTAAATGAATTGACTGATTGGGTATACATTAACGTGAAAAAATACTTGAGCTGTCATAATGCCTGATCTATCTGCCAATTTTGTCTTTGAAGTGATTATTTCTATCTTGTATAATTGTCAGAAGAAAGCAGAAAATTCTGTTACTTAACATCTGAATTTACCAATAATACCAAGGTAAATCAGACACAATAGCAATTTAATTGAAGCAAATAGGAACGGAAAAACTTAGCACTAATCAAATTAAGACACATGGTCTGTTACTGTTGATCAATTATATTGGAATTTCATTTGTGTATTGATATGAAGAAAAACATCAGGCTCGAAGGGTGGTGGAAGTCAATAGATTGACCAAACATTTAGGCAGAATCAAAATACACAAGTAGAAACCGATGAAAATGAACTTACAGGACATATACCAGTTTATGAAAAGTTCAGGGAATAAATTGATTTCACTGGACTATGTGTTTGGCCTATGTGTATATGAAATTTGATGTATATTGTCCAATTGCTCATTCTCCAGTAATTTTTTTTTTTTGCAGATATCTATGAGGACATACATTCCAAAGACATAGGTACAATTTAGTCTTGAAGTCCATATTATTCATACAGATTAATTTTGCACCTTGTAAAGGCAGAGGAAATTACCCTACCGGTGCACCTGGTCCATGCTTTCAGTTTTTAGTGGAGTCTGAGTTGCTCATTTACTTTTGTTACTTTGTATGTATTATTTTAGTTACTTTATGTTCTTTGTCCCTGGATTACATTCTTTTGATTTCCGTTAGAATCTTGGTTCTCTTGATTACTCTTTGTTATGGTCCATCAATCATACATGTATGTGTCACCTTTTTTTCATCTTGTGAAATGAACATGAACAGACTATACTCATGTACCTTAATTCAGCAACAGCTTTTAATAAGTTTAGGTATAAAGATATGTCAAATAAATTAAACAATCAAAAGATTAAATAAACTTGCACTATTTAACTTTATAATTAAGTAGCTGTCTTTGTAAGAATCATGCAAAATCTGAAAAATGTGATACACCCCAAAAAAGGCTACATATTTTTATTTTTGTAATTAAGTTGTTTTATGGGTCTATACTATGAAATGTGTAATTATTCATTCAAATCTGCTTGCTCTTAGGAGATAATCAACATTGAAAATCCAGTAGGTTCTATTGTATTTCTGCGTCATTTACAGAGTTATCTCCCTTAATTTTGAAATCTACAGTGCATTCTATATAATTATTGTCTCCTAAGAGCACAGGTTATATGAAAAACCACATGTTAATTTCTGTTTACTATGACATTTCAAACAAAATATAAAAAATAAAAATATGTAGGCTTTTTACCCATGAATCACTTTTTGCATGATCCTTAGCTGGGGTGCTACTTAAGACCATATATCACTGTTTACTAAATTAAAAGATTCAACAGCATGTACATGTACACTAAAAAAGTACTAATTAAATTAAGACTGTACAGGCTCTCCCAAAAACATCATCCCTACTAGCCCAATCCTTCAATTACAATAATTTCTAATATAAGCTTAAACAACTTTTTTCTTGACTAGACCTCATAAATTTTCACTAGTCTTGGGCATAGGACTAATGGCTAAAGACACCGACTGCTGTATGAAACAAGTATTTCAAAATCGCAATAGGTCAAATTCTTTCAATGACCAGAACCAATTTTTATGCCCACCACATACATATACCAAATATGTATTCAAATCACATCATCAAACATCTGTTTTTCAATGAGACTATTAATAGGCCTCCGATTCTTAGGATGGTCTAAAACCACTTGCTATGACTGATTTATACCTACTGTCAGTTTATTTTGGACTCTCGTCATGAAATTGACATATTTAATAGCTATATTAATTGTTTATGTTCTTAATTTACATCAATACAGTCTTTAGATAATATTGTTCTACATATTACAAATCTAATGTTTAAGACAAGGGCAGAGAGTGGACAACCTTGTTGATCACAGGTTTTTTTTGGGTTTTTTTCCTACTTACCTTTGAAGTCAATATTGTATTGGTAATGTAGATTAATTTCTAAATGTTTTATACACAATTGATTTTAAATCTTGTCATCAAACAAGTGTAGATTCTAATCAAAGTTCATGAAAACTGATATTTCCTAAGTGGTCCTTTGAGAAATCCTGTCTGTACCATAGACAGGGCTATTGAAAAATTCACAAATATTGCGAGTCCTGAACAAATAATGCTGAAATTTTGTCAGTCAGGTCTGACAAGACCGAAGTCCTTCGCGAAACTGATTCTACATGTACTATAAACCCCAGTGATCAATATACAAAAATTTTATCAAAGCAGTCCATGATCTGGACATGTCATGTCTATATTTGTAGAAATCTCCATGGAACATGATTTCTAAGGTTATGGACAAAAAGTAGCTATTTTATTTTTTAACTGCATTTATATTCATGGTTTGAAGAAAAATATAATCTATCAATTGGAATCAGGATTATATTCACTTACTCTGCGTCTTTATTGTTTGCAGTTTATTAATGACAATAACAAGGAAGAAAAATACTTGGAATGATATATGTACCTGAATAAAAATGAAGAGTTGTACACATAACTCTCTTCATCAAAATGTTATCGTGATATTTATCATGGAGTTTTAAATACTAAACCTTGTACATTTCCCTCAATTGTTTAAAACTTGAACTTTATCAGGTATATAAGAAATATTGATAAATATAAGAATTTATTTGACATTTAGTCACATGGTTATATTATTGAGACAAAGGTCTAGATTAGAGCTGAACAAATTTCCATTGAAAACCTTTCTTAAAATTGTTCTCAATACATTTTAACATCTAAAAAAATATTAAATGAAGTCTTTGTTCTTTTACATGTAAGAATCATTGTCACATAAATGTTTAGCTCTAATCTCTTTCCTGCTATATAAAAAAGTTTTCCATACACATAGAATAGTACTCTCTTATTATTTTGCAAGACAATTCAAAATCAGCAGGATGATCAAATTCATGTATTATATAATCCAGAGATTAACTCCTAACCTCTTTACCTATCAGAATGAAAAAATAGATTTGTTACAATTTAACCATTACGAAATACCATTTAGAAATACGGTTCCATCGAATTAAACAGCCATAATGTACTTACAGAAAAACAGGTGTCTTCGTTAAATACAGCACAAGCACTTATTCAAGTGGTAAATCCGCTGAATTAAAAGGAAGATATTTTCTTCAGCGGATGGTTTATTGATCTAACGATTCAAATAAAAATTTTGAAGTATCATCTTCAGTAATTGAAGATCTGAATCGGTAGGGTGATCTTTTGTTGAACAATGGACGCGTAACCATTCAATACTTTTGGTAAGGGTGATTGATGGCTTGGGGATAAGTTTTTATATCCTGCGTAAAATTCAGACTATTATCTCCACAGGTGGAGAAAAATTTGATTTCAACAAGTCCTTTTATGGTCCAATGAGCAGATTGTCTTCGATTACCATGTGCAAATATTTGTAAAGGGTATTAAAGATGTCGCGGAGACTGAGCAGGTCTTTGGCTACAAAATGTAATTTAAACTCCTTATTTTCAAATCTATGGGTATATCCTGATTCTTGTGTAAATATTAATAGCTGTGACTAAAAATTAAAAATAACTATTTCTTTTATTTGATTTCAGAGTAACAAAGACATTATAATGAGTAAATATATTCAAAAGTTCAGTTTATCAAAAAAAAAACTTTTTTCTCCATATTAGGAGGTGTACATTCAATAGGTATATAAACACTGTGTAAAGTTTGAATAATATTTGTTCTACATCACTGTGACAGACAGACGGACAGAGTCAAGCCACTACTAGACCTACTTCCACTGTTTGTCACACAAGAAGCAAATAGATACCCGCATATAAGTAAGTTTCTAACTTTCATTACCTCAGCATAGACATGTTTACCTACACTTTTTATTTTTGAACAGGAATTGAAAATGTAGCTTTAAGAGGACAAAAAAAATACCACTCTGTAGAATGGCATACAAAATGACTGAATACTTTAACATACAAGTATATATATACCCTCAATAAGAGTGCTTCAACAGAGCACACACTTACAACTACAAGAAAGCCAAAGAAAATTTCCCTACTACTTTGTTTTAGTATCATAAAGTGCTTTTGGAATACAAACATCACAATATTTTTCATAACAGTTGAAGAAGAAAAAAACAACCATAAGAATTTCATTCTATAACAAGTTTCTATTAGTCAAGTCTATATTGAAAGATTTGAAAAGCAACAGTCAAACCTGATTTATTGACCACCTGTATTCAGCAATAACTTGTCTAAAAGGCTAGAATTAAGATATCACTACATAAAGCATTCTATCTAAAATTAGCCTGTATATAAGACCACCTGTTGTATGTAACAATGATTTTGTTCTCCCTTAGAAGGTCATTAATAACAGGTTTGACTGTACTTTAATTAAAACAAATGAATTAATCTCATGACAATCAAAAACAATTATCTATCCTGGTCCCTCTTTTAATCATTAGAAGACTTGATTCATGGAAAGTGAAAAAAAGAGGGAAGGTCAACAGCTGTTTGATATCTGGTTCATCAACACCTTTTTATTCTTTTATTCCAATACACAAAATTCAAATGACCTCCAAATGGACATATTTGATATCCTTAGTAGGACAATCAATCTCACCAGTCCATGTGATACCATTGTCCTGGTCAGCACACAATAACACCACATAACAGGGGCAATAAATGAAGCAGAACTAACTAGAAGATAGAGATCTATACATCACACCATGAGCAGGGACGTGAAGATACAGGTCAAGAGATTAAGTAACAAAATAACCATCATACAAGTACTTGTAGCTTACTGAAATGATTGTCAATAAATACATTATCAAAGGGGATTTAAACTTCAATACATCATCTTGCTTTCAAGGCTGTATGCAAAACATTTGAATGCTTTGGAGAAGCCTGCATGTGGACTTTTTTTCTTGGTTTTTAAAACAATTTTGACATTTTAATCATCTTGTTAGAAAACAAATTGAAATATGAAGATGTAATGCTTTCTTTTCCCAATTGATGATAGCACAAAAACTTCCCTTACACAAAGATGTAAACAAATATTGCAATAAGATCATAAATAATTGTACAAATACAGTACTTCAATGTCAATTGTACAAATGAACTTCTTTCAATGACATTGCCCAAGTGGATCGAAAGCACTACCCGTCTGAAGTGACAATTCAATGACTACAAGAGTTTTTCCCTGATAAATTACATGTAAGAATTCAACATCACAAGGAAGTTCAATTTTGAAGATAACGCTATTAACAATACTAGTATCGTAAGAATGTCTTCCCCTTTATAAAAATAATCGGTAATTACATTTTCTGTCCGGAAGAGAAATATAATTCTATCAGTAGAAATGTTCAATGTTTCAATAATGTTCTTGGAATATGTCAACTTTTTTTATCATGAGTATTAATCATGATCATATGAAATAAGTATCAATATTTTAGGTAAACAAGTAAAGAAACCATAATATTTTTCCCATTTTCCCAGTTTCAAATATAGGTAAAATTGATGGTAAAACAGGTTTCCTTTAATGAAAATAACTATTAAGTGCTTGTATCTCTAAGAATCAGAAAAATTTTAAAAATAACAGATCATGCTAAGAAAAAAAATTGACAATTTCGGCTCATTGTTTATGGTCTATTGAAGATGTGTCAAAATTTCATTTGTCTTAGAAAAGTCAGAGGATGCAGAAAATTAAGTTCAAAGTTCAAAGTTACTGTTGAATGATTATGATGATAGGGGGAAAGTGAGTCACTTCCATTTGATGACAAAATTGCAAAGCATTTCATATTTACCCCTCAAATTACTTACACTTGAAATGAATGCCACTACTGCATTTTGAGTAAAACTTATGGAAAGGCTAGTATATTTTTTTCTACAATGATTTCACCTGATTCTTACAGAAAATAACACTTACTGGTCATACATCAAGCAATTGAAACAATGTTTGGTGATTGTGCATAAACATATGGCTAGAAATAAGAGCAGTAATCAAGACCACTCTCCTTCAGTGACATTGACCCTTGACCTACTGTCTGCAAAATAATTAAAATAATTTGTGCCTATAAAAATTACATATTGAACATAAAGACAACAAAATAATTTCAAAAACATTCATGAAACACATGTACATGTACATATAACAGTACAGAGACCAGATATTCCACATACATGTATTATTTCCATTCCATTTAATCTGAAGTAACGAAAAACAATTCCACGAAAATTTAATACCCTTATTCACAGAGAAAATTGTGAATTTTGGATATACTGTATATGTGATGAAAAATACTGAAAAAAATGAATGATAAAATAGATCTACATAAAATATTTAAAGTCATTTAGGAACAATTTCCAGAAAAAGGACAAAAAATAAAAAAATTAAGTAGACTTACAAGTTTAAATCAATCTCTACATGAATAAAGTCAACTTCATCCTATTGTTAATCAAGTACACATTTTTTCATTGAAACTGGGAAAATTTTAAGATCCCCAAAAAAATGTCTGTTTTACAGAGGGATAAGATGAGACAATTGCCCTTTAGGTTTATGAAAGTAGTAAAAATATACTTAAATCTTTAAAAAAGTTAAAAACACATCTGCCAATATTTATTTGCATTTAAAAATCTAAATCTATTCAAAAAATTAATGATGGAGGGCTACAAAGACAGTTGTTATTCTTTCATCTGCACGTAGCCTCAAGGAGGAAAAATACATCTCTGATAAAATTACACCTCGATTTTGAGAATGAATAGTCGTAAGAATAATGTTCAATGGGGCAAATCAATGGCTGTATCAAGTATCGGCCCTATCTCTTTATTTCATACGTTAATTTACATATTTCAAACATTCATACCGAAGTTCATAAAATGTCATAGAATCTAGCGATCAGATAAGCACAGAAAGTATACATAAGATCTTATGAAAATTAACTGATAAAATTTTAAGTGTCAGTCCTCAAGTTATTAAATAATAATATTCTTCGCGATCACAATGATTTAGAAATACAATGCTTCAGGTAATTTTGTTCTGCATCATTATAAGATCTAAATAAAAGTTACACCAGATTTTCTCCTTTTTAACTTACCGCTTCAGTGGAGATATTTAATGAACATATATTTTTCCTCAATCAACACAGAGGAGAAAAGTATCCATTTCTTTGACCATTGACACACCTTTCAAGGGATTCTTTTTCAACAGGAGTTATTTATTCAACATTTCCAACACAAATGCCCATAATATGTTAGGACCATTGCCATTGTTTTCAAGTTTTTGCCTTGATATTGCCATTTGTGATATAAACATCTCTTCTTTTGACAGTTGCCAAAAATTTGCATATCAGTTCTGAAGTTTTGTAAACACACCATTTTAATAGAGGATCCAAGAATCTTTATTGAATGAATTATTAGATTCTTCACTCAACACCTTCTATTACCAGTACTACATGTATATCTAGAGATCAAAGACCATGTGATAAATCTCTTGTTCATTCAAACTTCAATAATATTGGAAGATAAAATTCTGTCTCAAATTTAGTCTCATAAGAATTATGGGATTTTCCCAAAAAGGTTAGAAAGCATACATCTAGTTGTGCTTTTTACTTGAGTGATCTGCCCCTGGTTTGTTCATTAATTTGCAGTAACTTTCACATACACATTTTCCAAAAAATCTGGAAACCTGATGATACAAATGATAGAAATACTTAATTACCCACTGCCTGTTTCTTACAAAGACTAGCAGTAAATATGCCCAATAGTCTTAATAATTTGAGTTTTGAAAAGTTCAAAAAGAAGCTCAGAAAGCCATTAAAAAAACTTTAGATATACATGTAAAACTCTTTTCAAAGGCAAATAAAAAGGAAACAGTGCAATCAATCATGAAATCTTGTCATGTGACAACAAAATTGGGGATTTGGAAATCACGAATCAATTTCATAATTCAACCCTAAACTGTATCAGAATTCAAGGACAAAATTTCCCTTGATTTTATCATATTTTACTGTCATGCCAGATGTGCTGTTTAACAATTGGTAAATTTGATACTGAACAAGGTTAAGTAAATCTCTGAAGCAGATCACTTGTGAAATGAACACTACATATTGAAAGAGCAGACTTCTATAGTTTATCAAAGAAGCAGTATATCAGAATTCCCTGGGTTTCAAATTTAAGTCAAGAAATTTACATACAGGATTGTCTCATTTTTTTATTCATTTGAATATTTCCAGTGATCAATGGTTTTAGCAATAGGTCATTAGTCAAGGTCAACTTTTTTTTTAATTGGGGAGTGGAGGGGGGGTCGACTTATACATTTTGTAGTAACAAACAAAAACCACTGTGTTTTGATTTATTATAAAAGCCCTGTGCTATTTCAATTCATTGGGAGAATATCAAGAAATACACACAAATGTAAAACCATATGATTGGCAGGATGTAAAAATGAAATAATGCTTCAGAGAATATAACAATCATTTCTAAAAGTAATAAACAGCATAATAATTCAATAAAACTCTCATACAAACTAATCATATATATCTGTCAACCAATGTCTTAAAATACCTGTACCTATATAGAGAGATGTCTACCTAGAAATCATTAAGATTTAAAGTAGAAAGATTAAAAAAGGTTTGTTTGTTTGTTTGTTGGGGTTTAATGCTCGAGCAGCAATATTTCAGCTATATTCAGGCGATGAACATGTAGTGGATGATAAAATGAACATGAAATGATGATGAAATGAAAATGGGACGGGACACAAGGATAACGGAGTCGACAAATTTTATTGTCACTGGAAATTGAGAGAGATGGGTAGGGTCGGGCAATTTAGCCTCCTGTGGTGGAGCCCTATGGTTCCTACTCCGAGAGAATACCACAGTAGGGTTTTTTAACGTGCAAGGAACATGATTAAAAAAGGGGGTACCTAGAGAGATAAATATCACCTAGGAATCATGACAAGTTAAAATTGAGTTATTAAAAAGGGGAGTACTTACAGAGATAGATATCACCTAGGAATCATGAAGGGCTAAAGTAGAGTGATTAAAAAAGGGGGTACCTAGAGAGATAGATATCACCTTGGAATCATGAAGAGTTAAAGTTGAGTGATTAAAAAAGTGGGGTACCTAAAGAGATAGATATCACCTAGGAATCATGACAAGTTAAATTGAGTAATAAAAAAAGAGGGTTCATATATTTTTATTTTTTAAACAAGTCAGTTTCAGGAATTTTATTAATGGAATGGGCAATAATTATTCTTCTTCAAGCCTTATCATGCTTGTTGTGAAGTATATTTTGGGTGTAATAGATTGCAGAATGTACTTGAAAAATAATGAATTGTCCCCCCTGAACAGAAAATTTGAATGCTTTGCCTTGCCACTGTAAGAAAGATTATCTGAAACCTTGACATTTTTTATTATCTGACTAATCACCACTGAATGATTCTTGCATGTACAATTTATCTTTTTTATGTAATATGTATTTTGTCAGATATATTTTGGACTTGACTTGATTATGGATCAGATGAATGTACAGTAATTTTGTTGTTACCCTTATTTTCCAATAGACCTGTACCTAAGCCTACTAAAATCTTGTTTTTGTGTTCTTGAAAATGTAACTCTGTTGAGCCTAGCTTAAAAATATTGAAACTTTTAGTTTAGGCTTGTCGTAATTGATCCCATTTTTATCCATTCCTAAAATTTTATTTTGATACTGAACTAAAATATAGGACTTAAAAACTCTAATATGCACCACATTAAAACCAAAGCCTGAAAAATATTTTTTCATGATAATTCATTATACAACTTTATACATGTACTTTTGAAAAAAGTGCAAATTTATAAATTTCAGAAGAGATTACAAGTAGTTGATAAAATTGAACTCTCAAAATGCCAAATCCTTTCACTTCACAAATTACATAATTCCAATATTAGCCTTCATAAAAACATGTTATTGATACAAAAATTTAAGTAAACAAATAATCTAAGTTTTTGACATATACATGTTTAAAGCAAAAACTTAAAATTTCACAGACGCAGATAAGCATCAACATTGCATGAACATTACACTACAAATAGGGGGATTTCACATATTCCACTTTACACCATCATTGTGGCCACAAGTTATGAAAAATTTTCAAATATATCCTGATTACATTTTGTAAATATCATTTTCAGCGAACATATTCAGAATATAAAATAATTAATAATAATGTACACTACCAGTAGTGCAAAATAAACACTTTCTGATTTTTGTTCACCGTGGGCTAGGGGAATAAGTAAATTTTATTCAAGCTATACTGTACTTTAAAACCAGACAAAAAAGTACACAATAGACAAAACAAAACAAGAAACTGTTGAAATTAATCATTATATAATCATCAATAAAATATTTCAAAACTGATTATCAAAGACAAATGCCATTTGGTTTCATTTATCACAATTAGTAATCGATCAACAACGCTAACAAGCCCCGATCACCGAAGATCGTTCATCTATTTAATAAAATAAAATGGATTGCATTTCCCCGTGAATTAGACAAAAAATCATAATGCAGAAATTTGTCTATGAAAATAAGGCATTAAAAGCAAATGATTGATACAGAAAAGTTATGGTGAGGGGATGTCTAGGGGATTTTTCAATTTAATAAAATTACTGAATTTACATGTATACTAGAATCAATATCTTCAAAGATAAGAATACTGTCAGTGTTCTAAAAGTTTTGAAAATTTTATGGTTGTACAGGGAAACTCTACATGTATATGGTAAATAAAGTTTCCCACAATCAATGACTGTTTTGTAAACTTTCTTAAAATTCAAGTTAAGGAATTCTCAAAAAGGAAAATGGGTTGTAAACTTACCATGCTAATTCAAGATAAGGAACATAGGAAATCATACAGTGTAAATATTTTCTTGTCACCAAAATTTCACTGCCGCAGGGAAAGGATAAATGGTTTTAATGTAGATATCATAAGGCTAAGAGCTGTTCAAGGTACATGTATACTAAAAGGGTCATAATCATTTCAAAGAGTTCAAATCTTCAATTATATCACGATGTAAACATTTTTTATAGATCTTAAAACATCAGCAAAGCTGTGAATATGCATGCAGAATCTTAATACTATAACTTAATCTTGTCAACTTGCATGTAAAGCAAAATCCCAATTTCCCCACTTTTGGACCTCTTTTCCCATAATATTGATGATCAGTACTCAATTATTACATGGCTCATTTAAGATGTATTTCCAAATTTTTAGATTTCCAAAAAATATTCAAAAATAAAATCGACACTTTCCGCATACAAATGAGATGCTCCATCTTTTTGATCTTCACAAAAAAACACATTAACCTCACTATTTTGTGCGTTTCTTACCGATTTTTCATTTATAAGTGATTACTTGTTATTGATTATTGTCGTTTTTTATGTCATTAGCGTTTGATCGATGGCTAATGAAAAGCAATGATCAAAAATGTACTTATAGGTTTTTTTCAGTCCATCTAAAGACCACAAACTGTAAAATTTGCCAAAAAAACACATAAATTCTTCCTAAATACATGCATGTACAATAATTTGATTTTTTATATTTATTTACACCACTTGCCCTTTCCCCTGATGTTTTGTCCCTTGGAATCCCAACTGAATTAAATTTGTATGCACAGAAAAATCATTTTCAGAAGCTGAGATTCAACACTAGGTAAATGTACATACATGTACATTTAGCCAAACCACGTTACATGCATTTCATTCAGGTTATAAAACTTCATGCCTTTAATAGAAAAATTAAAAATGGTACATTGAAGTCTTAAAGTATTTAAGATAATAATTATTAAAAAAAATAGACAATATATTTCCTGTTTAAATAATTTAAATGTTAAAGCCAATTTTCAACTTTGACTTGTGGATCAGTGTGTGTTTTAAAGGGAAATAATCCAATTTATTTCATTCTCCTCAAATTCTCCCATAAAAGGAGTCTTTATCTTTCCCTATAAATAAAATACATCCGACTGAACTCACAAATGTAAAATATATTTTCTAAAACAACAATTTTCTTTGAACTAAGAAATTAGATGTACCTGTAGTAAAAATATATAATATCTTTTTAAATCTAAAACTGTAGTCATTGACAGTGAAACTTTGAACATAGGACTATAATAATCTGAAAAGCAAAGACTGGTGTCTACAAAGTGGGTAATTGTCAAATATTCTCAGCCACTAATGTTGGCTTACTTTCAACATCCGAAATGGGCACGGAATGCAATATACTCTAAAATTGGACACCAAGAGACCTGTAATTAAATTACAGGTCTATGAATCAGATGACTTTCGTTAGAATCTTGGTTCCCTTGATATGATTACTCTTTTGTAACCATGATGACCCATATGTTTTCAATCAAAACAACTGGTTACCAGCAGCCAGATTAAACAACTGGCAATGGCTTCATTTAGATATCAGGGCCCTGATAATGTTAATGACCTATTTAGTTGATTGTAACGAGCCGTGTTTGAATTGGAAACTGGGTAATATTACATAAATTCAATGCTTACCGATCATTTCATCTTTTAATGTCAACTTCCTGTTCTCATACAAACAAAAAAACTCACATAAACATGTGTATGATAAGTTTTTAAAACAGGTACATATAAGCGATCTTTGGGTCACTTATAATATTGACCAGGGAACCAGATTAAACAACTGGCAATGAAAATTTCAAGATATTGGGGCCCTGCTAATGTGTATAACCCATAAAGTCTTGTAACGAGCCCCTGTGCCTGAATCGTATACTGGATAATGTTCAATGCTAACTGATCATTTCATGAAAACTTCACATACAAGCAAGAAACACACATAGAACAAACATGTATGATATTGAAGAGGTATGCTTTTATCTTATATGAAGCTAGAACTATGACACTATAATGGTAAAACAAGGCACAGATCTGCAGCATAACGTGGAGTAGTAAAATATATATTTATGCAAATCATATGTGAAAATAAAGTACTGAAATTACGCATGCAAGAAGTCGCTATATTAATTACTTAATAACTGGATATTTTGCTTATTTCAGGAAATCTCCATAAACACTTATTTAACTAGTACCTAGCAGATATTTACAGGATCAATAGATCACCAAGAGATCTTGATGTGTGTCGTTAAATTCTAATAGTCAATGATTACACTTCAATCAATTTGGTATAAATTAATTTAGGATTTCTACTGAATCAAGTCCTTTGGTAATACAGCTATTTTTATCAATAATCGATATTTACATTGTTATAAACCCTTGTTCATTGATTTGAAGATCTGAATGAGAAATATTAGATATTGTCTTTTGTCTTGGAGAGGTTCCTGAAGATAAGGTAAAAAAAATGTTTGTTTCCTGTTACCCTACCTACTTCTTTTTTCTGTGCCTAGCTTACCCAGTCATGGCGAAATTTGTCGGATCGTCGGACATGACTGGTACTTTTAGCCACCGGCCCAGTAAAATTTGAGTGATTTCCGGGCCAGATGTCTGGTACGATTTTTATTAGACATGCCTCAACTGGAACTTCCGGTTTAAAGATGGTGTCTGAATAAAGGCAAATTTAAATTGGTCTGGCAGATAATTGTTCGGTCCAGCAGAATTTGTTAGGATGCCAGACCAAATGTCCGACAGGTTGAAAAATGATTTCGCCAGGTCTGCTTACCCTAAACATTTTACAACCATTTTGGATAAAGCACTGTGAAAGTCTTGATTGTCTCCCTGTTAATTCAATGTAAAATGTTTTTGAAAACTAAAATAATATCCCTACCTACCTACCCAATTGTTCTCTTGCTGGTAGCAGGAAACAAGACTAACTTTTTTGGCCTAAGGAAATTTATATGTATGAAAAAAAGGAATATTACAGCTGTTGTTTACAAAGAAAATTTAAGAAACAATAGATTCATGGAAAAATCTTCATTAATAAAAACAGCACAGCTACATTTGTATTTTGTACATCAACAACACATGTACACAGTATGAACAAGCAAGCAATGTACAAAATACAGGGACATGTTTGCTCAAAGGCAGGGTAGAAAACTCACTCAAATTCTAGCCAGTCCTGAATACAATTTTCAATACATTTACTATATGGCTATATAGATTTTTGCTAAATTTAGCCAGCCCTGCCTATAAATAGCCAGTCTCCGGCTGGCAGGCAAGCTACTACTTCTAACTCTGTCAATGGGGCAGTCATGACTGTATACATGTACATGCACCCTATGAAATTGGAAAATAAGATGTGTCTATGAAATCGGTACATACATGTACATGTAAGTATGTTATATTTTTGGATGATCAGGTTAATTGTTACTTATGTTTGCTATATTGGATACCACTTAGTTTCTGTTTTTTGTGTAGTAATTTACATGAACATGTATACTGGTGTTTATATTCTTGAGTATTAATGTTACTAAATGAAAATCACTAAAATAGAAAATGCTCAGATATCAAATTTCCACAAAAGAACTAAGATCACAAATATAATTCAATGCACATTACAAGTTTAAATAGTCCAAACATAGATTTTTTTAAAATTATATGTACATGTAATTGTGAAACCTCTCTTAACCGAATGATTTTCGGACTGTAGAATATGGTTGGTTTGGTGAGGTGTATGGTTTGTCCAGGTTCAAAATTAATTTAAGCTGACACAATGGGACTTCAAAAAGGTGTCTGGTGTAGGCAGGTTTTTAATTAATTCAGGGTTTGGTATAGACAGATTTTCATATAATTCAGGGTTTGATGTAGGCAGGTTTCACTGCTGTAGACATGTTTTCAGATAATTCAAGGTTTGGTTTAGACAGGTTTCACTGTCGTTGGCAGGTTTTCAGATAATTCAGGGTTTGGTTTAGACATGTTTCACTGTTGTTGGCAGGTTTTCAGATAATTTAGGGTTTGGTTTAGACAGGTTTCACTGTGCAAGTATATAAGATCAGTTGACTTCAAGAAAGCAATTTCTTTCACTAGAATTTCAAATTTGAAATGAGTATTAAATAAAGCTTACTTAGTAACATTATCAATTAAAAAAAATGATTTAGGACATTTAATAAAATACATTGGATATAATATTCAATTTTGGAATTTGGACTTTCAACTTGTGCATTGAGAAGACCGGCCAATTTAATACATTCAACATGGATGATGAAAATATTTTTAAATTATGAATTTCACCTTTGTACAAATGTAAAAAAAAAATGTATTTTTCTGCACATCATTTCCCCCCTATTTTGTTTTTGCAGTTGATGGTTAAATGCCAGTAAAAAATTAATTTGAAAATAAATACAGTGAAACCTGTCTTATCCAAACACTAGATAAACTGGTAACCATGCAGACATCAGAAATGGACAGGTAACCATGCAGACATCAGAAATGGACAGGTAACCATGCAGACATCAGAAATAAACTGGTAACCATGCAGATATTAGAAATACAATGTAACCATGCAGTGTAAACCACACATCTTCTGAAGTCCTTTCATTTCAGTTTCATTTCCAATACATTTTGAACTTACTGTAATTAAACAGTTCAACACCTGCCTAAAAATTACTGAACAAAGCTCTCTGTCCAATAGGGTTTGGTTTAGACAGGTATTAGTAGCTTAAAACATAAAAATTCTAAATAATGTTTACAGTAACTATATGTACATGTACATGTGTACATGAGTATTGATTTTTTGACAATTTAGGAATAGATTTATGATTAGGTAAATCTTGTGATTATACATGTACATGTACATATAGTTAGAATTTTTTTTACAAAAATAACACTACTATAAACTACATGTATGACTGTGTGATTTTGGACTATAAATTTGTTTTGCCATTCAGGATTATGTAAAGAAATACATGTATAGCCAACATTTTTTTTTTATTTTAATTGATACATGTAGATACAATACAATATTGATTACATGTAAATCCAAAAATAATTTGTTTTCTACAATGTAAATGTACTGGTAGTAGTGCTACGTGATCTATGAGTTTGTTAAGTCTATGCCAATGACAAGAACTAGATACACATTTGTAAGTACATTTGTACATGTTTTATACATACATGTACAGTACACTACACGTTACTGAATTTTAAGGAAGAAAACCAACATTAACTTCTCTTTTCATTCTTTAGGCATATGTGGTAACTTCTTAGTTAAAAAATCATAAGATGGGATCAGTTTCATATAGATACCCTTTAACGACTGTAAGTACATAAGTACATGAACTGATATCTCAGCTTTTAAAGCAATAAAAGAAATAGGTATTTAATGTCCAATACTGACTTTAATTGTCAGTTACAGCAAAGTTTAAGTAAGAGTTAACCAATTTGTTTTCTTCTAAAATAATGCAAGAGGGGATATTTTTGAAAAAGAGGAATAGGACACTGGCCCCTTTTATAATGGATTTTATCTTAAAAGCTTAACTTTATAAACGGGACCATGGAACAAAACTTCTGACTGGACTAGACAACAAAATCTAGATATGGTAAAAAGATTTAAAATCTCTATTGGATCTTTAATAGTGACTATCTATACTTTGAAAGTACTTTAATTTGTGGATACCAATTTTCGTGAATTTGGAAAGAAACACAAGTTTGTGGATTCTTGAACTTGTAGTTTTGAGGTTTTCAGTATACACATCAATGGGATTCTCCTTTTTGTTGGGAATATCCACGAAAACCATGAAAATTGGTACCCAACAAACAAGTGCTTTCACAGTATATGGTAATGTTCATTATGCCCTTAAGAACAGGCCACTATCATATGGCTGATAAAATATTACTTACTAATCCTACTAGTGATTTCTTATAAAATATAAAACATGTTCTTAATCCAATTATCTCATACATGTACATGTACATTTTATATGTATGGTCCAAAGAGATACAGTTGTGTCCAAGCACATGTTCATGGTACATTAATCTTTATTATCAAATTGTAGAATACATGTACATGTAACTGTTAGGGGGGTTGAAAAGATGAAATTAAATCCTGTTCACACAACATGAAAAAAATGTCATACATGTTCTCCCTAATACTGACACTACAAATTTTGCTTTCAAGTACAAAGCTTAGGCATAATAATTTTAATTTTATGTTTAAACAACACATATTAACTTATTCTAACGTTTAATTATAAAAAGTTCTGAATTTCAAAAATCATATACATTGTATTTTAGCACAAAAACTTTACAAATCATTATGTGCAGAGGCAAAAACAAAACTTATGATCTACTCAATGATGTACATTGTATTTACTTTCTATAAGCAGTGTGATTTATTTGAATCTATCTCTATCATCCATGACACTGAATCTTATTGAATCAATTTTACTCCTCATTTAAATAATAAACTATTGTATGTTCAATTCATGAAACGTTCAGTTCAATTAAACAAACAGGTGAATACAAAAACATGTGATACAGAACACATGTCACCCATGAGTGCCCCAGGCCAGATCAGCATCACTAGATGTGACTGATGATGCTGGAAATCAAAAAAACGAAGTAAAGACAACTAAATTCTTGAACTTTTTACACAATACAAAGTTTCTTGGCTAAACTTTCAAGTTAAATGCCACTTATTCAAGCAGAACAGTTGTCAGCTTCTAGTTTCATTTAACTGACACACATACAAAGCGAATGATCATTCAGCCATATTGATTTTTTAGATAATACACTATCGAATTTATCGAGAATACAGAAAACAGCTGACACAAAAACTTTACATAATATTTTAGAGATGGGGAGGTGACATTTCGAACCACCGTCATCGTCTGAAGTGGAAATCAATTTAGGTTTTGGTGGACATACCTGTAAATCTTGTAAATCGAACTCTTTCCAGTATTGAACCATTGACTGCAGGCTCGCAGCCATCTTGAACAAGATTAAGCCCAATCAATTGATCACATGACCTACTTCAGATCGAAAATAATCTCTATCTTATTTACATTATGTGTCTTGATTTTACGAATTCCAATAAATTTTGCATCCAATTAACAAATAAATTGTATTTTTTCGGTTATTCACTTTACTTTTTGCTTAAATTTCGCTTGTTAATGTTGTAAACATAAATTTTATTTTTGCTTACTGGCTAGAAAAAAATGGCGGCTGTTGACAGTTGGCGCACATGTTTAAATAGCCAAAAATTTGTCAAAAAGCTTGCCGAAAACAACTCGAAAGATTCTCAAAGGAAACTTAAGAATGCAGCAAAAAATGTGTTTGTTGTAGATGACAACGATTTGTATGCTTGGGATTCATATGATTGCCGTATTTTGTACTATAACTTGAAGCAATTGCTTCTTCCAGATAAAGAAAAACAAGAAAAATTTCAGGTGAAAATGGCATGAAAATTTACACGCAGCGTGAAATATTTGTATTCATGGAAGTATTGACATCACATTTACAAAGCTGGTCTTATCATATATTATAAAAAAAAACATCAATTCTGTTGTGTCAAAAATGAAAGTAGAAAACGAAAGTAGATTTAGATTTTCCGAAAATTGTTCCAAATAAGACTGGAATTTTGTATCTGTATTTGTCTGAAGGCAGATAACATCAATGCAAATCACAAAAAAACACATACACAAAAAAAAGAAAATGTGGTATCTGATCAGGGAATGAAAGGCGTTTTAGTAATGTCACTTGTCAGTCTGTCCAAATAAAAGTTAAATTTACAGGTATGTCTTTGAATGGTATTGGTTTAAGTATGAAACTTACTGTTGGTACAGATAACAGTTTCTTGTCAGTTTCAAGTGCTAGCAGCTGTGAGATACATTATTTGGAATTGCATGTAATTTATTATATGAACCAAATTTATTTCATACATGTATAAGTTTATAACTTGCATGACATTACTTGTATGTTCACGAAGAGAAGTCCAAAAATGTTGAAATTAAAATTAAGGTTCTTATATACTATTGACTAAAAGAAAAAATTGTAAGTTGGCAGATTGAAGGGGTTCTCCGTTTGTATCACAATTTTTTAACAACATCTGCAATGATATTACAACAGATTTGTTTAGACCAAGTATCTAAAAAAATTCTGTTTCTTAAGGAGTATTTCAGGTTTCACCTGTATCACATTAGTTTGTTTATTTTGCAGACATTATCATGTACAGACACCCCCAGGTTTGATGCAGAAGGCGTTGTTTTAAATAAAACAGGAACACATTTAGCAGTATGGGGACAAACTGGTATTACAGCTATTGAGTTGCCACAAAGACAAGGGAACTTTGAAGGCAGAAGACCCTGTGTCACTTGCAAGTATGTTTCATTGTTCCATTTAGATTGATTTGGAAATATATAATACAATTATTTCAGAACAAGAACATTTAATCATTTGAACAGACAAAGTTTTTTGACTGATTTAGCCAGATTTTTCATGGGCTTTACATGACACTGGAAGAAATACATGTATCACCCCCTGGTATGCACTATTCTGAATTTTAGCCAAAATTAGTATAGTTTTAATCTCTTGTAGATGTTTAGCAGAAAAGCAGCCACTTCCAATTTTTAAAAAAAATCTTAGGTTTGAAGTACATTTTGTACTACAAAAATACCAAGAAAGTTGTTTTATACATGGAAATCATAAATCTAAGGTCATTCATTTTAAAGACAAATCACACTAACCAGTTAAGAGGTTAGGAATTTCATGAAATTTTAATGGAATGGTCTCAAGTTTAAAGGCATTGAAATAAGCTTCTGAAAATATTAGTCACCATGCTTTTAACAAAGATATAGCAGTTCAAAAATTTGTAAAATTGGGAGTTATTGTCATTTTCTGAATTCAATTCAGATGTCTCTAATCTTGCCAATATTTTTACGAATGACACATGCCATACACCAGTAGATTGGAAATTGTCTGTATTACATTCATAAAACATTAAAAACAAATTACAATGAGTTTTATCCACCTAAAAAGAACCATTTTATTGTTTCCCGCCAAAAGAAAAACTAACTTTTTAACCATATTCACAGTAATCTGAAATTCTTCTCATGTTAAGATATTTTTTAAACTGGCGGTATGAAAAGATATCCATCAGCTGATGTTATAAACTCTTTAAAAAGTGGGGGTCACTGATCAAATAAGAAAGTTAATCACATTTGTGTACCATTTCTGCAGAATTTTGTTTGGTTATTGGACGATTCCTACTCCAAATATTATGTTGGATGACGTTACGTCATAGTCAGCGGCGGAACATCTTCAGAAGAAATAGATTATTAAAACAGCAATACAAAACTTTGAAGAAATAAGTGGAAGACAAAAAGAATTACAACTGGAAAGAACAGAAAATTGGGCAAAAGGCGATATATACATAAAATTGTTCTGGTTGCATGACCGTGTCTCTTCGTGTGAACATGTTATAATTCGTATTCATATTTTAAGTTACTTGTACCACGATGTTTATTTATAATACTTCAATATCGAATGACTTATTGGGATCTGAAGTTAAACATTTACAAATGTACGTGGAGTGGTTCAACAGTTAGTAGTAATATTTTTACTAAGCAATAGGAAGAAAATATCGCACAACAGCCGCTGGTGAAGTATTTTTACATGTAAGAAAGTGCACCTCCCATATGTACTTCAGTACTTGTACAAGTTTGTGTCTTCTTGTGGCGCACTTAGTGTCAAATTTGAAATAAAAATTCAGGATTGAAATTTTCAAGAAATAAAAAGGCATGATCTATTATTGTCCTAATATTTTTCATTTACACTAAAAAATATTTCAGCACTCTGTACAGAAGAAAAAGAAAATTTGATCCTAGAATCAAAGAAAATAAATTAGCAGGTCATCCTTGTCGGTAAACATACATCCTGATTGTAAGGCTATATTATTTTTCCAGTGTTCCTACTCTGATACTGCGTAGATTTTTTTGCAAATGGACGACAATCATGATTTCATACAAAAAAAATGTTTGATAATCAAATTGGCATAACTCCCTCTAAAACTATAGAAATGCCATTATGCTGATTATCATTTTTAAGTATTAGTAACATTTGGTATAAGTTTCCTCAGAATCCGTTGTGAAATTGTAGTCGTGAGTTTGTGTAGGACAGACAGACACCTGGCATTTATGGAAGGTTTTCCAAAGCGGCCCTTGAATCTCGACATCATATTGCTTCTACGGTTAAATGGAGATAAATCGTGAAATTCACACAAAAAGCAACGTCACAAATTGACGAGGTCAAAATTAAAATTAAGTTTGTTTCCCCTTTGCCGACCGGGGCTGAAAAAAGCCACCAGTTTAAAAAAAGTATTTTTGAAGAAAATCTGTCCTCTTTTTTTTTTTTTTTTTGCTTTTGTATATCCGGAAAATGTGTCCGTCAGTGGTCCCGGTGCAAGAATTAATCAGAAGGCACTTCCGGCAATCACTAAAACGCTTCATCTTCATCCCCCCCCCCCCCCCCCCCCCCCCAAAAAAAACAAAAAACAAAAAAAAAAAACATCTACCTGCCTGGTCTGTCTCAAAATCATGACCCGGACAAAGGGGAAACAAAGATTCTTTTAATAGTGGCCCGACAATATAATAGTTTGCGACATACATTGCGCATAAACAATGGTGTGATTTGTCTTTAACAAGTAATCAATATTAGATAGCACAGTGCTAGAATATATATACACCTGTTATCATTTATTGAACAGGGTTATTTGATTAAAAAAATAATGAGTATGAAACTTCTGACAAATGACTGAAATGGTCGAAAAGTAAATTATTGCTATCACTGAAATCTTTATATATTCTACATGTACATGTTCTGTAGAGAATAGGCTCGAAATTTATAGATACAGTAGGCAGATATGCAGGTAATGTGTACATTGAGCTCAACCTTTAGTTATATCATTGTAAATAAGACACTATAAGTGTACAAGTACATACGAACAGGTAGGCTTAAAAAATTGATTATTAAAAACTTTCTTTTTTTAAATTTTTTTTCATGTATATATGTATTTGCAGATCTGTGAGTGTTGCAGAGCACTATTTTGCCAGTCATCATGGAGTGAAACTTTTGACTGTGTTATGGCATCCTGGCAGTCAGACAGACAGTCATATTGCTTTCCTAACTTCAGATAATACATTGTGGTAACTAATGATAATAGTTTTCTCTCGCTAAAGCAACTAAGGGAAATAATTGTAAAAATCTGCAAAATGTTTTATTTTGTGACATTTTGATATCAAATTCAAAGCATCTTAGTGATCAAAAGTTTTGTTGATAAATTTACTATATGTTCATTGAAACTATTCCCATGAAACATAAGGTTAAACTTTCTTGAAATTTATATATTTAGCTTGTTTTAAATAAAACACAGATTAAAATTTCAGGATATTTAAACAAGCCGAATAAATTTTAGAGAAAATGTAAGGAAGCAGTTAAAATGAAATATCTGTATTTGGTTTGTTGCTACTTAGTTCTTCAGTGACAGACCGTTCATTGATAGGATGTACACAGAGCAATAAAATTCCTGACTAGCTACTTTGTGTCTGCAGCGTTTATCTGGATATTTTGGCTGAAAAAAGTTTTCAATAAATTTACCATTTTGGAGTCTAAATTACGGAGATAAAGTCAAAATTTTGGGAATGTTACATAATTTTGATACAATTTTCTTTTGCTGTTCACTTTCTTGCAACTGCAGCCACAAGACAACTGAAAGTTGTAAATTTACAGCCTGCTGATGTTTCATTCCTGTTTGAGATGATTGTCTAATAATCAGTAATTGTAATTAATGTTTTCATTAAATACTTAGGCATGCATTTTGCAGCATTTAGTGACATTTTAAACGACCTTATGAGTTGTTTTAAACATGTTTTTCCAAATAATGATTTTCCAACCTACCAACCATATTTTATTCAAAGAGGTTACTGGAACCACACATATTTTTTTTTATTTGACCTTATACATTTAAATATTTATAGGTCAGAAATATTCTATAATTGAAAATAGTATGCATTTCTCCATTATACATGTTATGCTTGTTTCAGTGTATACAGCATACAGGAACCTAACACACCTGTCCAGACCATCAGACTGAGTAACACCGCGCAGGATATCAATCAGTCACCTAACAAAGTATCCATTCCTGCTGCTTTAGGAGAATATGCAGCCTCATTTGATTTTGGGCCATCTGTCAACCTGAAGAAAAAGTCCCACCCCAACCAAGAGATTACAGTTTGGCCTGCCTATGTTGTAAGAGGCAATGGGGATGTTCTAGTGGCCTATACAGATCCTGCTTGGTAGGTGTTATATATATATATAGTTAACATTTCAAATTGAATTGAAATTGTGAAATCTTAATGTATTAAAATTTTTGTCTTTATTCTCTATCCATGTATTAACTGTTATACTAATAAGCATGAAGACAACGGACCAAACAAATGTTTGAAAATTTCACTTATATACATATTTGATTACAAGCCTTGAAAAACTGTTCTTGATCTACCATACTGTCATTCATTGTGGAGTTCTTCAAGATTCAATTATCTTATTATTTTCTTAAGGCCAAATAAAAAGAATATATTTGTATGTGTGATTCCAGTAATAATACAGGTAGGTTGGAAATTTTTTAAAATCTTTTTTTTTTAAACAACTCACAAGCTTGGTTTGAAATGTCACTGAATTCTGCATGATGAAAGTCTAAGGGTTCAATGAAAACTGTCATTACAATGACTGATCACTAGACAATTATTGCAAACTGGAATGAAATATCAACAGACTGTAGATTTATGGCTTTCAGTTGTCTCATGACAGCAGCTGCAAGCAAGTCCCCAGTCATTGTTGTTTGTATCTCCAGCCCATAGAGGTCACGTAGAGGTTACGTATACGTTACCTAAAGTACATATTGCTTGTTGGTATTTCATTTAAAAAAAAATTATTTTCACTTTGGCAAAGAAAGTCCAGGTTGGATGGAATGACTGGAACCACACATTTTTTTTCATTTGGCCTAATCTGTTTTTATCTTTTTGAAACTGTTATTTCAATTTGTATTGTCATTTATCTTACTTTCATTGCCAGAAAGATAATCTGGTAGAGTATTAGTTAGATTAAGTTCTTACTCAGATTTTTTTTTCTTTGCTCATATGCTCTTAACAAAATTCTATTCCCCCAAACTGCTGCACTAGTTTATTGAATGGATTTTTTTTTAGTTTAACAAAATTACCCCTGCAGGGGCCCCTGATTATGCAGCCTCCAGCAGAAGACAACTATGGTGTAGATGCATGTGCCATTTCCTGCTTAGATACCACACCATCGGCTATTGTCATAGCAACAAGTGAAGGTCGTCTACATCATTGTCTGGTCATACCAGGAGCTGAAGATCAAGACTTGACAATACAGGTAATGATGGTCCATTAGTACCATGTACTGAATGGTAGGGGGTAATGATCCACTGGTGCATTATTTTATCGATCTTTGGCAGACGTTTTTGTCAGTTATTACATGTTCAGATCGAAAATAAACTAAAATAAAAGTTTGTATGTATTTATTTTAAGATAAATATTGGAAAGTGTGTTATTTCATCACATACTTTGTATATTACAAAATATCAGAGTTAGTGAACGAGTTCCGAACTGTTCGATTTCGACCACACGTGGAAGTTCTAACATGTAAACAAAACATTGTATCTCTCGTACTTTTTCATCACATAGACAAACAGTCAAAAACTTCCGAGTGATGAAAAAATGTTGATATATTGATTTTAATGGTCTGTTGACTTCTGTGTTAAAAGGATTCAGTGGACGAATTAATAATTACAAACTACGACTGATTCATAGTTTCAGATCCATGTGCTTTCGTTATCTCTGAAAGATCAGTGGGAAAATGGTGGACTTGTCAATCTTTTTTCTTAATTAATCAACTAATAAATGTATGAAAATTCTCTCCAGTAATTTCAATTAATTCGTATACGCAATGGGGCTGTGCGTGTACCGTTAATTCAATTATGCAATCAATTAATCAGTTACAGGTAAATCACAGTCACAGGTGGCTGCACATCGGCTAAAATTGACACACACCTGTCGATTAATTTCCAATAAACAATTAGGAGACTGGTAGACGGGATGTTTATACACTAATAAAACCACGCAGACTCTTAATTTATAAGGTTGACATTTTTTTTCTGTCCGATATTGGATAATTATCGTAGGACATTTGCAGAATTTGTCGGTCAATGACCAGCATTTTTGATCATTTCCGGATCTATTACCTCAACCATTTTTTATGATTCCAATCTGATTTTTTGTTGGGCTTAACCGGGTATAAAAAACAGAGTAGTGACACAGGTAGCTAGTACCAAGATTTTGTAATCTGTAACTAAAATAGTGATCAGTTTTCCTATTGTTTTTGTGTTGATGATATGTATCTTCTTTTAAGGGCAAATTTTGGTGTTTTTTTGTTTTTGTTTTTTTGGGGTTTTTTTGTTGTTTTTTTTCTACTTGTTGAACAGCTGTCATTTGTATAAACTTTGTATAATTTGGAACTCTCACAATAGTCTTTAGATAGAGTTTATGCATATATTGAAGTGTTTATGCATATATTGAGTTGATGTGCTGATGAATGTGTGACAGTGATGCAGGCCCAGACATGTCATCAGACTTTAATTTTTAATAAATGACACAGCCTCTGCTGATTTTGAAGGCTATTCCTTTCAATATAAATACTATTCACCCTTTGTTTTGACCTGCAGTTGAACTTAACTCGCTTGAACTCGGATGACTCGAATGCGAGGGATTTCTCGAACACAATTTTAAGTACCAAATCTTTCTCCTATATAATCAAATTAATAGACTTTGAACTTCAATTTCTCAAACATTTGACTAGTAGGTTAATTCAGTAATAAATCTTTTAGAATAACTCTCACTAACTCGAACTTGTCAGCCATTTTGTCTGTTTGGTTCATAGAAGGTGTGAAAAATCGAAAACCATATCATTAATCTAAGCGTCATTTTAGTTAATTACAGGTAATATTTAAGTCATCACTAATTGTGTAGTTTAGTCTAATATAACACAGAATTTTTAATGTCCACAAATCAACACTATCTTCCAAAGTGAATGAAAAATATCCAAGAACTTTATAGGAAGTAATTTCTGACAATAAAGTCTAACTCAGTCTAGCTACGAAAAAATCTCAAAATATACAAACTTCAATTTCTCAAACTCCCAATAACGTGGAATACATTTCAATAGTTCCTTGTTGTTAGAGCTACCATATGTTAAACAGTTTCACTATAAGCAAAGGTCCAATTAAGTCATTTTGTCCTTCTTTTTGTTGTGATTAGCTGATGTTTCAGTACATGAATGGGTAGACTTGGGTCATGTGGTCATAAAAAATTCCCATGATATACATTTTAGGTTGTACTTTAAATCCAGTCAGTGACATAAAGAATTTTAGCTTTGCTTTACATTGTATCAGATATTCCTTTTTATAGTAAATCTTGGGTTATAAGTAGAACATATGAAAAAATGATATGTTTGTGCATTTTTAGTGAGATAAGTAATTTTATTAAAATTTGCCATGGAAATCATAGAAAATAAGATTAGCCTGAAAATATTCAAGAAAGTCTTATAATAATCAATGGTTCAGTCTGACAAGAAAAATAAAACCATTGTCTAAACTAACCATACAACATTGTTGTTATACCTACGTGTATATCTTCATTTATTTACAGTCAGAAACCATTGGTTCTGAAGCCAGTGTTGCCAATACCACCATATTTGAAACCCCAACAGAAGCCTCCATATTTGTTTATGAAAGTGTAGAACTAGAGTTTTCATTGGCTACTGGAACTGATGACCCTGTTGACCCCACTGAAGATGAGTTTGCTTGTCCAATCAAAATCTTGAAAGGTAATGATTTTTGATGATTTGGTTCAGTGAAATCAGTTATGAACTTATTGTTTAACTGAAGCATGAAATCCACAAAAAATGATTTCCTACAAATGACTTTTTTTGTAATGACCAAAAATGGACTAATTGACACCAGACTTTTTAATCATTTAATTATATTAGGGGCATCTGCCTGTTCAACTGTTCAAGTTATTATACCCCTGTATGCAATGTCACAGAGGTTATATAGGAGTGAACTTCCTTCCTACTGTGCTCCCTCATATGTTACTCCTCTTACACCACTGAATGAAATAAGATTAAAGTTGTGCATAATCTACATTACAGATTCTTTTCTGCACCTCCAATATTAGATTTTGATCAAATCAATTTAGAGATCAAAAGGCTATCAAATATCAGTTAATGAGTATTGCTAATTGTTTCTTCAGTTTTGAATAATTAAGTTGTGAGGGAATTTTTTTTATCGATCCTATATTTGTCCACCAAAGTATGTTGTTTCTAGATAGTGCCTCCATTTTTATCTCACCTGGCCATAGGCCATGTGAGCTATTGCCATCACGAGGCGTCCGTTGGCTTTGTTGTTTGTGGTCATTGTTGTCGTTAATAATTTTCCAAACATTTTCTCCTCTGAAACTACTGAATGGATTTAAATGAAACTTAGCATAATTGATCCTAAGGGTATCCTGCACAAAGTTTCTGTTTCCATTTTGGAATCGTTGAACAACATGGCTGCTATAACTAAACATAGATTATAGGGGTCAGATAGCACTTTTTTGCAAACTGTAAGTCTGACTTGGGGTAAAAGTGTTCAGCATAATGAGATCTATCTGTGGTCAAATTGGTGAAATTCTGTTGACTTGTTTTTAAGCGAAGAAAGACAACTCGATGGAACTCTGTATTTCCGTAGTGAAAAAAAAAATCACAAGAACGAAATATGTGTCTCAATCATGAAGAATGAACATGAAACTCCAATGAAAACAATTCATGAACAATGCTTCCATCACGAATCATGAAAAATGAATCTGTAGAAAAACGGATCACAATAGCGAAAATGCGCTGATCATGAAGAATGAAAATAACCCATCAGACCCCTCAACATGGTCTCCTGAGTTGAAAGGTGATGATGAAAATGTTGCATAGCAGTTATTCTTCAAATTGATCTTTATCAGCAAATGTGTACTGAGTTGATGCCCCCCTAAGGTATTCAGTTGAACTTACAGCATTCATCAATATATACAGGTTTAAAAATTAGGAAATACAAGCTGGTAGCCCAGACCATATTTTTGTTTCATATTTTCTATATGTCGAACTAAAATTTACCCAAAAAGTTTGGTAGCCTAGCTCGAAATCTAGTAGCCATGGGCTACTGGGCAACTGTTAATTTTAATCCCTGATGTGGACTTCAAGAGCCTCTTGTTTACCAATTTCCTTTAACCTTTAGTGAATTATTAGTAGCTTTAAAAGTTGAATGATATTGATTTTTACAGAGATTAGTCATGAGGGACAACTTTTGATGGAGGACACTTAGTTATAAATGTTTAATTTAGCTTTTAATTTTTGGCTGATTTCCTTCAAACTTGGGTCAATGGTTAATAGTTATAAAACTTAAATGGAATTGATTTTCAGAGAATCTAGCCAAGTGGAGCCACTTTGTAGCTCACCTGGCCAAAGGCCATGTGAGCTATTGCCATCACTTGAGGTCCGTTGTCGTTGTAGTCCATCATCATTGTTAACAATTATACAAAACTCTTCTCCTCTGAAACAACTCGACTAATTGGAACCAAACTTAGTATGAATGTTCTTTAGGTTATCCTGCATAGAACTGATGTGGGGATTTTTGATTTGTTGAAAAACATGGCAGTCATTACTAAAAATAGAACATAGGAGTCAGACAGTAGTTTTTCACATATATCTCAAAAACCATTAGGTTTAGCTTAATTCTGACAAGGTAAAAGTGTTCAACATGATGCGATCTATCTCCGGTCAAATTTAGGTTTAATCTGTTAAGCCATGTTGGAGTTGTTGCCCTTTTTCAACGATCTTTGCTATTTTTTGTTGTTTCTTTCAAAAATCTCCTCTGACATTACTCAACCAATTGAAACCATACTTGGTATGAATGTTCCTTGGTGTATCCTGCATAGAACTGTTGTGGGGATTTTTGATTAGTCAAAAAAAAAACATGAAAAAAATAGAACATAGAGGTCAGACAGTAGTTTTTCACATATATTCTGTAGCTGTTAGGTTAAGCTAAATTTCAATAGCTGAAATGATCCTTATTATTAGGACTACAACAGTCTTCAGAGATAAAAGTTGTCAGATGACTTCTTGTAAGAGTTGTTGCCCTTGAAAGGGAAAAAATGATTTGTTTTTTACTTTTTTCAGTCAATATCTTGAAAACTATGATAGATTAAAAGAAACTTTCAATTGTTGAAATGATCCTTATGATTAGTCCTACCAAAGACTTCTTAAGTCAAAGTTGTTGGACAACTTGTTAAATTTATTGTCTTTGAAACGCAAAATTTTACAAGGTGAGCGATTCAGGCTCCTGGGAGCCTCTGGTTTGGTATAGGGACTACTTTTTTTTTTGTATAGGGTCTGGACTTTTGTAAGTACCAGTGTGGGCATTTGGGGTATTGTGAGTGTATTCACTATGGTATTTTAATAAATAAGTGAATAATAACCACATATAAAGGTGAAAATGAACCACAAAGATCAAGATCAATATTGGAGGTAACCTTTTCTCTATGCAGTGTGGGAAACCAATATTGGAGGTAACCTATTCTCTATGCAGTGTGGGAAACCAATATTGGAGGTAACCTTTTCTCTATGCAGTGTGGGAAACCAATATTGGAGGTAACCTTTTCTCTATGCAGTGTGGGAAACCAATATTGGAGGAAACCTTTTTTCTATGCAGTGTGGGAAACCATTTTTTTCCCAACTTGCCATTCTGGCTGGTGGAATATTGATTTTGCTAGCCAAATAGAAATTCAACTAGCCAAATTTATTATTTTTTTCTGTATTATCATCTGTTTTCTCCTGGATTTGACTCCCTTCTACCTTTCTTTTTCTTTCTGCAACTATCTTTTGATTTGTTTTTAAATTTATCAAAAACTTCCCATTTTTTAATATTCCCACCCATTGAAGTTTTTCATGTACTTTACAGTAACAAAATAAGTACTCCATTTTTTAACTCATATTTTAAAAATAAAATTATATTTCAACAGATTCATCATAAAACAAGAAAATGTTTATCATTTGCTTCTTGTTCATTTTTATTTTGACAATAAACAACTAATTTCCAAGGTAACATATCTTAAATTACTAAGATAATTTCGATTGAATACTAATACAAAATCGGAACCGTGGCATAGGTTTTGGCACATCCTGTTTACTGGGAATTGAAGTGGCAGATCATAGACAATGCTTTACAAGTCAATAAAATTGTACATATTCAAGCTAAACTTCTTAATATGTAGGGAACATATTTTGAATGTATGATGTTAAGGGATGTTTTACTTTATAACCTGTTGGCTGGTTAACTTTTCTTGGGACTTGCCAATAAAATGACGGTCGCCAAATTGACGAGTGCAAGCTAATGAGAACTCGCCAAATTACACATCTACTCGTATTTGGCAAGCTGGCGAGTGGTGGTTTCCCACACTGTCTATAGTCAGTTAGTAGTCCTGTAAAAATTAGACATATTAATTTCAGATTGGTAAGTGTAGACTTACAGAAATTTTATGTATGGTTAATTGCAAACATGTTCAATTTTACACCAAATCTATATCAACTTGGAACAGTTTTTTTAGTACAGACCAGACCTTTAATTTATCATTATGTTGAAGAACATTATTTAGTGAGGAGTTAAGATTCAGACACTTCCAAATTTAGGAGCAAAGTATATTGGGATAATTTCCAATAATTGACAGGTGTGTGTCCATCCATCTGTGCATCCCCTTTAGACATGTTATGGTAGACTTTATGGTTCAAGATAATTATGTTATAACAATTTTAAGAATTTTATTCAAAATTTGTAAATCATATCAAGTTGCAAATTTATTCAACCATGAAAAAGTTATCCATATAAAGTCTGAATGGTCAAATTGCATTAAATGTTCATGATCCATTTATGGTGTGTTAAACAGCTGAATAACTTTTGTGTACTAACAACTGAAATCTTGAATAGTAGACAAATTATTGTGTAATTTCAAGGGAAATATGTCATGTTTTTTGTCCACACAGGATATTCATGTATTTACAGTGCTCATTTTACATTGTAACTTATTTAAAGATCTTCAAATGTTGGTTTTAAAGACTTTTGTAGTTTTAACCTTCATCAATTATGCGTACTAAGAAAATTGGTAATTACAAACAGGATTTACTAAGAAAATGTGCATTGTATGCACATAATGCACACATGAAGGTGGTTTCCTCAATTTTTTAATCGGTCAGCAACTACATGAACTATATGTAGGGAAATTTTTCTTCACAAATATTTCTACAAGTAAATGTCACTTCTGGTAAAAATGAAATCTTGTTTTCCTCTCCGATAGATTTAGTTCATTATTATGATCAACCTAAGTGTCCAAAATTAGAAATGATAAATGAAAAACATAACCAAAATTAATATCAACAAAGGGACAAGTTCCTTTAGAGAAACAATTAATCTTTACACTTCACCGATTCCGGACAGAAATTTCTTCGTTTGAATAAATGATTTTTACTTGTACGATTTTCCGTGGACAAAACAATCATTAGTATTCATGCCAATGAAGATGTTATTAATTGATATGACATCTTGCCAGTGTTAAGTGATTTATGATGGTTTCAGGGTGACGATTTCACCAAGGTTTTTGGTCTTAATTGAAAAGTACTTATAAGAATTATTGTGCATCATGATTGTCATTAATTTTATGAATTAACATGTAGATATTTTGTAACATGAAACAAAGAGGCTTGTATTTGTTACCTGACTTTTTTTAAATCAGCACATATTTTATCCAGATGTTTCTATAACATTTTCTGTATTGAAATGTCTTTTTGAAAAATCATGTTTAAAATTGAAAATAGGGTCTACACAGTGCAAATTTTCAAACGTATGAAAGTTGTGATTATTGAACTTTTTAGGGATCAGGGTGACAGGGTGATTTGCTTTCTGGGTGATTCATGAAGGGTTGGTATAAAAATTTTACCACAGCTTTTTTTCACATTTACTGTAAATTCAAAAATTGTTGTGATGTGAAAAATGTGCAATAAAGAAGGCTGGTATCGTATAGATTTTAACATAACTGATAGGGATTATTTTCAACATCAAAATTAAAAAATACATTTCAACAAAAAGTGACAATCGCAATATTTAATGCACAAAGTATTTTCAAAATTTACAGCTTTTGAATATCACCCGAAATTTAAGGGGCAATTTATAGTAGTCTAAAGTCCTGTTATTCATACATGTACATGTAATAATTTTGTGCTTGACAGAGTGATATATAAAAATGTTTATATAGTAATACTGTACTTTAGCTATTGTGGATGCAGTGGATAATATCAGTGTTTTAAAAATTTTACGTCAGCATTGAGGAGTTGACATTAAAGGGATGTATATACTTGTGGCATAAGGGAGATAATCAAGTTTTTTTTTCTATTGATAGTGTTAAAGGTATTTTATTGTGTCGTAATATGGCCCTGGTAGCTGAAATGGCATTGAAAAACAACAATCAATCAATCAGTCTCTAAGGCGTAATCTACTGAAAAATTTTCTTTTATTATGTATTGATAATTAAAAAAATGATTTAAAAATATTGTAACAGTATTATATAAAAACCTGTCTAAATCCTGATGAATCTAAGAATGACATATCTAAACCAGACTCCTTTTATATAAAGTCTCTTTACATCAGTTTAATAGTTTATTCTGAACCTTAATAAACTGTACACCTGTTTAATTAAAAGTGCAAAAGGGGTTCAGTTTAGACAGATTTCACTATATTTAGAGCTGAAAGTTTATTTGCTCTGGAGAAATTTTGTGATATACTGTGAAAGTACTAATATATGTGGGTACCATTTTTTGTGGTTTTCGTTTGTACGTCAAACCATGAAATTTAGTTCACAACGAAAATGAGATAATTGATGTTTATACTGAAAACCTCAAAACCAAGAATTCAAGAATCCATGAATTTTTGTTTCTTCCAGATTCCATGAAAATTGGAGTCCACAAACTGTAGTACTTTCACAGTACTCAAAAATAAATGGTTTGTTACTTTTAATAGATTTAAAAAAATTGTGCCTTCTTCAAAGAAGTTGTATATCCTATTTATTGAGGAGGCAATAATAAGTTTATAAAACTTTGGGGGGTGGGGGGGGACAGAGGTGTTAATATGATAAAGACAAAGATGTAATTTAACCATTGCAATAGATTCCACAGAATAACTGACATGGATTTTTACGGTAGTGTGTCATTGTTTTACCATGTTTTTACTTCAAATTTTGTAAATTTCTGCTATTTTGGTGGCTTCATAACTGTGAAAATCTGCATAGATTGGAATCGGAGAATGTTGAATGTATTGATTGACAATCTAATTGTTTTCTCACTGCAGATTCCCTCTCTACAGATAGATATCATTGTCTACACTCAGCTGGTGTACATACTGTGGCCTTGCCATGGATAGAAGAATATTATCAACAGTATTTCTTGTCTGAGAGTAGGTGACTTTTTGGAAAAGGCCTTTTTTATTGTATATTCATTTGGTATCATGAAGCCAGAGTTGTTAAGTTTCAAAAGCTGAATGCACAAGATTTGCCCGAATTTTGAAAGATAAAGCAAAAATAATTTCAAATAAACTATTGATTTTGAACTTTGAGACATTTTTACAATTGCCAGGAGATTTGACAGGTTAGCACAGGAGTCTCATGCAAATCTGGGGAGACTTGACAGGTCTGCATGGTACTTGTGCTTATTGATTGTTAAGAATCTTTGTTGAAAAACTTTTCAGAAGGCAACAGCTCAAGTTCATAATCAAGCTTAGAGCTCCATTAAAGATTACAATGTACAATATACTAGGGCAAGGCACTTTTTTCTCTGAGGACTCGTCCTGAAAAACAATTTTAAGCTAAGTCTATATATTTAATTCAATTTGTCAAGAATTTTAAAATTACTCTTGTATAAATTTAAATTACAACTCATATGTTGTAATGGAACAGCCTTTACAACATTAGTCTTAGACACAACTCTTAATTGGAATTTTTATCATAATTGTGACTATCTGAAGCATTTTATTTTTCTTAATTTGCATGATTCTTAGTTAAACCTGTACTTAATCATTTCTTCTTCTGTTTTATCAGATGATCCAGATATACCTGCCAATATAGAATGTACAGTAGAACATTTAGTGTGTACTAAACCATTATCATCAAGGTTAGCTATTATTAAAATAAAGTATCTTGTTATGAGTTTGTAACAGTGTAACAAAATCTTATGTATGTAAACTAAATTTATATAAAACAATGATACCCATTTGGTGATGGCTATGTTTAGCTCCTTAAGAAAACTTACACTGTGAATCTACTTTAGTGAGATTGTTAACAATTTGGTGCAACGTTTTTAAAAGTATGTGTAAAGTTAAGTAAAGATTTTGGAGAAGTGTCCATGAAACAACCACCCAGATATTTGTGTACAAGTAAAAACAAGAGGGCACAATCTAGCCTTTAACATGAAGCTTAACTTTCAAATAATCACTAACAATTATCAACCTTAAAAAGTTGTACTTTTTAAATGTATTTGATCATACAATTGAAATATTCTGGTATCCAATCAAATATGTTCTGCAGTATACATAGGGAACATCATAGGAGACTTTGTCAGGCCATGGCAATGAAGGGTTCCTGAGCCGAGCAGACATGTTCCGCTGTAGACAGTAAATGACTTCATCCTTTGAATTTCAATTGTTGCTCTTGTCCTTAAGTACGGTACATTTTGTATTGCAGTGCCCCAGCTCCAGTACTAGGACTTGCAGTAGTGAAGGAATGGCAGACAGGTCCTGCATTGTTGACATTAACCAGTGATATAGAGTTCATCTCACTTCCTCTAAGGTTAATACCATTATTATGATAAAAGCAAATTAATTCCGCAAAAACAGCTGGTTTGAAATTTGAGAAAAACCAGAAAGATTGTAAATTCCATTGAAGAATTGTATGAGTGAACTTAGTCATAAGTTATGACGTCACCAAGGGTCCGGAAATTTTGACAGCCCATGCCGAACATTTTATCAAACTTCAGCTGACGTTTTGTCAGTCTTTTTTACATGCTCAGATCGAAAATAAATTTTGTATGTAGTTATTTTAAGATAAATATTGGAAAGTGTGTTATTTCATCACATACTCTGTCTTTTACAAAATATCAGAGCGAGTGAACGAGTTTGGTTTTGACCACATGTGGATGTTCCAACATGTAAACAAAACATCGTATCTCTCAGACTTTTTCATCACATAGGCAAACAGCCGAAAACTTCCAAGTGATGAAAAACATGTTGATTATTTATAAAAGAAAATCGCAAACACATTTTGCCTATTGATTTAAATGGTCTGTTGACTTGTGTGTTAAAACGATTCAATCGACGAATTAATAATTACAAACTACATGTATGACTGATTCGAAGTTTCAGTTCCATATGCATTCATTACCTCTGAACGATCGACAGGAAGATGGTGGACTTGTCAATCTTTTTTCTTAATTAATAAATGTATGAAGATTCTCCCAATTACTTCAATTAGTTCGTATACACAATGGGGCTGCACGTGTACCATTAATTCAATTATGCAATCAACTATACTCGAAGTCACATATAGCACATTTTCGATTTGAAGCTCTATTTTTTAAACTGTCGGGACTTACCGCTAGAGTTGTCTCTCTTTTATTTAATCTGAAGATAGTTCGCATATATGCATGACATGATAGTTCCAACACGTCGTTCATTGTCTGAAATCGTGCGTAACAAATCCTTACTGGAAAATCCTATACTAATATCCGCCATGTTGGTTTCTACGGGACGATTTGTTTACAAACAAAGTTCGTAAGTTCCCGCCGAAATGCATTCTTGGTTCTTCGGTTTTTGGACAAACCATTTAAAAGTAAACAACATCTCCTAGCAACCCAATCACTGTAAACATGACCGACTTTTGATAATGTAAATATTCGGACCGAGTATTAAAATCTCACCAGAATTTAACGATTCAATGTTTAGGGAGAAGCCGTTTGGCTAAATAAATGAACAAGTCATTTAAGACAATTTAAACGACGGCAGGTGTCAATAAAGTCGTAGAAAATATTTTTATTCAAATTTTAACAGTATCTTATTTATGTGACGCCGAGTATAATCAGTTACAGGTTAATCACAGTCACAGGTGGCTGCACATTGACTAAAATTGACACACACCTGTCAATTAATTTTCAATAAACAATTAGGTGACTAGTAGACAGGATGTTTATACACAAATAAAACCATGCAGACTAATTTATAAGGGTTGACAATTTTTTTATATCCGATATTCGAAAATTGTCGTCGGTCATTTGCAAAATTTGTCAGTCAATGACCGGCATTTTTGACTGTTTCTGGATCCATGGATGTCACAATACTACACATGTATAGCATAATGACGACGTTATAACTGACAACTAATTGTACATTTACATTTTTTTGTGAAATCAATCAAACGGCTTCAAACAATGACTTGTTCTGAAAATGCAGGGAACATCTTTAAGTCATGTACTAATTAACAAACTTTTAATTCCAGAACGAGAGCCCTAACATCTACAGTGTCAGGTATAGATATGTCAACAGCTACTAGTATACCCTCCCCATTACGTAAACTACCCAGGGAACCATTTAATCATGTGATAGCTAAAATACTGCAGAAGAATTTCACTAACCCACTGTTGAGGTGAGTAGAAACATGTCATTCATTACGTAAACTACCCAGGGAACCATTTAATCATGTGATAGCTAAAATACTGCAGAAGAATTTCACTAACCCACTGTTGAGGTGTGTAGAAACATTCATTGAGTTTTAAGTTTTGTAAGATGATGTTCACACTATAGCAATGTAACAACTCTATTTGTCCAATGGTTTATGTAATTTGATTGGACAACGTCATGAAAATCAAGACAGTAATTTTTGTATAATTCTAATCATAAGATTTTTCATGCTTATAGCCGTTTTTGATTGTATAGTATTGGAGTGATAGCTTTTAAAAAGGAATTATAACACACTAAAAAATATTTGAAAACACCTTGTTGTAATTTTCCTTCTTCCCTGTTTTATTTCCTTAGTAATTATATTCCTGTTGAATTGTTTACATCTCATAGTTTGCCACCTTCACTGTTGTTGTCCCACCGATTTAATATTGATTATGTGTAAATATTCCTCCGGGCAAGGGATTGTGTGTATTGAAGCATAAAGATAAACACAGTGTATCAATATATCTCACTGAGGCTCTCAGAGGGTAACTTTGATTACCAGATAAAATCATAAGGATTAAAAGCTATTTTCTGTCGTTCATGCATGTATGAGCGGATCTCATCACTTCCAAACATTACATGAAGGGCCTTTGGCCTTTCATTGAGTTTGGGAGCTATGAGATCCATTCATACATGCATGAATGACCAAAAATAGCTTTAAATCCTATGATGAACACATGTTGCCATATTAATGCATTCAGAGATAAAATAGTTTTATAAACATTGACACCAAAGAAGGTGAAAACCTTGATTTTGTTGCATTATATTGAAATTATTTATAAAAAAAAATATTTTACAGAGTTTATTGATTTGCAAATGCAACCAAATCAATCACAAACTTGCTCTCTCAGTTTGCCTTATTGTGACCATGTTATTATCATAATTAAAGTTATATTGAAGTAGTTTTTTGACGTGTAAACATGGTCAAATCACTCACAGACTAAATAAAGTCCAAAGGACTTAATGCATTGTTTGTGATACACTACTACAGTAGTGTTGCTTGAACTTTGAAATTGTGTAATATGAGTGTTTTGATCTTTTTAGGTCAAATAAGAAAACACAGATGAGCCAACAGGAGTGTTACCAGCTGCTTGGTCGTACAACACAGGTGTTCCGTGAGGAATATCTCCAGAAACAGGATCAGGCACAACAAGAAATACAAAGGAGGTAGGAAGGCAGTTATTGAGGGATGATGAATGTATCCTTATTTCTAGTATCTTAGTGATACCAATTACAAAAAATACCAGTTATATACATGTATATTGCCAATTTCGATATGCTGTATACATTTTTCAAGCAGTAACCACTCATCAGCAGCATTGTAATCAATTATCTATGAAGACCTTAATCCAAAAATAATTGTAATCAAATAGTACTAAAAACCAAAAAATTAATTTATCGAAAAAGGAAACCAAATTGTTCACTGAATGGTTCTACTATTTGCGATACAAGTAATGAATATTTTGTGTATTTTTGTGTTTCGAAATTTTTAATACTGCAATTTTATTAAATGTAATGAATAAAATATGATATAATTTGGGTCAGACAAGTCTGAGTACTAGGTTGACATTAGGTCCATGGGAAAACCTTCAAAATTGGTGTTATTTCTATCAGTGACATCACAATAATATTATTGCATTTTTAACAGCAAATATTTTTAGAAACACTGAAGTAGACTGTATGGAATTTTAAAGAAAATTTGTCCCAAAAATCTTGGCTTCAAATGGATGGATTTATTTCAAATTTGGCTTCATATAGATGATGCAAATGTTGTTAATGATTTTGGTTGCGTGCTAATAAGTGGAAGTATACCTAGCATTACAACTGCTTCTTATTGACAGTCATGAATTATTTCTGTTCTAATACGGTAATTGTAAGATTTTGCAATCCATTTAATGTACAGTGGATGATGTTTTGACTGCAATGTTGCCAATTTACATTGACATTTAGTGCAATGCAAATTACTAAGCTGGTTTCAGCTTAAGTTTCGTAATAATGTCATCTAAGTTTTGTAATAATGACACCTTAAGTTTTAATTAAGTGTTCTTATATGCTTTGTTTCAAAGGTTTTTAGACCACAGCTGAGGTGAAAAGGTGATAAACATGTCATAGATAAGTTTAATCCAAGTTTACTGACATCACTGAAAAGTTCTACTCCATAGAGGCAACCCATAGGCTGCATCTTTTCGCAAACATGAAGAAACTAGTTTTATTTGAATGGAATTTGTTCATGATGACTCCATTTTAACATTGTTTTACCAAGAGCTGGTTATTTAAATAATGTCATTATTTAGTCCCACTGTATTGTCTTTGGGATGTGGCCAGGACCTCTTTTGTCTTAGGGAAATGGTCAGGACCTCTATTGTTTTTGGGAAATGGCCAGGACATGGTAAAACCATGACAAAATTGAGACTGTAAATTATTTCCTAAGTTTGGCATGGTTCCTGTTATCTTTGCTGCAGTCCATATTAGAATTCTTTGATTTCAGAGTACGGATCTTGTCAGATATTAAGGACAAACACATGGAAGAGTTTGGTTATCTGTCTCATTTAAAACGTGATCTTCAGGAGAAGGCTGGTGAACTCGGGGCCAAATGTGATGACTGTCAGGAGAAAAGTGAAGAAATTCTCAGGAGGTTTGTACTGAAATATTATGAATCATAATTCATAATTTGCCCTTAGCCCTGGTCTAGTAAAAACAGATGTTTCCTTGTGTAATGATGTGTAGTTTTCATTGTTTTGGGCTGGTGGAATGATACAAGTTTTCCATAGACAGTGACAGTCTAGGTCAAAAACACCTGGGAACATTAGTAAGTAATTTTGAAAAAAACAATTGGTGAATTGCCACATGATAACTCAATTGCTATACAACACACTTAACTATAATTTAAGGATGTTTGCTGCTCTTGTTAAGTCATTTTTGTCAAATTTTGGGACTTCTCTTGTTTTATCCATTTCATAGCATAAATATTTTTTTGCTCTGTGACCCCCACTTTTCGTTTCATAATTTCATTGAACACACCTGATAATGTTGTTTGAGAAGTTTTTTATGAAATTCTTGTTATTTCTTCAGGGTTTTTATAGAAGAAACCTACTAAGACAAAATCTATGGAAAATCTAGAGAAATCCTTTTTTTTTTTTGCCTAAATTTTATTTGCTTATCTCAAAAAATGGGCACACTGACCGTCTGTTTTTTCTACTCATATTGTTCTAGTCAGGGGCGGATCCAGGATTTGAGTTTAGAGGGAGTGTTAATTGAATTAAATACTGTGCAAAGCAAAGCAGAAAATATTATGAGGTGAAACTTGTGAAAAATTTTTTTCTTACTGATTTAGAGGGGGGGGTGTATGCCCGCCACGCCAGTCCTTGGATCCTCGCCTGCTACTTTGAAAGATGTTATATTTTTCACAACCCTTTGAAATCCTTATTATTCTTAAATAGAGCAGTGAACATCTTTAAAACTGCATTAGCTGTCATTTTCAAGAATTTTTGTTTCTGTTGAAATGTGCTTTTATGTTTTATGTTTCTACTAAATTGTACTTTTCCTGTATAATTTTATTTGATATTCACAAATAAAATGCATTAAATACATGAAAGTTACATTAATTGTCATGCAAGACAAAAAAATCAACCTAGATAAATTTATTTGCATTGAACTTCTGGTGACCTTAATTTGCGCATGTGCTGTTAAAGTCAATTCTTTAAAAATAAAATCTGATTGTTAAACGGAAGTGGTTAATCAACAGCAAAGTAGACAGACGGACTCAAGCTGTAAAAAAGAAGTTCAAATATAACACAAGGATCCTTTTGAAATTCATGTGTTGTGATCTAATGTGGCACAAACATGGTCAGTAACTGTCATTGTTTATTTGAAAACTAATCTAGAAATAGATGAAATGAAATGTGAACCAGAAACATGCTTACTTGTGTATCTGTTATTGTTATCTTTTTACTAAGGTGGAAGTATTTTTAACTCGGGTGAATGTCCTGTTGGCAACCTTCGGAAGTAATGATGAAAAAATAATTAGATCAGAGCTATCAATCTTCTTTGAATAAAAAAAACGTTGTTTTTACAATATTCTATAGGTATTATCGGCATTTATTGCTTCAATTCCATTACTGCAAACTTATTTCATTGAAACAACAAAATTCAGTAGAATCAAAACTGAACAAATTTGGCAGCTAATGCAGTTAAAGTGAAAATAACACTTGAAAAAAGTGGTAAGGCATAAAAATGACAGCTTACCAAAAAGTGTAGATTTAGAATCAATCATCACATCCAGCAGCTGATCCAAATTTATGTTCCAAATTATATCACATGACATTATGATCATGTTACCAACACCTCAACATTGATTGGTTTTCCAGTAGGAGATATTGTACGGAAATAAACCGATTCAAATCTACTTTTGTCTTCAATATTTTCTGCTGACCTTTTGTCTGAATTTGTTTACAATTTAAGATCAAGGCTTGGCTCACAATTTTTTTCCAACCACTTATTATCTCCCTTGTTGGTACTGAAATCAGTCTTATGAAGTTCAAGGGTCAGGTTTCTGAAATAGGTTTTTACTTTCTACTTTTTACTGTATGACTTATGTACACTGACTCTAGAGGACATAGACCTAAATTTCATCTTTTTTTTTTTAAATACAATGATGTATTGAAGAAAAGTGTTAAATTGATCTGTTTTACTCAAAACCAACTGGATTCATAATCATGCATTTGGAATTTTAATCCATTCCAATCATTATTGTACCTTCGTAGTGATGTATTTTTCTTGTGCCCTGCCTTTTTCAAAAGCAGAAGTTTGTAAATTAGCTAATTAGCTTTCCATCTATCTTTTCGTCTGGTTTTGAATTCCTGTTAAATAATTATTTTACTAAGATCAAAGATTTGCAGTCAGTTGGTCATGGTTCAAGGTCATTGTCACAAAAACATTTTTAGCTACAGTGATCTTGATCTGCTGATGTAGTAGTAAAAGGCTTATGTTTATGAAAGAAGCTGAAAGTAGTATTGTAATTCAATAAAGAAGTGACAATATTGTCTTAAAACTTGATGTAGCTGTTCTGTTTTTTTATTGAAATGTTCCAACCAGGACATTATTGCCAGATTCCCAGTTTTACCATTTGGTTGAGATTTTTTATATCTATCCTTACATTATGATTACACATTCTTGTGTATTACAGAATAGAAGGTGTTATGAGGAAGCTGCAGGCCAGGTTTCCTGTTCTGTCAGAGGCTGAGAGACATATGAAGAAAGAATTGGAAAACATGCATGAACAACTAGACGCATATAAAAATAATTTACAACAGGTATGATAGATGTTAGCCTACAAAATTTTAAATTGTTAATAGTGCTTGTATTTATCACAGAACTTTTATTTTCTTAAAATCACTTTTAAAGTTATTATGCATTAATGGGAATTCACATTTTTTTGGGCCTATTTTTCATTGATGTATAGATTCTTCTTAATGGTATATGTGATTTTAGTTATTTCTTCATCTACTTTAGATGGCAAAATTTAAATTTATATCATTCAAGCTTGTTTCGAGCAATTTAAAAAATAACCATCAAAATTGGGCTGAAGGAATATCAATCTTCCATGAAAATTTTCACAAAAACATAGAAATGTCTAAAGTAGTCAAATCTCTCATGGCAATATAGATCACCATGTAGTGTTTAAAAACTCACAAAGAACAAATAAAGAATAGTAGAAATTATCTGATATACATCTGTATCTTTCTGTTTGAATTTCCGACCAGATAAGTTCAGCTTTTACTGTCATATACAATCAGTTTATAATTCAATAATGCTTATTGCTTTACATTCTTTCAGAATTTTACTAATTCTGAAATGGCCTCAGAAATTAGAAATTTCCACAAAAACTTCAGTAGTAAGTGTGTGTATGTCATTCATGCATGTTCTTGTACCTTTTGAACAAGCTAAGTGCAAATTTGGATTTTCCTCAAATCTGTCTTTTACTCAAATTTGGCCAAATTTTGGATAATGAAGATTTGAGGAAATATGGGGCAAGTGTAACCTGTAAGAGGACAAAATTGAGTACTTTTATTATTTTACATCAACTAGGATTTATTTTACTTCATGATTTAACGAAACTTTAAGATGTGTGCAACATTTTGTTTTTGTTAAATAATCAAATCTAGTAAAAGTTCTTACTTAGTTCCCGTCAGACTGAAATTGTGCTCTTACGGATTCTAAGGTCAAAGATTAATTTTGTATTGGTTACTGTTATGAGGAAGTTGTCCTGTATTTACTCCACTTGATTGGTTATCTCAGTTTTGTTATCGATTATTATATAGATGGCAGTGATTTATTGAATGTTCCCTGTGTAAAAGTATCAATCTACCAATCAAGAAAATCAAATTCTTGTTAAAAATTACAGTAAGTCATGGAGAGATTTTTTTTATGATAAATAGCCAATGCATAATTACTCCTGCCAAGAACACTTGGAGATTTAAATTGTGCACCAAAAAGTTCCATGCACACTGACATTAAATCTAGGCATTCTTCAGCACTTATGATCCTTATTTTGGTTTTTCACTCTTTCCTATTAAGTAGCACTCCAGCTAAGGATCATGCAAAATGTGATTCATGGGTAAAAAGCCTACATATTTTTATTTTTGATATTTTGTTTGAAATGTCATAGTAAACAGAAATTAACATGTGGTTTTTCATATAACCTGTGCTTTTAGGAGATAAAAATTATATAGAATGCACTGTAGATTTCAAAATTAAGGGAGATAACTCTGTAAATGACGCTCAAATACAACAGAATCTAATGAATTTTCAATGTTGATTATCTCCTATGAGCAGGCAGATCTGAATGAATAATTACACATTTCATAGTATTGACCCATAAAACAACTTAATTACAAAAATAAAAATATGTAGCCTTTTTTGGGGTGTATCACATTTTTCAGATTTTGCATGATTGTTACAAAGACAGCTACTTAATTATCCTATTATTATCTCATGTGTATACTTACTTTTATATTTATTTCTTAACAGCTAAAAATAAAACAGGAGTATCAGAAGCGACAGCTAGAGAAACAGAAGAATAATCTTCTAAGGAGCCCCGTTCTGTCCGATAACCAACTCAAACAGATTAAAGATATCATGAGGAAAGAGTAAGTGAAACAGAATTAAAGAGACTTATACCTCAAATTTCTAAGGAATGTAACCATCTCTTGACCTTTGGTGTAAATACTGATAATCTCATGTGAGTTTTTATACCCTGCCTCACAAAGTGGCAAGGTATTATTTGATACCCTCGGAAGAGTTGGGTAACCATCTGTCAGTTGTCCAACCCCAACGGTTTTCAAAGACAACTTTAGAAGATATCTCAGGACCTTTTTTTTAAATTATGTATTGTTATTTAATATTATAAACTACAAATCAAGTAATATCAGTTTGGTTGGATTATTTTCATATAAGTTACGGCCATTTTAAGTTGTTTCCCCCCTATTTTTTGGAACGTTGAGAGGTGGTATCATTTAATGTCTTAATTTACAATCTCTTTTGATGGTTTGAATTCTATTGTCACATCATTTCTTTGTTTTACAATAGGAATTTCAATTTTAGTTTTAAATTTTGTTGTTTTTAAGAAATTAGACAATGAACATTTGACATGTACATTATAACTCATAGATTATCAGATTTCACCAACACCCAATAGTTTAATGACTGTATTTTATGCACCTGCTAAAGCTTAGGCTGAAAAAGCCTTTATTCAAGTAACTTCCTTGATTTGGGAATTTTTTACATCATAAGAAGCTATATATTACAAATTTGTTCTACAATTTAACCAAAGCTTTTATATAAAGTGTTTTATTTCTATGTAAAGACCCTATAAGTGAAAAGACTGTTTGATTATTCAGATATGCTCAATTATAAATACTGGGGTTTGCATATCTTGATGACAATGCCTTCTGACCCTCCTGTTAAGGAGGTTGACCTAGGGTAAGGGACAAAACCCTTACAAATCATTGGAATGTTTGTATTCAGCATTTTACATCTATCATATGTAAGCATCAAAGTAACCTGGACAGATTTCATTCTGTTTCAAATGAAAGCTTGATAGGCTTTGGTGAAGTTGAATATGATACAAGCATATCACTGATTTCATGAGTTATGTCCCTTACCCTAGGTCTACCTCCTGTTAAGTTAAATGAAAAATTTTTTAGCGACTTGGAATCATAGCTACAATCTAGAAGTGCATGAAGCAAGGGCATACATTTATTGTTGGATATATGCCAGGGGAGATAATGTAACTTCAGGATTGAATTTGGTAGGAGCACATAAACAGTTTTTCTTGATCAGTTCCGTGTTTTTCGTTTAAACTTTATAGAAACATAATTGTGTTTGATTTGAATCTCGTTCAAAAGGAAGGAGCTCCACTGCTGGATTTTTACATTTGTTTTAATTCTTTGCAAAGGGAAAAAAAATCTAAATTTGAGGTTTCTATACATTCACTCAGCATACACAGGAAATGCATCTTTTTTTGTGTGTTTTCTTTCTAATGGTATTTTATCTATATATGTTATAACAAAAAATTATCTTTACAGAGGTGATGATTTAAATGAGCTGATGAAGAAGGTCAACCATTTAAAGTTAGAAGCTGGTGTCTGACAAGGAACACACTCTCATCTTCCATATTGACTTTAATTGACAGTGTCACAATAATCTCAATCAGACATGGCAGGGTAGGAAACTCACTCAAATTCTAGCCAGCCCTGAATACAATTTTTCAATATATTTACTATATTGCTACATAATTTTTTTTTCTAAAATTAGCCAGCCCTGCCAAAAAATAGCCAGTCTCAGACTGGCTGGCAGGCTACTATTTCTAACTCTGGGAATGGTTTAGGACATTGGACATTATGAATTTGTGTGCAATGCCTTTAAAAGCTATACAAGACAACTTAAAAGGAAAGAAGTTACTTATCTTTTGTATTATTCTATCAACATTACAAATCATTATTTGTCTTGTTTGAGGTATAATTGATTGGTAGTTTGTCTTGTTATGTTACTATGTTCACTTGTGTTAGTTATTTACATTGAAACTTTGCAAACCTAGACTTGATCAGTTTTGCCAATTTCTGCTTACCTGTTGTTCCTCATAAAATCATCTCTGTAATCGAGACACTGGTCAAAGTCCTTTTCATATTAGTTTCAATGTATGTTCAACCTGTGTAAACTGAACATCTGGTCTGAGTTTCAAAGATTTTAGACAGGGTTAATAAAAAAAATATATATAACACCTTGAGAAAAGATTTATGATCCCATCTTTCTGCTTCATCAAACTGTTGGCAAGCAAAGGTTGTTAAAACTATGTGAGTTATAATGTTGACTAAAAATTTTGAGGGCTGGGTAGCACAATGTGTGTATATACATGTATTTGTTACACTTGTAAAAGTGAGAAAAATTGAGATTTTAGATTACAAGTCTGCAGTTACATGTAATAACTGTAAGCAGTCTATGTGAAGTTTGATTTTTTATTCATGAACAGTAAGTAGAATGGAAATGCCTTTTAAGGTTTGAGGGATTGAGGGATGCTGTGAAAGTGCTATTGTTCGTCGAGTACCAATTTTCATGGCTTTCGTGGATAGGCCAAACCACAATGAAAAGGAGATTTCCAGTGATGTTTGTACTGAAAACCACAAAACCACAAATTTGTGTTTCTTCCCTACTACATGAAAATTGGTATCCACAAATTAAAGTACTTTTGCAGTATATATTTCAAGAAAGTTCTATAGACGCTAAACAATCTTTATCTTTAGTCCAGGTTATGGTTTCATAAAGAATCTCAAACTAAGATTTCTTCTCAAATCCTTCCTCAGCTCAAATCTTGGCCAATTACATCACTTGAAATGGAAAAGGTAAGGAAATTCTCTAGAATTTGAAGATTGTTTTGAAAATCATACCAGATCTGGCCTGGGTTTCATAAAAAAAAATCTCAAGTTAAGAATTTCTACAAGTCCTGTTTTTTCCTCAAATCTTCACTTTCAAGTCATCTGATTGGTTGAAATTAGAGTTGAAAAGGGATTTGAGGAAAATCTCAATTTGAAATGTTTTATGAAACCAGACTCTAATATTTAAGAGTCATTTCCAGACCTAAGTTATATTTTCTGGAAAAGGACAATGGTTGAAAGAGTTTTGTACAGACTGCAGTATTGGTAGCTCAATTCGTGGTATCTTAGATATGTGATGTTGTTAAGGCCATTTTGTATTTTCTAATGATGATGATAATAAAGTTGTTATTTTATTGTATTCCTTGATATTTTATTTCTTCTTAAAACTTGTTCATACCCAATGCACCATGGATAAGTTCATTCATAGACCTGTAATTAAATACTGATGGCATATTTGCCCCTACTGTTCAGGGTTTGACCAATGTGACTGGTTAAGCTTTAATCTATGCCCTGCCAAGCATTTTATTTATTTTTGGTCCAATTTTACACCCTTAAAATCAACTTCGTTATTCAGTTTATCAAACCATAGACTTGTAATTTAATTATAGGTCTATGATTAAATTGGCAATAAAGGTTTGATTACATGAAAGTAAATCAAATTTAAATGTAGGTACAACCAGATTTTTATGTACACTCTTTTTTAGGCATTATGGGTAGTAAGTTTTACTGCTGTTTGTACATATGAAATTTTGTCCAATAATTTTTATCACAAAAATTTTGCAATCTTTGGAAGCTTAAGAAATATCGATTCAGAGACCCTGATGGTTTATGCAAGAAGCAGGAACTGCTTACCCTTCAGAATTACTTTAGTACTGAGCATGTTCATGACAGGGTTCTTGTGGCTTGTTTTTCTGTGTTTTTTTTCTAATGGTTCTTTTGTGTTGTTCCTTTTGTTCTTTGTGTTATTTTGATGTTCCAAGTGTTGTCTTCACAAAGGACTTCCCCTTACTTGAATTTTTGGTATTATTTCTTTTTCAACCTAATGGGTCAATGAACATCGAATTCCTGTTTACAGTACAATGTACTATATCTGTACGACATTGAACCACTAGGGAATTAATTGTGACTACTGTGGGTTCTATGCCCGTCCAAATCACACCAAAGACTTTTTGGTAATCACTGCTTCTCCGATTGGTGTTTTTTACTGTCTTGGCCATCCTTGCGGATCTCGCACCACCACCGCTTGCGGGGATCGTGTTAGTAGATGTCTATTAGTAGTTGGAGGTAGCGGAGACTAGCCTTCAGGATACCTGACCGAAGAACTCAGAGTATGTCCTACTAGTGGCTGGGCTGCTCTGTTTATGCTCTGGCCTACTCATAGACCCCACATGGGTCCGAGAGCTTTTCTCCACTCTGTTTTGGAGTATGTCAATGTGGATTGACTGCTTCTCTGCCAAGCATGCAGTATTTAAGGAGATAGAGTGACAACTGATTGGATCCAAATCAAAATAATTGTACATCCAAGTGAGGGTGATAATTTCAAATTTTACATCTTAAACCTAACAGGGCAAAACGTCAAGTTTACATAAAGTATCGACCCTTTGTGGTTGAAATTTGCTGTAGTATCAAGCTGCGCTTGGCGTAGTACACTTTTTTTTTAGGTATTTGTAGGTATTTTCAATATTTTATTGTTATTTGTTCACGTACGAAATTGTCAGTTTATCTAAATTATATCTCTTACTTGGAGAATTTTCAAAATGTTATAACCACACTGCAAAGAGTGGTTGGTATATTGGAATCAACTTGCCCATTCGCACGGACGCCATCCCGCCCGCCTGTCAGAATCTCGTTTCCTAATTGGTGAATCGATTTTAAAATTGGTTAATGGGACATACAAGGAAATGATTTTGGTGGTTGTCCGAAAATTAACTTCCTGTTTTGTGAGACATTTCTATTTTCACTGGGTGGAAGGAAAGGTATACCTATCATGCAACAACGTTTATAAATGACTTTATTTGATCTGCGATAATACATGAAATGAGCTACATTTACGAATGCACAGTGATACATAAAATGCATATATAAAAACTTGTACAAAAGCCAAATGTTAACACAAAATTAATAATCCACTCTCGAGGCACAACCCAACAAATCTCATCACAGTTTTTATAATATACTGATTTCTTGTTACAGACAGAGTATATACCGGTACACGTAAATTACATGATAAATGAAATTGACACTAGGATTTCCGGTTTTCTGTTCTAACAAAACACCAATTAAAAAGTTATGATTAAAACAAACCAAGATGAACAAAGCTTTTTCAGAACAATTTTTAGTGCAAGTCTTTCTAAGAACCAGGCAAAACTTTGTTAAATACGAGAAAAAAATGCATGTCTAATATATTTTCACTCAAAGTGGCCTTCTCATTTCAAAATTTTTATAAATAATAAGTGGAAAATAAATTGATACGAAAATTTTGTAATTTCACTCGACACTTGATTTTTATTTATTTACAGAGCATTTTGATTACCATGGCTGTGGTCCAAAGAGCTTTGAAGCACGTCATATTTGAATTATTGATTGATTCTTAGGAAGAATGACATTTGAAAGAACACACATCTAAACTTCATACATTATAATTCAACCAAGGGTTCCGGGAGTTAAAATCTCCCTTCGTTGGAAAATTGTAAATTTTGTGCTAAATTGAGGCAAAAATAAACAAATTATAGTATGGAAATCCCCTTTTTAATCCTTTTCAATAAATTTTAAGATCCCCCCTACATATATTTCAGTCTATATTCTACGGTGTAAGCAGTTAGGTTGTGCAAGCAGTTGGTATGAAGTTAAAAAAATAAGCACTTGTGCTCCTGTCAAGGACACATGTTAAAGGTGATAAAAAAAAAATAAACGTATCAAAGTGCATGGTCACATGCTGTAAACAGACTTCTCATTGCTTTCCAAGAAATTCCCAATGATAGTTTTCAGTAAGACACGATTTTTCTCACACTCAGAAACAATTCTGCTGCTTGCCCACTGTTACAAGTTCTTTAAGACCATTTGCAAAAGACTCTTTATTTCTTTAGTCGCCTGTAAAATAAAAAAAAAAGATAATTAATTGCATGTAAACGAAAGCAATGTTGGCAAGAAATGCAGTTCTCATTCAATAAAAGAACTATACTCTGCTGTAAGACAAATGCACCACTAATGTGCCTTGAGAACCAAAATATATTCGTATTCTACAGAAATTGGCAAGGAACCGAAACAATGGTCATGTCGAAGTCAATTGTACCTTTTGTGGTAATAAAAATGTAAATTTGACAAAATAGAAACTGTGAAATAGATATGTAAGTATTGTTCTCATATTTGTTCTGTTGTTCACATTAAAAAAAACATTTTATTACAAATTCATACGCATATTTATAGCAGGTGCGAATTCATATGGGCGGACATCGACATGCCCCACCCCCTACTTGGGATTCTTTTTTGTGTGAAAGTTTGACTTTTCACAAAGGTGTAGGGGCCTTAGACTATGAAAATTGTCAAAAAATATCTACTTTTTGAAATAACAAAAAAAAAATGAAGGAAATTATCAGAAGTCTTTACATTTTCTCATTTGTGATGGGTTCAAGTCTCCAAATTCAGAACTAAATCTTTCAACACTTTATTATTAAATTTCAGTTGTATTTTAGGCCAACTAGACCCTTTATCGTTCCTTCTCTTTTCCTGCATCGCTTCGTCAGATCTTTAATTCTATTTACGCCAGGAGTTAAAATCCTGGATCCGCCCCTGCATAGTAAATAGACATGCGATATTTTTACTAACGCATTAAAACAAATAACCCATCTAAAACCCTTGGTAATATCATATAAAAAAGTGGCCGATACCTTTTTCTTAACAATTTACCTAGTGGATTTTTAAAAACAATCGTTGTCGGGGCCTTTCAGAGCTTACTTGAAGGTGTGCTTACACTTATTGAAGACCTTTTGCTGTCATGTATGTATAATAGTATTTTTTAGGAGTTATACAATGGTGCATTGCTACCGTTTCAGCACATCTGTTCATTTTTCTCGGTTGATGATCAAACCGTCAACTTTCCTAGCACAGGAAAAAGCGTACTACCATTATTATTATTATTATTATTATTATTATCAATTTAGATCGAAGATCAGAATTGATATAGCAGTCGCCAGAGACTATAGATTTGTAAAGCCCGTTAGCATCTGCAGCTACACGTATCTCTTACACAGCCGCAGGAAAAAAAATTCAGTGACATACCCGTTAAAGTTCTAATACAAACACTATGGTCCCCTCTGCCATTATTTCTAAAATATCAAGGTTAAATTCATGTTATTTACGCCATTAAACGAAACCAATTAATAACTCTTACATCGAACTAGATAGCCGAGTTCGTCAGGCCAAATACGGAAAACATGACCGCAAACCATAGTGGTGGAACGTTTTTGGAAAGATGCCACGTTCCTAATACGTTAAAGAACTCGATAGGAGTAGGAACCGTTGCGCTCCGCCACAGGAGACTAAATTGCCCGACCCCACCCCTCTCCCTATTCCCAGTGGCAAGCAAAATGCGTCGACCCTATTAACCTTGTGTCCTAACCCATTTCATTTCATCATCATTTCATGTTCAATTTATCATCCATCTCATGTTCATCGTCCGAATATAGCTGAAATATTGCTTGGGCAGTAAACACCGACAATCAACCAATCAATCCATCGAAATAAATGATTGATAAAAGTAATGGACCTCTGACCTCTTATCAGTTTTATACCATGATTTACCCGAATAAACCAGTCATTTACTTTCGATATTCATATTGTCTACAATATTTAGACGCATAATAAACCATTCGATATTAAGCTAGGGTGTAAACCTCTGTAAGATTATAAATCGTTATCATTCTTAGAAAGAAAATATAAAGATAGGTACCGGTGCTGAGTACAAGTCGAAAAGGGCTGTCTTCCCATTTCATGCGGGCGGATCCTAATATTTACAAAACAGGGGACACTCATCCCGATAAAGAAAAGGGTTCTAGTCTAATATTAGTTTATTTTTGGCCAAGTTCTACAAAAAACTTATACATTGTAAACAAAAGGGTGATCCAACCCTAGAAACCATCCGTACGTCACTGTTTCGTGCATTTCAGAACAGCAGCGTTTATAAAAATGGAGTCTGTCTGCATCATCAGACCGTTCTGCCGAATGAGTACGTTGTTTTATACATAACACAAAATGCATTCTTATCCCACTTTCCTACTAAACGAAAACAAAAAACAAAAAAAACGCCGTTTCAAATGAACTGAAAACTTACTGCTAGGTTGAAAAGAAATTGTGTACTGATTTTAATCATAGCAGATTATCGCCTCGTGACATCGGAAGGAGATAATAAATTTAAGTATAACTTTGCTGAGATGGTGGCATAGTAACTTTCCCAAAATGGTGTCAGTCTGCAGTCTGCAGTCTGGTGTAATTATTATTGTAACAATGGCGGATCCAGCGAATGACCTAAAAAGGGGGTAAGAGATCACAAAAATATCTGTTAAACACCTTCGTTGATTTTAATAAATTTTCAAAATTCATAAGGGGGCTGCCCCTCTTAGATCCGTCTATTATATTATTAAACAATTGAGCTATAGTTTATCAACTGAGAAGATGCCACGTAATTTTTTGTGATATTTTAAAGACAGATTGATGTTGCAATTCGATCAGAATAGTGAATTTAAATCAAAGAGCTTAATGTCAACAATTTAAATCAACAAGCTTGTGTTTAGATACGTTTGAAGAAGATTCAGATTCTTTCCTTCCATCTCAAGTCATCCAATTTGTTTCAGTTTGACGATTATTTGAGAAGGAAAAAAAATCAAACAATTGATATAAATTGAATCAGTTCATGAGTACTTAGATTATTTTACAGAATATTACATGTTCATCTGTCAACACAAATAATAAAGCTGTATTTCTAGGGGAAACCATTTTTCTATAGCTATTTACCTTCGATTCTTTATTTTTCGTTCTCTGTGTAGGTGACAAAATCGTTTGATTTCCTCCATCTACCACTGCTATTTCTGTACTGTTGACACTGTCGGTTGAATTGGTCGAGGGCGAAGGGCTGGCAATAGTATCGACGGTTTTCAAGATAGTTTGCATGGCTTTTCGCAACAGCTTGTCTCTTTTTGCCTGTTCCTTCTTCCTCTTCTTCATGATTCTTTTCAATTTTGCAAGTTTTTTCTGTTTCTGCTTTTTCGCTTCCATCGTCCGATTCTGGTGTTCCATCATATTTTCAAACAAAATCTGATTGCAATTTCCGGTAAGAACATTAAAGTACTGGTTCGTCATTTCTATCACAGGCTTTGAACAGTTAGTTAAAAATCTTGTCATGCAGTTTGCTGTGTAATTCGAAACTCTGGAATATACAAGCTATTTTAGGTAAGACTACTATAATTTCAGAAATAATTGTATGCATTAGTTATAGCGAATTAACTGAAAGTGCAAATTTATTGTTTGCTATCGCGAGAAATATTCAATTCCATTTACATGCATGTGAATAATTCTATATAAATGCGAGTAAATATTATTGCGAATTTAAATCAATCGTCTTTTCTTTTTTTGCTATAATAATAATATCATTCTATTGTTTGAAAGACGTTCAAAGATCTTGTTCCACTTACAACATAACACCAATGAAAAGTTGTTCTCGCAATAAGCTTTCAAAATTACTACATTCATTTTTTTTTGCTCTTATGTGAAGTCTGAATCGTTAAAGACCTCCGAAAAACTGTCCAACAAGTTTCATGGTGGAGAAGGAGAAAATTTAACAGAAGAACACAAATAACACTCCCAAAACTTGATGTTTTTAGTTCACAAAAAATGACTACAATACTTACAGACAGGCATTTGTGTCAGCATGAGGATTTTCAGTATTATTGGAATGGTAGAGTTGAGCCAAAATAATGGCCAGCTGATTGGTCTGGAACCTGATACAATCTCTAATATTGTTACTGTATTGATCCATACAGACCATATCGTCACCATTTGCTACAGAACATGCAAACAAATGGAGTCAAGAAATAAAACTACAGTGAAGGAAACAAGCTTATATACCTTTATTGACTAGTCCAATATGTCATATTGTTCTAGGCCAATATGGATTTTAACCAGGACAACATGACGTATGGACAGGTAAAAGCCGTATTGGACGGCTAAATCCCATATTGGCGCACATTTGGATTGTGTTCTGTATTGGCAGTTTTAGACATATTTAGGCATAAAGCCGATGAATGATGTGCACTAAGTAGAAAAAACGAAATGCACTGTTTGCAAACAAACATTATTTCATTACAATATCGTTTAAACGTACTTTTATTAGCAATAGAAAACCTTCCGATGATCGTGGTTCACGTTTTAATTTTTTTTCTTCGTCTTCTGCTTGTCTCTAAATAATTAATAAATAACCTTTTAAGTACCCTTTTTATTGAATTTTTCAGTACATTGAGTCTTCCGATCAACTGATATCACACGGACTAAAATAATAGCCGTTCAAAACCCAGATACCTTGTCAGGGGGGTCCAATAATTCAGAATAGAATTAAAAATTTAAGTTTTTGCCCGCCCCTCTGAATTCGTGCCTGCCTATTAGACTGTTTCAAAGGCCTTTGAATAAACTCGATTTGTTTCTGTTTAGTTACTGAACTGATCAAAAGACTACTAAGTAGGTTTTATGTAAATTACACTAAGAGCATAAGACAATTCAAACTAAACACGTCATAACGACAGGTAAGGGCACATGCGTCATCTAAAATGACAACGGTTTATGCCAAAAAGCAACGTGCAAAACGTGATAGAATGCAAACGATTCCACAACCGTAACGACGGAAAACAGCTTATTAACTACCAAGCTCCAAAACTCGAAACTCAGTTTTGACACTACACATATTCATTACAGAAAAAAAAACAATTACAAGAATCCTGCAGTGAAGGAAAAAATAAATTTGTTTAATTGTCAAATGACGTTTGATTCTAATACTATGCAAAATAAGTAAGTAACTCAATGTACCTGTCTGCAGCAGTTAGAAAGAGAGAAAAAGTCAGTCTTTCGCAAATATGAGCTTTTGTCGACAAATAAGAGCAACAGAAAATACCACCTTACCATGTTGATCATTTTATAGGACAAAGAAAGACAACCGAAAAAAGTTTGTAAGAACTAAGAATTGCAAAAACAAAATGGCTGCCACAAAATATACCTACCAACAATGGCGCCACACATTTTGTCTGTGACATTGAAAGCTAATTCTAAATCAAACATCAGACTGAGGTACCAATTGTTCATGTCTGAAAGACGTGTGTACGGCAGTGTGAGGTCTAAGCATGGAAGTACCTCATCATAGATTCTGAAAAAAAAACCAACTCAATTGATGTAGAGGTAAACTGAAGGCAGAGCCAGGTCTAAGCATGGCAGAAATTCATCGTAGATCCTGAAAAGATTGCAATTAAATTAATGTAAAAGTTGCTGTAGGTAGTTATAAGTCTAAAACGAGAGAACTTAAAAGAACTGAAAATAATCGCAATGGGTTATTGTATGACGGATAGAATAAAAAATGGGCAAAACTTCACCATTGAATCTGAAGATATCGCAATCGGCGGATGTACTTTAAGGACATTCCTAATACATTTTTTACTAATTTAATTGTGTGGGTAGCCTGTATGGATGTTATAATCGAGATTGGGTTCAATAAATTAATAGTGTCCGTCTAACATGATATCGAAAATAACCGTTGGGATAAATTATTTTCATATCCAGGCTCCATGTACCCGGAAGTGAATGTCGGTTTTACAGGGATATTAGCCACCTCTTTATATTTCTATTTAGCAATGTTTCGCCGCGCATTGACATAGATTAACCTTTTAGCATATTTGCCTGTGTAACAAACTATACATGTACATGAAACTTTTTCATTTGCATGAAATTCCAAAAGAATATTTCAATGACGTTTTCGTTGAAAAAACAAAATGCTAATTAGTTTTGTCATGTGCTTATTAGATAATATTATTAATGTGCCAAAGCAATGCACTTTCTTGAAGTTCGTTTTGTCAAGGTGTCCCAAGTCATGTAAATTTAGGCTGGCTTTTGGAATGTTTTGTGCAACCTTATGTGCTGTTCAAACTGCATTTTACCGGTTATTTAGCCGGAACTTTCTAGCGAGACATTTAAGTGTCTGTCTCTGTAAGAATCAGACAGTGTTTGAAACACAGTATGAAAAAAACATCATTTTGATAGTGTAATTTGACTATCTACACTATTAGAATCGAGGAAAAAAGACAATATTTTCCATGTCATATTGGCGCACTGAGTTACAATTTCATTGAAATGCACTGAAAATAAACATTTCAAGGGCAAATAACTGTCAAAAACCTCATTTTCCAACATTCTATTGCAAAATTTCTGAGCAAACCTAGTGATGCAGAGATCAAATAATGGTCTTTTCAAATAGAGAAAGTATTCTTGAGGGATATTATATTGTCAGATCAGTGGGGTTTTGTTTTTGTTTTTGTTTGTTGTTTGTTGGGGTTTAACGCCCGACCAGCACTAGTTCAGCTATATTCAGGCGATGAACATGATAAAATGAATATGAAATGATAATGAAATGAAAAATGGGATGGGACACAAGGATAATGGGGTCGACAAATTTTGATTGCCACTGGAAATAGGGAGAGGTGGGTAGGGTCGGGCAATTTAGCCTCCTGTGGCGGAGCCCTATGGTTCCTACTCCGGGAGAATACCACAGTAGGGTTTTTTAACGTGCGAGGAACGTGACACCTTTCCCAACACGGTGCACCACTATGGTTTGCGGTCAGGTTTTCCGTATTATAGCCTGACAAATCCAGGTTTTGACATGCATGTTCCTGATTTTTCTATTTTGCCTGAATCTTACAAACAAATACAAGTAACATGTATTTTCTTGTCATATTTTTTGTACATGTACATTAATTAGTCATTATTTTGTTTAAATTGTCGTTGACCATCAAAAGTTCAAGTACGAAACTACAAAAGCATTCAGGTCCGCCCGTCCACCATATCATGAGCATCCAGGTCGTTCGCCTACCATATCATGAGTATTCAGGTCCGTTCGCCCACCATATCATGTGCATTCAGGTCCGTTCGCCCACCATATCAAGAACATTCAGGTCCGTTCGCCCACCATATCATGAGCATTCAGGTCTGTTCGCCCACCATATCATGCTGTTTATTTTCATTATTTTGTTTACATTTGGTTGGTGAGTAGAATGCGGATTAGGTACATCATTGTAAATATAGGTACACAAATAGGGGTTCAAATTAGCAGTGGTCCGAAGCCTCAATTCCTGAATCAGGACCTTTGAATTTCTTTATCCTAAATCCTGGACTTCCAATCTCTTGTATCGGCATTTTATTTGGAGACTTTCGTTTTCACAAGTAAATCACTACATGGACTTTGAAAAAAAAAGTCATGAAGCTTTAACTCTTCAAAGATTATTTGAACCATGGACAAGATCAACGCAATAGTGTTTTCATTACACACTTAAATATTCGAACCTAAAAGTAACCTGTAGAACTAGACCATTTTGGTACATGTGTATGCCTTGTATCCTACTTGTAGAATATGCATGTGAAACGAAACTTAATATTATATCACAATTGGAGGGGCGGTCCAGAATTTCATATAGTGAATGGAAATTAGTAGATAAAGCGAAATTTTAATGGGTGTACAATGACACAAGCACAATTCCCAAACTATGTTGATTGTTCTCTTTTAGGAAGATTAGTCTGTTTCATCAACTTAATTCTATGCTGCCTTATTTGAATATCTTAGTTTGCACTACATATATAAACTTTGATGAAAGTTTGTCGTGTATGCACCCCATGTAAGCTGAAATGTCACACCTTATGCGTCTTTAATTTTTTTTAATTAGATTTTATGTTTTTGGGGTTTAAAGAGTATGAAGGTACCCCCAAAAGCTGCTTAACTCTTTAAACGGAGTTAATGAAGCACTAGCAATGATTCTTTAAATTCAATTAGAAGTTATTAAGACAGTTTAAGTTCAGTTTGGTTTATTTGTAGTTACAGCTTTTTGGTTTGGTTCGAAAATTCTGCCTGCCAGTGTGTTAATATATAGGGTAATATAGAAAAAGCAGAATATAACAGGGGCTATAGCAAGGTGGGGTATATTTTTTATTTCGGTTATAGCCAATCATATTACTCGTTACATAAAATATAACACTGTACTCTTACCCACACCATTCCTGTATTTCCCGAGCCAATGGCGATGTAAACTTGCTAGTGATGTTTGTTGTAGCTAGGGCATCTTTCTGACATCCTTCTAGTGTAACACTAGGCAACGCAGGGATAGTACCGGGCAATATGTCCTTTTCAGCTATAATCTGACCTGTTATTGTTCGAGCGACGAGGAAGAGGGTAATACTAATGAGCATCATGGCTACCTCTTGATACCTAGAAGAAAAAGAAATTTCGCATTTGCATTGACCATGGCTTTCAGAAAATTATTTAGCAAGACCGTGTTCTTTTATAAAATAATAATAAGTTCGAAGTGGATGTAGCAAACAAAATGTCTGCGACCTTTTCATTTTATGTTATATATCTTTCAAATACTCTTTTCCTATTTTTTTTTTTTTATTCTGATACGCTTTCCCAACCTGACAGCAAACCATAGTGGTGCATCGTGTTGGGAAACCCTGCTGTGGTATTCGATAGGAGTAGGAACCTTTGCGCCCCGCCGCAGGAGGCTAAATTGCCCGACCAATCCCTCCCTTTCACCTTGTGGCAGTCAAAATTTGTCGACCGTATTATCCTTGTGTCCCATCCCTTTTTTTCATTTCATCACCATTTCATGTTCATTTTATCATCCATTTCATGTTCATCGCCTGAACATAGCTGAAATATTGCTGCTCGGGCGTTAATACCCAATAATGAATGAATCAATCAGATATGCTTTCCCTATTTTTATTCTGATACGCTCTTCCTATTTTTATTCTGATACTCTTTCTCTATTTTTATTCTGACACGCTTTCCTTTTTTTGCCTTGATATTGCCATTTGATATATGGTCTTTCCAATTTTATTATTCCTAACGACTATTGCTTAGAATTTATCAGTTCGGCAATTTTGTTACTACAATTTTTTGCAGCGATTTTTCATGGATTTTTTTTTTAATTTGGCTTCCATTGCTAAATTTTGTAGAAATGTTGGTACGTGTACTAGTAGTTTACTTCAAAAGGACTTTAAATGTATATGATTCAATCACATTGAGAATTATATGATTTTCACAGAAAAAAAATATCGTATGAAAATGTCACATTTGAAATATCAACGAATCATGTTTCCCAAATAGTCCTTTTTCATATTCCCGACTTTGGTCTCGTTTTTAAAGATTTTTAGCAACGGGGAGTAACTTTCTTCAAATTTGTCATCCGACAGACTGGTTTACTGTCAAATTGGAGCAATGGACAGCAGTAGACTTCAAATTCAAATATTTAATTTATTAGAGCCGCGGTTAGTACTTGAATAACTTATTTCAAACCGAACTGAAAAAAGTTTAAATTTCCAAGAAAAATGTTTACTGTTTTCCCTTTCCCCAATGAGACCCCAACTAGGTTGTCGGGTGTTGGTGGGTTACGTCCCTTTGAAGAACTTGTTAAAATGGCTTGCATTCCGTAAATATGAAAAACGATTATTCCTCGTACTTAATTTCACAAAGAAATCGTTGTCCAGTTATTAATCAACGCAAATAACATGTTTCAGTTGTAAAAAAAAATATACCATAATGTGATAATTGCACATACCTGTAATATTATTCCAGAATCTCTAGGACCTTATCCAAAACACATCCTCGTCAATAATCTCCAATGTCCATATTTGACTTACAGGATTTGTAAATCGTGTTTTTGAATAATGACAAGCATGTTAATTAAGACAATTTTAATTACTTCATGACTGTTGTAATAAATTTACATATCATTAATTATATTGTTTACACTTTCATATTTAACAGAAATGATCATCAGGTCAAAAATATGCATATATTATTATAAGTGTTTAGTACGTCGTTGTATTTTTCGTCATTATACGGGAACATAAAGTACTTTGTTTTAAATACATTTCCTCAAAACAAAGAACTCACTTTCGTCCGTGCTTAAATGATTGATATACTTCAGACAAATCGTGAAACAGAAGTAAATGATGATTAACATAATTACGCTTTTACACTTACTTCAAAGTTCTTATTTTTATGTTTTTTATGTGCTTAAGTATGCAGCACTGTGCTAAATCACATAGTACGCAATTCGCCATTTTTTTTCGGTGTGGTCTTAAACGTTAAACAACGATTTTTTGTAGGTCACAAGTATAAACCTTATATACACTGTACGAAAAACAAAACAAAACAAACTGAATTTGTATTTCATTGTAAGACAGACGGACGGAAATCTGTGTACAATGATACGTACATCAGAGGAAATCAAAAACTAATTCGAAGAGTGAAATTCGTGTACATGATAAAATAATATACATATAATAAAACATTTTGAACTTCAAGTTGGTGTGTAAATTTCTTTCTCCAAAACAGTCCTCTTGTCCTGGAATTTACCAGGTTGGAAAAGGATGTACACGTTCATGTGAATATACAATTAGTCAAAAAGACATTTCGGTGGTGAATCTTGGTGAAAACGAAACCCTCACACATCATACTGCAATATATTCAGGTATGGATTCTACACGCCCCCCCCCCCCATAAAATTGGGATTTGTTTTTTTAATGAAATCTTGATTTTCCACACATTCAACCCAAAACATGTTTTGCATCGCTTTGTGTGCTTGACCGTTTATTCTATTTACGCCCATAACCTGAAATACTGGATTCGCCAGTTCATGTTGTTAATGTGATTGAATCGATCAATAACATCGAATCAAAATTTAATTAGGACAAGGACAGTGTTTTATGTTACTTACTTGGTAATTATATACTGCCAATTTGCAATTTTAGAATTTCCCATGGTAGTAATATTTTTATACGTATAATTTTAATCCTTTGACAGATGAGAGAGTAATCAAAATCCTTTGACAGATGAAAGAGTATTCAAAAACCTTTGACAGATGAAAGAGTAATCAAAAACCTTTGACAGACGAAAGAGTATTCAGAATCCGTTGACAAATAAAAGAATAATCAAAAACCTTTGACAGACGAAAGAGTATTCAGAATCCGTTGACAAATGAAAGAGTAATCAAGGAAACCAAGATTCTAGCGGAAATCGATAAAAATGTAATCCAGGAACAAAGACCACACATGGAAAACAGACAAACACATAAAGGACATAAAATTATACATACGAAGTAACAAAAGTAAATGAGCAACTCGGACTCCACTAAAATTTGGAGCATTGACCAGGTCAGGTGCACCGGTAGGGTAAGCGTCCTCTTTTCTATAAACACCCACCGAATTGCTCATAAAAAGTCAAGTAAAACTAAATGTCAAAATATATGGCAAAACAGATATGTTGCAGTAGATAATTCTTAAGCACCATTTGTGTAAATAATCAGGCAGTGAGTGGCATATCATTTTTCTCACTATGAACATTTTTGCTTCATATATGTTAAATACACGTAGAAAGCAACCGAAAAGTGTTTTTTTTTATCCTTAAAATTACGTAGTGCATTTCAACTAGATTTGAACTATCGATATTTTGGAAGGCAAATTTTACAAACGCTTTATTTCATGAAGTTTTGGGGTGTAAATACTTGGATAATACAAATAAATTCCCTGCGTTTTCCTTCTTCATGTACCACACCTTATCAACATTTTGCCTGATTCTTAGACAGAGAGAATTTTAAAACTCGAATACTAAATATCAAATTACCCAATAAAAAAGTGTACTTTTGTAAATTATAACCGTGCTGGTCTGAGAGTTATGAATAATGCATTTTACCTCTTGGGTGGTTTGTGAAAATGGAAAACACAAATATTGGTTTGAGGATGTATAGCATGAAATATTCATATTCCAAAGAATCTAGCACAATTAAAATTTTAAATAGTCTGGGTTGCTTCCAGAAGCATCACGAACACATCTGGTTTTTTTTTATCTAAAACGAGGAAAAAATCGTTAATGGTTTTATTTTGTCATTGTGACAAGAACATGGTAAATAATGAGACAATACAAAATACAAACAGAAAGAGTAATCAAGGGAACCAAGGTTATAGCGGTAATCAAAAGAATACAATCCGGGGACAAAGACCAGACATGGAAAACAGACATACACAACAAAGAACGTAAAGTAACTAACATAATACATACAAAGTAACAAAAGCAAATGAACAACTCGGACTCCACTAAAAACTGGGAGCATGGACCAGGTGCACCGGTAGGGTAGGCGTCCTCTGCTTTTCTAGAAACACCCACCGAGTTGCTCATAAAAAGTCAAGTCCGGGGTAGACAAACGAGGAAAGGAAAACTATGACCCGTTGAATAAATCAGTTTTCATGGTGTAGATGGATACACCATAACGACTCACGAGTTCATGATGACGACCATAAAACTTCTGTGTGATTACTTCATTCTTGTAGCAACATAACTCTGTTCCAGAAGTCTATTTGTTAGAGTTCTAGCGCGATACAAAAAGTCTGCGTAGTTTCGGTAAGCTCAGGCATAATGTACGAGTTGTGATATGAACACTCCATACGCAGGTGCTGAAGGGATGTTGCCACAGATGAAAGGAAAGTTGACAATTCTGAACGAAAAGTCATCACGTTTGTCGTAAAGTTTGGTCAATAGTTTTCTTTTACCATCGATTTCTAAGTGTAGGGCAAGATATGAGACTGACCTTACAGTGTCTGTAGTATCCTTTATCTCAAGTTCTTTGGGTAGATGCGATGTATCAAATCCCCGAAATTAGGATTGTTTAAAGATAATACGTCATCTATATAGCGGAAACTGAGATTAAAAGATCTAGCCAAACGATATTCTTTCTTTCGGATCAAATCAGCTATAAAGTCAGCTTCAACCTTATAAATTCCATGACAAGAGGACTGTTTTGGAGAAAGAAATTTACACACCAACTTTAAGTTCGAAATGATTTATTAAATGTAAACATCTTCCTTATATTCCTTATATTCCGTATATTTGGAAGATGATTTGGAATTATCTCTTACAAAGTATGAGGAATCTCTGCCAAAAACTATATATTTGTATCTAGGTGTACCATCTTTTCTTTTGGAAAAACAACGATGTATAATGTTTTTAAGTCGGGATTTTAACTGAGTATGGGGAATAGAAGTATACAGTGTTGAAAAATCATAGGTTTTAATGCTATTATATTCAGATAATAGTCTTGAACTGATTGTCTCAAAAAGATCTTTCGAATTTTTCAGAATCCACATTGAATTAATACCACTACGGGAGTAACAAGTGTTGTGGTAGGACTGCAGGCCCTCTTTGACAGTTGTGAGTATAGAAGTTAAAAGTTTTGAAAGAGGTTTGGTGGTGCATTTTGCAGATCCAGCTATGAAACTTTGTTTGTATGGATTCTTGTGGAGTTTAGGAATCCAGTACATAGATGATAAATCACAATCATCGTCCTTGGTAGAGAGACCAAAAGAGGATAGTACAGATTAATGGTTTTCCACACTCTCTTCTTTGGAGAGTGTGGTAGCAGTATAGGTCTTATCACTACTATTATTTTCTACGTCTAGCTCTGATAATAAACATTTGATGTAAAACGTTTTGCAGACAAAAACAATCTTGTTTTGGGCTTTGTCTGCTGGTACGACAACATATTTGTCATGTATAGTAGACAATGTTTTTGCTAAATCGGGGTCTTTGAAAACTGATGTAGCTTTTGCACTCATTGACCTACTTAAAACTTTCATTCGTTTCAAAATTAAAGACCTCACGGCCTTTAACCACTCTGACAGAGAATCAAGGTCTTCTTGTTCTCGTTTTATCCATTTTCTTGCACAGTCCTCCACGGCATCCATAAGAACTTTAAAGTTATAATTCCAATATATGGAGCGTGGTTCACGGTACTTGGGACCTTTAGAAAGGATATTACGCAGAGATTCGTAATTTTCGATAATGGTTAAATCTCCCGCAACGACGTGACCAGAAAGACCATATTTGAATGGAGAGTTTTTACAAGAACAGTCAGGTGGTTTTTCCTTGAAGTCCTCAATCTCGAGGTTCTGCGATAGCCTTTTATAACTGAAAATGTTAGATGCAATGGGTGAAGTATAGAAATATGAAATAATTGGTATGGATTTGTCTTTGAAATATGGGGGAATTTTGTTGGTGACGTTTTTGTGATGGAGGATGTTATCCAAATTAATTGCATCTGTACCTTTGTTGACAAACGGTAGTGGAAGAAACGGTCGTTTTTCTTCATCTTGATTTTTCACACAAACTGGTTTAAAGAGTCTGTGGAAACCAATATCCAAAATGATGGCAACAAGTCTGTATAATGATGAGGTGTGGTCAGAAACAGGAGTGTCAAGACATGTTTGGTAAAGGGAGTGTAGTAGAGTGAGAACCACGTAATTGTGTTATTTGCGTTATCAATATGAATTCGATGTAACCTGTATGGTTGATGAGACTTTAGGATTTACAAAGCAATAAAGTAAAGCGATGCTCAAGGCATGATTCCAAAAGGACAAACGCATTTATGATTCCTGTATGAACCATTATTTATTTTATAGCGATCGACTTAGCATTCATTTTAAATCATAAGGTTTTTCTTCGCAATGAGGTTGTTTTTTCTTCGCTCTAGGCCTTATATATGTCATTTTCAATTAATGTGACCGTCAGTATTCGTTACTCTTAATGCTCAAACATTTCTGATGTTTTCCACCCATATACAAATTTATCTTATTAACATAAACTCTGTTAGAAAAAACGTGTTTTCTAGTGGATTCGGAAGGATTCAGGGCTAATCCAAAACTGAATAGTTTCTAGACATTTATAGAACTAACCTGACAAACGGACGTTAATCGTAAAAAAATATATTCAATACACACTACTTTCAAGGCAACCGTTTTCGCGACTATATAATAAAATCAAGGAAGCGTTAAACTAATATTGAAGGATTGAATAGGGGTATTCCCGCAGAACTTATTCAGAGTACTCCTAAATATTTATACTGAAGGCTTGACTAACAGTATTCCCGGAAAACTAATACTGAAGGGTTGACTATGAGTGTTCCCGCAAAGCTTATACTGAAGGATTCACTAGAAAATAAGAGTATTCCAACAAAACTTATACTGCAGGGTTGACAAGTATTCTCTCAAAACGTATACTGAAAGATTGTCAAGGAGTATTTCGACAAAACGTATACTACAGGGTTGACACTGAGTATTTCCTCAAACTTATATACTACAGGGTTGACAAGGAGTATTCCAACAAAACTTATACTGCAGGGTTAACTAAGAGTATTCCCACAAAACATATACTAGAGGGGTGTCTAGGCGTATTCCCACACAACTTATAGGGTTGACAAAGAGTATTCCCACAAAACGTATGCAGAATGGTTGACAAGGAGTATTCCAACAAAACTTATACTGAAGTCCTAGGATTAACTAGGAGTATACACACAAATTTATACTGAAGAGTTAACTATGAGTTATTATAGTAAAACTTATATTGAGGTGTGAACTCATTGAATTATGATGTTTTCCATGTTTTCTGTCCTCTTTTTTTCTCCTCTTAAAGTTCAGGTTACGTGTTCTATTATTCAATTCCTTTACTTAGTAACCCATTCCAAACAAAAAAGATAAAAATGTGTGTCATGTTATATAAAGTTAACCAATCTTAACAATGTAATTCATGAAAAGGCATTGTTTTAAAAGAAGCAATTTATAAATAAACAAATAAAACAAATCATTTAAGACAAAGTATCATGTGATTAATAGAAAATAAATTAAAGATGCAAAAAATGATACAAGTACATTGCTACACTCCGTACGTGAACCTGAAGAACCCGATCCTTTATGATGCCGCGATTCTGGTGATCTCAAATTCGGGGCTTTAGTCGTAGTTTTCTCTGATATTCTAAATGGCGGTTTGGTAGAGGTGTTTGATTTGGCAGTTGTTTTTATCTCTGAAATTGTTTGTTCCGACGATGATTCACTACCTTGTTCAATGCTAGTTTGTTCTATAGCAGGAAAACTCTCTTCCGATTGTTCACCGGAAGAAACAGATTCTGAAGATTCGACTTCCGTTTCCGTTTCAGAAACTAACTTTGGTCCTTGTATTTTAACCTCTTCAGAACTGCTAGAGTCTTTTGTACTTGTGACATTATCATAAACAGAGAGTATACTTTTGACTTCATCTTCTTGATTCGGATGAATTATCTCCATTTCCGGTATTGGCGTCAGTTCGTGTACGACGTCTTCGATTGAGTCACTGCTGTCTTCTTTATTGGAAATCGTAGGTGGCTTCCGGTCGAGTATACCCATTCGTTCCCGTGTCATGGTGTCTTGGTTTGGAACGACACTACTTTGTAACCCAGAGCCTACATTGTCAATGTTCTTCGACGTGTGTTCTATATTAACTGAAATATCATTTTTGGTTGCAGGTGTTTCGACCCTCACAGTGTGCTGGATTTTCTTTTCAGAATCCTGATCGACATTTGAATTGACAACTGTTTGTATTATTTTCATTTTAAATATCGTAACAGGGGGTGTCGTCTGTTGTTTTTGGACTTTATCCAATGGTTGTACTTCCTCCTGAACCGCAGCACGTGTAGGAGGTACACGTGATGGAACTAACGTTGGAACGATTACATCGGCTGGGTTAACCACGTGGCTTTCATCCGGGAACCGAGTAGAAGGATCATAAATATCCGACACCTGATTTTTAAACCGTGGGTTTGTATATGTATTGTCTTCATCATTAGTAGTCCAACCGTGAGGCTGTTGATTTATGGGTTCCGAAAGCACGTGATCGCCTGATGTTTCCGGTTTTATGCTAGCAACAAGTGACGTTGCTTTGATGTCATCATTTGTAATGGGCACATCTTTGGTTTCCGTAACAACCTGTTGTGTGTTTTCCACGCTGTCTTCCTGTTGTTTAGCGATAGTTTTCTCTTTGGTTTCATGATCTTTGGCAATTTTGAGACATTTTCCACTTAAAAGCATAAAATACTTCAACAGAAGTTTTCTAACGCTTTTGTGACAGCTCTTGAAAAAATTCTGAAGACAGCGAGCTGCCGTAACTGGAATCCTATAAAAGAAGTCAATAAAATCAAATGGTCGAATTTATTTATAAAATGTTCTATGCTGTGAATATCAAATGGCTGAAAGGTTAACCGTTTTTTAGTATGTGCAATTTTCATTGAAAAGTGACAACTGAAGATTAGTTTTCCAGATCATTACATTTCACGGTATCCATCTTTCTGATGTTTGTAGGATTGTATCCTGAGATGAGTTCAGTTATTTAAACGCCCCTCCCAATTTTATTAGGAATTTAAAGTTTGTAAACACTTAGCAAAAGTAAGGCAAAAGTGAGCAAGTGTAGACCTGGATCTCCTTTCAAAAAATTCTGAATCTGCCCTTGAATGTTATGAAATATAGTTGCCTTTTAGATCAGTATTTATCTTAATTCGAAGCGTCATTTAAAAAAAAAGTGATCAGGCCATCCATAAAAAAAATGTTGGTTTGTTGTTTACCGACCGACTCATCGAAAATTCAGCGACATCGACATGGTTCCTGAAGTCAGTGAAGATAACAACAACAGGGCTGCAACCAATGCCTTTGCTGTTATGATGTCAGCTGAGTCTCCGAATTCTACGGTCTCAAAAAGTATTGACACAGAAAAGCCTAGGTTTAATGGTAAGGCAGGCATTTTGTCAGATTTTAACTGTCGCATTGGGGGAGATACCAAGTCTCCTGGCACAGCTCAGGACTGATATGGGGCCCAATATCCAGGCATGTGTGCTTACAAACTTCATATTCAGATTTATCTGATTAATTTCTGCAGAAATAAAACGAGGGGATGTCGGGAGAAAACAGGTGTTATTTTATATACTGCCAAAATTTGAGTGGTGTATGATTCATGGCATATATAAATGAATCTGGCCAGACCCTCTTCAATGCTTTCTTACTTAATGACTGCTCCCTTTTATTTAATAAAGATGCAAAGTCTTGCATTGCCTTTTTTAGAACTATAATATGCAGTTCACAACAGTTTTGATATATTTGAACATATTTAATTAAAGGCTTGGTAATTGGTTGTTTTCACAAAACATTTTTGGCGCTTTTCATTTTATGTTGTTCATCGTAATTAATTAACATTTTAATATGCTCAGTTGTTGTTTTATTTTTGTTCTGTATTGCTCCGTAATGCCACTTAACTGATAAATAGATGGACTGTGAAATTGTCAAACAGAACATGAATCTGTTTTTTTAACAGGATGGTACTAGCTGAGTGGGTTCCTCATTATAAAAATCTAGTGGATTCCACAATTATTGTGGTTTTGTTGTTGTCTCTGATATATTCCTGGTTTCAAGTCTTTCTGCAATATGTTTTCAAAGACATGTTGGAGAAAGACTTGAAACCAGTATAAACTGGAAAGGAGGACACTAGGGGGGGGGCAGATATTCGACGTTTTCAACTTTTATATGGAGCCAATGGATAAATTTGACCTGATGCTGTTGGATACCCTTATCCAAAAAATGAAAGTTCTTAACAAGGGAGACAATTCTACAAAAAGAAGATATTAAGAATCTAACACCGCTGAGAATGCAAGATATAGAAATCCCAGACATCTAAGGGTAAGTTTTCAAAGTCTTTAAGGAGGTGTAATTTTCCATTTTCTAGTGGTGTTTGATTCTTTTTCTTACTTTTGAATTAAATATGTGATAAGGACTTAATTTTGAAGACCCTGCTTACCGAAATTTCGCTGTATTTACAAAATGTCATAAGACGTAGAATTCAACATCTGTTGCAAGACTGGGAAATCTCATACACTCGAGAGTGAGATGACGAGGTTCTGTCGAGTTAGAGAACTATTACATCTTACCCAAGGGTGTATGAGATTTCCTAATCTTGCATGAGAAAAAAATACTACCTACAAACATGCCCTTAATGTGTTCTCCTCCGCATTCTGGGTCTGGTTCGCTTTATACACTTTATGCAAATGAGTTGCCACTGGATACGTCAGCATGCTGACACATCTCTCGGCTTGGTTTATTTCGTTCAACAGACATCCCATTCTGTTTCCATACTCTGTAACGGAAGTATAGATTTCTAAATGAGATGAAGCGCGAAAGGATAGTACACTTCTTAACAAGATGATATTCAATGAATATAACTATATCGTAAATACATGTAGTAACATTGATTTAGCACAGGAAAAGGTACACATTAAGCCCTTGTTTGGATGAGTCTCTAATTTTGTTTCATTACCATGACGGCCACTTTATTTAAATGCACATAGAATCTTAACTCTTTCTGCCTTTTGTAGGAAATCGGTTGTAAGTTTTAGAATTAGGTCCAATGTACAGTGAAGCCTGTCTAAACCAAACCCCTTCCAGACTTTTAAATTTGTTCGATTTAGACAGGTGTTCGGTTTACCAAGGTTCAAAATACATTTAAACTGAAAAGAAAGACAACAGCAAGTGTCTAGTTAAGACAGGTTTCGGATTATTCAGGGTTCGGTTTAGACAGGTTTCACTCATTTACATAGTTATACGGATAACTTACTTTTAAGCTTCGAACATAACCCTTTGCTGGTTTTATTTGCGTACTTCTCGTTGTACACGAGATTCACGTACCAATCATTTGGGTCTGTTTGACTTGCTAGTGGCAAGTACTGGGATAGACATGGCGTAACATATTCGTAAGACCTAAAATGAAAATATAAAAATATCATGGTTTCAAAAATAATAGTACTGTGTTGCTGTTAAAATATAGATTTTCCAAATTCTAAGCGTTTCATAAAATCATTTCTGAATAATACTAGTAGTCTGTACTACATGTAATCTTTAAAAATAAAAAAAAATCCTGGAACCATCAAATTAAACTTCACCAATTAATCATTTCATTTTTTTTTCAGAAAGTCAAAATTGTATACATTCATTAACTTAAACTCTCTGACTAAACTTTCGAATGTGAAGTGATAATCAAACATTCCACAACCTATACATTTTAAGTACCATTCTGTGTAAGAATCAGGCAATGGGTGGCACATCATATTTCTCAATTTGGTCTTTTTTGCCTCAAATACATTCAACACATCTAGAAAACAACTGAACAGCTATTTAAATTTATCCCGAAGCATCGGTGAAGTAGATATTTTTTGACTTCTTATATAAGGAAAAAGTTCGGAAAAATTTTCCCGCCATTTTTCCACAGTGTATTTCAACTAAATTTGACCTATCAATATCTTAAAAAGGCAAACTTATCAAACACTTTGACAGTAATTTCTTGAGGTTATGAGGTATAAATACTTGGACTATGCAGTAAAATGCCTGTGTATTTTTTTCTTTATGTGCCACACCTTATACACATTTTGCCTGATTCTTAGACGGAGAAGTACTTAACTTTTACCAATATTATTCAGGCTTGGATTTCCATGAATCTCATACCTACACCATCCATTAATAGAATTTGCTGGTTGGTTGTTGTAAGTATTGTCCGTGTCCTGGTCGTCTACTCCAGTGGCTTGCACCATACATGTTCGTAGTAGCCGATTTGGCTTTGATGGCGAGAGGCCTGGTATGACTTGGGCAAGTCCAAAGACAGTACACACAGAAAAGACAACACCGATTATTAGTATATCTGAAATTAAAACCAATGTTTCTTCTCGTATAATCAGATATAGCTCTTTAAAATCACTTTACTACTCTTTTCCACGACTACCAAAGCCATTGTTAAAATATACTACATCTTCTATCGTGCACAGTTGGTTTTTCGGCCATATAAAAAACAAACAAACGTGGATTTTTAGGACCGTTTTCAGAGGATATAAAGCATAATTGATTATAAATTGTTATTGTTAACTCAAATAAACGCTAACATACATGTGGTGCTAATAAATTTTTGATTCTATTCTAATTTAAACGTTATGGTTTACTACTAAACAATACAACTTGTGCAAACTCTTAACATGAAGGGGTCTCCGCCATCAAGAACTGAACCCTGCGTACGCCCTCTATAAACTGTTACCCTTAACGTCATCTAAATTTGTCGAAGTTAAGAGTTAAGATTAACGTAGCTATTCCTTGAAATGAAATTGACGCAAGAGGAATAATGGACAAATAAGTATACATTGAGATATTGATTTGATTGATTGATTGTTGGGGTTTAACGCCCGAGCAGCAACATTTCAGCCATATTCAGGCGATGAACATGAAGTGGATGATAAAATGAACATGAAATGATGAAATGAAAAGTGGGATGGGACACAAGGGTAATGGGGTCGACAAATTTTGATTGCCACTGGAAAAAGGGAGAGGTGGGTAGGGTCTGGCAATTTAGCCTCCAGTGGCGGAGCCATATGGTTCCCACTCCGGGAGAATACTACAGAAGGATTCTTTAACGTGTGATGAACGTGACATCTTTCCCAACACTTTGCACCACTATGGTTTGCGGTCAGGTTTCCGGATAATGGCCTGACGACCTCAGCATGTAACACGCCAGAACTACCCCATTCCATCCCCTGGAGCACACAACCCAGTTGCCCTGTGGGCAAAGCGCCCTAGCCCCCGGCCACTGTTCTGAACTCTATTTAGTCGCCTATACAACAAGCTTAGCGCTGCTGCAGGCTTATTCATTTCACACCCGGACCTGCACGGGGCGATATTGATTTGAAATGGTTTACAAGGTAATACGTATAAAATCCACAGTTGAAGCTATGAAAAATATCGCAATGCAAGTTTTAAACAGTGATTATAAATCTTATTCTTTAAACATCATTACATGTACTTGTAAACAACATCATATCGTCAAATGAATAATGAATATGTGTAATTAGTTTGAGAAAATCTTCTATAACTTTTAACGCATATTTATAAGTATATTTTTAATTTCACAATTTTTAAGAACATTTCAATTTTCTCCAAGCAATATAAGTACGTTAAATTGTGCACTAAATGTGCGAATCTTACCTTTCATGGTATCCTTGTCATTATCTCCCGTTTTTAATTAAGGCTCATTACCTGTTTACTTCGTGCATTTTTCTTGTTATGTGTGTAGAATATTAATTATCAACTTTGACACGGACTTTTTTCAGAAATAAATCACCTATGAAAAGCATGTAAGAGTTTTCCTTGAAATTGATTGTCAGTTTTACGAATGCATGCTCGCGGGTGTGACTTTTTTTTTGTTCTTTAGTCATGTGACGAAGAAGTCAAGGGAAACTCTGCGGTTAAGCGAACTTCGTTGTTGGAACTTATTATCAAAAATGAATGTCTAGGGGTCAGACAACAAGATACAAAAGCAAGTTATAAACAAAAAGAAGAACTGGTTTTAGGGTAATGCAAACTTGATCAGCAGAAAACAAAATGTGGGCGTGTCCTGTTGAAATCAAGCCAGTACAATGAAGTACAGTATGTTATATTTCTAAATTCAAAATCCCTCCGTTTTTTCTAGTGGCAATCAAAGTTTGTCGACTCTATTATCCTTGTGTCCCATCCTTTTTTTTTCATTTCATCATCATTTCATTTTCATTTTGTTATCCATTTCATGTTCATCGTCTGAATATAGCTAAAATATTGCTGCTCGGACGTTAAACCCCAACAATCGATCAATCAATCTAAATTCAAAACAGCCGGATGATGAGAAAATGCCAAGGAAATAATAAGCCCATAACACAAATAAATGAAAATTAAAACGAAAACAAAAACAAAAACATAAAAAAAACAAAGAAAGCAAAAACGAAATGAAATGAACAAATAAATAAATAAAATCGACGGATAAGACCTCTTCCAGTACATACTTTACCTACATTACACACATTCATGGACATCATCGTCTGACAAGAAACTTCTGTAATTAACACATAAAATGAATAAGTAACACTTTAAGTACCTTTCTGTGTAAGAATCAGACCCACCATTTTTTGAATGTGGTCTTCTTTGCCTCATATTCAAATACATCTAGAAAACAACTGAAAAGCTAATTAAATTTATCCTGAAACATTGGTAACGTAAATATTTTTTGACTGCTTATATAAGGAAAAAGTTCGGGAAAATTTTTCCCGCCATGTTACCATAGTACATTTCTACTAAATTTGACCTATTAATACAGTGTATCTTAAAAAGGCAAACTTAACAAACACTTTGACTGTAATTTCTTGAGGTTATGAGGTATAAATGCTTGGATAATGCAATGAAATATCTGTATTTATTTTCTTCGTGCGTCACACCTTATACACAGTTTGCCTGATTCTTAGACGGAGAAGTACTTAAATCCTAACTTTGCAATGTGACGTATTCGTCAACTGATTTTCTAGTAAATAAACAAAGACCTTTTACTTATGAGGGTGGAGAAATAATTTTATTCAAGAAAAGGCTGTCAGAGGCGGATTCTGGCGGTGCCGTGGCTGGCGTGCGTCTCCTCCCTAAAATTTGCAAAGCATGGGTTGTCAGGAGTAGATTTAGGCGGTTTTAGGTTGAAACTATTTATCGCAAATTTTACCCCAAAAAGATATCTGATTGATAGATTGTTGGGGTTTACGCCCGAGCAGCAATATTTCAGCTATGTTCAGCCGATGAACATGAAAGGGTGATAAAATGAACATGAAATGATGATGACGAAATGAAAAAGGCATGGGACATAAGGACAACAGGGTCGACAAAGGACCTGGTTTACTAACGGCCAAATCTGTAAAAAAATCATTTTTGGTAATTTTTAGCTACAGCAAGCTAAATTAAGGTGTAAAATGGTGTTAAGATGCGTTTTTCTCAATTTTTTCTTTATTTTGGGGCCAAAAATGTCAGAATTGATTGAAAAACCAAGATTTCTGGAAATAATGAGTAAAAATTGAAAACAACTACATGTGAGTGTAATAAATGACAATTAACATTTATTTCAGTAACAATTTTCAAATAAGTATATTTTTAGTAATACTAATAAGTTGAATGTGACTTTTTGGGTAAAAAATGCACTTTTTTTAAAGAAAAATCACAAAATTATGGAAATAACCAATTAAAAATTAGAACAACCACCACTTATTACAATAAATAGCTAATGATAATAATATTGGGTCAAAAAAACATTTTTTAAAGAGAAATCACAGATTTCTGGAATTAAACAATAAGAAATGAAAACAGCTTCATATGATTATAATAAATAGCAAAAAAACGTTTATTTCAATATATTTTCATATCAATAGTGTCTGCTGTAATACTTACACTATATGCATGATTATTTTTGGTTAAAAATGTATTTTTTTTTAATAAAAAACATATATTTCTGGAAATAATTGATAAAAAGTGAAAACAACTTCCCATTATTATGATAAATGGCAAAGACATGAACCGTAATTATACTATTAATATAGATATCTTTTTAAGCAATACTAACAAGTTGAAAGTGATTTTTGGGTGAAAAATACATTTTTTAAAGAAAAATCACCAAATTCTAGAAATGCCCAATAAAAAGAGCGAACAACTACCTATCATTATTAAAAAGTAGCCAATAACATCAATTTTTATTATAGTGAACATATATGAATAGTGTTTTCGATTATATCCGCACTAAGTGCATGACCTTTTCGGTATATGCGTCTTATAGGTATCTGGAAATACTTAATAAACTTAATTAATGTTGAAAGAAATTGATTTGACATACCAGATTTCATTTTACAAAGGTATACTGCTAAAGACTTTCTAATGCTTCTGACTGGAATATTTTTGAGATAAGGTTCTACTTCTTTACTCAGTTCATTGAAGTGCTGCTTGTCAATGCCTACTATAGAGTGGTAATCGGTCTCACTTAAACTGCCGGGATTGTCAAAATCAAGCCTGCATTTTTTCATTCTTCTTGCACAGCTCTCGCATGCGTTGTAGCATTTCTGTGATGTAGGAACGGTTGACGAAGACAGAGCCTGTTAGCTGCGATTGTTTTGCTGTATCCTCTGTCAAAACCCATCTTGCAAATGTTTTGAACAGCATCTGTTTCCAGGAGGAAGCATAACATTTTGATCAACAAAGGCAACGGTTCTGCATAGCTGTGAAATTACTACTAATTTTGAACTTACAAATACAACAATAGGCGTGTGACTTTGAGGTTGATGGTATAGGAAGGGTGATAGATGGAGGACTGAACTGTGGTTTTGTATTGACTTCATTCTGGTGGGGCTTTTGTATTTGAGCAGTAACTTGAGGCTGAACAAAATTTTTACGGCATAAATGTCTACATTTGTTGCATATAACATCGCTATCTTTAAACGAATCCAATAAAAAATTCTTTCTTAAAACTTTCTTTACAGCTGTAGAAATTCCCCTTCTTTCATGTGCTTTTGTCCGTTTTGAGCATATAATACAATTATAGTAGTTTATCGTGCTCCCTGGCTTCCCTGAAAAAAGGATTAATTTTTAATGATATCAAAGTTCAACTATAAAAAAAAAACAGAGCAAAGCTCACTATAAAGGATCACCAACTCCCCATCTGAGTTACCAAAAGGTCAAAATATAAACTTTAAACAATGTTGTCAACAGAAAGTTGATATTGTTTAGTCTGAAATTGAACCCCACTATAAGCATACCTATACATGTACATGTAGTATACATCTGTCAAAATATCAAGAACTGGGATCAGTAGTTGGAAAAAAAACTATAACGAAAAAGTTGTGGATGAACGGACGGACGGACATCTTGATAATTATAAATACCTCTTGCAAACAAGGGAGTGCAACAATATGGCGGTAATGAAAATATATTTATTATGATTTCATTACAATCTTTCTTGTGTTATTAAAACTTCAATTTTCTATACCATGAGATATTGGAAGTTATTCTCTGTCCAACAATAATAGTACATTTTAATGTTTAAGTAGCTCTCTTTGTAAGAATCTTGCAAAATCTGAAAAAATGTGATACACCCTAAAAAAAGGCTACATATTTTTATTTTTGTAATTAGGTTGTTTTATGGGTCTATACTATGAAATGTGTAATTATTCATTCAAGTCTGCCTGCTCTTAGGAGATAATCCACATTGAAATTCCAGTACATTCTATTGTATTTGAGTGCCATTTACAGAATTATCTCCCTTAATTTTGAAATCTACAGTGCATTCTATATAATTTTTATCTCCTATCAGCACGGGTTATATGAAATATCACATGTCAATTTCTGTTAACTATAACAATTTAAACAAAATATCAAAAATAAAAATATGTAGGCTTTCCAACCATGAATCACATTTTGCATGATTCTTAGGTGGAGTGCTACTTAATTCAAAACAATCCACTTCTTTTTTAATTAACATGATTTTTTATCATTCCCATCAATTCAGTTTATCTATTGTCATAGATAAGACACCAAATTTAGAATTCAGTGAACTATCAGTTTCATATGTATATAACAAAATATGACTGTTTCGTTGCATACATGTACAATAATACATACCAACACTTCGTCTGGAACGCAACTGAAAATCACTTTACGCCATTCTTCAACCATTCAGCCTTAAACATAGTTGCAGTACGTACCATTCTGGAAGAAGACACAAAAAAATCCACAATGTACCAAAGTAACAGCAGTATGAAGATATAACAAATGATAACTAAACAAAACGAATGAGAGTGCTGGCATAAGAAATTATTAAATGTGTGGATGGGGGAGGGGGTCGAAAGGATAGCCAAAATCATTGGTGTTATTACAATAGTATTGTACATAAAAAGATAAACGAAGAAAAGCATCACACAAAGTGGCGGATCCGGGAATTGCAAGTTTAAAGGGGGGGGGAATTGACTGACCAATGAAGGTAACCTAACAAAAATCCAAGTTTTTTTTAGTAATTTTTTGAAGTGAGACTCACCCTCCCGTAGCTCTCCTTTGATCTGCCTATGCATGGTTATTATTTATTCGTATTTTTAAATTCTAATAACAAAGCAAAAATCTGTCTTTTATAGCAAACAAGCTATTTCATACTAAATGTAGATCACAAATGAGTTTCCGTTCTTGAAGGCATTGTTTTTTGCAACAGGACAACAATATTTGTTTTCGTATACAATTTTCAAATTCTTTTTTTTCGAATTTTATATAGGACTAACCTTGAAAAGAATGCGTTACTCGTGACAGAGAGTGCCGTTTTCTTCATTAGGCCAAGTAAATCCAAATGGTAGATTTTCACAAAAAATATGGGGCGGTAGGGAGGAATTCATTTAATTTTTTACCAGATATTTGCTAGACTAATATTAGCTTTTTGAAGTATAGGTATGTTCTTAATCCATAGCCACATCAGTTTCAGAGAAGAAACATCAATATGAAGGATTTAAGTATTATTCAGTGACTCAATACTAGAAACTGAGACAATAAAAAAAATCCTGATCTCAATTTTTCAGGGGCAGAAGGGGATGAAAATCCACAAGTTAATTTAGTTTCTGAATGTCCTTACTTAAAAATAATATACCAGAAATTAACTGAATTCCAAATTGTTAGGTGTTAAGGTCTCACTAACCACTTCTAACGTTTCCATTACTTTACATGTTAAAAGAGTAATTTTCAAAGTCTCACTGTGAATTCCCAGGACAAATGACATCTTAAAGCTGCATACCGTTGCGAAGCTTGGACAATAAGGCTTCCAAAATCATTATGCTAATGGTACGATGATAGTAGAAATTGTTAACAAAATTAACTTGAATAAATAATACTGAAAATCCACATTTTACCTGTTCTGCTAACTGACAGCATGGAGGCAAATTACTCACACATGTAAACAATATTCATACACTTTTGTAGTTAATTACATATATGATTTTAAAGTACACATTCTCAGCTTTATTTTGACTACTTTTACATGTGTGAGTAATTTGCCTCCATGCTGTCAGTTAGCAGAACAGGTAAAAATGTGGATTTTCAGTATTATTTATTCAAGTAAATTCTGTGAAGAATTTCTACTATGATCGTACCATTAGCATAATGATTTTGGAAGCCTTATTTGCCAAGCTTCGCAACGGTATGCAGCTTTAAGATGTCATTTGTCCTGGGAATTCACAGTGAGACTTTGAAAATTACTTTTTTAACATGTAAAGTAATGGAAACGTTAGAAGTGGTTAGTGAGACCCTACCTATGAAATGGATTATCTCCCCTGAATTTTGTTTTAAAGTCATATTTTACCAACATCTTTATTTTTCACTTTTCTCATTCTTTTAGAACAAAAAAAGAAAAAAATAAAGAAATGTATATGAAAAACAAATTTTTATTATGATAAAAGTTAAATTATGTACAATTTTGCTATTAAGCTGGTAAGTCATAACCACTGTACTTATAAAATTCTTTAAAACAAAACCTATATCGTAACCCACAATACCCTCAGCTCATACAAACTAATTTTGAAAGGAGGGATTGAAACCTGTAGTTCCAATATAAATCACGATCCCTTTTCTTCCCTCACAAATCCCGTTGAAATACTCTGCACGGGAAGTCAGTAATGACAAAACTCACGATTCTACACATATGAACAGTTGAAAATTAATGAGTGGAATTACTGTAGACTATGGTCGACTCCACACTATCGTTATTAAAAATACGTAACAATACGCAATATTTCGCAAATATTGAGGGGAAAATCTGAATTCTGCATTCAAACGAATGCATATTTATTTTTAGATGTATCTTCTCAACGATTGAACCTCCATTTCCAGTGACTTCTATGACAAGAAAAAGTGGACAAAAATGCCTATTTATTACTATTTATAATTCAATTATAAATATTAATAAATGAATTATAAATATTTATAAATCAATTATAAATACTTATAATTCAATCCAAAGTGGACAAAAAGGCCTATTTATAAATAAAAGGTAATTATTAATATTTATAATTGAATTACAAATATTTACAATTATTTATAAATATTAATAAATCGGCAGTTTTGTCCACTTTGGCTTGCCATAGACTTCCAGATATATAAACCAGTACACCAAAATCATTTTGTCAATAACCTGGTTAAAATTACAACTTGATACAGGGGCTAATCACAATTGTTCAATACCTACCTCACAAATTTAGCTGTAGAGAATATCAGATGCAAAAAACCCCCGTTAATTACAAGTTTTCAGTGATCATCTGTCAAGCCTGTATTCCGCATCGGTTGTCTGAGATGTTCAGTTTTCGGTTCCGAAATAACGTTATCGGGAGAAGTAAGCAAGTGAAAATCAACCGCTTTTTAGTGTTGTTTAATGTGGCGCCAGGCCTCGCCCAAGAATTTTTTTAACTGAACATAATTGAACATGAACAGATTTAAATTTTAAGAAAATGAAAACGGTGGGCGATGCACGACGCCTATTAATAAAACTGTATTAAAGGTGGTAATTTCGGCGACTTTCGTTGCAAACCCGACGTGCGTGCTACTTTAGACACGCGATGGCATTGACAGTTCTGAGAATTTATTAACGAACGAAACTAGTTCTAATTTGTTACACACTGAAGCAATCATAAAGATTAAATTCATTTTTTATATCACTAAGTTACAGGGCTGTGTACTGGGTTCCTGGCTCTACTCCTTTCGATTGCCACAAGAAAAAGGGAGGGATAGGTAGGGTCGGGCAATTTAGCCTCCTGTGGCGGAGCGTTAAGGTTCCTACTCATATCGAATACCACAGCAAGGTTCTTTAATGTGCGAGAAACGTGGGATGTCAGAGCTAGTCCCAAGTCCAAAACACGTATTTGTTTTACAACATGTCGAGAACATGTACATTTTTTTTTCAAATATACGAGTAAAATACATTTAGTGTGTTCTCATAGCCGGCGACAATTTTTTTTTTCAAAATTGGAACCTGATTGATTGTTCATTGTTTGTGTTTAACGCCCAAGCAGCAGTATTTCAGCTATATTCGGCCGATGAACATAAAATGGATGATAAAATGAACACGAAATGATGATAGAGTAATCAAAAGAATATAATCCTGGGACAAAGACCAGACATGGAAAACAGACAAAGAACATAAACTAACCAAAATAATACATATAAAGTATCAAAAGTAAATGAGCAACTCGGACTCCACTAAAAACTGGGAACATGGACCAGGCGCACCGGTAGGGCAAGCGGCCTCTGCTTTTCTAGAAAGCCCATAAAATGTCAAGTCCGGGGTAGACGAAATATGAAAGGAAAACTATGTTATGAAATGGAAAAATGAAGTGAGACACAAGGATAATAGGGTCGACAATTTTGTAGCCACTGGCAATAGGAAGAAGGGTAAGGGTCGGGCAATTTAGCCTCCTTTGTGCGGAGCGCAAATGTTCCTTCTATCGAATACCACAGCAGATTTCTTGAACGTGCGAGGAACGTGACATCTTTCATTTGATCTCAGTTTCCGCCATATAAACGACATATTATCGTTAAACTATCCTTACTTTCGGGGATTATAGACATGGCATTTACCCCAAAAGAACTTGATATAAAAGACAATACAGATACTTTGAAGTAAGCCTTGCATCTTGAGCTACATTTAGAGATAGACAGAAAAGGAAAACTGTCTAGTTTTTATCCCTGGATTTCATTCTTTAAATTTCCCCTAGAACTTCGATTCTTTTGATAACATTGAATATGTACGGCTTCTGCTTAAAACGATATACTAGTTTCTTTCTAGAACTAATTTAAAAAACTTCGAATGCTTCGTTTCTGTATGAATACCGCATATATCCTAAAATCTTAATTATTTATACTCACCCATACAAAATGTATACATAATCATTTGAGTACTAATCTATCTAAAAATCAGGGAAAATGTATGTAGATAATTTTCTACACTTTTTCCCTTTATGAACGGTTAAAACATCTGTCACAGATGTATAAGGATAAATTTTAATAGCCTTTCTGTTGTTTTCTTTTTCAGATGTATTGAAAATATTGCCCGATTCTTACACAGAATGATACTTGAATAAAATTTCTCTTTAAATATAGTGATTAAACTGTAAATTGATGTTAATTACAAAACGTGATTTTTTTATAGTTATGCGTGACAAATAACTGAAACGGATTTTTTATATGTTCTTTGTAGTAAAACATCTGAAATATATACAATCATTATTTGATTTGTTTCAAAGTTCTGCAATTGGATTGAGTGCTGCAAATATGCAACACAAACTTTTTTGTGATTTCAGACCGGAATTCGAATTTTAAAAGACGGTAAAAGATGCTAGTATTTCCTCAAATATGTACTTTTTCGTTTATCCTGTTATTCGAACTGTTTGAATGTGACCTGCTAAATGACGTTTGTGACGCGGATGATATTGAATGTCACAAACCCAACATTTTGAATACAATCGGACAATTGCAACCAGGAAAATATTCAAAGGGAGAAGTTTTGATTCGGAAGCACCAAATCAGTATGCTTGAATGCATTAAAGAATGCTTAATAACCTCTCATTGTAACGCTATCAACTACAGGAGGAAATGGAACTTTTGTGACCTGGTTAATGAATCATCTGATGATGTTGCTGACGATAAGAAATACGTTTATAGCAACATCTCAAGATGGCCTAAGGTATGATTTTTTTTTCTTTTGCCACTCATATGGCAATATATGTTTTTGGTATAACTCTGTTTGTCCGTTCACAAGTTGCACAAAAACTATGAGGATTACCTCCCCGCTAACAAAATTTTGGGGTATAAAGGAATCACACGGCCTGTCTGTCCCTCCATCAGTCTTCCCGTAGTTTTTGTGCGCAACTTTTCTTAAACCGTTCAAGCGATTTTGATGAAAACATATAGTAAGGTTAAGCAAAAAAATATAGATTTGCATGAAGAAATACAGTTACTGTCGAAGTAATCTAAAGGGAGATAATCGAAATATCCAACTTAATTTTTTAAACATTTCTTGTTCTTATGGGGCATTTTAGTGACGTCATTCTGTTTCTATTAGTTCCTGTACTTTTTTGGATCATACACATAACGTCTTGCTAAAGCTCGCATATTGAAAATTTTAAGTTTACGATTTACCATTGTGTAGAAATAAATTAATCTCCTCATTACTGAGGGAGAAACTATATGCCTTATGGAAAAATGAATTGTATACTTAGTCTGCTTAAAAGGCAAGCCTTCATTATATCTTGCTTAGGATTTAACTTTTTTTTAAACCATAACCTTTTACATTTATTTCGAAGTCCATTGCGGGGAAATTGTTCTGCTGGAAAGAAATGTCAGAGAAATAAAGGGACAAATGAATGTGTACACGCATGTAGGTAAAGCTATTTTAGTGCTATTTTCTGTAAGAATTAGACAGTAGATGAATCATAGTAGAAAAAGTCTCTCCATGAAATCTTATTCAAAATGTTAATTGAAATGCAGAAATGGCATCCTATTTTTTGATGTGTTAGTATTTGTTTGTTTGTTTGTTGGGGTTTAACGTCCGAGCAGCAATATTTCAGCTATATTCAGACGATGAACATGAAAATGGATGATAAAATGAAAATGAAATGAAAAAAAAAAGGATGGGACACAAAGACAATGGGGTCGACAAATTTTGATTGCCACTGGAAAAAGGGGAGGATGGGTAAGGTCGGGCAATTTAGCCTCCTGTGGCGGAGCGCAAAGGTTCCTACTCCTATCGAATACCACAGCAGGGTTCTTTAACGTGCGAGGAACGTGGCATCTTTCCCAACACGGTGCACCACTATGGTTTGCGGTCAGGTTTTCCGTATTATAGCCTGACAACCCCAGCATATAACACGCCAGGGGTACCCCATTCCACCACCTGGGGCACACATCCCAGTTGCTCTGTGGGCAGAACGCCTAGCCCCCGGCTAGGTTTCTGAGCACTATTTAGTCGCCTTATACGACAAGCTTAGCGCGGCTGTAGGCCTATTCTTTTTCTGACCTAAATATGTAAGTTTTACAAGCGCTGCAGTTTCATTTCGGGACTAATTTTTGGCGACGTGCTACGTGACGTCACGTATATTTTGCAGCTGTGATATTCATCATTTGAAAAAAAAATCGGTTAACTATGACGCTTGCGTTTACAATTTGTGGAATAATTTAGGGATATATTCATTCTTATCGGGTAAGTTACTGTATTTAATCATTTTCCATTATAGACTACAAAATAATGCTAGAAATTAGCCATTATTTCACACACAGAAAACAAGCAGACGGTTATTTAGGTCGTCAACTATTCCTACGCTGTTGAATGTATGTCACGCAAGGAAACTAGCGATAATTTTCATTTTCACTCGACTGGCGTGAGATTGGAAATTATCGTATAGCAAGATCAAAGGGATTTTAAACAAAATAGCGGTAACAAGCAATAATTACTTCCAACGTCCTTTGTTCCCTAGTGACTATTCGTGTCTTGTCCCCGGAGAGTTCCTTGGTGACTACATTTTGTACTCATGTCCTGTTTCCGGAGAGTAAATTGAGAGCGGGATTTATTGTTATGATAGTAGGTCATCCTTTTTTTTTTTTTACAAAATGCTCTTTCTTTAGATTGCCCTTCCGGAGCATTTGATTTCACCCCTAATTTTTGTGGGAGGGCATATTGATCGTGTATTTTGTGTAGTGTGCTCTACTGTATTCCTTATCTTACTGTCTTCACTCAGCTATGCACTTGGATTTCAATGAATCTGATGTGTCGTGTTATTGGCATTTTCGGTAATTTTAGCCGATATTAAGCGTATATCGTTGCAATGTAATGATTTTCTTAGGCATATTTTAATTTTTTCACGGCCCCGTACAGGTCCGGGTGTTAAAAGAATAGACCTGCAGCAGCGCTAAGCTTGTCGTATAAGGCGACTAAATAGTGCTCAGAAACCTAGCCGGGGGCTAGGCGTTCTGCCCACAGAGCAACTGGGATGTGTGCCCCAGGTGGTGGAATGGGGTACCCCTGGCGTGTTACATGCTGGGGTTGTCAGGCTATAATACGGAAAACCTGACCGCAAACCATAGTGGTGCACCGTGTTGGGAAAGATGCCACGTTCCTCGCACGTTAAAGAACCCTGATGTGGTATTCGATAGGAGTAGGAACCTTTGCGCTCCGCCACAGGAGGCTAAATTGCCCGACCTTACCCATTCCCCCTTTTTCCAGTGGCAATCAAAATTTGTCGACCCTATTATCCTTGTGACCCATTCTTTTTTTTTTCATTTCATGTTCATTTTATCATCCATTTCATGTTCATCGTCTGAATATAGCTGAAATATTGCTGCTCGGACGTTAAACCCAAACAAACAAACAAACAAACAATTTTTTCACGAGGTTAAATACACAATTCGTAAGTACCCTGTCTTTACCTGGCGTTTAAGTTGCAACTGGATCCACTGGCTCAAAGTGAAAATTATAAAAACCTTTCAATTTCTTTTAGAATTTGAGGTTACCGAAGGTTAGATTTTGTCAGATTTTTGCTGTTTATCTGATCATATTGCTATAGTAATACTAGGTTTACTGGACTAAATCCATAATGGTTCATTCAACATGATCACAATGAGGTGAATGTTTCGAATGGTTATTTTTTAAATCGATACATTTATTTATTCTAGACACAAATAGACTTGATAGAAAGCCAAACAATTAGTTCTCTCCTTCACTGTATATAATTGGATTTTTTAAAATTAAAATGTAAAAACTAGGTTATCTGCCCTTGAAAAAGACTTTTGCAGTGTAATGCAATGAAATTATAAATCACGACTTTTTTAACCAGAATGATATGTTATCTTTATTACTTGATTGTGGTGTTGCAAATATATTTAGTTCAATTTCATTGTCAAAGTTGTGGATTATTTTATACATTGTTTCACCCACTGCCTGGTTCTTACAAAGACTGAACTTTCTTGAGATCACCATATCAATGTTGTGGTTATTGAGAATCTGATGTAAGATTTGTAACTTTCTATGATTTCTTTGAAAAAATAAAATTATCTATCATATGTTCCTTCTCTTTTACCGTACGTGACTTGAACTGAAATAAGCATCACAATGTAGGTCTTACAAGAAACAGGAACAATTGGCCCTTCCGATGCACTTATTTTAAAAGGGCATTACAGTTTACGATGGCTTTGTGCTTTTCATTTTTCTATGGGTAACTTTATGGTACTTTTGTATTGTACCAACTTGTTCTTCGTGTTTGTCCGTCGTTGTTATTCCAAGAATGATTATGCTTTTAGTATTTTTCCGTCAAATTTTAAAAAAGTATGACTTTAGGGTACCTTCTTAGGTATAAAGGAATGGACATTTGACAACATCGCCTTTTTTCGGTAATTAGTAACTCAATCAACACTATTTTTGTTGGTGTTATCACATTCATTGGGAAAAAAGTTTTGTACCTAAAAAAGATAAAAAAAATTTCCTATTTTTTTTTATTATATAATCGCTATTTTGTCCTAGGATTACTCTTACTTTGTAGCTTGGCACTACTACTAGCACTACTACTAAAGGAAAACACATTTTAAGGTGCACGGGTTTCCAAAGCAAAATCTTTGCAGGTTTTGTTTTGATGAATAAGATATGAAAAGATGTTATAAAAGTGAATGAGTAACACGGACGTCACATAAGAAGCATGGACCAAGTGCACCGGTAGGGTAAGCGTCCTCTGCTTTTCTAGAAACACACCGAAATACTCATAAAAAGTCAAGTCCGGGGAGAAGAAAGAGGAAAGGAAAACTATGACACGTTAAACAAGTCATAAGACTTCTGTAATAATGTCATCAATCTAAAAAGATTTGTTTGTTTGTTGGGGTTTAACGTCCGAGCAGCAATATTTCAGCTATATTCAGACAATGAACATGAAATGGATGATAAAATGAACATGAAATGAAAAAAAAGATGGGTCACAAGGATAATAGGGTCGACAAATTTTGATTGCCACTGGAAAAAGGGGGATGGGTAAGGTCGGGCAATTTAGCCTCCTGTGGCGGAGCGCAAAGGTTCCTACTCCTATCGAATACCACAGCAGGGTTCTTTAACGTGCGAGGAACGTGGCATCTTTCCCAACACGGTGCACCACTATGGTTTGCGGTCAGGTTTTCCGTATTATAGCCTGACAACCCCAGCATGTAACACGCCAGGGGTACCCCATTCCACCACCTGGGGCACACATCCCAGTTGCTTTGTGGGCAGAGCGCCTAGCCCCCGGCTAGGTTTCTGAGCACTATTTAGTCGCCTTTTACGACAAGCTTAGCGCTGCTACAGGCCTATTCTTTTAACACCCGGACCTGCACGGGGAAAAAAAGTAATTTTGCAACTTCGATTCATTTAGACTTGTAAAGGCCTATTCATCACAATCACGTCTTCAATTAAAAGTTTGTTTTCTATCTATTATAGTTATCAAGATATTCCTGATAACGATCAGTTGATAAATCTTTAAACAATAGGGATATATTGATCATCAGGTTAAACAAACCTCTACATAAAACATTTAAAAACATGTGAGTAAAAAATTCTAAATTGAGACCGAAAACGGAATGCATGAAAGTTTGTGGGAAATTTACATGATAGTGACTATCTTGAATAATTAACAATTCGTTACTGTGATGTATAAGCTCAGGTTCGTTGTATTTTTGGCAAAACAAAATGGTAGATTAGTTGGAATTGTATGAAGCAAATAATGCAAAATCCATTAACGGGTGTTTGGAAAAATAATATGATATCATGCATTGACATAATACAGTTTTATCTGAGTATTAGAAACATATTTGTTTATCCGGCGCTAACGTAGTCACAAGAACTTACCTATGCTTTCACCAACTAAAACATTCTTTGTATCTTTTATCCTTCTCGTAGTTAATAAACTGTTGGAATGTAAACTTTTTGATGATATTTGTGACACACAGGATGTCAAATGTAAGAAACCAAACATCTTGAACACAATTGGAGAATTACAACCAGGAAAATATTCAAAGGGAGAAGTTTTGGTTCGGAAGCACCAAATCAGTATGCTTGAATGCATTAAAGAATGCTTTATTACGTCTAATTGTACAGCTATCAACTACAGGAGGAAATGGAACTTTTGTGACCTGGTTAATGAATCATCTGATGATGTTGCTGACGATAAGGAATACGTTTATAGCAACATTTCAACATGGCCTAAGGTATGAATTTTGTTTCTTTTGCCACTCATATGGCAAAATATGTTTTTGGTATATCTCTGTTTGTCGATTCAACAATAACTATGAGGAATTTATACCTCCGGATCCCCAAATTGTATAGAAATCACATTATCTGTCTGTCTTTCCCTCCGTCTGTCCGTATTTTTATGCCTTGTAAGCACAAATTTTTTTAAACCGTTCAAGCGATTTTGATAAAAATATATAGTAAGGTTAAGCAAAAAATGTAGATTTGCATGAAGAAATATTGTTTCTGTGACAGGAATCTAAAGGGAGACAATCCAACTTAAAGGTTTTTACATCTGGGCATGATTCATTTTTAGCTTACCTGACCTATTTGTGTACCCCACTGACCAAGAAGCCAAAGCTTCTCAGTCATCCTAGGACAGCATATTTGAAGAAACGAAATACATATAGGTATCATCATGTAGCCTAATGTCTCCGTTTTACAGTGGTATCAGGAAAGTTGCGGTAACACTTAAAATTACCACTAACCTACCTTAAGTTGACATATTTTGGAATTTTAAAACTCCTAGAGTATCTATGTCCCTTGATTACAAAAATGTCAGCTTTAAATATCCTCACGAGAGAAATGGAATTGGTCACTAGGTAGATAAGCACAATGTGTTCCCTTTGGAACGCCGACCGTTTGCGTTCACCACTTTGGATAAATATAATGTCAATAAAAAACTCAGGCATTTTGAAAACATCTTTAGTATTTTGGAAGATGATTTGATAATATTTTGTTACAAAGTTTGAGGAATTTATATCAAGAGCAACATGGCTGTATCTACATTAGGCACAGGAGGCTAAATTGCCCGATCCTACCAACCTCTCCCTATTTCAAGTGGCAATCAAAATTTGTCCTTGTGTCCCATCCCTTTTTCATTTCATCATTTCATGTTCATCGTCTGGATATAGCTGAAATATTGCTACTACTGGTAAACGCATTTTAAGGCGCACTGTTATCAAATCTAAACAGTTTTGGCATGAGAAAATGTGACAAGAAACCTATTCTCAGTTCTTCCTTAATATGATAACTTCCACTATTTTTATTCTGTCTTTCGGTAATTCTGGATGACTGGTTCAATTAGGCATGACAATTAGAAAAACAGGAGGCTCAAAAGAGCCTAAATTGCTCACTTGGTTTTTTTGACACCTTTCAAGGGGACTGACTCTTAACATCTTTAAACCGATTAAGGCCCCGTGCAGGTCCGGATGTTAAATGACTAGGCCTGCAGCAGCGCTAAGCTTGTCGTAAAAGGCGACTAAATAGTGCTCAGAAACCTAGCCGGGGCTAGGCGCTCTGCCCACAGAACAACTGGGATGTGTGCCCCAGGTGGTGGAATGGGGTACCCCTGGCGTGTTACATGCTGGGGTTGTCAGGCTATAATACGGAAAACCTGACCGCAAACCATGGTAGTGTACCGTGTTGGGAAAGATGCCACGTTCCTCGCACGTTAAAGAACCCTGCTGTGGTATTCGATAGGAGTAGGAACCTTTGCGCTCCGCCACAGGAGGTTAAATTGCCCGACCCTACCCACCTCTCCCTATTTTCAGTGGCAATCAAAATTTGTCGACCCCATTGTCTTTGTGTCCCATTCCTTTTTCATTTCATAATCATTTTATCATCAATTTCATGTTCATCGTCTGGATATAGCTGAAATATTGCTGCTCGGACGTTAAACCCCAACAAACAAACAAACAAAGTTAAACCAATTAAGACTTGTAGGCCTAAACATTTCGTCAGAAAAAAAAACAAAAAGAGTCGTCCTACTACTTTAACCCAAAAGACATGAGTAGGCCTTATAATAAGGATCATTTACTTAATATAATTTTTATACTGTCTAGTATAGTTTTCAAAATAATGGCTGAAAACTGCAAATACCACATCTTTCGTTATTTTATGACGATAACTTTAACCAGGAGTCAACGAACCACACGGATCCATTAAATGGAAAAACCACCTTATCGGTAAGCAAGGCTTGTACGAAAAATCGTGCACATGAATCAAAAAAATAAAAAGCCTTAATGCAAAATGCACAAGGCTATGCAAAATTCAAAATATTTTAGATATATATAAGAGTAGCCCTCTTGCAAGACTCTTCTTTCTGAAGGGATCGATAGTTTCGATCATACGCAGACTTTATTGATTTTACCGATAGTACTGCATACAAATATGTAAACATGTCACAGCTTATCATGGTGGCTTTTATAGGCGCGAATCCCGATTCATTAGTTAAGAAAAGATATGTATTTTGTTTTCAATTTAATAATCATAATCAATAAATAGATTAGATATAGTCTTTTCCTTCAGGACATGCAAATGCATATCTTTCTTAAGGTCTTTCATATCTCTTATTTTTTTTCAAGATATTGCAAAAAAATGCAGAAACAAAAAACGTCAAAGGCAATAACTTTAACATGAAGTCATCTGACAAAAATATACCGTAAACAATGTCAGTTCAGGGGGGATGTAATACCGCTTTATAGAGACCAAATAATGATCAAACAGATAAGACAACAGCGTGTTTATATATTTTCTACCTGTATGATTGCTAACCTTAAGCAGCATGAATAAAGTGAATTTTTTTTTGTTTTAATGGACAATAGCATAAAATGTTTGTTTGTTTGTTGGGGTTTAACGTCCGAGCAGCAATATTTCAGCTATATTCAGACAATGAACATGAAATGGATGATAAAATGAACATGAAATGAAGAAAAAAAAAGGATGGGTCACAAGGATAATAGGGTCGACAAATTTTGATTGCTACTAGAACAAGGGGGATGGGTAAGGTCGGGCAATTTAGCCTCCTGTGGCGGAGCGCAAAGGTTCCTACTCCTATCGAATACCACAGCAGGGTTCTTAACGTGCGAGGAACGTGGCATCTTTCCCAACACGGTGCACCACTATGGTTTGTGGTCAGTTTTTCCGTATTATAGCCTGACAACCCCAGCATGTACCATGCCAGGGGTACCCCATTCCACCACCTGGGGCACACATCCCAGTTGCTCTGTGGGCAGAGCGCCTAGCCCCCGGCTAGGTTTCTGAGCACTATTTAGTCGCCTTTTACGACAAGCTTAGCGCTGCTGCAGGCCTATTCTTTTAACACCCGGACCTGCACGGGGCTTAGCATAAAATGAGCTTGGTTTACATTTAGCGTATACAAAATTAAGGCTAGTAGTAAATTACAGTTTATTGAACTCTGCCAACAATTTTTATTGTTATATGTGGTTCCCGAAATGTATGTTATTAATATCTAGTTACCGTAAGCAGTGAAATAGATATCGCATCAAACTTATAAAATGTTGCTGATCATGTTTATTCAATAAACCTGTAAATAATAGGGAATAATTTATCATCAGGTTAAAAAACCTCTACATTAAACATTTAAAGGCATGTGATCGAGTAAACAATCCTAAATTGAGATCGAAAACGGGATGTATGAAAATTTCAGTGAAATTGACATAGAGCTTATTGTAAATAATTAACAAATCGTTGTGCTGATGCGTAGGCTCAGTTTTGTTGTATTGTTTTGGGAAACCCCACGAAATGGTAGATTAGTTGAAATAATTTAAAGCCTTTGATGCATAGTACACTACCTGAAGTAAAAATCGAATAACTGAAAAATCATATATTATTTTTCACATAATGCAGTAAGCACAATAGAAACATAATCTTGCAACAAAATACGGTATATTATGTTCAATAATACTGATTTAATTGACGCTATTTTATCTGTTTTTGTTTGTTGGGGCTTCACGTCCGAGCAGCAATATTTCAGCTATATTCAGACAATGAACATGAAATTGTTTGTTTGTTTGTTTGTTGGGGTTTAACGTCCGAGCAGCAATATTTCAGCTATATTCAGACAATGAACATGAAATGGATGATAAAATGAACATGAAATGATAAAAAAAGGATGGGTCACAAGGATAATAGGGTCGACAAATTTTGATTGCCACTGGAAAAAGGGGGATGGGTAAGGTCGGGCAATTTAGCCTCCTGTGGCGGAGCGCAAAGGTTCCTACTCCTATCGAATACCACAGCAGGGTTCTTTAACGTGCGAGGAATGTGGCATCTTTCCCAACACGGTGCACCACTATGGTTTGCGGTCAGGTTTTCCGTATTATAGCCAGACAACCCCAGCATGTAACATGCCAGGGGTACCCCATTCCATCACCTGGGGCACACATCCAAGTTGCTCTGTGGACAGAGCGCCTAGCCCCCAGCTAGGTTTCTGAGCACTATTTAGTCGCCTTTTACGACAAGCTTAGCGCTGCTGCAGGCCTATTCATTTGACACCCGGACCTGCACGGGGCAACATGAAATTGATGATAAAATGAATATGAAATGATGATGAAATGAAAAAGAAATGGGACACAAGGACAATGGGGTCGACAAAATTTGATTGCCACTGGAAATAGGGAGAGTTGGGTAAGGTCGGGCAATTTAGCCTCCTGTGGCGGAGCCCTATGGTTCCTACTCCGGGAGAATACCACAGTAGGGTTCTTTAACGTGCGAGGAACATGGCATCTTTCCCAACACAGTGCACCACTATGGTTTGCGGTCAGGTTTTCCGTATTATAGCCTGACAACCCCAGCATGTAACACGCCAGGGGTACCCCATTCCACCACCTGGGGCACACATCCCAGTTGCTGTTTGTTTGTTGGGGTTTAACGTCCGAGTAGCAATATTTCAGCTATATTCAGACGATGAACATGAAATTGATGATAACATGAACATGAAATGATGATGAAAGGAAGACGGGATGGGATACAAGGACAATGGGGTCGACAAATTTTGATTGCTACTGGAAATAGAGAGAGGTGGGTAGGGTCGGGGAATTTCGCCTCCTGTGGCGGAGCCCTATGGTTCCTACTCCGGGAGAATACCACAGTAAGATTCTTTAAAGTGCGAGGAACGTGGCATCTTTCCCAACACGGTGCACCACTATGGTTTATGGTCTGGTTTTCCGTATTATAGCCTGACAACCCCAGCATGTAACACGCCAGGGGTACCCCATTCATCCACCTGGGACACATATCCCAGTTGCTCTGTGGGCAAAGCGTCCTAGCCCCGGCTAGGGTTCTGAGCACTATTTAGTTGCCTTTTACGACAAGCTTAGCGCTGCTGCAGGCCTATTCTTTTAACACCCGGACCTGCAGGGGTCCCCAGTTGCTCTGTTTTACCAACTAAAATACTATTTGTATCGCTAATCCTTCTTCCAATTGTTAAACTGTTGGAATGTAAACTTCTTGATCATGTTTGTGTCGGTCAAATGTCAAAAACCGAACATCTTGAACACAGTTGGAGAATTACAACCAGGAAAACATTCAAATGGAGAAGTTTTGGTTCGGTAGCACCAAGCAAGTACACTAGAATGCATTAAAGCATGCTTTATAACGTCTCAGTGTACAGGTATCAACTACAGGAGAAAATGGAAGTTTTGTGACCTGGTTAAAGAAATATCTGAAAATGTTACTGACGATAAGGAATACGTTTATATTAACAGTTCAACATGGCCAAAGGTTTGCTGTTTTTATTTTTTAACGGACCAAATATGGTAAAAAACCATTCGTTTCTCCGTCTTTTGCTGTTGATTTAACGGAGTTTCAATTCAATACATTTTTTATTCTTAAAGAAATTACTATTCATTCTCGATATATTTATATAATGAAAAGAAAGAATAGTTATGTATATATCTTTTTCAAACACTTTGTTGAACATAAAAGACCTTACCCTGATGTTGCCACTTGTCATATGGACTCCCCTTTTGACTATTTCTACATTTTATCAGTTCGGTAATTTCGTTATTTCCCTTCACTTACAACAAAAATGGAATTTCATGACGCCCTACAAGACAAGTCCAAACCGGACTGGAATTATATAAAATTTTATTTTTGTGGACGAGTTGTCAAAGGAACCAAGGTGCTAGCGGAAATCACAAGAAAGCAATCCAGAGACATAGACAAAACATGAAAAACAGACATACACAACAAAGAACATTAAGTAACTAAAATAATACAAAGAAACAAAAGCAAATGAGCAACTCAGACTCCACTAAAAACTGGAAGCATGGACCAGGTGCACCGGTAGAATAAGCGTCCTCTGCATTTCTAAAAGAACCGTGGAGACTAGGGCTGTTATCATTGCTTTTTCGTGTAATCAACATACCCTTGTTCAACACACATATATGTACTTAGTAGTCTATTAATTTTCTCATCTGTTAGATTGCTTGTTCGTTATAATTATGAAAATTCATACCTTTGTTTCATCTAAGAATTAGTAAGAATATCGCGGTGTAAATGAGGGAAGGCAATGGACCGGAATACGATAAAGTTAATGAAAATTCGACATCACAAAAGAAAAGAAAAATAAATACGAGCAACATCGACCATAAAATGTCTTTTCACTTGTAAAACATGTCTTTCATTTATCATCCGTTTCATGATCATCGTCTGAATATGGCTGAGATATTACTGCTCGGACGTTAAACCCCATCAATCAATCAATTTTAACGTATATCTTTAAAGTTTTTCTTTTTTATTAATGCATTGTTTGGTATCAACAACATTGTACTTAAAACTATACTTTTTATTGACACTGTGTTCCTGCTCTAATGAATACTATTGTGTAATAGTGATTAAAAGGTATCTTCTACACACAATTTTATTCTTGTTTAAGGAGATATACCTAGGGTAAGGGACACAACTCGGACTGATTTGAAGCTTAAAAGGCTTTGGTAAAATTGTTGATAGAAACATCATTGATTTCAAGAGTTATTTCCCTAACCCTAGGTCTACCTTCTTAAGATCTAAATTTTTTCTTTTTTTACCAAAAGCACATTTATTTTTAGACTATTGCGGGAAAATGTGCAGAAACAAAATGTCCTGAAGGAAAGAAATGTCAAAGAAAGAATGGGGAAAATAAATGTGTACTCGCATGTAAGTAAAACTTTGTAACTTCATTCCCCCCAAATTATTCGAATGTAATCGTCAAATACAATTACCGCCTTGTACAACATACAAAGAGATGTAGTAAATTTTATGCGTATATTAGAGAAAATACCGAGATTCTTTTTTCGCCTGAAGAAATACCGTCTTTCACAAAAGGGTTTTCAATCAGTATATCGCAAACATATTTTAGGTGGCCTAATCAAGTCGTAGAATAAAGAAAAACATATATTTCTTCATACTTTATCTCTTTCATAAGAAATAAATGCAGTAACTCCTATCCTGAAACCGGAAGTAATAGCAATACCGAAGATCAGCTGTATATCTATATTTGTTGTGTCATATAAAATCAAATGTTTATCGCATTGAGTAGCAGTCTTTATAAAAAGCAGTCAGAAGATAATTTATGCATGTCAAACACCCACCGAATTCACTTATGTTCTTATTCAGAATCACTAACAGGTAACATAATCAGTCTTTCTTTGTTTGTTTATAATCAGTCTTTAGTTTTTCATTTAGGTGTTGCGCTTTTGAGATAAAATTTATATAGATTGTACATGAAATTAGCACTTTGCAAGAATTATTGTTCTTGATTTGCTTAGTTGATTTAGTACAAGATGAATGTATTGCTTTCTAAAAAGTACAGATTTGAATACAGATAAGACTGTCGTAATAGGAAATGTAGCAACTGAAGACCAAAAAACATTGTATATTTGATGGGTTTTTGTATACTGTATCATGGGCAGTGTCCGAATTTAAATATTGGCTGGTACTCATGAAATCTCCTAAATAACAAGAATTAAACCCCTAACACCATTAAACGTTTATACATTTTGACACAACCAATATTTGTTCATAAGATATAGCTGCTTAAACTTAACATTATTGCGTGGAACTGATTACAAGTATATTATACATTAAAATGACATATTAAGGCCGCGAAGTATGTTACCCTAATCACAATAACACATCTTGATATATTTTGTAATGTTTATCTTTTTTTGTAGACTGCAAAGGCGAAATACCGCCAACAGAAAACGCAACACTGCTCGACGAGTTTGGTTTAACACGTGATGTAGGCACTGTTCTTATATATAAATGCAAGAAAGATTACCTTCCCATCGGCAGAACCCACCTGATCTGCAATGGCGAGGCAAAGTGGGAAAAGCTTTTCTGTTGCATACCTAAACGTAACTCCTATTCATGGATAAACTGATGTTAATTTAAGCTATGTAAAATATAAAGAGTTTTCGCTTTTAGTTGTGAATGCCCAGATGTATGTGAAAACGAAAAAAAAAAGTGTTCATTAAAAAGTAAACAATTAAATGCTGTAACAATCTTGTTGAAGTAAAATCATCTAAATAATTCCTGCTATTTATGTTGCACTTTTTATCTGAAAAGGGAAGTACAGTGTTGTTTTGCCCCCTTAACACTTTGACCGACATTCATGAATACCACGTGACAGTATTTTAACAAATAACAATTATTCATTCTTCTCTTATATGAAATTATCTTTAATATGCATCTGCATCAAGTTCGTATATCATGGCTGCTTTGTTTTATAGTCTGTTTATGCGTTCTTTATGTGGAACGCAGTCTTCATTACGGTAATCAGTAAGAATTTAACTTTGACCTTAGATGCAACGAGAGCCCAATTTCAGTCTGACAGGGTGTTAACATGTAATACCATATACTACAGAGTAATTCGAATCTTTAACATAAAAAGCCCCGTGCAGGTCCGGGTGTTAAAAGAATAGGCCTGCAGCAGCGCTAAGCTTGTCGTAAAAGGCGACTAAATAGTGCTCAGTAACCTAGCCGGGGGCTAGGCGCTCTGCCCACAGAGCAACTGGGATGTGTGCCCCAGGTGGTGGAATGGGGTACCCCTGGCGTGTTACATGCTGGGGTTGTCAGGTTATAATACGGAAAACCTGACCGCAAACCATAGTGGTGCACCGTGTTGGGAAAAATGCCACGTTCCTCGCACGTTAAAGAACCCTGCTGTGGTATTCGATAGGAGTAGGAACCTTTGCGCTCCGCCACAGGAGGTTAAATTGCCCGACCTTACCCATCCCCCTTTTTCCAGTGGCAATCAAAATTTGACTATTATCCTTGTGACCCATCCTCTTTTTTCATTTCATGTTCATTGTCTGAATATAGCTGAAATATTGCTGCTCGGACGTTAAACCCCAACAAACAAACAAACAATTAACATAAAAAACAAAATGTTTATCCGTTTATAGCTCAAACCGTAAAGGTTAATTGAACTATGAAGAAAGATAAACCGAAGATAATATAAAACTATAAAATGCACCACATATTTTGCTTCCCTTTTGTATGGTATTCCTGTCTCACATTAAGAAGTTGATTTTTGGCTTTTGCTATACAATAATACATTTAATTTTTTTTAATATCATAGTACGTTAGAATTTTTGGTGTCGTGCCAATTTATTATTAGAGAGAAAACAACTGCTCAGATATTTTTTTTAATGAATAAATTCTTGTTCAATTATTTTCTATATTCAATATATACATGAACACCTCGAGGTTTAGGATACTTATGGTAGCATATACTGCTAAAAATAGCTGAGTTCAACAGTTAATAAATTATACCTGATATCTACTAAATTTGTCTTCGTGGACACAGATGGCGCACATCCCCAATATGTAAACAACGCAAACTATCATATCGACGAAATTCCTTTTGGCTATGCATTACACTAAGCAGGTACATGTACCAGCCACAACAAATGTCAAGTTCAACTTGCTAAAATGGTAAGCAAATATATCAATTACCTCCAAAATAGCAGATGTGTACATGTGACACTAAAATTGAACAAAATCTTCTGTGATTTAAAAATGTAGCCCAAACACTGGCATATTTTAGTTCAGGGAACCATTGTGATAGTAACTACTGTTTTATTTGTGGATTTTTGACATGCAGGTTTTAGATTTTTATGGAAATTTCTACTCGTTCTGTTTTCTGTATCTTAGTATACATGACATGAAATGATGTTTCTAGAATAAATTGAGAGGTACACACCACCTGGTAGTCCACTTACTAAATTGTCATACATCATAAGTCTTAAGGTACGATTTTTTTACTTTATAAACTCGATCAACCTTGTTTTTAATAATCCTGTCGAATACACTGTAATCGATAAAAATGGCGCCCACCTTTTTCATATTTGTGTCTTGTATGTTTATTTGTAGAAAGTTCTCAGACACTTATGAACGGTTTATTTCCACGTAACTGTAACGCAATTCCAAAATACTGTGGAAGTAGAATGTACGAAATATCACCTAAGAATAGGCCATTTGATGTGTATTGTGATATGGATAAGAAACTCATATGGCATGTAGGTTGAAAAATAATTCAAAAATGAATTCTATTATTGATAAAGACGAATGCTGTAATAAGAATCGATGAATACTTCAATCATATTGTATACACTAATAAAATAAAAGAACGTTCTTTCAAGTGGGCATCACACACATTAAAAACAAAAACAAAAAATCGTCCTTTCCCATTAAAGACAGACTAGAGGAACGAGCGCGGTTGCGAAAAAATCCATTGAAAAAAATGAAATAATTAATGACTTAAATTCAATATTTTTAAGAAATATTACCAGCACAAAAAAAGTTGTTATTCTTTGGAAGGGTAATACTATCAAAGTTGTTGTTGGAAATAATGCAGATTCTTCTTTAGATGAACTTTTAATAAGTTCCTTTGATCATAGTAGGCAAGGAAGTTAAAATATTCTGCATGTAAATGAATGCTTAAAAATATTTTTGTCTACTTTTTAAAGATAATTCAGAATAGACGAGCGAACGGAATAAGCTTTCACCGTGGCTGGGAAGACTATGAAAATGGGTTTGGTACCTATAACTCTGGCATGTGGCTAGGCAAGTATGCCGTGGAATGTGCTAAAACAATTCTGTTTTTATGTGCAAATTTACTTCAAAGTGTATTGACGTGCTGGAGTTAGATTTTATACAGGTTTAATTTTCTAAATGAAAAAAAATGGATGTTGAACCCAAAGAATTCTCGAAGTTGTAGTATCTGTTGTAACTTTCACCAATCATTCTTTGTGGAAATTGAAATTACTAGCTCTCACTAATTTTGTTGATACTTTATTATAGATAATCTTAAACAAATATCGTTTGCCGTCATTTCTTTGAATTATTGACGAACAAAATATTTGTGATGCCCCGACAAAGAATATGCTATATAGGTGCAATTAATGATTGATTGATTGTTATCTTTTAACGCCGTTTCGGCGACTAGGGCCATATCACGGCAAGAACATTAAATGAAATGGAAATATTAAAAGCAAGATCAAAGTCTTTTCATAAAATAATGAAATTAAAACAAGCAGCTATTTACATATAAAAAGGTACATAAAAGGTGAACCTAAGACATAAAAGCCCCGTGCAGGTCCGGGTGTTAAAAGAATAGGCCTGCAGCAGCGCTAAGCTTGTCGTATAAGGCGACTAAATAGTGCTCAGAAACCTAGCCGGGGGCTAGGCGCTCTGCCCACAGAGCAACTGGAATGGGGTACCCCTGGCGTGTTACATGCTGGGGTTGTCAGGCTATAATACGGAAAACCTGACCGCTAACCATAGTGGTGCACCGTGTTGGGAACGATGTCCCATTCCTCGCACGTTGAAGAACCCTGCTGTGGTGTTCGATAGGAGTAGGAACCTTTGCGCTCCGCCACAGGAGGCTGGATTGCCCGACCTTGCCCATCCCCCTTTTTCCAATGGCAGTCAAAATTTGTCGACCCTATTATCCTTGTGACCCATCCTTTTTTTTTCATTTCATGTTCATTGTCTGAATATAGCTGAAATATTGCTGCTCGGACGTTAAACCCCAACAAACAAACAAAATAAGACATAAAATACATATAGAAACCTAACTTCGATAAAACATTTAAAATATTGAAAAATCAAGGAAGGTATCCAATTTAGATTTTATTAAATAAACCGATGTCCCGTAAGAAATCTATAATTTTTTTAGATGAAACGGTGCAATTAAGGTGCACTGTTTCGTACAAAAAGTTGACCCGGTTCAGCTTAAAAATAAACGGTGAAACTTTATTTAAAGAGTATGTTTCTCATCGGATTGGGTGCTCCATTCTATACAAGCTGATATCTCAAAAATGCATAATTGCACAAACACTTTAAGATTTTTTATATTGAAATAACAAGCAGATAAAGGTACAACTATACAATGCCTGTTTACTTTTTCTGTCAGTTTTCAAAAATATCTTTCTCTCACAGTTCATATTGGGAAGGCACCTAAAATTTATAATGAAAACTGATTTTCTATTTTCGCTGTTACAATAACTACAGATTTTTATTTGTTTGTAGGGCTTTAACGCCCGAGCATCAATATTTCAGCTATATTCAGGCGATGAACATGAAAGTGATGATGAAATGAAAAAAAGGGATGGGTTACAAATTATAGGTTCGAAAAATTTTGATTGCCACAAGAAAAAGGGAGGGATGGGTAGGGTAGAGCAATTTAGCCTCCTGTGGCGGAGCCCTATGGTTCCTACTCCGGGAGAATACCACAGTAGGCTTCTTTAAAGTGCGAGGAACGTGGCATCTTTCCCAACACGGTGCACCACTATGGTTTGCGGTCAGGTTTTCCGTATTGTAGCCTGACAACCCCAGCATGCAACACGCCAGGGGTACCCCACCTGGAGCACACATCCCATTTGCTCTGTGGACAGAGCGTCTAGCCCCCAGCTAGGTTTCTGAGCACTATTTAGTCGCCTTTTACGACAAGCTTAGCGCTGCTGCAGGCCTATTCTTGACACCGGACCTGCACGGGCCATCTCAGAGATCTTCATAATGTAAGGATTTGAAAAATATAAATTTTTTTTACAGAAAAAAATGAGTGATTTTGTAGAAAAAAAGATTGAATTGCTTGTTTGTGTGAGCCTAAACGCTTTTTTTTCCACAAGGAAACCATCCGCAGTGACCAATCTACAGTCCAAGCAAAGCCGAAATGCCGGTGGGTTTGTTTGTTTGTTGGGGTTTAACGTCCGAGCAGCAATATTTCAGCTATATTCAGACAATGAACATGAAATGAAAAAAAAAGAATGGGTCAAAAAGATAATAGGGTCGACAAATTTTGATTGCCACTAGAAAAAGGGGGGGGGTTGGGTAAGGGGTCGGGCAATTTAGCCTCCTGTGGCGGAGCGAAAAGGTTCCGACTACTATCGAATACCACAGCAGGATTCTTTAACGTGCGAGGAACGTGACATCTTTCCCAACTCGGTGCACCACTATGGTTTGCGGTCAGGTTTTCCGTATTATAGCCTGACAACCCCAGCATGTAACACGCCAGGGGTACCACATTCCACCACCTGGGGCACACATCCCAGTAGCCCCGTGCAGGTCCGGGTGTTAAAAGAATAGGCCTGCAGCAGCGGTAAGCTTGTCGTATAAGGCGACTAAATAGTGCTCAGAAACCTAGCCGGGGGCTAGGCGCTCTGCCCACAGAGCAACTGGGATGTGTGCCCCAGGCGGTGGAATGGGGTACCCCTGGCGTGTTACATGCTGGGGTTGTCAGGCTATAATACGGAAAACCTGACCGCAAACCATAGTGGTGCACCGTGTTGGGAAAAATGCCACGTTCCTCGCACGTTAAAGAACCCTGCTGTGGTATTCGATAGGAGTAGGAACCTTTGCGCTCCGCCACAGGAGGCTAAATTGCCCGATCTTACCCATCTCCCCCTTTTTCCAGTGGTAATAAAAATTTGTCGACCCTATTATCCTTGTGACCCATCCTTTCCTTTTTTCATTTCATCATCCATTTCATGTTCATTGTCTGAATATAGCTGAAATATTGCTGCTCGGACGTTAAACCCCAGCAAACAAACATGCTCTGTGGGCAGAGCGCCTAGCCCCAGGCTAGGTTTCTGAGCACTATTTAGTCGCCTTATACGACAAGCTTAGCGCTGCTGCAGGTCTATTCTTTTAACACCTGGACCTACACGGGGCCGAAATGCCGGTCGGGGCGTGGATACTGATGTAAATCTTACACAAAATACAGTTCGTCTGTGGGGATAAACTTTCCAATTTCACCTTTCTACATCGCCCATGTCAAAACATGTTAATATTCAGCACCTCATTCGTAATGAACACGGATAATACATGATACGATATTTTTAATGATTTTTATTCCTCACTAATGAATTAATTTAAACCTTGTTTCATTTAATTTGTGCAAAGTTTTCTTATTTTCCGTAACCCCAATTAATCGAAATAAAATTCCTACATACTACAATGAATGGAAAGTTTTTCCCATTTTGATGTTTGTTGGGGTTTAACGTCCGAGCAGCAATATTTCAGCTATATTCAGATTGATTGATTGTTGTTGTTTATTGCCGTTTCGGCGACCAGGGCCATATCACGGCAAGAACATTTAATGCAAGGAAAATATTAAAATTAAGATCAAAGTCTCTTCATAAAATAATGAAATTAAAACAAGCAGCTATTTACATATAAAAAGGTACATAAAAGGTGAACCTAAGACATAAAATACATATAGAAACATAAATTCGATAAAACATTTAAAATATTGAAAAACTAAGGAAGGTATCCAATTTAGATTTTATTAAATAAACCGATGTCCCGCAAGAAATCGATGATGTTTTCAGATGAAACGGTCTTGAACAAATCAAACATATTGGCGCAGTCAAAATAATTTTGCATGGTTTTGGCAAAATCAACACAATCTAGAAGAACATGTTTGATAGAGAAAGGGCAATCACATGGGATACACTCAGGTGGAGGATCACCAACAAGGAAATGGCCATGTGTAAATCTAGAATGTCCAATGCGGCATCTAGTCATGACCACTTGCTCTTTGCGATTGCCCGACCCGGATTGATGAACGCCTAGATCGGGTTTTATGGAATTGAGTTTGTTGTGTTCAAGACCGTCCCAACGGTCCTGCCACATCTTTAAAATATATGTCCTTATTAAAGGTTTAAAATCGGTGTATGGCAAACTAACGTCCTTTATTATTTCATTTAATGCCCTCCCGGCAACCCCGTCCACAACCGAATTCCCCCGAACACCAACACGACTGGGTACCCAGAGAAAAACAATCCCTCTATCAAATTCCCGAAGTCGATGAATAAAATACAAAATTTGTAAAATAAGAGTGTTTTTCAGTCTGTGACTCTCAACTGCCAAAAGACAGCCCAAAGAGTCAGAACAAATAATAAACTGTGACAGATTAGATTGAGTAATCAATTTAAGTGCTAACAATATGGCTCGAGCCCCAGCTGTGAATATGGAAGCGCTCGATGGCAACCGTTCAGTTACAGTTCTGTCACCATGGACAACAGCACATGCAACGCTATCGCCATCTTTTGAGCCATCCGCATACACCGTCGAAAAATCCGGATAATTTAATTTAATTTCAGAAAACTTTTGTTGTAAAAATAAAGGATTGGTATCGGACTCTTTATATTCACGCAGATCAAAAATGAAAGAAGGATGTGGAAGCTCCCATGGAGGGCATCCCGAAGCAACAACAGGTGTCACTGCATCGGTCTCCAGATGAATTGCTTCCAAATGAGGTTTTATTCGAATTCCAAAAAGGAGGGGCCCTGCTTTCATGTTTTCGATAAATGTCGACATAAATAGGATTAATGACACAGCCGCAGGCAGGGCCATCTGGGTAGGCCATAAGTTTACTTACATATTGAAGACCTAATTTCAAACGTCTGTCTCCAAGGGACGGCCCATCTGCCTCGGCATAAAGGCTCTCAACAGGAGAGGCTCTGAAGGCACCAAGGCAAAGTCGCAACCCCCGGCGGTGAACAGCGTCCAAAATCCCAAGGTAAGATCCTTTGGCGGAACCATAAACAACAGATCCATAATCAAGTTTAGACCCAACCAAAGATCTATATAAATTTAATAAAATTGAGGTATCAGCACCCCAATCGGTACTGGACACCATTTCCAAGACATCCAGTGCCCCAAGACACCTAGATTTAAGTAATTTGATATGGGGAAGAAAAGAAAGTTTACTATCAAAAAGTAATCCAAGGAATTTTGCCTCTTCTACTATTTTGATTTTATTACCACAAAGAAAGAGATCTGGGTCCGGATGCAGCTTTCGCTTTCGACAAAAGCGCACACCAACAGTTTTAGATGTAGAAAACTTAAACCCATTCTCCAAAGCCCATTTCTCAATTCTTTTGAGGCAAAGCTGTAACTGCCCTTCAATATTACTCATATTTGTCCCCTGTAGCAGATCAAAAAGTCGTCTACATACAAGGATCCGTCAATATTGTCCTTCAAAACTTGGGCTAAACTATTAATTTTAATACTGAAGAGAGTGACAGAAAGAATACTTCCCTGAGGAACTCCCATTTCCCGCTCCCTCTCCTCAGAAAAAGTCGAATTTACCCTCACATTAAAATGACGATCTGACAAAAAATTAGACAAGAACAGAGGAAGTCTTCCTTTTAACCCCATATCAAATATATCTTCTAAAATACCATATTTCCACGTCGTGTCATAGGCTTTCTCCAAATCGAAAAAGACCGACACAACATGTTCATTTTCTGCAAATGCATTTCTGATGAGCGTTTCAAACCGGACTAAATGGTCAAGAGCACCTCTGCCTTGCCTAAAACCAAACTGAATATTAGTGAGTAAGTTGTGCTTCCCAAGGAACCACACAAGGCGACCATTGACCATTCGTTCCATTGTCTTGCAGACGCAGCCTGTCAACGCGATCGGGCGACAACTTGAAGGATCCGCATGATCCCTCCCCGGCCCTGGAACAGGGACCACTGAAGCCGTTTTCCAGACGGACGGAACGCCACCAGAAGTCCACACCCCGTTCATTAACGCAAGAAGTGTATGTAGAGATGGATCAGGAAGATGTTTCAAAAGTTGATAGTGAATATTATCTAGCCCACTAGCTGTATCGTGGGCTTTACCCAGTGACGATTTTAGTTCCTCTATAGAAAATTGAGAGTTGTAGGATTCAGCATTATTTGACTTGAAGTTTAATTTTGTCTTTTCTGCAGATGATTTAATTTTTTGAAAATCCGGTTTGTAGTTAGTTGAGGACGAATGTTTAGCGAATGTTTCAGCTAGCTTATTGGCGATATCTTTTTCGGTGGTTAGAGTGGTATTACCAACGTTAAGGTGTTTCACTGAAGAATTCGAATTTTTTCCTTTTACTTTTCTAATAAAATTCCATACTTTATTGAGGGGAGTGTGAGATTTAATACTAGAAACAAAATTTTTCCAAGAGGTTCGTCTGGCTTGTTTACATGTACGTCGAGCTTTTGCTCGAAATATACGGAAGTTTGACAGATTTGCTGGTGTAGGATTTTTGTCAAACCGGCGATGGGCCTTGTTGCGTTCTTCGATCGCTTTGTCGCACTCATCAGTAAACCATGGTTTACTAGGCCTTTTTGGAATTGTCGAGGTTTTAGGTATTGTTTTATTAGCAATTGATGTCAGTCTTTCATTAAATAATAAAATGGGATCTTCAACATCCTTCATCGTTTCTAATCGTAATTCTTCAAGACAGTGGGCTTCAAATGAAGCCCTATCTTCTTTCTCAAGTTTAAAACGAGGTTGACGTTCCTCCGTTTTGGAGGATAAATGCTCCAAAATAATTGGAAAATGATCACTCCCGCACAGTCATCATGAACTCGCCATGTAAACTCTGGAAGTACGAGAGGATCACAAATGCTTAAATCAATAGAAGAATACGATCCATTGCCTGAATGAAGGAACGTTGAAGATCCGTCATTAAATATGCACAAATCTTCTTGCTGAAGGAGCTCCTCAACTTTTTTACCTTTATCATTCGTATGATTACTTCCCCATAAAGGATTATGAGCATTAAAGTCACCCAAAATAATAAATGGTTTGGGCAACTGTTTAACCAAATCAACTAATTTATTTCTGCACAAAATTGAATTTGGGGGAATGTAAATGGAACAAACAGTTATGGTTTTATCAAGGGATAACCGAACGGCCACTGCTTGTAGATCGGTAGTTAAAGGAACTGAACTATGTATTACTCTGTCCCTAATAAAAATGGTAGATCCACCAGCAGCTCGTTCATTTGCCTCAGCAAATGTACTATACATTGTATATCCTTTTACGGAAATTTGATCCGTTTCTTTTAAATGAGTCTCCTGGAGACATAATGCAACTGGTAAAATAGACTGAACAAGAAGAGTTGATTCCAAAATATTAGCCTTTAAACCTCGACAATTCCATTTAAGTAATTTGGCCATTTTTATGGGTGACGAATGGGGGATATTTTCTCTGACTTGGATCCGCGACCACGACTCGATGACCTTCTAGTACGAGTGCCACCATTAAGGTCAATTCGAATTGACTGAGCACGCTGCTCCTTGTATTTTTTCATGGCAACAGGATCTGTTTGGTCAATCTGATCAAGGTCGGGACCCAGCCAGTTTTCACCTGGACAAAGTCCATGATCTGTTGTTTCCATGTCAGATTCGGAATCCGAGTCCGATACCACAGGCGACACAATCTGTCGCCTAGACTTGGATTTCTCCAAGTCCTCCGCACGGTAATTCCCCAACTTTTTGGGGGGTTGGACATTCTTCTGTTGAGATTTGGAAGACGATGACTGTTGTGATGATGGAGACGATTTTGAAGATGATACGGAATTTTGGGATGACTGAGTCTGGGAACATTGGTGAGATTTCTTAGCTCTGGCCTTTTTAATTTCCTCTAAACATTTTTTGGATGGTTTCATTATTTTGGTGGATACCTCAGTGGGCAGTTTGGCAAGACCATTGATATCCTCTTTCCAACTCATGATCGTCTGCACCTCAACAGTCGAGGACAGACAAGCACGCTTTGCAACACTAGCATAAGATGTTTTGCCAGATGTAGGAAAATTGTTGGAAAGGGACCACTTCTGGCGAGCTTCACTATATGAAATTTTGTTTTCAGTTTTTATCTTTAAAATATCTTTTTCTTTCTTATAAAGAGGGCAATCTTTAGATGATGACATGTGAGCTCCCTCACAGTTTCTGCATTTCAGATCTTTTCTGCAGTCGATTCCCTCGTGTCCTTCTTCAGAGCATCGGAAACAAAACAGTTTTCCTCTACACTGGCCCTTTCCATGCCCAAACTTCTCGCATTTAAAACACCGAAGTGGGTTAGGAATATACAGACTGACAGCTGTCCTGTATGGACCAATGTAGACATGAGATGGCACTGAAGTGTAACTAAATGTTAACAGGATTGTTCTCATTGGTGTGGTTGCATCTGCACGTCGAGAAGTAAATCTTTTCACTGACTTAGCGCCTTGTGATTTCAGTTCCTCACAGATCTCTTCATCAGTCAAGGCGTCGAGGTCTCGACCCCGGTATTTAAGGACACCCTGTGACTGATTTAGTGACTTGTGTGCAGATTAAACCACATCAAGGTCACCAATCCTGGTTAATTTTAACAAATTTGATGATTGGCCAGGTCTGAGGCATTCAATTAAAATTCCTGACCTTATTTTCTTTGTATCTTTAACATCACCAGCTACACCCTTGATAGTTTTCTGTATGAAAAAAGGAGAAAGGTCATTAACATTTTTGTCTTTATCTTTTGCAGAAATTACAATAAATCTTGGCCAGTTTTTATCACTTTCGTCAGAAGAATTGCAGACATCACTTTTTCGTTTTTTTGAATAAGAAACATTGGACTCCCCGTTGTTTTTTGTCGCCATGTTAAGTTTTAGTAAGTTTCATCGTCTCTGTTCCCCACCCGCCACCGAGTGCCAACACGGGCGATGCTAGGACTGTACGGATTTCCAGCAGATAGCATCAGGGATTCCAGAGACGACATACTCGAACAGAGCGTATCTATCAATCGCGCATAGACAGCGTACTACTCGATTGACCCATGAGCCACCGCCTTCTTCATTTGCCATTTGTAAGCTTTTGAAAATCTTAGAAACATTGGATTTAACAAAATGCCATCAGTAAAGCAGGTGGACAAATGAAGGGCATGGCGTGACCAGCCGATTGATCGAACCGGGTCCATCCGATCTCCCGTTTAGATGACCTAAGAGCCGAGTGGCATATACAGCCGTATCCTCGATCATCCAGCCATCGATGACACGGGGGTTACGTCACGACTGGAGTCTAGATACGACCTTCATCCACTAGGACCTCCTCGCCCACCAATGACTCACGGGTTGCAACTCACGGCAAACAAGTAGGTGAACCCACTTTTTATTTTAAACACCGGGCCCACGGTCGATGTTTGGATCGCTTTAGTCTGGCCTCTAACCTTTGACCTTTCCAGCATGGGTAACCCTACCAGGAGAAAAAACTCCAGCTGGCATAGCTCTTAGGATCACTGAAGCACGCAAGCCCCCCTACCACGACAAGGATAGCGATCCACAGGGGGGGCTATATTCAGACAATGAACATGAAATGGATGATAAAATGAACATGAAATTAAAAAAAAAAAAAGGATGGGTCACAAGGATAATAGGGTCGACAAATTTTGATTGCCACTGGAAAAAAGGGGGATGGGTTAGGTCGGGCAATTTAGCCTCCTGTGGCGGAGCGCAAAGGTTCCTACTCCTATCGAATACCACAGCCCTTGATAAAACCATAACCGTTTGTTCCATTTACATTCCCCCAAATTCAATTTTGTGCAGAAATAAATTAGTTGATTTGGTTAAACAGTTGCCCAAACCATTTATTATTTTGGGTGACTTTAATGCTCATAATCCTTTATGGGGAAGTAATCGTACGAATGATAAAGGTAAAAAAAATTGAGGAGCTCCTTCAGCAAAAAGATTTGTGTATATTTAATGACGGATCTTCAACGTTCCTTCATTCAGGCAATGGATCGCATTCTTCTATTGATTTAAGCTTTTCTGATCCTCTCGTACTTTCAGAGTTTACATGGCGAGTTCATGATGTCTTGTGCGGGAGTGATCATTTTCCAATTATTTTGGAGCATTTATCCTTCAAAACGGAGGAACGTCAACCTCGTTTTAAACTTGAGAAAGCAGATTGGGCTTCATTTGAAGCCCACTGTCTTGAAGAATTACAATTAGAAACGATGAAGGATGTTGAAGATCCCATTTTATTATTTAATGAAAGACTGACATCAATTGTTAATAAAACAATACCTAAAACCTTGACAAATCCAAAAAGGCCTAGTAAACCATGGTTTACTGATGAGTGCGACAAAGCGATCGAAGAACGCAACAAGGCCCATCGCCGGTTTGACGAAAATCCTACACCAGCAAATCTGTCAAACTTCCGAATATTTCGAGCAAAAGTTCGACGTACATGTAAACAAGCCAGACGAACCTCTTGGAAAAATTTTGTTTCTAGTATTAAATCTCACACTCCCCTCAATAAAGTATGGAACTTTATTAGAAAAGTAAAAGGAAAAAATTCGAATTCTTCAGTGAAACACCTTAAAGTTGGTAATACTACTCTAACCACGGAAAAAGATATCGCCGATAAGCTAGCCGAAACGTTCGCTAAACATTCATCCTCAACTAACTACAAACCGGATTTTAAAAAAATTAAATCATCTGCAGAAAAGACAAAATTAAACTTCAAGTCAAATAATGCTGAATCCTACAACTCTCAATTTTCTATAGAGGAACTAAAATCGTCACTGGCTAAAGCCCACGATACAGCTAGTGGGCTAGATAATATTCACTATCAACTTTTGAAACATCTTCCTGATCCATCTCTTTGTTTGTTGGGGTTTTAACGTCCGAGCAGCAATATTTCAGCTATATTCAGACAATGAACATGAAATGATAAAAAAAAGGATGAGTCACAAGGACAACAGGGTCGACAAATTTTGATTGCAACTAGAAAAAGGGGGGATGGGTAAGGTCGGGCAATTTAGCCTCCTGTGGCGGAGCGCAAAGGTTCCTACTCCTATCGAATACCACAGCAGGGTTCTTTAACGTGCGAGGAACATGGCATCTTTCCCAACACGGTGCACCACTATGGTTTGCGGTCAGGTTTTCCGTATTATAGCCTGACAACCCCAGCATGCAACACGCCAGGGGTACCCCATTCCACCACCTGGGGCATACAACCCAGTTGCTCTGTGGGCGGAGCGCCTAACCCCCAGCTAGGTTTCTGAACACTATTTAGTCGCCTTTTACGACAAGCTTAGCGCTGCTGCAGTCCTATTCTTTTAAAAACCCGGACCTGCACGGGGACTGATCCATCTCTACATACACTTCTTGCGTTAATGAACGAGATATGGACTTCTGGTAACGTTCCGTCCATCTTGAAAACGGCGTCAGTTGTCCCTATTCCAAAACCAGGAAAGGATAATACGGATCCTTCAAATTATCACCCGATCGCATTGACAAGCTGCGTCTGCAAGACAATGGAACGAATGGTCAATGATCGCCTTGTGTGGTTCCTTGAGAAGCACAACTTACTCACTAATATTCAGTGTGGTTTTAGGCAAGTCAGAAGTACTCTTGACTATTTAGTCCGGTTTGAAACGCTCATCAGAAATGCATTTGCTAAAAATGAACATGTTGTGTCGGTGTTTTTCGATTTAGAAAAAGCCTATGACACGATGTGGAAATATGGTATTTTAAAAGATATATTTGATATGGGGTTGAAAGGAAGACTTCCTCTGTTCTTGTCTAATTTTTTGTCAGATCGTCATTTTAATGTGAGGGTAAATTCGACTTTTTCTGAGGAGAAGGAACAGGAAATGGGAGTTCGTCAGGGAAGTATTCTTTCTGTCACTCTCTTCAGTATTAAAATTAATAGTTTAGCCCAAGTTTTGAAGGACAATATTGACGGTTCCTTGTATGTAGACGACTTTTTGATCTGCTACAGGGGACAAAATATGAGTAATATTGGAAGGCAGTTACAACTTTGCCTCAAAAGAATTGAGAAATGGGCTTTGGAGAATGGGTTTAAGTTTTCTACATCTAAAACTGTTGGTATGCACTTTTGTCGAAAGCGAAAGCTGCATCCGGACCCAGATCTCTTTCTTTATGGTAATAAAATCAAAATAGTAGAAGAAACAAAATTCCTTGGATTACTTTTTGATAGTAAACTTTCTTCTCTTCCCCATATCAAATTACTTAAATCTAGGTGTCTTTAGGCACTAGATATTTTAAAAATGGTGTCTAGTACCGATTGGGGTGCTGATACCTCAATTTTATTCAATTAATATAGATCTTTGGTTAGGTCTAAACTTGATTATGGATCTATTGTTTATGGTTCCGCCAAAATATCTTACCTTAAAATTTTAGACGCTGTTCACCACCAGGGGTTGCGACTTTGCCTTGGTGCCTTCAGAACCTCTCCTATTGAGAGCCTTTATGTCGAGGCAAATGAATCCACCCTTGAAGACAGACGTTTGAAATTAGGTCTTCAATATGTAAGTAAACTTATGGCCTACCCAGATAGCCCTGCCTACGACTGTGTCATTAATCCTATTTATGTCGACATTTATCGAAAACATGAAAGCAAAACCCCTCCTTTTGGAATTCGAATAAAACCTCATTTGGAAGCAATTCATCTGGAGACTAATGCAGTGACACCTGTTGTTACTTCGAAATGCCCTCCATGGGAGCTTCCACATCCTTCTTTCATTTTTGATCTGCGTGAATATAAAAAGTCCGATACCAATCCTTTATTTTTACAACAAAAATTTTCTGAAATTAAAGCAAATTATCCGGATTTTTCGACGGTGTATACAGATGGCTCAAAAGATGACGATAGCGTTGCATGTGCTGCTGTCCATGGTGACAGAACTGTGACAGAACTGTAACTGAACGGTTGCCATCGGGCGCTTCCATATTCACAGCTAAAGCTGGAGCCATCTTGTTAGCACTTAAATTGATTACTGAATCTAATCTGTCACAGTTTATTATTTGTTCTGACTCTTTGAGCAGTCTTTTGGCAATTAAGAATCACAAACTGAAAAACACTCTTATCTTACAAATTTTATATTTTATTCATCGACTTCGGGAATTCGATATAGAGATTGTTTTTCTCTGGGTACCCAGTCATGTTGGTATTCAGGGGAATTCAGTTGTAGACAGGGTTGCCAAGAAGGCATTAAATGAAATGATAAAGGACGTTAGTTTGCCATACACCGATTTTAAACCTTTAATAAGGAAATATATTTTAAAGATGTGGCAGGACCGATGGGACGGTCTTGAACACAACAAACTCAATTCCATAAAACCCGATCTAGGCGTTCATCAATCCGGGTCGGGCAATCGCAAAGAGCAAGTGGTCATGACTAGATGCCGCATTGGACATTCTAGATTTACACATGGCCATTTGCTCTTTGGTGATCCTCCACCTGAGTGTATCCCATGTGATTGCCCTTTCTCTATCAAACATGTTCTTCTAGATTGTGTCGATTTTGCCAACATCAGGCAAAATTATTTTGACTGTGCCAATATGTTTGATTTGTTCATGACCGTTTCATCTAAAAACATTATCGATTTCTTGCGGGACATCGGTTTATTTAATAAAATCTTAATTGGATACCTTCCTTGATTTTTCAATATTTTAAATGTTTTATCGAAGTTATGTTTCTATATGTATTTTATGTCTTAGGTTCACCTTTTTTGTACTTTTTTTTATATGTAAATAGCTATTTGTTTTAATTTCATTATTTTATGAAAAGACTTTGATCTTGCCTGTAATATTTTCCTTGCATTAAATGTTCTTGCCGCGATATGGCCCTGGTCGCCGAAACGGCAATAAACAACAACAATCAATCCTATCGAATACCACAGCAGGGTTCTTTACCGTGCGAGGAACGTGGCATCTTTCCCGACACGGTGCACCACTATGGTTTGCGGTCAGGTTTTCCGTCTTATAGCCTGACAACCCCAGCATGTAACACGCCAGGGGTACCCCATTCCACCACCTGGGGCACACATCCCAGTTGCTCTGTGGGCAGAGCGCCTAGCCCCCGGCTAGGTTTCTGAGCACTATTTAGTCGCCTTATACGACAAGCTTAGCGCTGCTGCAGGCCTATTCTTTAAACACCTGGACCTGCACGGACGATGAAAATGAAATTGATGATAAAATGAACATGAAATGATGATGAAATGAAAAAGGGATGGGACGCAAGGACAATGGGTTCGACAAATTTTGATTGCCACTGGAAATAGGGAGAGGTGGGTAGGGTCGGGCAATTTAGCCTCCTGTGGCGGAGCCCTATGGTTCCTACTCCGGGAGAATACAACAGTAGGGTTCTTTAAAGGGATTGTGGAAAACCATAAATCTGTGCTATCCTCTTTTGGTCTCTCTACCAAGGACGATGATTGTGATTTACTGTCTATGTACTGGATTCCTAAACTTCTCAAGAATCCATACAAACAACGTTTCATAGCTGGATCTACAAAATATGCCACCAAACCTCTTTGAAAACTTTCAACTTCTATACTCACAACTGTCAAAGAGGGTCTACAGTCCTACCAGAACAGCCCCGTGCAGGTCCGGGTGATAAATGAATAGGCCCGCAGCAGCGCTAAGCTTGTCGTATAAGGCGACTAAATAGTGCTCAGAAACCTAGCCGGGGGCTAGGCGCTCTGCCCACAGAGCAGTTGCGCTGCTGAAGGCCTATTCTTTTGACATCCGGACCTGCACGGCGCGTTGCAAGGAATGAAGGCACAGTAAAAGTGCAAAAAATCTCTAACCAATATGATTTCCAAATGATTATTAGATGATCTGATTAGACTATTTCTTTTTTTTTCAGTTCTTATATAACAAATATTTAACACATTTAATCATCTTTACTACTTATCTTTTCTGTCAAGGACTATGGAATATCCATCAGCTAACTTCTTCTGGGATCAGTTTTTTAAAAATCCAACTTCAAACTTATACAAAAGAAAAGAAGGTTGCTCGATACAAAAACTTCCAGATAGGCGATGATTCTTCTCAATATCGATTAACAATTGGTGGATATCTTTCGAGTGAAGATAATGATGCAGGTATATTGCATTTGTTGTTTTATGCCACATTTAGGTAAAAGTCATTCTCTTCTTATAAATGGGACACATTATTTATAATACAGTTCTATATCATTTACACGAAATGTGTGGTTCAAATTACCTTAAAGTACTTGTGAATTCCATTGAAGTAACATTGTGACAAATCTTCGTCATTGCTCTGAGTTTGCAGTCGGCAAAAAAAATACAAAAAAAAACCAAATAGATTTTTACACTATAAACCGCATACCATTTATCGAAATCAGAAATATGTTCACTCGACAGTTTCCGAGAAAATTAGCAGAGGGAAATTTGATATGTTAATATAGTGAAGCCCGACGTAATCGAACCCCTTCTGGACTGTTTAATTAGTTCAGTATAAACAGATGTTCAGGTTACCAAGGTTTAGTTTGTTTGTTTGTTGGGGTTTAACGTCCGAGCAGCAATATTTCAGCTATATTGAGACGATGAACATGAAATTGATGATAAAATGAATATGAAACCATGATGAAATGAAAAAGGGATGGGACACAAGGACAATAGGGTCAACAAATTTTGATTGCCACTGGAAATGGGGAGAGGTGGGTAGGGTCGGGCAATTTAGCCTCCTGTGGCGGAGCCCTATGGTTCCTACTCCGGGAGAATACCACAGTAGGGTTCTTTAACATGCGAGGAACGTGGTATTTTTCCCAACACGGTGCACCACTATGGTTGGCAGTCAGGTTTTCCGTATTATAGCCTGACAACCCCAGCATGTAACACGCCAGGGGTACCCCATTCCACCACCTGGGGCACACATCCCAGTTGCTCTGTGGGCAGAGCGCTCTAGCCCCTGGCTAGGGTTCTGGGCACTATTTAGTCGCCTTTTACGACAAGCTTAGCGCTGCTGCAGGCCTATTCTTTTAACACCCGGACCTGCACGGGGCACCAAGGTTTAGAAAACATCTATACTACTAAATAAATAGAGTTGAAATTTTGTATGCCTCTTATTTATTCATCGGTAATTAAACAATATGTTTATATATACTACCATTGTAGAGGTGTAACTTAAGTTTAAGAAGACAAAGTATAAGCATCGTCTATTTGGGCCGAAAAAAGGAAAAGTCCAACCGGATTTCTCGGCCATTCCCGACATCGGTTCTAATTTACTATTAACTAATCATTTTTTGCTCGGCTCTTCATGTATTTGAATTTGGAATAATAGATTTTTGTTCATTTCTTCATAGTCATGGGGACCACTTTTTGGGAAGGGGGGGGGCTAAGCTTAAAAAATAGTTTAAGCTTGTCACCTCCAGCGCCTCTCCTTTTATCACTAGTGTCTTACCAACTGTAGGGAATGTTTAGTAATTAAACCTGGAATTTGATCGAATACCAAACCCCTTCTCAGTTAAAAGTACATGCTATGAATTTTTAGATTTTATTTTACTGTCATTTTCAGTAGATCATCTCAATATAACAAAAAACAAAACAAACAAAAACAAAAACAAAAGAAATGCCTGCAAAGGCTAATTACAACATTTTAAGTTTTTTTTTATAGTTATTAAAATCGATTATACAACTTGGTTGTCTTACATGTGGTAAACACTGTATTGCACTCTGAAAACATCGTGGCTATTAGAAGTGAAAATTGTACCATCTGAAGGTTGGTCTTTTTTTTTACGGGAAGTCCAAATGAAAAACGCATTAAATGCAAACTATCTGACTTTGAACTAGCATATATGTACACAAGCGGTACAACCAATATGCTTAAACCGTCCTACAACACTCATCAGAATTTTCGCAGGCCTCGAAAAAACAACACAATCATCAATGAATGAATTTGTGAACTCCCAAACGATATGGACATTTTCATCGCAATAGCGAAATTTTAAGTTTTCAGACATATGTTTAAAGTTTAATCAGCTCATTTGCGTAATTTCTTTATCAAAGGAAATTTCCTGGTTATAATTGCCTTGTAAACAAAATTTACCGGTTTAACAATCAAAAGTTCTAACGGTTACCAGTAAGTAATTTAAGATGATTATGACAACCCTATCAATACAATTGCCTTAGGTTTGTTTTTTGGAACCGCCTTTTTTTCGGTTGATTTACTTCAAATTTCAGTGAATGGATTGAATTTCACAAAAAAAAAAAAAAAAAAGGAAAAAAAAACCAACTTTTTTTCAAAGTGGAACGTAGTAAGAACCAAAAATGGTTTGTCGAGTTGATAGCAGCGCCTCGTTATTTTTTACCGATATCGCGTATAACTTGGACAATGGTTAGTCGGGATTGATTTACGTAGAATACAATGACAGGAAACCACTATTGTAATGATAGAGAATAGGTTTTTGTAAAGAGTGATTGAGTAGTCACTACGGTATTCTAGCGTTCTCACTGATGCTCTTCAATTTCCTATGGTATATTGAGATCACGAATATTACAGAGAAAACTGTACAGCAAACCCCGAGTTATTGTTAATATGATTGTACCTGCAATAAACACTCGTTATTTAAAACTGAAGTAAGCATATAAAATTTTAACTATGTAATGCTGTTATTATAAAGGTCGTATGAACGTTTGGAGTTGTTAATTATCAATGGCATGTTTAACTAATTCATATGATTTTTGTTGTATTTATCAGTTTAACAAGTATTAAACATGATTACTTTGTCACAGGGGACAGTTTCAGCCATCATAATGATATGAAATTTTCAACATTTGACCAAGATAATGATCTAAGAAACAGCTCGACCCATAAAATACCAGGCGTGAATTGTGCATTGATGTTTGGTGGTGGATGGTGGTTCAAAAACTGCCATGACGTTAATTTGAACGGGATATATGGTGACTGGCAGGAAACAGTAAATTCCTCATACTACGCTGTAGGTATACATTGGACCAAAATAACCAATCACAAATTCTCATTGACATCATCAATTATGAAGATTCGACCATGCATTCCAAGTGACAATTGTACATCACAGAATTGATCCGATTCTATTCAACAATTATTGTTTAATCGCTCTTGACTGATAAATATTGATTACCATTCTGTTTAGAAGTATGAATGGTAGATCCGAAGGTCTCAATACTACAGCACACGTTGTGAACAACGTTTTCGTTTCTTTTGTAAAACGAATTTCAAACAGTAAACAATAACTGAGTATTAAATAAAATTGGCATTTGTTTATATAATAAGCGGTTATAAATAACCGTTTTGTTTGTTTGTTTGTTGGGGTTTAACGTCCGAGCAGCAATATTTCAGCTCTATTCAGACAATGAACATGAAATGGATGATAAAATGAACATGAAATGGAAAAAAAGGATAGGACACAGGGATAATAGGGTCGACAAACTTTGATTGCCACTGGAAAAAGGGGGGATGGGTAAGGTCGGGCAATTTAGCCTCCTGTGGCGGAGCGCAAAGGTTCCTACTCCTATCGAATACCACAGCAGGGTTCTTTAACGTGCGAGGAACGTGGCATCTTTCCCAACACGGTGCACCACTATGGTTTGCGGTCAGGTTTTCCGTATTATAGCCTGACAACCCCAGCATGTAACACGCCAGGGGTACCCCATTCCACCACCTGGGGCACACATCCCAGTTGCTCTGTGGGCAGAACGCCTAGCCCCCGGCTAGGTTTCTGAGCACTATTTAGTCGCCTTATACGACAAGCTTAGCGCTGCTGCAGGCCTATTCTTTTAACACCCGGACCTGCACGGGGCTATAAATAACCAAAACTGTTGCATAGCTCCATTATATGAAGTTTTATTCATTGTTTCTAGAGATGTGATACTGTTAGTATTTGTGGTGAAATGAGAATAATAATATTTTGAACATTAATATGTTTAAAGAAGAGAATTCTTCATAATTTGTTTTGTGTTTAAATATTTTATGTGATTAGTTTCATCCTTTAAGAATTTATAACATCAAACAACCAATTCTAGAATTTAAAAAGGCTTAAATTTAGACAAAAAAAAAAAAAAAAAAAAAAACAGTTTAAAAGCTTGGATATTAATTCAAAAATGTTTGTCTTTTTCACATTCAATATTTCACTGAATATCGAAAACTATTGAATAAAATAATTAAATAAAAAAACACTCATTTTCTCCAGTTAGTAATTTTAAGATCAAAAATTGAAACTGGATTTAAAAACTGGACTTGTGCTTCATTTATTAATAAGGAACGTATAAGGATAATGGATAATACAACCGCATAAATTCCGTCGGTGCGACCAAGCTTGATGGTCATGACAGGACACAAAAATCTCTCTTTTTTGGCCAAGATAGCAATAATCTAACACTGTTTGTTTGTTGGGGTTTAACGTCCGAGCAGCAATATTTCAGCTATATTGAGACGATGAACATGAAATGAAAAAAAAAAGGATGGGACACAAGGACAATAAGGTCGACAAATTTTGATTGCCACTGGAAAAAGGGGGGATGGGTAAGGTCGGGCAATTTAGCCTCCTGTGGCGGAGCGCAAAGGTTCCTACTCCTATCGAATACCACAGCAGGGTTCTTTAACGTGCGAGGAACGTGGCATCTTTCCCAACACGGTGCACCACTATGGTTTGCGGTCAGGTTTTCCGTATTATAGCCTGACAACCCCAGCATGTAACACGCCAGGGGTACCCCATTCCACCACCTGGGGCACACATCCCAGTTGCTCTGTGGGCAGAGCGCCTAGTCCCCGGCTAGGTTTCTGAGCACTATTTGGTCGCCTTATACGACAAGCTTAGCGCTGCTGCAGGCCTATTCTTTTAACACCCGGACCTGCACGGGGCATAATCTAACACAATAACAACTCAAGATGACAAAATTAATTGGGCTCTTATTATCAAATCAACTTTAAAAAAAGAAAATCAGTCCTCTCCTTGACTTCTTTTACGAAAAATTATAACAGTTGCATGTTTGCAAAAATGGTATAATAGTCAAAGATAAAACAGAACAAAAAATTTCAAGTTTTACTATTGACTGTTGGATATGTATTCTATACACAACCTATTACTTACAATTTTCTTAATTGCAAAGTATTAGACAAAATGACAATGAAAGCTCTTCATCAAATATTAAATATTTACAAAATTACAGGAACACAGTTGGAGGTACAATTTTGACAATTATATTCATAGTCATTTATAAAAATCCTTTCAGTAATGCACCTTTTGAAATACTTTGTTTTTTTATTAGGCTACATAGGGATCCAGTGACTCATGATGAGCAAGGATATTTTCTCTTTTGCAAATATTTCATCAGATATCCATACTATAAAAGTTCTTGACGTTGTTTTTCGGACGTTATTACCATCATGACAGAACTTGACAGATAGAAAGAAAGATTAATACAAATGAATACGACCAAAACATTCCAAGATTTTAAAAAATGGTACTACTATTTGGAGCCCACGGGAATGATAAGTAATTAAACCTTTAGATATTTTGAAAAAAAACCCCTTTCAAATGGATATTGGTTAAATGGAGAGATTCATTGCGATCGTTGAATAACTAAATCAACTAAGTCAACAAGGAAAAGGTACATTTGAAAAGAGTAATAATGGGTACCATGATTCGAGCGGCAATCTTAAGTTTATATGCAATGGATAGAGCCTAGACAGGGAAAACAGACACACAAAGAAGAACATGAAATAACCCAAACTAACACGTAAAAAAATTACTGTTTGTTGTTGGAATTTAACGTCCGAGCAGCAATATTTCAGCTATATTCAGAGGATGACCTGCACGGGGCATGAACAAAATACAAGGAGCAGTGCGCTCAGTCAACTCGAATTGACCTTAATGGTGGCACTCGTACTAGAAGGTCATCGAGTCGTGGTCGCGGATCCAAGTCAGAGGAAATATCCCCCATTCGTCACCCATAAAAAATGGCCAAATTACTTCAATGGAATTGTCGAGGTTTAAAGACTAATATTTTGGAATTAACTCTTCTTGTTCAGTCGCCCCGTGCAGTTCCGGGTGTTAAAAGAATAGACCTGCAGCAGCGCTAAGCTTGTCGTAAAAGGCGACTAAATAGTGCTCAGAAACCTAGCCGGGGGCTAGGCGCTCTGCCCACAGAGCAACTGGGATGTGTGCCCCAGGTGGTGGAATGGGGTACCCCTGGCGTGTTACATGCTGGGGTTGTCAGGCTATAATACGGAAAACCTGACCGCAAACCATAGTGGTGCACCGTGTTGGGAAAGATGCCACGTTCCTCGCACGTTAAAGAACCCTGCTGTGGTATTCGATAGGAGTAGGAACCTTTGCGCTCCGCCACAGGAGGCTAAATTGCCCGCCCTTACCCATCCCCCCTTTTTCCAGTGGCAATCAAAATTTGTCGACCCTATTATCCTTGTGACCCATCCTTTCTTTTTTTCATTTCATGTTCATTTTATCATCCATTTCATGTTCATTGTCTGAATATTTGTTTGTTGGGGTTTAACGTCCGAGCAGCAATATTTCAGCTATATTCAGACAATCTGGCTGAAATATTGCTGCTCGGACGTTAAACCCCAACAAACAAACGACATAAATAGGATTAATGACACAGTCGTAGGCAGGGCTATCTGGGTAGGCCATAAGTTTACTTACATATTGAAGACCTAATTTCAAACGTCTGTCTCCAAAGGATGGTTCATTTGCCTCGGCATAAAGGCTCTCAATAGGAGAGGTTCTGAAGGCACCAAGGCAAAGTCGCAACCCCTGGTGGTGAACAGCGTCTAAAATTTTAAGGTAAGATATTTTGGCGGAACCATAAACAATAGATCCATAATCAAGTTTAGACCTAACCAAAGATCTATATAAATTTAATAAAATTGAGGTATCAGCACCCCAATCGGTACTAGACACCATTTTTAAAATATCTAGTGCCTTGAGACATCTAGATTTAAGTAATTTGATATGGGGAAGAAAAGAAAGTTTACTATCAAAAAGTAATCCAAGGAATTTTGTTTCTTCTATTTTGATTTTATTACCATAAAGAAAGAGATCTGGGTCCGGATGCAGCTTTCGCTTTCGACAAAAGTGCATACCAACAGTTTTAGATGTAGAAAACTTAAACCCATTCTCCAAAGCCCATTTCTCAATTCTTTTGAGGCAAAGTTGTAACTGCCTTCCAATATTACTCATATTTTGTCCCCTGTAGCAGATCAAAAAGTCGTCTACATACAAGGAACCGTCAATATTGTCCTTCAAAACTTGGGCTAAACTATTAATTTTAATACTGAAGAGAGTGACAGAAAGAATACTTCCCTGACGAACTCCCATTTCCTGTTCCTTCTCCTCAGAAAAAGTCGAATTTACCCTCACATTAAAATGACGATTTGACAAAAAATTAGACAAGAACAGAGGAAGTCTTCCTTTCAACCCCATATTGAATATATCTTTTAAAATACCATATTTCCACGTCGTGTCATAGGCTTTTTCTAAATCGAAAAAGACCGACACAACATGTTCATTTTTAGGAAATGCATTTCTGATGAGCGTTTCAAACCGGACTAAATGGTCAAGAGTACTTCTGCCTTGCCTAAAACCACACTGAATATTAGTGAGTAAGTTGTGCTTCTCAAGGAACCACACAAGGCGATCATTGACCATTCGTTCCATTGTCTTGCAGACGCGGCTTGTCAATGTTTGTTTGTTTGTTTGTTGGGGTTTAACGTCCGAGCAGCAATATTTCAGCTATATTCAGACGATGAACATGAAATGGATGATAAAATGAACATGAAATGAAAAAAAAGGATGGGACACAAGGATAATAGGGTCGACAAACTTTGATTGCCACTGGAAAAAGGGGGATGGGTAAGGTAGGGCAATTTAGCCTCCTGTGGCGGAGCGCAAAGGTTCCTACTCCTATCGAATACCACAGCAGGGTTCTTTAACGTGCGAGGAACGTGGCATCTTTCCCAACACGGTGCACCACTATGGTTTGCGGCTTGTCAATGCGATCGGGCGATAATTTGAAGGATGCGTATGATCTTTTCCTGGTTTTGGAATAGGGACTACTGAAGCCGTTTTCCAGATGGACGGAACGTTACCAGAAGTCCATATCTCGTTTATTAACGCAAGATGTTTGTTTGTTGGGGTTTAACGTACGAGCAGCAATATTTCAGATATATTCAGACAATGAACATGAAATGAATGATAAAATGAAAATGAACTGAAAAAAAAAAGGGATGGGACACCAGGATAATAGGGTCGAAAAATTTTGATTGCCAGTGGAAAAAGGGGGATGGGTAAGGTCGGGCAATTTAGCCTCCTGTGGCGGAGCGCAAAGGTTCCTACTCCTATCGAATACCACAGCAGGGTTCTTTAACATGCGAGGAATGTGGCATCTTTCCCAACACGGTGCACCACTATGGTTTGCGGTCAGGTTTTCCGTATTATAGCCTGACAACCCCAGCATGCAACACGCCAGGGGTACCCCATTCCACCACCTGGGGCACACATCCCAGTTGCTCTGTGGGCAGAGCGCCTAGCCCCCGGCTAGGTTTCTGAGCACTATTTAGTCGCCTTTTACGACAAGCTTAGCGCTGCTGCAGGCCTATTCTTTTAACACCCGGAACTTCACGGGGCATTAACGCAAGAAGTGTATGTAGAGATGGATCAGGAAGATGTTTCAAAAGTTGATAGTGAATATTATCTAGCCCACTAGCTGTATCGTGGGCTTTAGCCAGTGACGATTTTAGTTCCTCTATAGAAAATTGAGAGTTGTAGGATTCAGCATTATTTGACTTGAAGTTTAATTTTGTCTTTTCTGCAGATGATTTAATTTCTTCAAAATCCGGTTTGTAGTTAGTTGAGGATGAATGTTTAGCGAACGTTTCGGCTAGCTTATTGGCGATATCTTTTTCGGTGGTTAGAGTGGTATTACCAACTTTAAGGTGTTTCACTGAAGAATTCTAATTTTTTCCTTTTACTTTTCTAATAAAATTCCATACTTTATTGAGGGGAGTGTGAGATTTAATACTAGAAACAAAATTTTTCCAAGAGGTTCGTCTGGCTTGTTTACATGTACGTCGAGCTTTTGCTCGAAATATACGGAAGTTTGACAGATTTGCTGGTGTAGGATTTTTGTCAAACCGGCGATGGGCCTTGTTGCGTTCTTCGATCGCTTTGTCGCACTCATCAGTAAACCATGGTTTACTAGGCCTTTTTGGATTTGTCGAGGTTTTAGGTATTGTTTTATTAACAATTGATGTCAGTCTTTCATTAAATAATAAAATGGGATCTTCAACATCTTTCATCGTTTCTAATCGTAATTCTTCAAGACAGTGGGCTTCAAATGAAGCCCAATCTGCTTTTTCAAGTTTAAAACGAGGTTGACGTTCCTCCGTTTTGGAGGATAAATGCTCCAAAATAATCGGAAAATGATCACTCCCGCACAAGACATCATGAACTCGCCATGTAAACTCGGAAAGTACGAGGATCACAAATGCTTAAATCAATAGAAGAATACGATCCATTGCCTGAATGAAGGAACGTTGAAGATCCGTCATTAAATATACATAAATCTTCTTGCTGAAGGAGCTCCTGAATTTTTTTTACCTTTATCATTCGTATGATTACTTCCCCATAAAGGATTATAAGCATTAAAGTCACCCAAAATAATAAATGGTTTGGGCAACTGTTTAACCAAATCAACTAATTTATTTCTGCACAAAATTGAATTTGGGGGAATGTAAATGGAACAAACGGTTATGGTTTTATCAAAGGATAACCGAACGGCCACTGCTTGTAGATCGGTAGTTAAAGTAACTGAACTATGTATTACTCTGTCCCTAATAAAAATGGTAGATCCACCAGCAGCTCGTTCATTTGCCCCAGCAAATGTACTATACATTGTAGATCCTTTTACGGAAATTTGATCCGTTTCTTTTAAATGAGTCTCCTGGAGACATAATGCAACTGGTAAAATAGACTGAACAAGAAGAGTTAATTCCAAAATATTAGCTTTAAACCTCGACAATTCCATTTGAAGTAATTTGGCCATTTTTATGGGTGACGAATGGGGGATATTTTCCTTGACTTGGATCCGTGACCACGACTCGATGACCTTCTAGTACAAGTGCCACCATTAAGGTCAATTCGAATTGACTGAGCGCGCTGCTCTTTGTATTTTTTCATGGCAACAGGATCTGTTTGGTCAATCTGATCAAGGTCGGGACCCAGCCAGTTTTCACCTAGACAAAGTCCATGATCTGTTGTTTCCATGTCAGACTCGGAATCCGAGTCCGACACCACTGGCGACACAATCTGTCGACTAGACTTGGATTTCTCCAAGTCCTCCACACGGAAATTCCCCAACTTTTTGGGGGGTTGGACATTCTTCTGTTGAGATTTGGAAGACGATGACTGTTGCGATGATGGAGAAGATTTTGAAGATGATCCGGAATTTTGGGATGACTGAGTCTGGGAACATTGGTGAGATTTCTTAGCTCTGGCCTTTTTAATTTCCTCTAAACTTTTTTGGATGGTTTCATTATTTTGGTGGATACCTCAGTGGGCAGTTTGGCAAGACCATTGATATTCTCTTTCCAACTCATGATCGTCTGCACCTCAACAGTTTGTTTGTTTGTTGGGGTTTAACGTCCGAGCAGCAATATTTCAGCTATATTCAGACAATGAACATGAAATGGATGATAAAATGAACATGAAATGAAAAAAAAGGATGGGTCACAAGGATAATAGGGTCGACAAATTTTGATTGCCACTGGAAAAAGGGGATGGGTAAGGTCGAGCAATTTAGCCTCCTCTGGCGGAGCGCAAAGGTTCCTACTCCTATCTAGTACCACAGCCAGCAGGGTTCTTTAACGTGCGAGGAACGTGGCATCTTTCCCAACACGGTGCACCACTATGGTTTGCGGTCAGGTTTTCCGTATTATAGCCTGACAACCCCAGCATGTAACACGCCAGGGGTACCCCATTCCACCACCTGGGACACACACCCCAGTTGCTCTGTGGGCAGAGCGCCTAGCCCCCGGATAGGTTTCTGAGCACTATTTAGTCGCCTTTTACGACAAGTTTAGCGCTGCTGCAGGCCTATTCTTTTAACACCCGGACCTGCACGGGGTAGTCGAGGACAGACAAGCACGCTTTGCAACACTAGCATAAGATGTTTTGCCAGATGCAAGAAAATTGTTGGAAATGTACCACTTCTGGCGAGCTTCACTATATGAAATTTTGTTTTCAGTTTTTATCTTTAAAATATCTTTTTCTTCCTTATAAAGAGGGCAATCTTTAGATGATGACATGTGAGCTTCCTCACAGTTTCTGCATTTCAGATCTTTTTTGCAGTCGATTCCCTCGTGTCCTTCTTCAGAGCATCGGAAACAAAACAGTTTTCCTCTACACTGGCCCTTTCCATGCCCAAACTTCTCGCATTTAAAACACCGAAGTGGGTTAGGAATATACAGACTGACAGCTGTCCTGTATGGACCAATGTAGACATGAGATGGCACTGAAGTGGAACTAAATGTTAACAGGATTGTTCTCATTGGTGTGGTTGCATCTGCACGTCGAGAAGTAAACCTTTTCACTGACTTAACGCCTTTTGATTTCAGTTCCTCACAGATCTCTTCATCAGTCAAAGCGTCGAGGTCTCGACCTCGGTATTTAAGGACACCCTGTGACTGATTTAGTGACTTGTGTGCAGATGAAACCACATCAAGGTCACCAATCCTGGTTAATTTTAACAAATTTGATGATTGGCCAGGTCTGAGGCATTCAATTAAAATTCCTGATCTTATTTTCTTTGTATCTTTAACATCACCAGCTACACCCTTGATTGTTTTCTGTATTAAAAAAGGAGAAAGGTCATTAACATTTTTGTCTTTATCTTTTGCAGAAATTACAATAACTATTGGCCAGTTTTTATCACGTTCGTCAGAAGAATTGCAGACATCACTTTTTTCGTTTTTTTGAATAAGAAACATTGGACTCCCCGTTGTTTTTTATCGCCATGTTAAGTTTTTATAGGTTTTATCGTCTCTGTTTCCCACCCGCCACCGAGTGCCAACACGGGCGATGCTAGGACTCTACGGATTTCCAGCAGATAGCATCAGTTTGTTTGTTGGGGTTTAACGTCCGAGCAGCAATATTTCAGCTATATTCAAACAATGAACATGAAATGGGTGATATAATGAACATGAAATGAAAAAAAAAAGGATGGGCCACAAGGATAACAGGGTCGACAAACCCTGATTGCCACTGGAAAAAGGGGATGGGTAAGGTCGGGCAACTTAGCCTCCTGTGGCGGAGCGCAAAGGTTCCTACTCCTATCGAATACCACAGCAGGGTTTTTTAACGTGCGAGGAACGTGGCATCTTTCCCAACACGGTGCACCACTATGGTTTGCGGTCAGGTTTTCCGTATTATAGCCTGACAACCCCAGCATGTAACACGCCAGGGGTACCCCATTCCACCACCTGGGGTACACATCCCAATTGCTCTGTGGGCAAAGCGCCTAGCCCCTGCTAGGTTTCTGAGCACTATTTAGTTGCCTTTTACGACAAGCTTAGCGCTGCTGCAGGCCTATTCTTTTAATACCCGGACCTGCACGGGGCAGATAGCATCAGGGATTCCAGAGACGACATACTCGAACAGAGCGTATCTATCAATGGCGCATAGACAGCGTACTACTCGATTGACCCATGAGCCACCGCCTTCTTCATTTGCCATTTGTAAGCTTTTGAAAATCTTAGAAACATTGGATTAAACAAAATGCCATCAGTAAAGCAGGTGGACAAATGAAGGGCATGGCGTGACCTGCCGATTGATCTAACCGGGTCCATCCGATCTCCCGTTTAGATGACCCAAGAGCCGAGTGGCATATACAGCCGTATCCTCGATCATCCAGCCATCGATGACACGGGGGTTACGTCACGACTGGAGTCTAGATACGACCTTCATCCACTAGGACCTCCTCGCCCACCAATAACTCACGGCAAACAAGTAGGTGAACCCACTTTTTATTTTAAACACCGGGCCCACGGTCGATGTTCGGATCGCTTTAGTCTGGCCTCTAACCTTTGACCTTTCCAGCATGGGTAACCCTACCAGGAGAAAAAACTCCAGCTGGCATAGCTCTTAGGATCACTGAGGCACGCAAGCCCCCCTACCACGACAAGGATAGCGATCCACAGGGGGGATTTAAGCATTTGTGATCCTCTCGTACTTACATGGGGAGTTCATGATGACATGTGCGGGAGTGATCATTTTCCAATTATTTTAGAGCATTTATCCTCCAAAACGGAGGAAAGTCAACCTCGTTTTAAACATGAGAAAGCAGATTGGGCTTCATCTGAAGCCCACTGTCTTGAAAAATTACGATTAGAAACGATGAAGGATGTTGAAGATCCCATTTTATTATTTAATGAAAGACTGACATCAATTGCTAATAAAACAATACCTAAAACCTCGACAAATCCAAAAAGGCCTAGTAAACCACGGTTTATTGATGAGTGCGACAAAGCGATCGAAGAACGCAACAAGGCCCATCGCCGGTTTGACAAAAATCCTATACCAGCAAATCTGTCAAACTTCCGAATATTTCGAGCAAAAGCTCGACGTACATGTAAACAAGCCAGACGAACCTCTTGGAAAAAATTTGTTTTTAGTATTAAATCTCACACTCCCCTCAATAAAGTATGGAATTTTATTAGAAAAGTAAAAGGAAAAAATTAGAATTCTACAGTTTGTTTGTTAGGGTTTAACGTCCGAGCAGCAATATTTCAGCTATATTCAGACAATGAACATGAAAAGGATGACAAAATGAACATGTTTGTTTTGTTTGTTGGGGTTTAACGTCCGAGCAGCAATATTTCAGCTATATTCAGACAATGAACATGAAATGGATGATGAAATGAACATGAAATGAAAAAAAAAAGGATGGGTCACAAGGATAATAGGGTCGACAAATTTTAATTGCCACTGGAACAAGGGGAAGTGGGTAAGGTCGGGCAATTTAGCCTCCTCTGGCGGAGCGCAAAGGTTCCTACTCCTATCGAATACCACAGCAGGGTTCTTTAACGTGCTAGGAACGTGGCATCTTTCCCAACACGGTGCACCACTATGGTTTGCGGTCAGGTTTTCCGTATTATAGCTTGTTTGTTTGTTGGGGTTTAACGTCCGAGCAGCAATATTTCAGCTATATTCAGACAATGTACATGAAATGGATGATAAAATGAACATGAAATGAAAAAAAAAAGGATGGGTCACAAGGATAATAGGGTTGACAAATTTTGATTGCCACTGGAAAAAGGGGGGATGGGTAAGGTAGGGCAATTTAGCCTCCTGTGGCGGAGCGCAAAGGTTCCTACTCCTATCGAATAACACAGCAGGGTTCTTTAACGTGCGAGGAACGTGGCATCTTTCCCAACACGGTGCACCACTATGGTTTGCGGTCAGGTTTTCCGTATTATAGCCTGACAACCCCAGCATGTAACACGCCAGGGGTACCCCATTCCACCACCTAGGGCACACATCCTAGTTGCTCTGTGGGCAGAGCGCCCTAGCCCCCGGCTAGGTTTCTGAGCACTATGTAGTCGCCTTTTACGACAAGCTTAGCGCTGCTGCAGGCCTATTCTTTTAACACCCGGACCTGCACGGGGCCCGTATTATAGCCTGACAACCCCAGCATGTAACACGCCAGGGGTACCCCATTCCACCACCTGGGGCACACATCCCAGTTGCTCTGTGGGCAGAGCGCCTAGCCCCCGGCTAGGTTTCTGAGCACTATTTAGTCGCCTTTTACGACAAGCTTAGCGCTGCTGCAGGCCTATTCTTTTGACACCCGGACCTGCACGGGGCTCCAGTGGCAATCAAAAATTTGTCGGCCTCATTGTCCTTGTGTCCCATCCGTTCTTCATTTCATCATCATTTCATGTTCATCGTCTGAATATAGCTGAAATATGGTTGCTCAGACGTTAAACCCCAACAAACAAACAAACAGAAAATGGTATTTACATTGAATATTTTGGATAAGGGATATTTTCCTTCAGGATAAAATTCATAAAACGCATAAAGTTCAAGATCAAAACAGATGCAGCAGCTGAATCACGTACGCTGTGGGTGATTGTACTTTTACCAAAGGCACACATAAGCAAATGGTAAGGAGCCTGAATGAAAACAACGGAGGGGCTCTTTTTATCAAAATTAAAAATAAAAATTAACTGTTGAAAACAATTAAAAAAAGTCAAAATATAGTAGTATGGCGTATTGATGTAAAGAATGTAGTGCTGTACCAGCCTTAGACCAAGATCTAAAAATGGATTTTTTTCTTGTTTATTCCATCTGGAGAAGTTGTTCGTAATTTCTTCCAAAAGCTTTCCCGAGACACTCTTTTACATTTTGACCAGTTTTTATTATGTTCGATGATCGTAACAACAATGTTGTGGAGATCCGTCAGGGTGTGTTCGGCAGATCTAAGCTGGCGACATAGAGGGAGGTCTGGTTTGCATTTGTAGTCATTGCGATGACCATTCATACGCCTGTTGAAGGGTTGTTCTGTTTCGTCAACGTACTGCATACCATCTTTGTTTGTTGGGGTTTAACGTCCGAGCAGCAATATTTCAGCTATATTCAGACAATGAACATGAAATGGATGATAAAATGAACAGGAAATGAAAAAAAAGGATGGGTCACAAGGATAATAGGGCCGACAAATTTTGATTGCCACTCGAAAAGGGGGGGATGGGTAAGGTCAGGCAATTTAGCCTCCTGTGGCGGAGCGCGAAGGTTCCTACTCCTATCGAATACCACAGCAGGGTTCTTTAACGTGCGAGGAACGTGGCATCTTTCCCAACACGGTGCACCACCATGGTTTGCGGTTAGTTTTTCCGTATTATAGCCTGACAACCCCAGCATGTAACACGCCAAGGGTACCCGATTCCACCTCCTGGGACACACATCCCAGTTGCTCTGTGGGCAGAGCGCCCTAGCCCCCGGCTAGGGTTCTGAGCACTATTTTGTCGCCTTATACGACAAACTTAGCGCTGCTGCAGGCCTATTCTTTAAACACTTGGACCTGCACGGGGTGGCTGGTAAAATAACGAAGAGTGCGTGGGACTATGGTATAGTAAGATGAGAATATGAGGTACTTGCTGCAAATGTGGTTAAATTAAAATTGGCCCCGTGTAGGTCCGGGTGTTAAAAGAATAGGCCTGCAGCAGCGCTAAGCTTGTCGTAAAAGGCGACTAAATAGTGCTCAGAACCCTAGCCGGGGGCTGGGGCGCTCTGCCCACAGAGCAACTGGAATGGGGTACCCCTGGCGTGTTACATGCTGGGGTTGTCAGGCTATAATACGGAAAACCTGACCGCAAACCATAGTGGTGCACCATGTTGGGAAAGATGCCACGTTCGTCGCACGTTAAAGAACCCTACTGTGGTATTCTCCCGGAGTAGGAACCATATGGCTCCACCACAGGAGGCTAAATTGCCCGACCTTACCCACCCCTCCCTATTTCCATTGGCAATCACAATTTGTCGACCCCATTGTCCTTGTGTCCCATCCCTCTTTCATTTCATCATCATTTCATGTTCATTGTCTGAATATAGCTGAAATATTGCTGCTCGGATGTTAACCCCAACGAAACAAAATAAATTAAAATTGTTAGGCTGTTGTGGTGGTGGATATCTTATTTGAGATGAGATGAAAGTCTGTATCTGAGGTTGTTGGGTAGGCACTGGTTGCCTGTTGAAGTTAGGTTGCCTTTCCCTCTCTGATCAATATTGCCCCATGCAGGTCCGGGTGTTAAAAGAATTGGCATGCAGCAGCGCTAAGCTTGTCGTAAAAGGCGACGAAATAGTGCTCAGAACCTTAGCCGGGGGCTAGGGCGCTCTGCTTACAGAGCAACTGGGATGTGTGCCCCAGGTGGTGGAATGGGGTACCCCTGGTGTGTTGTATGCTGGGGTTGTCAGACTATAATACGGAAAACCTGACCGCAAACCATAGTGGTGCACCGTGTTGGGAAAGATGGCACGTTCGTCGCACGTTAAAGAACCCTACTGTGGTATTCTCCCGGAGTAGGAACCATATGGCTCCACCACAGGAGGCTAAATTGCCCGACCTTACCCACCCCTCCCTATTTCCATTGGCAATCACAATTTGTCGACCCCATTGTCCTTGTGTCCCATCCCTCTTTCATTTCATCATCATTTCATGTTCATTTATCAATTTCATGTTCATCGTCTGAATATAGCTGAAATATTGCTGCTCGGATGTTAACCCCAACGAAACAAAATAAATTAAAATTGTTAGGTTGTTGTGGTGGTGGATATCTTATTTGAGATGAGATGAAAGTCTGTATCTGAGGTTGTTGGGTAGGCACTGGTTGCCTGTTGAAGTTAGGTTGCCTTTCCCTCTCTGATCAATATTGCCCCATGCAGGTCCGGGTGTTAAAAGAATTGGCATGCAGCAGCGCTAAGCTTGTCGTAAAAGGCGACGAAATAGTGCTCAGAACCTTAGCCGGGGGCTAGGGCGCTCTGCTTACAGAGCAACTGGGATGTGTGCCCCAGGTGGTGGAATGGGGTACCCCTGGTGTGTTATATGCTGGGGTTGTCAGACTATAATACGGAAAACCTGACCGCAAACCATAGTGGTGCACCGTGTTGGGAAAGATGCCACGTTCCTCGCACGTTAAAGAACCCTACTGTGGTATTCTCCCGGAGTAGGAACCATAGGACTCCGGCACGGGAGGCTAAATTGCCCGACCATACCCAGCTCAACCTATTTCCAGTGGCAATCAAAATTTGTCGACCCCATTGTCCTTGTGTCCCATCCCTTTTTCATTTCATCATCATTTCATGTTCATTTTATCATCAATTTCATGTTCATCGTCTGAATATAGCTGAAATATTGCTGCTCGGACGTTAAACCCCAACAAACAAACAAACTGACCAATATTGTGCACTTTGTTGGCAATATAGTGCCACCATATCAACACCAATTTTAATTATATAAGGATTAAGATTGATGAAACTATAGGCTTCCTCTCCTTTGAAATTTGGACCTAGAGCAGTCCTCTGTCTTTTGTGTGCTTCGAATGTTCTAATGTGCCTCTTAAATTGATGGCGGTCATCACCCCTGTACATACACAAGGTACAAGAGTACCTATGCTGGTCTAGAGCCAGATGAGTCTTCATAATATGACCATCTACCCTGGTTCTCTCCCCTTCCGGGTGTTAAAAGAATAGGCCTGCAGCAGCGCTAAGCTTGTCGTATAAGGCGACTAAATAGTGCTCGGAAACCTAGCCGGGGGCTAGGCCCTCTGCCCACAGAGCATCTGGGATGGGTACCCCTGGCGTGTTACATGCTGGGGTTGTCAGGCTATAATACGGAAAACCTGACCGCAAACCATAGTGGTGCACCGTGTTGGGAAAGAAGCCACGTTCCTCGCACGTTAAAGAACCCTGCTGTGGTATTCGATAGGAGTAGGAACCTTTGCGCTCCGCCACAGGAGGCTAAATTGCCCGACCTTACCCATCTCCCCCTTTTTCCAGTGGTAATCAAAATTTGTCGACCCTATTATCCTTGTGACCCATCATTTCTTTTTTTCATTTCATGTTCATTTTATCATCCATTTCATGTTCATTGTCTGAATATAGCTGAAATATTGCTGCTCGGACGTTAAACCCCAACAAACAAACCTGGTTCTCTCCCCTTTGTTATGACAGTGAAGACACTGGTAAACAAGACCTCTTTTATTATATTTTTTGGTAACAGTTAGTCTCAGTTGTAAAGCCATCTGAAAGGAAACCATATTTTTAGTTTCTTGGTAGGATTTTACAAGGACTCTCCTCAGATGCATCACCTTGCATAAAAGTTTTGGATATTTTTTTTATCTGGTGGATTTAATGTTTTGTTAAAAGTAAACCTGGTTGATACAATTAGGACTTCGTACATTCTTTGTTTATAACATATATTTAGTTTTAAGACATGTGGTTTTATACCTTACTGATGACATGTCCATGCAACATTTTCATTTAAATACACCTGAACTCTCAGGCAACATTTATGTTGGTTTGTTTGGGTTTAACGTCCGAGCAGCAATATTTCAGCTATATTCAGACAATGAACATGTAATGAAAAAAAAAAGGATGGGTCACAAGGATAATAGGGTTGACAAATTTTGATTGCCACTGGAAAAAGGGGGGATGGGTAAGGTAGGGCAATTTAGCCTCCTGTGGCGGAGCGCAAAGGTTCCTACTCCTATCGAATACCACAGCAGGGTTCTTTAACGTGCGAGGAACGTGGCATCTTTCCCAACACGGTGCACCACTATGGTTTGCGGTCAGGTTTTCCGTATTATAGCCTGACAACCCCAGCATGTAACACGCCAGGGGTACCCCATTCCACCACCTGGGGCACACATCCCAGTTGCTCTGTGGGCAGAGCGCCTAGCCCCGACTAGGCTTCTGAGCACTGTTTTGTTGCCTTGTGCGACAAGCTTAGCGCTGCTGCAGGCCTATTCTTTTAACACCCGGACCTGCACGGGGAGGCAACATTTATGTGGGTGTGTAGAAGTCATTTATACACTACACATTTTTCATTTACATTACATTTTAAATATTAAATATACAATTTAAAAGTTCAAATATCTCGAACTAAACACAGACATGTTAATTGATTGACATGTTTATATGTACAATTGATCATCAACCTTTGGAGATCAGTAAAATAATAACTAATACTGGTTTTAGTTATATATTTTTTTTTTAAACCATTTTTTTTTCTTGAATAGGGTTTTTATCCATTTTGGACTATCATCCCCACAGTAAACTTTCAATTTGTCCTGATTTATGACCTTTTTTGTACCATTTTTATCCATCTGTATTTCATAGTTTTTGTTACTAAATAAGACCCAGTGTACATAGGTTGTACCCCCGTGCAGGTCCGGGTGATAAAAGAATAAGCCTGCAGCAGCGCTAAGCTTGTCGTATAAGGCGACTAAATAGTGCTCGGAAACCTAGCCGGGGGCTAGGCGCTCTGCCCACAGAGCACCTGGGATGTGTGCCCCAGGTTGTGGAATGGCGTACTCCTGGCGTGTTACATGCTGGGGTTGTCAGGCTATAATACGGAAAACCTGACCGCAAACCATAGTGGTGCACCGTGTTGGGAAAGATGCCACGTTCCTCGCACGTTAAAGAACCCTGCTGTGGTATTCGATAGGAGTAGGAACTTTTGCGCTCCGCCACAGGAGGCTAAATTGCCCGACCTTACCCATCCCCCCTTTTTCCAGTGGCAATCAAAATTTGTCGACCCTATTATCCTTGTAACCCATCCTTTCTTTTTTTCATTTCATGTTCATTTTATCATCGATTTCATGTACATTGTCTGAATATAGCTGAGATATTGCTGCTCGGACGTTAAACCCCAACAAACAAATTTAGTGGATCCAGTTGCTCATTTGCTTTTGTTGCTTTGTATGATTTTAGTTACTTTATGTTCTTTTTTGTGTGTCTGTTTTCCATGTCTGGTCTTTGTTCCTGGATTACATTCTTTTGATTGCCGCTGTGACCTTGGTTCCCTTGATTACTCTTTCCCTTTGTTGTCATGTTGTCCCTTCTTGGGGTATTTTCATGCTACTTATCATATCTCTAGGTCTATTGGTACATTTTTTTTTACAGGGCCCGCATTTGAAATATTCCATGTTATCATTCATTGGACAGTCACAATCCCTAGGATTTGTGCATCGAGATAAAATCAGCATTGCCGTGTTGTCTGTATTGTATTGTGAAATCAAAGGCTGACATGACTTTTATCCACCTAGCAATTCTGCCCTTAGGTTGTTTTAAGCTAAATAGCCAAATAAGAGCTTGATGGTCAGTTTTCACTGTGAAGGTTCTACCTAAAAGATATTGTCTGTAATATTCTATGAAGTATCGTACAGCAAGGAGTTCCTTGTCTGTGATACAATAGTTTCTTTCGGCCTTATTCAAAGTACGACTACCATATGCTATAATTCGAAGTGCACCGTCCTGTACTTGTTATAAGACTGCCCCCAATGTATCGTCACTTGCGTCTGTGTCCAGTATGTATTCACCCTCATCTTTGGGGTAAGCTAGAATACCAGGACTGACAAAATGGTGTTTAAGATTGTCAAAGGCCTTTTGGCAACTCTCAGACCACAAGAACGTTTTAGATTTCCTAGTCAGGTCTGTTAATGGTTTAACTAACTCTGTAAAATGATTAATATGTCTACGGTAATAGCTACTCATACCAAGTACATGTCACTTTTACTGTTTTTGGGGTTGGGCAGTGTAAAAGTTTGGCAATATTATCAGGGTTTGGCTGTACGCCCTTTTCCGAAACAATATGACCCAAAAATGTGACTTCAGTTTGAAAAATATTATATTTCTCCGGTTTCAATTTTAAGCCGGCATATTTTATTCTATTTAGGACTATATCTAGTCTCTCTAGATGTTCTGTAACATTAGAGGAAAATAATATCATCTAGGTATATCAATAAAATTTGCCACTGAAGGCCATTTAGAACAAGTTCCATAAGTCTTTGACAAGAAGCAGGTCCATTTGTTAGTCCAAATGGTATTGTTTTATATTCGTATAGACCATATTTGGTTGCAAAAGCAGTTTTGTGTATATCTTCATTTTTAACAGGAATCTGATTGAAACCACTTGTAAGATCGAAAGTACTAAATAGGGAAGCTCCAACTACAGTGTCTAGACAGTCTTGAATTCCTGGAAGGGGCCATGCATGTTTTTGTGTGACAGAATTCAGAATTCTATAATCATCACATGTCCTTACTCTCCCATTTCTCTTGAGGACTAACACCAAAGGACTTGACCATGGAGATGTGGACTTTTGTATTATGTCTTGTTTTTCCATTTGTTGAATAATTTTCATTTCTTCTTGCCCTGTGCAGGTCCGGGTGTTAAAAGAATAGGCCTGCAGCAGCGCTAAGCTTGTCGTAAAGGCGACTAAAAAGTGCTCAGAACCCTAGCCGGGGGCTAGGGCGCTCTGCCCACAGAGCAACGTGGAATGGGGTACCCCTGGCGTGTTACATGCTGGGGTTGTCAGGCTATAATACGGAAAACCCTGACCACAAACCATAGTGGTGCACCGTGTTGGGAAAGATGCCACGTTCCTCGCACGTTAAAGAACCCTACTGTGGTATTCTCCCGGAGTAGGAACCATATGACTCCGCCACAGGAGGCTAAATTGCCCGACCCTACCCATCTCTCCCTATTTCCAGTGGCAATCATAATGTGTCGACCCCATTGTCCTTGTGTCCCATCCCTTTTTCCTTTCATCATCATTTCATGTTCATTTTATCATCAATTTCATGTTCATCGTCTGAATATAGCTGAAATATTGTTGCTCGGACGCTAAACCCCAACAAACAAACAAACATGTTCATCGTCTGAATAGAGCTAAAATACTGCTGCTCGGACGTTAAACCCCAACAAACAAACAAAAATCATTTCTTCTTTTGCATAAGCAAATGGAACTCTGCGTGGAGGTTGCTTCACAAGTTTAGCATCTCCTGTTGCAATACTGAACTCCAGGAGTTTAGTTCCATCTTTAGAGAAGGTGTTTGAGTATTTTTGCCAGCAAATTTTCAATTGCTGTCTTTTCAGCTTCTGTTTGACCTGGAGCAATATTTTCATACATATTTAATAAGTGACTTGGAACATTTCCACTTTTCCCACCCTCTGAAGACCCTTTTTGCTTAGATTTCTGATAATGCCCTCATTGGTTTCCCGCCCCGTGCAGGTCCGGGTGTCAAAAGAATAGCCCTGCAGCAGCGCTAAGCTTGTCGTATAAGGCGACTAAATAGTGCTCAGAAACCTAGCCGGGGGTTAGGCGCTCTGCCCACAGAGCAACTGGGATGTGTGCCCCAGGTGGTGGAATGGGGTACCCCTGGCATGTTACATGCTGGGGTTGTCAGGCTATAATACGGAAAACCGGACCGCAAACCATAGTGGTGCACCGTGTTGGGAAAGATGCCACGTTCCTCGCACGTTAAAGAACCCTGCTGTGGTATTCGATAGGAGTAGGAACCTTTGCGCTCCGCCACAGGAGGCTAAATTGCCCGACCTTACCCATCCCCCCTTTTTCTAGTGGCAATCAAAATTTGTCGACCCTGTTGTCCTTGTGACCCATCCTTTTTTTATCATTTCATGTTCATTTTATCATCCATTTCATGTTCATTGTCTGAATATAGCTGAAATATTGCTGCTCGGACGTTAAACCCCAACAAACAAACAAACAAACATTGGTTTCCCAATTCACAGGCTTTGGTTATAGCAATTTCAATCTTTTCAATGTATTTTTATTTCCCCTTTCAGCGCTGTCCTCAGATTCAAATAATGTTACAGGAGTATTATCAACTATTTCAGCTGAACCAATTATTGTGTTTTGCTATAATGTATTTTCATATGGCCCCGTGGAGGTCCGGGTGTTAAAAGAATAGGCGTGCAGCAGCGCTAAGCTTGTCGTAAAAGGCCACTAAATAGTGCTCGGAACTTTAGCCGGGGCTAGGGCACTCTGCTCACAGAGCAACTGGGATGTGTGCCCCAGGAGGTGGAATGGGGTACCCCTGGTGTGTCACATGCTAGGGTTGTCAGGCTATAATACGGAAAACCGGACCGCAAACCATAGTGGTGCACCGTGTTGGGAAAGATGCCACGTTCTTCGCACGTTAAAGAACCCTACTGTGGTATTCTCCCGGAATAGGAACCATAGGGCTCCGCCACAGGAGGCTAAATTGCCCGACCCTACCCACCTCTCCCTATTTCCAGTGGCAATCGTAATTTGTCGACCCCATTGTCCTTGTGTCCCATCCCTTTTTCATTTCATCATTTCAGTTTCTTTGTTTGAATATAGCTGAAATATTGCTGCTCGGACGTTAAACCCCAAGAAACAAACAGTACTGTTTTTTCCTGTTCAGCATCTGTGTCAGTGTTATTTCTGCCAGTTCAGTATCATAATTTTCCAGTGCAGAATGGTGAAATGTGCTTTGAACATTTTCAAAATCTGATGTTTCATCTGGGCCAGTCTCATACGGACTCATATTACCAGTTTCTGCAGTTTCGATGTCTGTTAGATTGACGTGTAAATCTTGGTTTACCCATTATTTTATTTTGAAGTTCACAATTTTATTCGCTTACTGCTCTAGCTAGGTTCAAATGACTGGATCCAAAAAGGAATGGATCCCGCCGAGGATGCCAAAATATTTTAGCGGCTAGGGGTGCTACTAGTTATTTTTTGTATATATGAGACTGAAATGCAGACACTCACTATATTGGGGTTATTTCCCTTGGATTTACAGTAACTGAGATCTAGTGAAATTCATAATTTTATTTTGTAACAACAATGGTTTGTATAGGTTAACAAATCTATACTAACAACATATGAGTATTCACTCATTCACTTTTATCATATATTTAGTACATGTGGCAAGAATCCATTGTAGTACCAAAATATATCTTCAATACTTAAAGAGCCTCGTGCATATCCGGGTGTCAAAAGAATAGCCCTGCAGCAGCGCTAAGCTTGTCGTATAAGGCGACTAAATAGTGCTCAGAAACCTAGCCGGGGGCTAGGCGCTCTGCCCACAGAGCAACTGGGATGTGTGCCCCAGGAGGTGGAATGGGGTACCCCTGGTGTGTCACATGCTAGGGTTGTCAGGCTATAATACGGAAAACCGGACCGCAAACCATAGTGGTGCACCGTGTTGGGAAAGATGCCACGTTCTTCGCACGTTAAAGAACCCTACTGTGGTATTCTCCCGGAATAGGAACCATAGGGCTCCGCCACAGGAGGCTAAATTGCCCGACCCTACCCACCTCTCCCTATTTCCAGTGGCAATCGTAATTTGTCGACCCCATTGTCCTTGTGTCCCATCCCTTTTTCATTTCATCATTTCAGTTTCTTTGTTTGAATATAGCTGAAATATTGCTGCTCGGACGTTAAACCCCAAGAAACAAACAGTACTGTTTTTTCCTGTTCAGCATCTGTGTCAGTGTTATTTCTGCCAGTTCAGTATCATAATTTTCCAGTGCAGAATGGTGAAATGTGCTTTGAACATTTTCAAAATCTGATGTTTCATCTGGGCCAGTCTCATACGGACTCATATTACCAGTTTCTGCAGTTTCGATGTCTGTTAGATTGACGTGTAAATCTTGGTTTACCCATTATTTTATTTTGAAGTTCACAATTTTATTCGCTTACTGCTCTAGCTAGGTTCAAATGACTGGATCCAAAAAGGAATGGATCCCGCCGAGGATGCCAAAATATTTTAGCGGCTAGGGGTGCTACTAGTTATTTTTTGTATATATGAGACTGAAATGCAGACACTCACTATATTGGGGTTATTTCCCTTGGATTTACAGTAACTGAGATCTAGTGAAATTCATAATTTTATTTTGTAACAACAATGGTTTGTATAGGTTAACAAATCTATACTAACAACATATGAGTATTCACTCATTCACTTTTATCATATATTTAGTACATGTGGCAAGAATCCATTGTAGTACCAAAATATATCTTCAATACTTAAAGAGCCTCGTGCATATCCGGGTGTCAAAAGAATAGCCCTGCAGCAGCGCTAAGCTTGTCGTATAAGGCGACTAAATAGTGCTCAGAAACCTAGCCGGGGGCTAGGCGCTCTGCCCACAGAGCAACTGGGATGTGTGCCCCAGGAGGTGGAATGGGGTACCCCTGGTGTGTCACATGCTAGGGTTGTCAGGCTATAATACGGAAAACCGGACCGCAAACCATAGTGGTGCACCGTGTTGGGAAAGATGCCACGTTCTTCGCACGTTAAAGAACCCTACTGTGGTATTCTCCCGGAATAGGAACCATAGGGCTCCGCCACAGGAGGCTAAATTGCCCGACCCTACCCACCTCTCCCTATTTCCAGTGGCAATCGTAATTTGTCGACCCCATTGTCCTTGTGTCCCATCCCTTTTTCATTTCATCATTTCAGTTTCTTTGTTTGAATATAGCTGAAATATTGCTGCTCGGACGTTAAACCCCAAGAAACAAACAGTACTGTTTTTTCCTGTTCAGCATCTGTGTCAGTGTTATTTCTGCCAGTTCAGTATCATAATTTTCCAGTGCAGAATGGTGAAATGTGCTTTGAACATTTTCAAAATCTGATGTTTCATCTGGGCCAGTCTCATACGGACTCATATTACCAGTTTCTGCAGTTTCGATGTCTGTTAGATTGACGTGTAAATCTTGGTTTACCCATTATTTTATTTTGAAGTTCACAATTTTATTCGCTTACTGCTCTAGCTAGGTTCAAATGACTGGATCCAAAAAGGAATGGATCCCGCCGAGGATGCCAAAATATTTTAGCGGCTAGGGGTGCTACTAGTTATTTTTTGTATATATGAGACTGAAATGCAGACACTCACTATATTGGGGTTATTTCCCTTGGATTTACAGTAACTGAGATCTAGTGAAATTCATAATTTTATTTTGTAACAACAATGGTTTGTATAGGTTAACAAATCTATACTAACAACATATGAGTATTCACTCATTCACTTTTATCATATATTTAGTACATGTGGCAAGAATCCATTGTAGTACCAAAATATATCTTCAATACTTAAAGAGCCTCGTGCATATCCGGGTGTCAAAAGAATAGCCCTGCAGCAGCGCTAAGCTTGTCGTATAAGGCGACTAAATAGTGCTCAGAAACCTAGCCGGGGGCTAGGCGCTCTGCCCACAGAGCAACTGGGATGTGTGCCCCAGGAGGTGGAATGGGGTACCCCTGGTGTGTCACATGCTAGGGTTGTCAGGCTATAATACGGAAAACCGGACCGCAAACCATAGTGGTGCACCGTGTTGGGAAAGATGCCACGTTCTTCGCACGTTAAAGAACCCTACTGTGGTATTCTCCCGGAATAGGAACCATAGGGCTCCGCCACAGGAGGCTAAATTGCCCGACCCTACCCACCTCTCCCTATTTCCAGTGGCAATCGTAATTTGTCGACCCCATTGTCCTTGTGTCCCATCCCTTTTTCATTTCATCATTTCAGTTTCTTTGTTTGAATATAGCTGAAATATTGCTGCTCGGACGTTAAACCCCAAGAAACAAACAGTACTGTTTTTTCCTGTTCAGCATCTGTGTCAGTGTTATTTCTGCCAGTTCAGTATCATAATTTTCCAGTGCAGAATGGTGAAATGTGCTTTGAACATTTTCAAAATCTGATGTTTCATCTGGGCCAGTCTCATACGGACTCATATTACCAGTTTCTGCAGTTTCGATGTCTGTTAGATTGACGTGTAAATCTTGGTTTACCCATTATTTTATTTTGAAGTTCACAATTTTATTCGCTTACTGCTCTAGCTAGGTTCAAATGACTGGATCCAAAAAGGAATGGATCCCGCCGAGGATGCCAAAATATTTTAGCGGCTAGGGGTGCTACTAGTTATTTTTTGTATATATGAGACTGAAATGCAGACACTCACTATATTGGGGTTATTTCCCTTGGATTTACAGTAACTGAGATCTAGTGAAATTCATAATTTTATTTTGTAACAACAATGGTTTGTATAGGTTAACAAATCTATACTAACAACATATGAGTATTCACTCATTCACTTTTATCATATATTTAGTACATGTGGCAAGAATCCATTGTAGTACCAAAATATATCTTCAATACTTAAAGAGCCTCGTGCATATCCGGGTGTCAAAAGAATAGCCCTGCAGCAGCGCTAAGCTTGTCGTATAAGGCGACTAAATAGTGCTCAGAAACCTAGCCGGGGGCTAGGCGCTCTGCCCACAGAGCAACTGGGATGTGTGCCCCAGGAGGTGGAATGGGGTACCCCTGGTGTGTCACATGCTAGGGTTGTCAGGCTATAATACGGAAAACCGGACCGCAAACCATAGTGGTGCACCGTGTTGGGAAAGATGCCACGTTCTTCGCACGTTAAAGAACCCTACTGTGGTATTCTCCCGGAATAGGAACCATAGGGCTCCGCCACAGGAGGCTAAATTGCCCGACCCTACCCACCTCTCCCTATTTCCAGTGGCAATCGTAATTTGTCGACCCCATTGTCCTTGTGTCCCATCCCTTTTTCATTTCATCATTTCAGTTTCTTTGTTTGAATATAGCTGAAATATTGCTGCTCGGACGTTAAACCCCAAGAAACAAACAGTACTGTTTTTTCCTGTTCAGCATCTGTGTCAGTGTTATTTCTGCCAGTTCAGTATCATAATTTTCCAGTGCAGAATGGTGAAATGTGCTTTGAACATTTTCAAAATCTGATGTTTCATCTGGGCCAGTCTCATACGGACTCATATTACCAGTTTCTGCAGTTTCGATGTCTGTTAGATTGACGTGTAAATCTTGGTTTACCCATTATTTTATTTTGAAGTTCACAATTTTATTCGCTTACTGCTCTAGCTAGGTTCAAATGACTGGATCCAAAAAGGAATGGATCCCGCCGAGGATGCCAAAATATTTTAGCGGCTAGGGGTGCTACTAGTTATTTTTTGTATATATGAGACTGAAATGCAGACACTCACTATATTGGGGTTATTTCCCTTGGATTTACAGTAACTGAGATCTAGTGAAATTCATAATTTTATTTTGTAACAACAATGGTTTGTATAGGTTAACAAATCTATACTAACAACATATGAGTATTCACTCATTCACTTTTATCATATATTTAGTACATGTGGCAAGAATCCATTGTAGTACCAAAATATATCTTCAATACTTAAAGAGCCTCGTGCATATCCGGGTGTCAAAAGAATAGCCCTGCAGCAGCGCTAAGCTTGTCGTATAAGGCGACTAAATAGTGCTCAGAAACCTAGCCGGGGGCTAGGCGCTCTGCCCACAGAGCAACTGGGATGTGTGCCCCAGGAGGTGGAATGGGGTACCCCTGGTGTGTCACATGCTAGGGTTGTCAGGCTATAATACGGAAAACCGGACCGCAAACCATAGTGGTGCACCGTGTTGGGAAAGATGCCACGTTCTTCGCACGTTAAAGAACCCTACTGTGGTATTCTCCCGGAATAGGAACCATAGGGCTCCGCCACAGGAGGCTAAATTGCCCGACCCTACCCACCTCTCCCTATTTCCAGTGGCAATCGTAATTTGTCGACCCCATTGTCCTTGTGTCCCATCCCTTTTTCATTTCATCATTTCAGTTTCTTTGTTTGAATATAGCTGAAATATTGCTGCTCGGACGTTAAACCCCAAGAAACAAACAGTACTGTTTTTTCCTGTTCAGCATCTGTGTCAGTGTTATTTCTGCCAGTTCAGTATCATAATTTTCCAGTGCAGAATGGTGAAATGTGCTTTGAACATTTTCAAAATCTGATGTTTCATCTGGGCCAGTCTCATACGGACTCATATTACCAGTTTCTGCAGTTTCGATGTCTGTTAGATTGACGTGTAAATCTTGGTTTACCCATTATTTTATTTTGAAGTTCACAATTTTATTCGCTTACTGCTCTAGCTAGGTTCAAATGACTGGATCCAAAAAGGAATGGATCCCGCCGAGGATGCCAAAATATTTTAGCGGCTAGGGGTGCTACTAGTTATTTTTTGTATATATGAGACTGAAATGCAGACACTCACTATATTGGGGTTATTTCCCTTGGATTTACAGTAACTGAGATCTAGTGAAATTCATAATTTTATTTTGTAACAACAATGGTTTGTATAGGTTAACAAATCTATACTAACAACATATGAGTATTCACTCATTCACTTTTATCATATATTTAGTACATGTGGCAAGAATCCATTGTAGTACCAAAATATATCTTCAATACTTAAAGAGCCTCGTGCATATCCGGGTGTCAAAAGAATAGCCCTGCAGCAGCGCTAAGCTTGTCGTATAAGGCGACTAACTAGTGCTCAGAAACCTAGCCGGGGGCTAGGCGCTCTGCCCACAGAGCAACTGGGATGTGTGCCCCAGGAGGTGGAATGGGGTACCCCTGGTGTGTCACATGCTAGGGTTGTCAGGCTATAATACGGAAAACCGGACCGCAAACCATAGTGGTGCACCGTGTTGGGAAAGATGCCACGTTCTTCGCACGTTAAAGAACCCTACTGTGGTATTCTCCCGGAATAGGAACCATAGGGCTCCGCCACAGGAGGCTAAATTGCCCGACCCTACCCACCTCTCCCTATTTCCAGTGGCAATCGTAATTTGTCGACCCCATTGTCCTTGTGTCCCATCCCTTTTTCATTTCATCATTTCAGTTTCTTTGTTTGAATATAGCTGAAATATTGCTGCTCGGACGTTAAACCCCAAGAAACAAACAGTACTGTTTTTTCCTGTTCAGCATCTGTGTCAGTGTTATTTCTGCCAGTTCAGTATCATAATTTTCCAGTGCAGAATGGTGAAATGTGCTTTGAACATTTTCAAAATCTGATGTTTCATCTGGGCCAGTCTCATACGGACTCATATTACCAGTTTCTGCAGTTTCGATGTCTGTTAGATTGACGTGTAAATCTTGGTTTACCCATTATTTTATTTTGAAGTTCACAATTTTATTCGCTTACTGCTCTAGCTAGGTTCAAATGACTGGATCCAAAAAGGAATGGATCCCGCCGAGGATGCCAAAATATTTTAGCGGCTAGGGGTGCTACTAGTTATTTTTTGTATATATGAGACTGAAATGCAGACACTCACTATATTGGGGTTATTTCCCTTGGATTTACAGTAACTGAGATCTAGTGAAATTCATAATTTTATTTTGTAACAACAATGGTTTGTATAGGTTAACAAATCTATACTAACAACATATGAGTATTCACTCATTCACTTTTATCATATATTTAGTACATGTGGCAAGAATCCATTGTAGTACCAAAATATATCTTCAATACTTAAAGAGCCTCGTGCATATCCGGGTGTCAAAAGAATAGCCCTGCAGCAGCGCTAAGCTTGTCGTATAAGGCGACTAAATAGTGCTCAGAAACCTAGCCGGGGGCTAGGCGCTCTGCCCACAGAGCAACTGGGATGTGTGCCCCAGGAGGTGGAATGGGGTACCCCTGGTGTGTCACATGCTAGGGTTGTCAGGCTATAATACGGAAAACCGGACCGCAAACCATAGTGGTGCACCGTGTTGGGAAAGATGCCACGTTCTTCGCACGTTAAAGAACCCTACTGTGGTATTCTCCCGGAATAGGAACCATAGGGCTCCGCCACAGGAGGCTAAATTGCCCGACCCTACCCACCTCTCCCTATTTCCAGTGGCAATCGTAATTTGTCGACCCCATTGTCCTTGTGTCCCATCCCTTTTTCATTTCATCATTTCAGTTTCTTTGTTTGAATATAGCTGAAATATTGCTGCTCGGACGTTAAACCCCAAGAAACAAACAGTACTGTTTTTTCCTGTTCAGCATCTGTGTCAGTGTTATTTCTGCCAGTTCAGTATCATAATTTTCCAGTGCAGAATGGTGAAATGTGCTTTGAACATTTTCAAAATCTGATGTTTCATCTGGGCCAGTCTCATACGGACTCATATTACCAGTTTCTGCAGTTTCGATGTCTGTTAGATTGACGTGTAAATCTTGGTTTACCCATTATTTTATTTTGAAGTTCACAATTTTATTCGCTTACTGCTCTAGCTAGGTTCAAATGACTGGATCCAAAAAGGAATGGATCCCGCCGAGGATGCCAAAATATTTTAGCGGCTAGGGGTGCTACTAGTTATTTTTTGTATATATGAGACTGAAATGCAGACACTCACTATATTGGGGTTATTTCCCTTGGATTTACAGTAACTGAGATCTAGTGAAATTCATAATTTTATTTTGTAACAACAATGGTTTGTATAGGTTAACAAATCTATACTAACAACATATGAGTATTCACTCATTCACTTTTATCATATATTTAGTACATGTGGCAAGAATCCATTGTAGTACCAAAATATATCTTCAATACTTAAAGAGCCTCGTGCATATCCGGGTGTCAAAAGAATAGCCCTGCAGCAGCGCTAAGCTTGTCGTATAAGGCGACTAAATAGTGCTCAGAAACCTAGCCGGGGGCTAGGCGCTCTGCCCACAGAGCAACTGGGATGTGTGCCCCAGGAGGTGGAATGGGGTACCCCTGGTGTGTCACATGCTAGGGTTGTCAGGCTATAATACGGAAAACCGGACCGCAAACCATAGTGGTGCACCGTGTTGGGAAAGATGCCACGTTCTTCGCACGTTAAAGAACCCTACTGTGGTATTCTCCCGGAATAGGAACCATAGGGCTCCGCCACAGGAGGCTAAATTGCCCGACCCTACCCACCTCTCCCTATTTCCAGTGGCAATCGTAATTTGTCGACCCCATTGTCCTTGTGTCCCATCCCTTTTTCATTTCATCATTTCAGTTTCTTTGTTTGAATATAGCTGAAATATTGCTGCTCGGACGTTAAACCCCAAGAAACAAACAGTACTGTTTTTTCCTGTTCAGCATCTGTGTCAGTGTTATTTCTGCCAGTTCAGTATCATAATTTTCCAGTGCAGAATGGTGAAATGTGCTTTGAACATTTTCAAAATCTGATGTTTCATCTGGGCCAGTCTCATACGGACTCATATTACCAGTTTCTGCAGTTTCGATGTCTGTTAGATTGACGTGTAAATCTTGGTTTACCCATTATTTTATTTTGAAGTTCACAATTTTATTCGCTTACTGCTCTAGCTAGGTTCAAATGACTGGATCCAAAAAGGAATGGATCCCGCCGAGGATGCCAAAATATTTTAGCGGCTAGGGGTGCTACTAGTTATTTTTTGTATATATGAGACTGAAATGCAGACACTCACTATATTGGGGTTATTTCCCTTGGATTTACAGTAACTGAGATCTAGTGAAATTCATAATTTTATTTTGTAACAACAATGGTTTGTATAGGTTAACAAATCTATACTAACAACATATGAGTATTCACTCATTCACTTTTATCATATATTTAGTACATGTGGCAAGAATCCATTGTAGTACCAAAATATATCTTCAATACTTAAAGAGCCTCGTGCATATCCGGGTGTCAAAAGAATAGCCCTGCAGCAGCGCTAAGCTTGTCGTATAAGGCGACTAAATAGTGCTCAGAAACCTAGCCGGGGGCTAGGCGCTCTGCCCACAGAGCAACTGGGATGTGTGCCCCAGGAGGTGGAATGGGGTACCCCTGGTGTGTCACATGCTAGGGTTGTCAGGCTATAATACGGAAAACCGGACCGCAAACCATAGTGGTGCACCGTGTTGGGAAAGATGCCACGTTCTTCGCACGTTAAAGAACCCTACTGTGGTATTCTCCCGGAATAGGAACCATAGGGCTCCGCCACAGGAGGCTAAATTGCCCGACCCTACCCACCTCTCCCTATTTCCAGTGGCAATCGTAATTTGTCGACCCCATTGTCCTTGTGTCCCATCCCTTTTTCATTTCATCATTTCAGTTTCTTTGTTTGAATATAGCTGAAATATTGCTGCTCGGACGTTAAACCCCAAGAAACAAACAGTACTGTTTTTTCCTGTTCAGCATCTGTGTCAGTGTTATTTCTGCCAGTTCAGTATCATAATTTTCCAGTGCAGAATGGTGAAATGTGCTTTGAACATTTTCAAAATCTGATGTTTCATCTGGGCCAGTCTCATACGGACTCATATTACCAGTTTCTGCAGTTTCGATGTCTGTTAGATTGACGTGTAAATCTTGGTTTACCCATTATTTTATTTTGAAGTTCACAATTTTATTCGCTTACTGCTCTAGCTAGGTTCAAATGACTGGATCCAAAAAGGAATGGATCCCGCCGAGGATGCCAAAATATTTTAGCGGCTAGGGGTGCTACTAGTTATTTTTTGTATATATGAGACTGAAATGCAGACACTCACTATATTGGGGTTATTTCCCTTGGATTTACAGTAACTGAGATCTAGTGAAATTCATAATTTTATTTTGTAACAACAATGGTTTGTATAGGTTAACAAATCTATACTAACAACATATGAGTATTCACTCATTCACTTTTATCATATATTTAGTACATGTGGCAAGAATCCATTGTAGTACCAAAATATATCTTCAATACTTAAAGAGCCTCGTGCATATCCGGGTGTCAAAAGAATAGCCCTGCAGCAGCGCTAAGCTTGTCGTATAAGGCGACTAAATAGTGCTCAGAAACCTAGCCGGGGGCTAGGCGCTCTGCCCACAGAGCAACTGGGATGTGTGCCCCAGGAGGTGGAATGGGGTACCCCTGGTGTGTCACATGCTAGGGTTGTCAGGCTATAATACGGAAAACCGGACCGCAAACCATAGTGGTGCACCGTGTTGGGAAAGATGCCACGTTCTTCGCACGTTAAAGAACCCTACTGTGGTATTCTCCCGGAATAGGAACCATAGGGCTCCGCCACAGGAGGCTAAATTGCCCGACCCTACCCACCTCTCCCTATTTCCAGTGGCAATCGTAATTTGTCGACCCCATTGTCCTTGTGTCCCATCCCTTTTTCATTTCATCATTTCAGTTTCTTTGTTTGAATATAGCTGAAATATTGCTGCTCGGACGTTAAACCCCAAGAAACAAACAGTACTGTTTTTTCCTGTTCAGCATCTGTGTCAGTGTTATTTCTGCCAGTTCAGTATCATAATTTTCCAGTGCAGAATGGTGAAATGTGCTTTGAACATTTTCAAAATCTGATGTTTCATCTGGGCCAGTCTCATACGGACTCATATTACCAGTTTCTGCAGTTTCGATGTCTGTTAGATTGACGTGTAAATCTTGGTTTACCCATTATTTTATTTTGAAGTTCACAATTTTATTCGCTTACTGCTCTAGCTAGGTTCAAATGACTGGATCCAAAAAGGAATGGATCCCGCCGAGGATGCCAAAATATTTTAGCGGCTAGGGGTGCTACTAGTTATTTTTTGTATATATGAGACTGAAATGCAGACACTCACTATATTGGGGTTATTTCCCTTGGATTTACAGTAACTGAGATCTAGTGAAATTCATAATTTTATTTTGTAACAACAATGGTTTGTATAGGTTAACAAATCTATACTAACAACATATGAGTATTCACTCATTCACTTTTATCATATATTTAGTACATGTGGCAAGAATCCATTGTAGTACCAAAATATATCTTCAATACTTAAAGAGCCTCGTGCATATCCGGGTGTCAAAAGAATAGCCCTGCAGCAGCGCTAAGCTTGTCGTATAAGGCGACTAAATAGTGCTCAGAAACCTAGCCGGGGGCTAGGCGCTCTGCCCACAGAGCAACTGGGATGTGTGCCCCAGGAGGTGGAATGGGGTACCCCTGGTGTGTCACATGCTAGGGTTGTCAGGCTATAATACGGAAAACCGGACCGCAAACCATAGTGGTGCACCGTGTTGGGAAAGATGCCACGTTCTTCGCACGTTAAAGAACCCTACTGTGGTATTCTCCCGGAATAGGAACCATAGGGCTCCGCCACAGGAGGCTAAATTGCCCGACCCTACCCACCTCTCCCTATTTCCAGTGGCAATCGTAATTTGTCGACCCCATTGTCCTTGTGTCCCATCCCTTTTTCATTTCATCATTTCAGTTTCTTTGTTTGAATATAGCTGAAATATTGCTGCTCGGACGTTAAACCCCAAGAAACAAACAGTACTGTTTTTTCCTGTTCAGCATCTGTGTCAGTGTTATTTCTGCCAGTTCAGTATCATAATTTTCCAGTGCAGAATGGTGAAATGTGCTTTGAACATTTTCAAAATCTGATGTTTCATCTGGGCCAGTCTCATACGGACTCATATTACCAGTTTCTGCAGTTTCGATGTCTGTTAGATTGACGTGTAAATCTTGGTTTACCCATTATTTTATTTTGAAGTTCACAATTTTATTCGCTTACTGCTCTAGCTAGGTTCAAATGACTGGATCCAAAAAGGAATGGATCCCGCCGAGGATGCCAAAATATTTTAGCGGCTAGGGGTGCTACTAGTTATTTTTTGTATATATGAGACTGAAATGCAGACACTCACTATATTGGGGTTATTTCCCTTGGATTTACAGTAACTGAGATCTAGTGAAATTCATAATTTTATTTTGTAACAACAATGGTTTGTATAGGTTAACAAATCTATACTAACAACATATGAGTATTCACTCATTCACTTTTATCATATATTTAGTACATGTGGCAAGAATCCATTGTAGTACCAAAATATATCTTCAATACTTAAAGAGCCTCGTGCATATCCGGGTGTCAAAAGAATAGCCCTGCAGCAGCGCTAAGCTTGTCGTATAAGGCGACTAAATAGTGCTCAGAAACCTAGCCGGGGGCTAGGCGCTCTGCCCACAGAGCAACTGGGATGTGTGCCCCAGGAGGTGGAATGGGGTACCCCTGGTGTGTCACATGCTAGGGTTGTCAGGCTATAATACGGAAAACCGGACCGCAAACCATAGTGGTGCACCGTGTTGGGAAAGATGCCACGTTCTTCGCACGTTAAAGAACCCTACTGTGGTATTCTCCCGGAATAGGAACCATAGGGCTCCGCCACAGGAGGCTAAATTGCCCGACCCTACCCACCTCTCCCTATTTCCAGTGGCAATCGTAATTTGTCGACCCCATTGTCCTTGTGTCCCATCCCTTTTTCATTTCATCATTTCAGTTTCTTTGTTTGAATATAGCTGAAATATTGCTGCTCGGACGTTAAACCCCAAGAAACAAACAGTACTGTTTTTTCCTGTTCAGCATCTGTGTCAGTGTTATTTCTGCCAGTTCAGTATCATAATTTTCCAGTGCAGAATGGTGAAATGTGCTTTGAACATTTTCAAAATCTGATGTTTCATCTGGGCCAGTCTCATACGGACTCATATTACCAGTTTCTGCAGTTTCGATGTCTGTTAGATTGACGTGTAAATCTTGGTTTACCCATTATTTTATTTTGAAGTTCACAATTTTATTCGCTTACTGCTCTAGCTAGGTTCAAATGACTGGATCCAAAAAGGAATGGATCCCGCCGAGGATGCCAAAATATTTTAGCGGCTAGGGGTGCTACTAGTTATTTTTTGTATATATGAGACTGAAATGCAGACACTCACTATATTGGGGTTATTTCCCTTGGATTTACAGTAACTGAGATCTAGTGAAATTCATAATTTTATTTTGTAACAACAATGGTTTGTATAGGTTAACAAATCTATACTAACAACATATGAGTATTCACTCATTCACTTTTATCATATATTTAGTACATGTGGCAAGAATCCATTGTAGTACCAAAATATATCTTCAATACTTAAAGAGCCTCGTGCATATCCGGGTGTCAAAAGAATAGCCCTGCAGCAGCGCTAAGCTTGTCGTATAAGGCGACTAAATAGTGCTCAGAAACCTAGCCGGGGGCTAGGCGCTCTGCCCACAGAGCAACTGGGATGTGTGCCCCAGGAGGTGGAATGGGGTACCCCTGGTGTGTCACATGCTAGGGTTGTCAGGCTATAATACGGAAAACCGGACCGCAAACCATAGTGGTGCACCGTGTTGGGAAAGATGCCACGTTCTTCGCACGTTAAAGAACCCTACTGTGGTATTCTCCCGGAATAGGAACCATAGGGCTCCGCCACAGGAGGCTAAATTGCCCGACCCTACCCACCTCTCCCTATTTCCAGTGGCAATCGTAATTTGTCGACCCCATTGTCCTTGTGTCCCATCCCTTTTTCATTTCATCATTTCAGTTTCTTTGTTTGAATATAGCTGAAATATTGCTGCTCGGACGTTAAACCCCAAGAAACAAACAGTACTGTTTTTTCCTGTTCAGCATCTGTGTCAGTGTTATTTCTGCCAGTTCAGTATCATAATTTTCCAGTGCAGAATGGTGAAATGTGCTTTGAACATTTTCAAAATCTGATGTTTCATCTGGGCCAGTCTCATACGGACTCATATTACCAGTTTCTGCAGTTTCGATGTCTGTTAGATTGACGTGTAAATCTTGGTTTACCCATTATTTTATTTTGAAGTTCACAATTTTATTCGCTTACTGCTCTAGCTAGGTTCAAATGACTGGATCCAAAAAGGAATGGATCCCGCCGAGGATGCCAAAATATTTTAGCGGCTAGGGGTGCTACTAGTTATTTTTTGTATATATGAGACTGAAATGCAGACACTCACTATATTGGGGTTATTTCCCTTGGATTTACAGTAACTGAGATCTAGTGGAATTCATAATTTTATTTTGTAACAACAATGGTTTGTATAGGTTAACAAATCTAACAACATATGAGTATTCACTCATTCACTTTTATCATATATTTAGTACATGTTGGCAAGAATCCATTGTAGTACCAAAATATATCTTCAATACTTAAAGAGCCTCGTGCATATCCGGGTGTCAAAAGAATAGCCCTGCAGCAGCGCTAAGCTTGTCGTATAAGGCGACTAAATAGTGCTCAGAAACCTAGCCTTGGGCTAGGCGCTCTGCCCACAGAGCAACTGGAATGGGGTACCCCTGGTGTGTCACATGCTAGGGTTGTCAGGCTATAATACGGAAAACCGGACCGCAAACCATAGTGGTGCACCGTGTTGGGAAAGATGCCACGTTCTTCGCACGTTAAAGAACCCTACTGTGGTATTCTCCCGGAATAGGAACCATAGGGCTCCGCCACAGGAGGCTAAATTGCCCGACCCTACCCACCTCTCCCTATTTCCAGTGGCAATCGTAATTTGTCGACCCCATTGTCCTTGTGTCCCATCCCTTTTTCATTTCATCATTTCAGTTTCTTTGTTTGAATATAGCTGAAATATTGCTGCTCGGACGTTAAACCCCAAGAAACAAACAGTACTGTTTTTTCCTGTTCAGCATCTGTGTCAGTGTTATTTCTGCCAGTTCAGTATCATAATTTTCCAGTGCAGAATGGTGAAATGTGCTTTGAACATTTTCAAAATCTGATGTTTCATCTGGGCCAGTCTCATACGGACTCATATTACCAGTTTCTGCAGTTTCGATGTCTGTTAGATTGACGTGTAAATCTTGGTTTACCCATTATTTTATTTTGAAGTTCACAATTTTATTCGCTTACTGCTCTAGCTAGGTTCAAATGACTGGATCCAAAAAGGAATGGATCCCGCCGAGGATGCCAAAATATTTTAGCGGCTAGGGGTGCTACTAGTTATTTTTTGTATATATGAGACTGAAATGCAGACACTCACTATATTGGGGTTATTTCCCTTGGATTTACAGTAACTGAGATCTAGTGGAATTCATAATTTTATTTTGTAACAACAATGGTTTGTATAGGTTAACAAATCTAACAACATATGAGTATTCACTCATTCACTTTTATCATATATTTAGTACATGTTGGCAAGAATCCATTGTAGTACCAAAATATATCTTCAATACTTAAAGAGCCTCGTGCATATCCGGGTGTCAAAAGAATAGCCCTGCAGCAGCGCTAAGCTTGTCGTATAAGGCGACTAAATAGTGCTCAGAAACCTAGCCTTGGGCTAGGCGCTCTGCCCACAGAGCAACTGGAATGGGGTACCCCTGGTGTGTCACATGCTAGGGTTGTCAGGCTATAATACGGAAAACCGGACCGCAAACCATAGTGGTGCACCGTGTTGGGAAAGATGCCACGTTCTTCGCACGTTAAAGAACCCTACTGTGGTATTCTCCCGGAATAGGAACCATAGGGCTCCGCCACAGGAGGCTAAATTGCCCGACCCTACCCACCTCTCCCTATTTCCAGTGGCAATCGTAATTTGTCGACCCCATTGTCCTTGTGTCCCATCCCTTTTTCATTTCATCATTTCAGTTTCTTTGTTTGAATATAGCTGAAATATTGCTGCTCGGACGTTAAACCCCAAGAAACAAACAGTACTGTTTTTTCCTGTTCAGCATCTGTGTCAGTGTTATTTCTGCCAGATCAGTATCATAATTTTCCAGTGCAGAATGGTGAAATGTGCTTTGAACATTTTCAAAATCTGATGTTTCATCTGGGCCAGTCTCATACGGACTCATATTACCAGTTTCTGCAGTTTCGATGTCTGTTAGATTGACGTGTAAATCTTGGTTTACCCATTATTTTATTTTGAAGTTCACAATTTTATTCGCTTACTGCTCTAGCTAGGTTCAAATGACTGGATCCAAAAAGGAATGGATCCCGCCGAGGATGCCAAAATATTTTAGCGGCTAGGGGTGCTACTAGTTATTTTTTGTATATATGAGACTGAAATGCAGACACTCACTATATTGGGGTTATTTCCCTTGGATTTACAGTAACTGAGATCTAGTGAAATTCATAATTTTATTTTGTAACAACAATGGTTTGTATAGGTTAACAAATCTATACTAACAACATATGAGTATTCACTCATTCACTTTTATCATATATTTAGTACATGTGGCAAGAATCCATTGTAGTACCAAAAGATATCTTCAATACTTAAAGAGCCTCGTGCATATCCGGGTGTCAAAAGAATAGCCCTGCAGCAGCGCTAAGCTTGTCGTATAAGGCGACTAACTAGTGCTCAGAAACCTAGCCGGGGGCTAGGCGCTCTGCCCACAGAGCAACTGGGATGTGTGCCCGAGGAGGTGGAATGGGGTACCCCTGGTGTGTCACATGCTAGGGTTGTCAGGCTATAATACGGAAAACCGGACCGCAAACCATAGTGGTGCACCGTGTTGGGAAAGATGCCACGTTCTTCGCACGTTAAAGAACCCTACTGTGGTATTCTCCCGGAATAGGAACCATAGGGCTCCGCCACAGGAGGCTAAATTGCCCGACCCTACCCACCTCTCCCTATTTCCAGTGGCAATCGTAATTTGTCGACCCCATTGTCCTTGTGTCCCATCCCTTTTTCATTTCATCATTTCAGTTTCTTTGTTTGAATATAGCTGAAATATTGCTGCTCGGACGTTAAACCCCAAGAAACAAACAGTACTGTTTTTTCCTGTTCAGCATCTGTGTCAGTGTTATTTCTGCCAGTTCAGTATCATAATTTTCCAGTGCAGAATGGTGAAATGTGCTTTGAACATTTTCAAAATCTGATGTTTCATCTGGGCCAGTCTCATACGGACTCATATTACCAGTTTCTGCAGTTTCGATGTCTGTTAGATTGACGTGTAAATCTTGGTTTACCCATTATTTTATTTTGAAGTTCACAATTTTATTCGCTTACTGCTCTAGCTAGGTTCAAATGACTGGATCCAAAAAGGAATGGATCCCGCCGAGGATGCCAAAATATTTTAGCGGCTAGGGGTGCTACTAGTTATTTTTTGTATATATGAGACTGAAATGCAGACACTCACTATATTGGGGTTATTTCCCTTGGATTTACAGTAACTGAGATCTAGTGAAATTCATAATTTTATTTTGTAACAACAATGGTTTGTATAGGTTAACAAATCTAACAACATATGAGTATTCACTCATTCACTTTTATCATATATTTAGTACATGTTGGCAAGAATCCATTGTAGTACCAAAATATATCTTCAATACTTAAAGAGCCTCGTGCATATCCGGGTGTCAAAGGAATAGCCCTGCAGCAGCGCTAAGCTTGTCGTATAAGGCGACTAAATAGTGCTCAGAAACCTAGCCTTGGGCTAGGCGCTCTGCCCACAGAGCAACTGGAATGGGGTACCCCTGGTGTGTCACATGCTAGGGTTGTCAGGCTATAATACGGAAAACCGGACCGCAAACCATAGTGGTGCACCGTGTTGGGAAAGATGCCACGTTCTTCGCACGTTAAAGAACCCTACTGTGGTATTCTCCCGGAATAGGAACCATAGGGCTCCGCCACAGGAGGCTAAATTGCCCGACCCTACCCACCTCTCCCTATTTCCAGTGGCAATCGTAATTTGTCGACCCCATTGTCCTTGTGTCCCATCCCTTTTTCATTTCATCATTTCAGTTTCTTTGTTTGAATATAGCTGAAATATTGCTGCTCGGACGTTAAACCCCAAGAAACAAACAGTACTGTTTTTTCCTGTTCAGCATCTGTGTCAGTGTTATTTCTGCCAGTTCAGTATCATAATTTTCCAGTGCAGAATGGTGAAATGTGCTTTGAACATTTTCAAAATCTGATGTTTCATCTGGGCCAGTCTCATACGGACTCATATTACCAGTTTCTGCAGTTTCGATGTCTGTTAGATTGACGTGTAAATCTTGGTTTACCCATTATTTTATTTTGAAGTTCACAATTTTATTCGCTTACTGCTCTAGCTAGGTTCAAATGACTGGATCCAAAAAGGAATGGATCCCGCCGAGGATGCCAAAATATTTTAGCGGCTAGGGGTGCTACTAGTTATTTTTTGTATATATGAGACTGAAATGCAGACACTCACTATATTGGGGTTATTTCCCTTGGATTTACAGTAACTGAGATCTAGTGAAATTCATAATTTTATTTTGTAACAACAATGGTTTGTATAGGTTAACAAATCTATACTAACAACATATGAGTATTCACTCATTCACTTTTATCATATATTTAGTACATGTGGCAAGAATCCATTGTAGTACCAAAATATATCTTCAATACTTAAAGAGCCTCGTGCATATCCGGGTGTCAAAAGAATAGCCCTGCAGCAGCGCTAAGCTTGTCGTATAAGGCGACTAACTAGTGCTCAGAAACCTAGCCGGGGGCTAGGCGCTCTGCCCACAGAGCAACTGGGATGTGTGCCCCAGGAGGTGGAATGGGGTACCCCTGGTGTGTCACATGCTAGGGTTGTCAGGCTATAATACGGAAAACCGGACCGCAAACCATAGTGGTGCACCGTGTTGGGAAAGATGCCACGTTCTTCGCACGTTAAAGAACCCTACTGTGGTATTCTCCCGGAATAGGAACCATAGGGCTCCGCCACAGGAGGCTAAATTGCCCGACCCTACCCACCTCTCCCTATTTCCAGTGGCAATCGTAATTTGTCGACCCCATTGTCCTTGTGTCCCATCCCTTTTTCATTTCATCATTTCAGTTTCTTTGTTTGAATATAGCTGAAATATTGCTGCTCGGACGTTAAACCCCAAGAAACAAACAGTACTGTTTTTTCCTGTTCAGCATCTGTGTCAGTGTTATTTCTGCCAGTTCAGTATCATAATTTTCCAGTGCAGAATGGTGAAATGTGCTTTGAACATTTTCAAAATCTGATGTTTCATCTGGGCCAGTCTCATACGGACTCATATTACCAGTTTCTGCAGTTTCGATGTCTGTTAGATTGACGTGTAAATCTTGGTTTACCCATTATTTTATTTTGAAGTTCACAATTTTATTCGCTTACTGCTCTAGCTAGGTTCAAATGACTGGATCCAAAAAGGAATGGATCCCGCCGAGGATGCCAAAATATTTTAGCGGCTAGGGGTGCTACTAGTTATTTTTTGTATATATGAGACTGAAATGCAGACACTCACTATATTGGGGTTATTTCCCTTGGATTTACAGTAACTGAGATCTAGTGAAATTCATAATTTTATTTTGTAACAACAATGGTTTGTATAGGTTAACAAATCTATACTAACAACATATGAGTATTCACTCATTCACTTTTATCATATATTTAGTACATGTGGCAAGAATCCATTGTAGTACCAAAATATATCTTCAATACTTAAAGAGCCTCGTGCATATCCGGGTGTCAAAAGAATAGCCCTGCAGCAGCGCTAAGCTTGTCGTATAAGGCGACTAAATAGTGCTCAGAAACCTAGCCGGGGGCTAGGCGCTCTGCCCACAGAGCAACTGGGATGTGTGCCCCAGGAGGTGGAATGGGGTACCCCTGGTGTGTCACATGCTAGGGTTGTCAGGCTATAATACGGAAAACCGGACCGCAAACCATAGTGGTGCACCGTGTTGGGAAAGATGCCACGTTCTTCGCACGTTAAAGAACCCTACTGTGGTATTCTCCCGGAATAGGAACCATAGGGCTCCGCCACAGGAGGCTAAATTGCCCGACCCTACCCACCTCTCCCTATTTCCAGTGGCAATCGTAATTTGTCGACCCCATTGTCCTTGTGTCCCATCCCTTTTTCATTTCATCATTTCAGTTTCTTTGTTTGAATATAGCTGAAATATTGCTGCTCGGACGTTAAACCCCAAGAAACAAACAGTACTGTTTTTTCCTGTTCAGCATCTGTGTCAGTGTTATTTCTGCCAGTTCAGTATCATAATTTTCCAGTGCAGAATGGTGAAATGTGCTTTGAACATTTTCAAAATCTGATGTTTCATCTGGGCCAGTCTCATACGGACTCATATTACCAGTTTCTGCAGTTTCGATGTCTGTTAGATTGACGTGTAAATCTTGGTTTACCCATTATTTTATTTTGAAGTTCACAATTTTATTCGCTTACTGCTCTAGCTAGGTTCAAATGACTGGATCCAAAAAGGAATGGATCCCGCCGAGGATGCCAAAATATTTTAGCGGCTAGGGGTGCTACTAGTTATTTTTTGTATATATGAGACTGAAATGCAGACACTCACTATATTGGGGTTATTTCCCTTGGATTTACAGTAACTGAGATCTAGTGAAATTCATAATTTTATTTTGTAACAACAATGGTTTGTATAGGTTAACAAATCTATACTAACAACATATGAGTATTCACTCATTCACTTTTATCATATATTTAGTACATGTGGCAAGAATCCATTGTAGTACCAAAATATATCTTCAATACTTAAAGAGCCTCGTGCATATCCGGGTGTCAAAAGAATAGCCCTGCAGCAGCGCTAAGCTTGTCGTATAAGGCGACTAACTAGTGCTCAGAAACCTAGCCGGGGGCTAGGCGCTCTGCCCACAGAGCAACTGGGATGTGTGCCCCAGGAGGTGGAATGGGGTACCCCTGGTGTGTCACATGCTAGGGTTGTCAGGCTATAATACGGAAAACCGGACCGCAAACCATAGTGGTGCACCGTGTTGGGAAAGATGCCACGTTCTTCGCACGTTAAAGAACCCTACTGTGGTATTCTCCCGGAATAGGAACCATAGGGCTCCGCCACAGGAGGCTAAATTGCCCGACCCTACCCACCTCTCCCTATTTCCAGTGGCAATCGTAATTTGTCGACCCCATTGTCCTTGTGTCCCATCCCTTTTTCATTTCATCATTTCAGTTTCTTTGTTTGAATATAGCTGAAATATTGCTGCTCGGACGTTAAACCCCAAGAAACAAACAGTACTGTTTTTTCCTGTTCAGCATCTGTGTCAGTGTTATTTCTGCCAGTTCAGTATCATAATTTTCCAGTGCAGAATGGTGAAATGTGCTTTGAACATTTTCAAAATCTGATGTTTCATCTGGGCCAGTCTCATACGGACTCATATTACCAGTTTCTGCAGTTTCGATGTCTGTTAGATTGACGTGTAAATCTTGGTTTACCCATTATTTTATTTTGAAGTTCACAATTTTATTCGCTTACTGCTCTAGCTAGGTTCAAATGACTGGATCCAAAAAGGAATGGATCCCGCCGAGGATGCCAAAATATTTTAGCGGCTAGGGGTGCTACTAGTTATTTTTTGTATATATGAGACTGAAATGCAGACACTCACTATATTGGGGTTATTTCCCTTGGATTTACAGTAACTGAGATCTAGTGGAATTCATAATTTTATTTTGTAACAACAATGGTTTGTATAGGTTAACAAATCTAACAACATATGAGTATTCACTCATTCACTTTTATCATATATTTAGTACATGTTGGCAAGAATCCATTGTAGTACCAAAATATATCTTCAATACTTAAAGAGCCTCGTGCATATCCGGGTGTCAAAAGAATAGCCCTGCAGCAGCGCTAAGCTTGTCGTATAAGGCGACTAAATAGTGCTCAGAAACCTAGCCTTGGGCTAGGCGCTCTGCCCACAGAGCAACTGGAATGGGGTACCCCTGGTGTGTCACATGCTAGGGTTGTCAGGCTATAATACGGAAAACCGGACCGCAAACCATAGTGGTGCACCGTGTTGGGAAAGATGCCACGTTCTTCGCACGTTAAAGAACCCTACTGTGGTATTCTCCCGGAATAGGAACCATAGGGCTCCGCCACAGGAGGCTAAATTGCCCGACCCTACCCACCTCTCCCTATTTCCAGTGGCAATCGTAATTTGTCGACCCCATTGTCCTTGTGTCCCATCCCTTTTTCATTTCATCATTTCAGTTTCTTTGTTTGAATATAGCTGAAATATTGCTGCTCGGACGTTAAACCCCAAGAAACAAACAGTACTGTTTTTTCCTGTTCAGCATCTGTGTCAGTGTTATTTCTGCCAGTTCAGTATCATAATTTTCCAGTGCAGAATGGTGAAATGTGCTTTGAACATTTTCAAAATCTGATGTTTCATCTGGGCCAGTCTCATACGGACTCATATTACCAGTTTCTGCAGTTTCGATGTCTGTTAGATTGACGTGTAAATCTTGGTTTACCCATTATTTTATTTTGAAGTTCACAATTTTATTCGCTTACTGCTCTAGCTAGGTTCAAATGACTGGATCCAAAAAGGAATGGATCCCGCCGAGGATGCCAAAATATTTTAGCGGCTAGGGGTGCTACTAGTTATTTTTTGTATATATGAGACTGAAATGCAGACACTCACTATATTGGGGTTATTTCCCTTGGATTTACAGTAACTGAGATCTAGTGAAATTCATAATTTTATTTTGTAACAACAATGGTTTGTATAGGTTAACAAATCTATACTAACAACATATGAGTATTCACTCATTCACTTTTATCATATATTTAGTACATGTGGCAAGAATCCATTGTAGTACCAAAATATATCTTCAATACTTAAAGAGCCTCGTGCATATCCGGGTGTCAAAAGAATAGCCCTGCAGCAGCGCTAAGCTTGTCGTATAAGGCGACTAAATAGTGCTCAGAAACCTAGCCGGGGGCTAGGCGCTCTGCCCACAGAGCAACTGGGATGTGTGCCCGAGGAGGTGGAATGGGGTACCCCTGGTGTGTCACATGCTAGGGTTGTCAGGCTATAATACGGAAAACCGGACCGCAAACCATAGTGGTGCACCGTGTTGGGAAAGATGCCACGTTCTTCGCACGTTAAAGAACCCTACTGTGGTATTCTCCCGGAATAGGAACCATAGGGCTCCGCCACAGGAGGCTAAATTGCCCGACCCTACCCACCTCTCCCTATTTCCAGTGGCAATCGTAATTTGTCGACCCCATTGTCCTTGTGTCCCATCCCTTTTTCATTTCATCATTTCAGTTTCTTTGTTTGAATATAGCTGAAATATTGCTGCTCGGACGTTAAACCCCAAGAAACAAACAGTACTGTTTTTTCCTGTTCAGCATCTGTGTCAGTGTTATTTCTGCCAGTTCAGTATCATAATTTTCCAGTGCAGAATGGTGAAATGTGCTTTGAACATTTTCAAAATCTGATGTTTCATCTGGGCCAGTCTCATACGGACTCATATTACCAGTTTCTGCAGTTTCGATGTCTGTTAGATTGACGTGTAAATCTTGGTTTACCCATTATTTTATTTTGAAGTTCACAATTTTATTCGCTTACTGCTCTAGCTAGGTTCAAATGACTGGATCCAAAAAGGAATGGATCCCGCCGAGGATGCCAAAATATTTTAGCGGCTAGGGGTGCTACTAGTTATTTTTTGTATATATGAGACTGAAATGCAGACACTCACTATATTGGGGTTATTTCCCTTGGATTTACAGTAACTGAGATCTAGTGAAATTCATAATTTTATTTTGTAACAACAATGGTTTGTATAGGTTAACAAATCTATACTAACAACATATGAGTATTCACTCATTCACTTTTATCATATATTTAGTACATGTTGGCAAGAATCCATTGTAGTACCAAAATATATCTTCAATACTTAAAGAGCCTCGTGCATATCCGGGTGTCAAAAGAATAGCCCTGCAGCAGCGCTAAGCTTGTCGTATAAGGCGACTAAATAGTGCTCAGAAACCTAGCCGGGGGCTAGGCGCTCTGCCCACAGAGCAACTGGAATGGGGTACCCCTGGTGTGTCACATGCTAGGGTTGTCAGGCTATAATACGGAAAACCGGACCGCAAACCATAGTGGTGCACCGTGTTGGGAAAGATGCCACGTTCTTCGCACGTTAAAGAACCCTACTGTGGTATTCTCCCGGAATAGGAACCATAGGGCTCCGCCACAGGAGGCTAAATTGCCCGACCCTACCCACCTCTCCCTATTTCCAGTGGCAATCGTAATTTGTCGACCCCATTGTCCTTGTGTCCCATCCCTTTTTCATTTCATCATTTCAGTTTCTTTGTTTGAATATAGCTGAAATATTGCTGCTCGGACGTTAAACCCCAAGAAACAAACAGTACTGTTTTTTCCTGTTCAGCATCTGTGTCAGTGTTATTTCTGCCAGTTCAGTATCATAATTTTCCAGTGCAGAATGGTGAAATGTGCTTTGAACATTTTCAAAATCTGATGTTTCATCTGGGCCAGTCTCATACGGACTCATATTACCAGTTTCTGCAGTTTCGATGTCTGTTAGATTGACGTGTAAATCTTGGTTTACCCATTATTTTATTTTGAAGTTCACAATTTTATTCGCTTACTGCTCTAGCTAGGTTCAAATGACTGGATCCAAAAAGGAATGGATCCCGCCGAGGATGCCAAAATATTTTAGCGGCTAGGGGTGCTACTAGTTATTTTTTGTATATATGAGACTGAAATGCAGACACTCACTATATTGGGGTTATTTCCCTTGGATTTACAGTAACTGAGATCTAGTGAAATTCATAATTTTATTTTGTAACAACAATGGTTTGTATAGGTTAACAAATCTATACTAACAACATATGAGTATTCACTCATTCACTTTTATCATATATTTAGTACATGTGGCAAGAATCCATTGTAGTACCAAAATATATCTTCAATACTTAAAGAGCCTCGTGCATATCCGGGTGTCAAAAGAATAGCCCTGCAGCAGCGCTAAGCTTGTCGTATAAGGCGACTAAATAGTGCTCAGAAACCTAGCCGGGGGCTAGGCGCTCTGCCCACAGAGCAACTGGGATGTGTGCCCGAGGAGGTGGAATGGGGTACCCCTGGTGTGTCACATGCTAGGGTTGTCAGGCTATAATACGGAAAACCGGACCGCAAACCATAGTGGTGCACCGTGTTGGGAAAGATGCCACGTTCTTCGCACGTTAAAGAACCCTACTGTGGTATTCTCCCGGAATAGGAACCATAGGGCTCCGCCACAGGAGGCTAAATTGCCCGACCCTACCCACCTCTCCCTATTTCCAGTGGCAATCGTAATTTGTCGACCCCATTGTCCTTGTGTCCCATCCCTTTTTCATTTCATCATTTCAGTTTCTTTGTTTGAATATAGCTGAAATATTGCTGCTCGGACGTTAAACCCCAAGAAACAAACAGTACTGTTTTTTCCTGTTCAGCATCTGTGTCAGTGTTATTTCTGCCAGTTCAGTATCATAATTTTCCAGTGCAGAATGGTGAAATGTGCTTTGAACATTTTCAAAATCTGATGTTTCATCTGGGCCAGTCTCATACGGACTCATATTACCAGTTTCTGCAGTTTCGATGTCTGTTAGATTGACGTGTAAATCTTGGTTTACCCATTATTTTATTTTGAAGTTCACAATTTTATTCGCTTACTGCTCTAGCTAGGTTCAAATGACTGGATCCAAAAAGGAATGGATCCCGCCGAGGATGCCAAAATATTTTAGCGGCTAGGGGTGCTACTAGTTATTTTTTGTATATATGAGACTGAAATGCAGACACTCACTATATTGGGGTTATTTCCCTTGGATTTACAGTAACTGAGATCTAGTGAAATTCATAATTTTATTTTGTAACAACAATGGTTTGTATAGGTTAACAAATCTATACTAACAACATATGAGTATTCACTCATTCACTTTTATCATATATTTAGTACATGTGGCAAGAATCCATTGTAGTACCAAAAGATATCTTCAATACTTAAAGAGCCTCGTGCATATCCGGGTGTCAAAAGAATAGCCCTGCAGCAGCGCTAAGCTTGTCGTATAAGGCGACTAACTAGTGCTCAGAAACCTAGCCGGGGGCTAGGCGCTCTGCCCACAGAGCAACTGGGATGTGTGCCCCAGGAGGTGGAATGGGGTACCCCTGGTGTGTCACATGCTAGGGTTGTCAGGCTATAATACGGAAAACCGGACCGCAAACCATAGTGGTGCACCGTGTTGGGAAAGATGCCACGTTCTTCGCACGTTAAAGAACCCTACTGTGGTATTCTCCCGGAATAGGAACCATAGGGCTCCGCCACAGGAGGCTAAATTGCCCGACCCTACCCACCTCTCCCTATTTCCAGTGGCAATCGTAATTTGTCGACCCCATTGTCCTTGTGTCCCATCCCTTTTTCATTTCATCATTTCAGTTTCTTTGTTTGAATATAGCTGAAATATTGCTGCTCGGACGTTAAACCCCAAGAAACAAACAGTACTGTTTTTTCCTGTTCAGCATCTGTGTCAGTGTTATTTCTGCCAGTTCAGTATCATAATTTTCCAGTGCAGAATGGTGAAATGTGCTTTGAACATTTTCAAAATCTGATGTTTCATCTGGGCCAGTCTCATACGGACTCATATTACCAGTTTCTGCAGTTTCGATGTCTGTTAGATTGACGTGTAAATCTTGGTTTACCCATTATTTTATTTTGAAGTTCACAATTTTATTCGCTTACTGCTCTAGCTAGGTTCAAATGACTGGATCCAAAAAGGAATGGATCCCGCCGAGGATGCCAAAATATTTTAGCGGCTAGGGGTGCTACTAGTTATTTTTTGTATATATGAGACTGAAATGCAGACACTCACTATATTGGGGTTATTTCCCTTGGATTTACAGTAACTGAGATCTAGTGAAATTCATAATTTTATTTTGTAACAACAATGGTTTGTATAGGTTAACAAATCTATACTAACAACATATGAGTATTCACTCATTCACTTTTATCATATATTTAGTACATGTGGCAAGAATCCATTGTAGTACCAAAATATATCTTCAATACTTAAAGAGCCTCGTGCATATCCGGGTGTCAAAAGAATAGCCCTGCAGCAGCGCTAAGCTTGTCGTATAAGGCGACTAAATAGTGCTCAGAAACCTAGCCGGGGGCTAGGCGCTCTGCCCACAGAGCAACTGGGATGTGTGCCCCAGGAGGTGGAATGGGGTACCCCTGGTGTGTCACATGCTAGGGTTGTCAGGCTATAATACGGAAAACCGGACCGCAAACCATAGTGGTGCACCGTGTTGGGAAAGATGCCACGTTCTTCGCACGTTAAAGAACCCTACTGTGGTATTCTCCCGGAATAGGAACCATAGGGCTCCGCCACAGGAGGCTAAATTGCCCGACCCTACCCACCTCTCCCTATTTCCAGTGGCAATCGTAATTTGTCGACCCCATTGTCCTTGTGTCCCATCCCTTTTTCATTTCATCATTTCAGTTTCTTTGTTTGAATATAGCTGAAATATTGCTGCTCGGACGTTAAACCCCAAGAAACAAACAGTACTGTTTTTTCCTGTTCAGCATCTGTGTCAGTGTTATTTCTGCCAGTTCAGTATCATAATTTTCCAGTGCAGAATGGTGAAATGTGCTTTGAACATTTTCAAAATCTGATGTTTCATCTGGGCCAGTCTCATACGGACTCATATTACCAGTTTCTGCAGTTTCGATGTCTGTTAGATTGACGTGTAAATCTTGGTTTACCCATTATTTTATTTTGAAGTTCACAATTTTATTCGCTTACTGCTCTAGCTAGGTTCAAATGACTGGATCCAAAAAGGAATGGATCCCGCCGAGGATGCCAAAATATTTTAGCGGCTAGGGGTGCTACTAGTTATTTTTTGTATATATGAGACTGAAATGCAGACACTCACTATATTGGGGTTATTTCCCTTGGATTTACAGTAACTGAGATCTAGTGAAATTCATAATTTTATTTTGTAACAACAATGGTTTGTATAGGTTAACAAATCTATACTAACAACATATGAGTATTCACTCATTCACTTTTATCATATATTTAGTACATGTGGCAAGAATCCATTGTAGTACCAAAATATATCTTCAATACTTAAAGAGCCTCGTGCATATCCGGGTGTCAAAAGAATAGCCCTGCAGCAGCGCTAAGCTTGTCGTATAAGGCGACTAAATAGTGCTCAGAAACCTAGCCGGGGGCTAGGCGCTCTGCCCACAGAGCAACTGGGATGTGTGCCCCAGGAGGTGGAATGGGGTACCCCTGGTGTGTCACATGCTAGGGTTGTCAGGCTATAATACGGAAAACCGGACCGCAAACCATAGTGGTGCACCGTGTTGGGAAAGATGCCACGTTCTTCGCACGTTAAAGAACCCTACTGTGGTATTCTCCCGGAATAGGAACCATAGGGCTCCGCCACAGGAGGCTAAATTGCCCGACCCTACCCACCTCTCCCTATTTCCAGTGGCAATCGTAATTTGTCGACCCCATTGTCCTTGTGTCCCATCCCTTTTTCATTTCATCATTTCAGTTTCTTTGTTTGAATATAGCTGAAATATTGCTGCTCGGACGTTAAACCCCAAGAAACAAACAGTACTGTTTTTTCCTGTTCAGCATCTGTGTCAGTGTTATTTCTGCCAGTTCAGTATCATAATTTTCCAGTGCAGAATGGTGAAATGTGCTTTGAACATTTTCAAAATCTGATGTTTCATCTGGGCCAGTCTCATACGGACTCATATTACCAGTTTCTGCAGTTTCGATGTCTGTTAGATTGACGTGTAAATCTTGGTTTACCCATTATTTTATTTTGAAGTTCACAATTTTATTCGCTTACTGCTCTAGCTAGGTTCAAATGACTGGATCCAAAAAGGAATGGATCCCGCCGAGGATGCCAAAATATTTTAGCGGCTAGGGGTGCTACTAGTTATTTTTTGTATATATGAGACTGAAATGCAGACACTCACTATATTGGGGTTATTTCCCTTGGATTTACAGTAACTGAGATCTAGTGAAATTCATAATTTTATTTTGTAACAACAATGGTTTGTATAGGTTAACAAATCTATACTAACAACATATGAGTATTCACTCATTCACTTTTATCATATATTTAGTACATGTGGCAAGAATCCATTGTAGTACCAAAATATATCTTCAATACTTAAAGAGCCTCGTGCATATCCGGGTGTCAAAAGAATAGCCCTGCAGCAGCGCTAAGCTTGTCGTATAAGGCGACTAAATAGTGCTCAGAAACCTAGCCGGGGGCTAGGCGCTCTGCCCACAGAGCAACTGGGATGTGTGCCCCAGGAGGTGGAATGGGGTACCCCTGGTGTGTCACATGCTAGGGTTGTCAGGCTATAATACGGAAAACCGGACCGCAAACCATAGTGGTGCACCGTGTTGGGAAAGATGCCACGTTCTTCGCACGTTAAAGAACCCTACTGTGGTATTCTCCCGGAATAGGAACCATAGGGCTCCGCCACAGGAGGCTAAATTGCCCGACCCTACCCACCTCTCCCTATTTCCAGTGGCAATCGTAATTTGTCGACCCCATTGTCCTTGTGTCCCATCCCTTTTTCATTTCATCATTTCAGTTTCTTTGTTTGAATATAGCTGAAATATTGCTGCTCGGACGTTAAACCCCAAGAAACAAACAGTACTGTTTTTTCCTGTTCAGCATCTGTGTCAGTGTTATTTCTGCCAGTTCAGTATCATAATTTTCCAGTGCAGAATGGTGAAATGTGCTTTGAACATTTTCAAAATCTGATGTTTCATCTGGGCCAGTCTCATACGGACTCATATTACCAGTTTCTGCAGTTTCGATGTCTGTTAGATTGACGTGTAAATCTTGGTTTACCCATTATTTTATTTTGAAGTTCACAATTTTATTCGCTTACTGCTCTAGCTAGGTTCAAATGACTGGATCCAAAAAGGAATGGATCCCGCCGAGGATGCCAAAATATTTTAGCGGCTAGGGGTGCTACTAGTTATTTTTTGTATATATGAGACTGAAATGCAGACACTCACTATATTGGGGTTATTTCCCTTGGATTTACAGTAACTGAGATCTAGTGGAATTCATAATTTTATTTTGTAACAACAATGGTTTGTATAGGTTAACAAATCTAACAACATATGAGTATTCACTCATTCACTTTTATCATATATTTAGTACATGTTGGCAAGAATCCATTGTAGTACCAAAATATATCTTCAATACTTAAAGAGCCTCGTGCATATCCGGGTGTCAAAAGAATAGCCCTGCAGCAGCGCTAAGCTTGTCGTATAAGGCGACTAAATAGTGCTCAGAAACCTAGCCTTGGGCTAGGCGCTCTGCCCACAGAGCAACTGGAATGGGGTACCCCTGGTGTGTCACATGCTAGGGTTGTCAGGCTATAATACGGAAAACCGGACCGCAAACCATAGTGGTGCACCGTGTTGGGAAAGATGCCACGTTCTTCGCACGTTAAAGAACCCTACTGTGGTATTCTCCCGGAATAGGAACCATAGGGCTCCGCCACAGGAGGCTAAATTGCCCGACCCTACCCACCTCTCCCTATTTCCAGTGGCAATCGTAATTTGTCGACCCCATTGTCCTTGTGTCCCATCCCTTTTTCATTTCATCATTTCAGTTTCTTTGTTTGAATATAGCTGAAATATTGCTGCTCGGACGTTAAACCCCAAGAAACAAACAGTACTGTTTTTTCCTGTTCAGCATCTGTGTCAGTGTTATTTCTGCCAGTTCAGTATCATAATTTTCCAGTGCAGAATGGTGAAATGTGCTTTGAACATTTTCAAAATCTGATGTTTCATCTGGGCCAGTCTCATACGGACTCATATTACCAGTTTCTGCAGTTTCGATGTCTGTTAGATTGACGTGTAAATCTTGGTTTACCCATTATTTTATTTTGAAGTTCACAATTTTATTCGCTTACTGCTCTAGCTAGGTTCAAATGACTGGATCCAAAAAGGAATGGATCCCGCCGAGGATGCCAAAATATTTTAGCGGCTAGGGGTGCTACTAGTTATTTTTTGTATATATGAGACTGAAATGCAGACACTCACTATATTGGGGTTATTTCCCTTGGATTTACAGTAACTGAGATCTAGTGGAATTCATAATTTTATTTTGTAACAACAATGGTTTGTATAGGTTAACAAATCTAACAACATATGAGTATTCACTCATTCACTTTTATCATATATTTAGTACATGTTGGCAAGAATCCATTGTAGTACCAAAATATATCTTCAATACTTAAAGAGCCTCGTGCATATCCGGGTGTCAAAAGAATAGCCCTGCAGCAGCGCTAAGCTTGTCGTATAAGGCGACTAAATAGTGCTCAGAAACCTAGCCTTGGGCTAGGCGCTCTGCCCACAGAGCAACTGGAATGGGGTACCCCTGGTGTGTCACATGCTAGGGTTGTCAGGCTATAATACGGAAAACCGGACCGCAAACCATAGTGGTGCACCGTGTTGGGAAAGATGCCACGTTCTTCGCACGTTAAAGAACCCTACTGTGGTATTCTCCCGGAATAGGAACCATAGGGCTCCGCCACAGGAGGCTAAATTGCCCGACCCTACCCACCTCTCCCTATTTCCAGTGGCAATCGTAATTTGTCGACCCCATTGTCCTTGTGTCCCATCCCTTTTTCATTTCATCATTTCAGTTTCTTTGTTTGAATATAGCTGAAATATTGCTGCTCGGACGTTAAACCCCAAGAAACAAACAGTACTGTTTTTTCCTGTTCAGCATCTGTGTCAGTGTTATTTCTGCCAGTTCAGTATCATAATTTTCCAGTGCAGAATGGTGAAATGTGCTTTGAACATTTTCAAAATCTGATGTTTCATCTGGGCCAGTCTCATACGGACTCATATTACCAGTTTCTGCAGTTTCGATGTCTGTTAGATTGACGTGTAAATCTTGGTTTACCCATTATTTTATTTTGAAGTTCACAATTTTATTCGCTTACTGCTCTAGCTAGGTTCAAATGACTGGATCCAAAAAGGAATGGATCCCGCCGAGGATGCCAAAATATTTTAGCGGCTAGGGGTGCTACTAGTTATTTTTTGTATATATGAGACTGAAATGCAGACACTCACTATATTGGGGTTATTTCCCTTGGATTTACAGTAACTGAGATCTAGTGGAATTCATAATTTTATTTTGTAACAACAATGGTTTGTATAGGTTAACAAATCTAACAACATATGAGTATTCACTCATTCACTTTTATCATATATTTAGTACATGTTGGCAAGAATCCATTGTAGTACCAAAATATATCTTCAATACTTAAAGAGCCTCGTGCATATCCGGGTGTCAAAAGAATAGCCCTGCAGCAGCGCTAAGCTTGTCGTATAAGGCGACTAAATAGTGCTCAGAAACCTAGCCTTGGGCTAGGCGCTCTGCCCACAGAGCAACTGGAATGGGGTACCCCTGGTGTGTCACATGCTAGGGTTGTCAGGCTATAATACGGAAAACCGGACCGCAAACCATAGTGGTGCACCGTGTTGGGAAAGATGCCACGTTCTTCGCACGTTAAAGAACCCTACTGTGGTATTCTCCCGGAATAGGAACCATAGGGCTCCGCCACAGGAGGCTAAATTGCCCGACCCTACCCACCTCTCCCTATTTCCAGTGGCAATCGTAATTTGTCGACCCCATTGTCCTTGTGTCCCATCCCTTTTTCATTTCATCATTTCAGTTTCTTTGTTTGAATATAGCTGAAATATTGCTGCTCGGACGTTAAACCCCAAGAAACAAACAGTACTGTTTTTTCCTGTTCAGCATCTGTGTCAGTGTTATTTCTGCCAGTTCAGTATCATAATTTTCCAGTGCAGAATGGTGAAATGTGCTTTGAACATTTTCAAAATCTGATGTTTCATCTGGGCCAGTCTCATACGGACTCATATTACCAGTTTCTGCAGTTTCGATGTCTGTTAGATTGACGTGTAAATCTTGGTTTACCCATTATTTTATTTTGAAGTTCACAATTTTATTCGCTTACTGCTCTAGCTAGGTTCAAATGACTGGATCCAAAAAGGAATGGATCCCGCCGAGGATGCCAAAATATTTTAGCGGCTAGGGGTGCTACTAGTTATTTTTTGTATATATGAGACTGAAATGCAGACACTCACTATATTGGGGTTATTTCCCTTGGATTTACAGTAACTGAGATCTAGTGGAATTCATAATTTTATTTTGTAACAACAATGGTTTGTATAGGTTAACAAATCTAACAACATATGAGTATTCACTCATTCACTTTTATCATATATTTAGTACATGTTGGCAAGAATCCATTGTAGTACCAAAATATATCTTCAATACTTAAAGAGCCTCGTGCATATCCGGGTGTCAAAAGAATAGCCCTGCAGCAGCGCTAAGCTTGTCGTATAAGGCGACTAAATAGTGCTCAGAAACCTAGCCTTGGGCTAGGCGCTCTGCCCACAGAGCAACTGGAATGGGGTACCCCTGGTGTGTCACATGCTAGGGTTGTCAGGCTATAATACGGAAAACCGGACCGCAAACCATAGTGGTGCACCGTGTTGGGAAAGATGCCACGTTCTTCGCACGTTAAAGAACCCTACTGTGGTATTCTCCCGGAATAGGAACCATAGGGCTCCGCCACAGGAGGCTAAATTGCCCGACCCTACCCACCTCTCCCTATTTCCAGTGGCAATCGTAATTTGTCGACCCCATTGTCCTTGTGTCCCATCCCTTTTTCATTTCATCATTTCAGTTTCTTTGTTTGAATATAGCTGAAATATTGCTGCTCGGACGTTAAACCCCAAGAAACAAACAGTACTGTTTTTTCCTGTTCAGCATCTGTGTCAGTGTTATTTCTGCCAGTTCAGTATCATAATTTTCCAGTGCAGAATGGTGAAATGTGCTTTGAACATTTTCAAAATCTGATGTTTCATCTGGGCCAGTCTCATACGGACTCATATTACCAGTTTCTGCAGTTTCGATGTCTGTTAGATTGACGTGTAAATCTTGGTTTACCCATTATTTTATTTTGAAGTTCACAATTTTATTCGCTTACTGCTCTAGCTAGGTTCAAATGACTGGATCCAAAAAGGAATGGATCCCGCCGAGGATGCCAAAATATTTTAGCGGCTAGGGGTGCTACTAGTTATTTTTTGTATATATGAGACTGAAATGCAGACACTCACTATATTGGGGTTATTTCCCTTGGATTTACAGTAACTGAGATCTAGTGAAATTCATAATTTTATTTTGTAACAACAATGGTTTGTATAGGTTAACAAATCTATACTAACAACATATGAGTATTCACTCATTCACTTTTATCATATATTTAGTACATGTGGCAAGAATCCATTGTAGTACCAAAATATATCTTCAATACTTAAAGAGCCTCGTGCATATCCGGGTGTCAAAAGAATAGCCCTGCAGCAGCGCTAAGCTTGTCGTATAAGGCGACTAAATAGTGCTCAGAAACCTAGCCGGGGGCTAGGCGCTCTGCCCACAGAGCAACTGGGATGTGTGCCCCAGGAGGTGGAATGGGGTACCCCTGGTGTGTCACATGCTAGGGTTGTCAGGCTATAATACGGAAAACCGGACCGCAAACCATAGTGGTGCACCGTGTTGGGAAAGATGCCACGTTCTTCGCACGTTAAAGAACCCTACTGTGGTATTCTCCCGGAATAGGAACCATAGGGCTCCGCCACAGGAGGCTAAATTGCCCGACCCTACCCACCTCTCCCTATTTCCAGTGGCAATCGTAATTTGTCGACCCCATTGTCCTTGTGTCCCATCCCTTTTTCATTTCATCATTTCAGTTTCTTTGTTTGAATATAGCTGAAATATTGCTGCTCGGACGTTAAACCCCAAGAAACAAACAGTACTGTTTTTTCCTGTTCAGCATCTGTGTCAGTGTTATTTCTGCCAGTTCAGTATCATAATTTTCCAGTGCAGAATGGTGAAATGTGCTTTGAACATTTTCAAAATCTGATGTTTCATCTGGGCCAGTCTCATACGGACTCATATTACCAGTTTCTGCAGTTTCGATGTCTGTTAGATTGACGTGTAAATCTTGGTTTACCCATTATTTTATTTTGAAGTTCACAATTTTATTCGCTTACTGCTCTAGCTAGGTTCAAATGACTGGATCCAAAAAGGAATGGATCCCGCCGAGGATGCCAAAATATTTTAGCGGCTAGGGGTGCTACTAGTTATTTTTTGTATATATGAGACTGAAATGCAGACACTCACTATATTGGGGTTATTTCCCTTGGATTTACAGTAACTGAGATCTAGTGAAATTCATAATTTTATTTTGTAACAACAATGGTTTGTATAGGTTAACAAATCTATACTAACAACATATGAGTATTCACTCATTCACTTTTATCATATATTTAGTACATGTGGCAAGAATCCATTGTAGTACCAAAATATATCTTCAATACTTAAAGAGCCTCGTGCATATCCGGGTGTCAAAAGAATAGCCCTGCAGCAGCGCTAAGCTTGTCGTATAAGGCGACTAAATAGTGCTCAGAAACCTAGCCGGGGGCTAGGCGCTCTGCCCACAGAGCAACTGGGATGTGTGCCCCAGGAGGTGGAATGGGGTACCCCTGGTGTGTCACATGCTAGGGTTGTCAGGCTATAATACGGAAAACCGGACCGCAAACCATAGTGGTGCACCGTGTTGGGAAAGATGCCACGTTCTTCGCACGTTAAAGAACCCTACTGTGGTATTCTCCCGGAATAGGAACCATAGGGCTCCGCCACAGGAGGCTAAATTGCCCGACCCTACCCACCTCTCCCTATTTCCAGTGGCAATCGTAATTTGTCGACCCCATTGTCCTTGTGTCCCATCCCTTTTTCATTTCATCATTTCAGTTTCTTTGTTTGAATATAGCTGAAATATTGCTGCTCGGACGTTAAACCCCAAGAAACAAACAGTACTGTTTTTTCCTGTTCAGCATCTGTGTCAGTGTTATTTCTGCCAGTTCAGTATCATAATTTTCCAGTGCAGAATGGTGAAATGTGCTTTGAACATTTTCAAAATCTGATGTTTCATCTGGGCCAGTCTCATACGGACTCATATTACCAGTTTCTGCAGTTTCGATGTCTGTTAGATTGACGTGTAAATCTTGGTTTACCCATTATTTTATTTTGAAGTTCACAATTTTATTCGCTTACTGCTCTAGCTAGGTTCAAATGACTGGATCCAAAAAGGAATGGATCCCGCCGAGGATGCCAAAATATTTTAGCGGCTAGGGGTGCTACTAGTTATTTTTTGTATATATGAGACTGAAATGCAGACACTCACTATATTGGGGTTATTTCCCTTGGATTTACAGTAACTGAGATCTAGTGGAATTCATAATTTTATTTTGTAACAACAATGGTTTGTATAGGTTAACAAATCTAACAACATATGAGTATTCACTCATTCACTTTTATCATATATTTAGTACATGTTGGCAAGAATCCATTGTAGTACCAAAATATATCTTCAATACTTAAAGAGCCTCGTGCATATCCGGGTGTCAAAAGAATAGCCCTGCAGCAGCGCTAAGCTTGTCGTATAAGGCGACTAAATAGTGCTCAGAAACCTAGCCTTGGGCTAGGCGCTCTGCCCACAGAGCAACTGGAATGGGGTACCCCTGGTGTGTCACATGCTAGGGTTGTCAGGCTATAATACGGAAAACCGGACCGCAAACCATAGTGGTGCACCGTGTTGGGAAAGATGCCACGTTCTTCGCACGTTAAAGAACCCTACTGTGGTATTCTCCCGGAATAGGAACCATAGGGCTCCGCCACAGGAGGCTAAATTGCCCGACCCTACCCACCTCTCCCTATTTCCAGTGGCAATCGTAATTTGTCGACCCCATTGTCCTTGTGTCCCATCCCTTTTTCATTTCATCATTTCAGTTTCTTTGTTTGAATATAGCTGAAATATTGCTGCTCGGACGTTAAACCCCAAGAAACAAACAGTACTGTTTTTTCCTGTTCAGCATCTGTGTCAGTGTTATTTCTGCCAGTTCAGTATCATAATTTTCCAGTGCAGAATGGTGAAATGTGCTTTGAACATTTTCAAAATCTGATGTTTCATCTGGGCCAGTCTCATACGGACTCATATTACCAGTTTCTGCAGTTTCGATGTCTGTTAGATTGACGTGTAAATCTTGGTTTACCCATTATTTTATTTTGAAGTTCACAATTTTATTCGCTTACTGCTCTAGCTAGGTTCAAATGACTGGATCCAAAAAGGAATGGATCCCGCCGAGGATGCCAAAATATTTTAGCGGCTAGGGGTGCTACTAGTTATTTTTTGTATATATGAGACTGAAATGCAGACACTCACTATATTGGGGTTATTTCCCTTGGATTTACAGTAACTGAGATCTAGTGAAATTCATAATTTTATTTTGTAACAACAATGGTTTGTATAGGTTAACAAATCTATACTAACAACATATGAGTATTCACTCATTCACTTTTATCATATATTTAGTACATGTGGCAAGAATCCATTGTAGTACCAAAATATATCTTCAATACTTAAAGAGCCTCGTGCATATCCGGGTGTCAAAAGAATAGCCCTGCAGCAGCGCTAAGCTTGTCGTATAAGGCGACTAAATAGTGCTCAGAAACCTAGCCGGGGGCTAGGCGCTCTGCCCACAGAGCAACTGGGATGTGTGCCCCAGGAGGTGGAATGGGGTACCCCTGGTGTGTCACATGCTAGGGTTGTCAGGCTATAATACGGAAAACCGGACCGCAAACCATAGTGGTGCACCGTGTTGGGAAAGATGCCACGTTCTTCGCACGTTAAAGAACCCTACTGTGGTATTCTCCCGGAATAGGAACCATAGGGCTCCGCCACAGGAGGCTAAATTGCCCGACCCTACCCACCTCTCCCTATTTCCAGTGGCAATCGTAATTTGTCGACCCCATTGTCCTTGTGTCCCATCCCTTTTTCATTTCATCATTTCAGTTTCTTTGTTTGAATATAGCTGAAATATTGCTGCTCGGACGTTAAACCCCAAGAAACAAACAGTACTGTTTTTTCCTGTTCAGCATCTGTGTCAGTGTTATTTCTGCCAGTTCAGTATCATAATTTTCCAGTGCAGAATGGTGAAATGTGCTTTGAACATTTTCAAAATCTGATGTTTCATCTGGGCCAGTCTCATACGGACTCATATTACCAGTTTCTGCAGTTTCGATGTCTGTTAGATTGACGTGTAAATCTTGGTTTACCCATTATTTTATTTTGAAGTTCACAATTTTATTCGCTTACTGCTCTAGCTAGGTTCAAATGACTGGATCCAAAAAGGAATGGATCCCGCCGAGGATGCCAAAATATTTTAGCGGCTAGGGGTGCTACTAGTTATTTTTTGTATATATGAGACTGAAATGCAGACACTCACTATATTGGGGTTATTTCCCTTGGATTTACAGTAACTGAGATCTAGTGAAATTCATAATTTTATTTTGTAACAACAATGGTTTGTATAGGTTAACAAATCTATACTAACAACATATGAGTATTCACTCATTCACTTTTATCATATATTTAGTACATGTGGCAAGAATCCATTGTAGTACCAAAATATATCTTCAATACTTAAAGAGCCTCGTGCATATCCGGGTGTCAAAAGAATAGCCCTGCAGCAGCGCTAAGCTTGTCGTATAAGGCGACTAAATAGTGCTCAGAAACCTAGCCGGGGGCTAGGCGCTCTGCCCACAGAGCAACTGGGATGTGTGCCCCAGGAGGTGGAATAGGGTACCCCTGGTGTGTCACATGCTAGGGTTGTCAGGCTATAATACGGAAAACCGGACCGCAAACCATAGTGGTGCACCGTGTTGGGAAAGATGCCACGTTCTTCGCACGTTAAAGAACCCTACTGTGGTATTCTCCCGGAATAGGAACCATAGGGCTCCGCCACAGGAGGCTAAATTGCCCGACCCTACCCACCTCTCCCTATTTCCAGTGGCAATCGTAATTTGTCGACCCCATTGTCCTTGTGTCCCATCCCTTTTTCATTTCATCATTTCAGTTTCTTTGTTTGAATATAGCTGAAATATTGCTGCTCGGACGTTAAACCCCAAGAAACAAACAGTACTGTTTTTTCCTGTTCAGCATCTGTGTCAGTGTTATTTCTGCCAGTTCAGTATCATAATTTTCCAGTGCAGAATGGTGAAATGTGCTTTGAACATTTTCAAAATCTGATGTTTCATCTGGGCCAGTCTCATACGGACTCATATTACCAGTTTCTGCAGTTTCGATGTCTGTTAGATTGACGTGTAAATCTTGGTTTACCCATTATTTTATTTTGAAGTTCACAATTTTATTCGCTTACTGCTCTAGCTAGGTTCAAATGACTGGATCCAAAAAGGAATGGATCCCGCCGAGGATGCCAAAATATTTTAGCGGCTAGGGGTGCTACTAGTTATTTTTTGTATATATGAGACTGAAATGCAGACACTCACTATATTGGGGTTATTTCCCTTGGATTTACAGTAACTGAGATCTAGTGAAATTCATAATTTTATTTTGTAACAACAATGGTTTGTATAGGTTAACAAATCTATACTAACAACATATGAGTATTCACTCATTCACTTTTATCATATATTTAGTACATGTGGCAAGAATCCATTGTAGTACCAAAATATATCTTCAATACTTAAAGAGCCTCGTGCATATCCGGGTGTCAAAAGAATAGCCCTGCAGCAGCGCTAAGCTTGTCGTATAAGGCGACTAAATAGTGCTCAGAAACCTAGCCGGGGGCTAGGCGCTCTGCCCACAGAGCAACTGGGATGTGTGCCCCAGGAGGTGGAATGGGGTACCCCTGGTGTGTCACATGCTAGGGTTGTCAGGCTATAATACGGAAAACCGGACCGCAAACCATAGTGGTGCACCGTGTTGGGAAAGATGCCACGTTCTTCGCACGTTAAAGAACCCTACTGTGGTATTCTCCCGGAATAGGAACCATAGGGCTCCGCCACAGGAGGCTAAATTGCCCGACCCTACCCACCTCTCCCTATTTCCAGTGGCAATCGTAATTTGTCGACCCCATTGTCCTTGTGTCCCATCCCTTTTTCATTTCATCATTTCAGTTTCTTTGTTTGAATATAGCTGAAATATTGCTGCTCGGACGTTAAACCCCAAGAAACAAACAGTACTGTTTTTTCCTGTTCAGCATCTGTGTCAGTGTTATTTCTGCCAGTTCAGTATCATAATTTTCCAGTGCAGAATGGTGAAATGTGCTTTGAACATTTTCAAAATCTGATGTTTCATCTGGGCCAGTCTCATACGGACTCATATTACCAGTTTCTGCAGTTTCGATGTCTGTTAGATTGACGTGTAAATCTTGGTTTACCCATTATTTTATTTTGAAGTTCACAATTTTATTCGCTTACTGCTCTAGCTAGGTTCAAATGACTGGATCCAAAAAGGAATGGATCCCGCCGAGGATGCCAAAATATTTTAGCGGCTAGGGGTGCTACTAGTTATTTTTTGTATATATGAGACTGAAATGCAGACACTCACTATATTGGGGTTATTTCCCTTGGATTTACAGTAACTGAGATCTAGTGGAATTCATAATTTTATTTTGTAACAACAATGGTTTGTATAGGTTAACAAATCTAACAACATATGAGTATTCACTCATTCACTTTTATCATATATTTAGTACATGTTGGCAAGAATCCATTGTAGTACCAAAATATATCTTCAATACTTAAAGAGCCTCGTGCATATCCGGGTGTCAAAAGAATAGCCCTGCAGCAGCGCTAAGCTTGTCGTATAAGGCGACTAAATAGTGCTCAGAAACCTAGCCTTGGGCTAGGCGCTCTGCCCACAGAGCAACTGGAATGGGGTACCCCTGGTGTGTCACATGCTAGGGTTGTCAGGCTATAATACGGAAAACCGGACCGCAAACCATAGTGGTGCACCGTGTTGGGAAAGATGCCACGTTCTTCGCACGTTAAAGAACCCTACTGTGGTATTCTCCCGGAATAGGAACCATAGGGCTCCGCCACAGGAGGCTAAATTGCCCGACCCTACCCACCTCTCCCTATTTCCAGTGGCAATCGTAATTTGTCGACCCCATTGTCCTTGTGTCCCATCCCTTTTTCATTTCATCATTTCAGTTTCTTTGTTTGAATATAGCTGAAATATTGCTGCTCGGACGTTAAACCCCAAGAAACAAACAGTACTGTTTTTTCCTGTTCAGCATCTGTGTCAGTGTTATTTCTGCCAGTTCAGTATCATAATTTTCCAGTGCAGAATGGTGAAATGTGCTTTGAACATTTTCAAAATCTGATGTTTCATCTGGGCCAGTCTCATACGGACTCATATTACCAGTTTCTGCAGTTTCGATGTCTGTTAGATTGACGTGTAAATCTTGGTTTACCCATTATTTTATTTTGAAGTTCACAATTTTATTCGCTTACTGCTCTAGCTAGGTTCAAATGACTGGATCCAAAAAGGAATGGATCCCGCCGAGGATGCCAAAATATTTTAGCGGCTAGGGGTGCTACTAGTTATTTTTTGTATATATGAGACTGAAATGCAGACACTCACTATATTGGGGTTATTTCCCTTGGATTTACAGTAACTGAGATCTAGTGAAATTCATAATTTTATTTTGTAACAACAATGGTTTGTATAGGTTAACAAATCTATACTAACAACATATGAGTATTCACTCATTCACTTTTATCATATATTTAGTACATGTGGCAAGAATCCATTGTAGTACCAAAATATATCTTCAATACTTAAAGAGCCTCGTGCATATCCGGGTGTCAAAAGAATAGCCCTGCAGCAGCGCTAAGCTTGTCGTATAAGGCGACTAAATAGTGCTCAGAAACCTAGCCGGGGGCTAGGCGCTCTGCCCACAGAGCAACTGGGATGTGTGCCCCAGGAGGTGGAATGGGGTACCCCTGGTGTGTCACATGCTAGGGTTGTCAGGCTATAATACGGAAAACCGGACCGCAAACCATAGTGGTGCACCGTGTTGGGAAAGATGCCACGTTCTTCGCACGTTAAAGAACCCTACTGTGGTATTCTCCCGGAATAGGAACCATAGGGCTCCGCCACAGGAGGCTAAATTGCCCGACCCTACCCACCTCTCCCTATTTCCAGTGGCAATCGTAATTTGTCGACCCCATTGTCCTTGTGTCCCATCCCTTTTTCATTTCATCATTTCAGTTTCTTTGTTTGAATATAGCTGAAATATTGCTGCTCGGACGTTAAACCCCAAGAAACAAACAGTACTGTTTTTTCCTGTTCAGCATCTGTGTCAGTGTTATTTCTGCCAGTTCAGTATCATAATTTTCCAGTGCAGAATGGTGAAATGTGCTTTGAACATTTTCAAAATCTGATGTTTCATCTGGGCCAGTCTCATACGGACTCATATTACCAGTTTCTGCAGTTTCGATGTCTGTTAGATTGACGTGTAAATCTTGGTTTACCCATTATTTTATTTTGAAGTTCACAATTTTATTCGCTTACTGCTCTAGCTAGGTTCAAATGACTGGATCCAAAAAGGAATGGATCCCGCCGAGGATGCCAAAATATTTTAGCGGCTAGGGGTGCTACTAGTTATTTTTTGTATATATGAGACTGAAATGCAGACACTCACTATATTGGGGTTATTTCCCTTGGATTTACAGTAACTGAGATCTAGTGAAATTCATAATTTTATTTTGTAACAACAATGGTTTGTATAGGTTAACAAATCTATACTAACAACATATGAGTATTCACTCATTCACTTTTATCATATATTTAGTACATGTGGCAAGAATCCATTGTAGTACCAAAATATATCTTCAATACTTAAAGAGCCTCGTGCATATCCGGGTGTCAAAAGAATAGCCCTGCAGCAGCGCTAAGCTTGTCGTATAAGGCGACTAAATAGTGCTCAGAAACCTAGCCGGGGGCTAGGCGCTCTGCCCACAGAGCAACTGGGATGTGTGCCCCAGGAGGTGGAATGGGGTACCCCTGGTGTGTCACATGCTAGGGTTGTCAGGCTATAATACGGAAAACCGGACCGCAAACCATAGTGGTGCACCGTGTTGGGAAAGATGCCACGTTCTTCGCACGTTAAAGAACCCTACTGTGGTATTCTCCCGGAATAGGAACCATAGGGCTCCGCCACAGGAGGCTAAATTGCCCGACCCTACCCACCTCTCCCTATTTCCAGTGGCAATCGTAATTTGTCGACCCCATTGTCCTTGTGTCCCATCCCTTTTTCATTTCATCATTTCAGTTTCTTTGTTTGAATATAGCTGAAATATTGCTGCTCGGACGTTAAACCCCAAGAAACAAACAGTACTGTTTTTTCCTGTTCAGCATCTGTGTCAGTGTTATTTCTGCCAGTTCAGTATCATAATTTTCCAGTGCAGAATGGTGAAATGTGCTTTGAACATTTTCAAAATCTGATGTTTCATCTGGGCCAGTCTCATACGGACTCATATTACCAGTTTCTGCAGTTTCGATGTCTGTTAGATTGACGTGTAAATCTTGGTTTACCCATTATTTTATTTTGAAGTTCACAATTTTATTCGCTTACTGCTCTAGCTAGGTTCAAATGACTGGATCCAAAAAGGAATGGATCCCGCCGAGGATGCCAAAATATTTTAGCGGCTAGGGGTGCTACTAGTTATTTTTTGTATATATGAGACTGAAATGCAGACACTCACTATATTGGGGTTATTTCCCTTGGATTTACAGTAACTGAGATCTAGTGAAATTCATAATTTTATTTTGTAACAACAATGGTTTGTATAGGTTAACAAATCTAACAACATATGAGTATTCACTCATTCACTTTTATCATATATTTAGTACATGTTGGCAAGAATCCATTGTAGTACCAAAATATATCTTCAATACTTAAAGAGCCTCGTGCATATCCGGGTGTCAAAAGAATAGCCCTGCAGCAGCGCTAAGCTTGTCGTATAAGGCGACTAAATAGTGCTCAGAAACCTAGCCTTGGGCTAGGCGCTCTGCCCACAGAGCAACTGGAATGGGGTACCCCTGGTGTGTCACATGCTAGGGTTGTCAGGCTATAATACGGAAAACCGGACCGCAAACCATAGTGGTGCACCGTGTTGGGAAAGATGCCACGTTCTTCGCACGTTAAAGAACCCTACTGTGGTATTCTCCCGGAATAGGAACCATAGGGCTCCGCCACAGGAGGCTAAATTGCCCGACCCTACCCACCTCTCCCTATTTCCAGTGGCAATCGTAATTTGTCGACCCCATTGTCCTTGTGTCCCATCCCTTTTTCATTTCATCATTTCAGTTTCTTTGTTTGAATATAGCTGAAATATTGCTGCTCGGACGTTAAACCCCAAGAAACAAACAGTACTGTTTTTTCCTGTTCAGCATCTGTGTCAGTGTTATTTCTGCCAGTTCAGTATCATAATTTTCCAGTGCAGAATGATGAAATGTGCTTTGAACATTTTCAAAATCTGATGTTTCATCTGGGCCAGTCTCATACGGACTCATATTACCAGTTTCTGCAGTTTCGATGTCTGTTAGATTGACGTGTAAATCTTGGTTTACCCATTATTTTATTTTGAAGTTCACAATTTTATTCGCTTACTGCTCTAGCTAGGTTCAAATGACTGGATCCAAAAAGGAATGGATCCCGCCGAGGATGCCAAAATATTTTAGCGGCTAGGGGTGCTACTAGTTATTTTTTGTATATATGAGACTGAAATGCAGACACTCACTATATTGGGGTTATTTCCCTTGGATTTACAGTAACTGAGATCTAGTGGAATTCATAATTTTATTTTGTAACAACAATGGTTTGTATAGGTTAACAAATCTAACAACATATGAGTATTCACTCATTCACTTTTATCATATATTTAGTACATGTTGGCAAGAATCCATTGTAGTACCAAAATATATCTTCAATACTTAAAGAGCCTCGTGCATATCCGGGTGTCAAAAGAATAGCCCTGCAGCAGCGCTAAGCTTGTCGTATAAGGCGACTAAATAGTGCTCAGAAACCTAGCCTTGGGCTAGGCGCTCTGCCCACAGAGCAACTGGAATGGGGTACCCCTGGTGTGTCACATGCTAGGGTTGTCAGGCTATAATACGGAAAACCGGACCGCAAACCATAGTGGTGCACCGTGTTGGGAAAGATGCCACGTTCTTCGCACGTTAAAGAACCCTACTGTGGTATTCTCCCGGAATAGGAACCATAGGGCTCCGCCACAGGAGGCTAAATTGCCCGACCCTACCCACCTCTCCCTATTTCCAGTGGCAATCGTAATTTGTCGACCCCATTGTCCTTGTGTCCCATCCCTTTTTCATTTCATCATTTCAGTTTCTTTGTTTGAATATAGCTGAAATATTGCTGCTCGGACGTTAAACCCCAAGAAACAAACAGTACTGTTTTTTCCTGTTCAGCATCTGTGTCAGTGTTATTTCTGCCAGTTCAGTATCATAATTTTCCAGTGCAGAATGGTGAAATGTGCTTTGAACATTTTCAAAATCTGATGTTTCATCTGGGCCAGTCTCATACGGACTCGTATTACCAGTTTCTGCAGTTTCGATGTCTGTTAGATTGACGTGTAAATCTTGGTTTACCCATTATTTTATTTTGAAGTTCACAATTTTATTCGCTTACTGCTCTAGCTAGGTTCAAATGACTGGATCCAAAAAGGAATGGATCCCGCCGAGGATGCCAAAATATTTTAGCGGCTAGGGGTGCTACTAGTTATTTTTTGTATATATGAGACTGAAATGCAGACACTCACTATATTGGGGTTATTTCCCTTGGATTTACAGTAACTGAGATCTAGTGAAATTCATAATTTTATTTTGTAACAACAATGGTTTGTATAGGTTAACAAATCTATACTAACAACATATGAGTATTCACTCATTCACTTTTATCATATATTTAGTACATGTGGCAAGAATCCATTGTAGTACCAAAATATATCTTCAATACTTAAAGAGCCTCGTGCATATCCGGGTGTCAAAAGAATAGCCCTGCAGCAGCGCTAAGCTTGTCGTATAAGGCGACTAAATAGTGCTCAGAAACCTAGCCGGGGGCTAGGCGCTCTGCCCACAGAGCAACTGGGATGTGTGCCCGAGGAGGTGGAATGGGGTACCCCTGGTGTGTCACATGCTAGGGTTGTCAGGCTATAATACGGAAAACCGGACCGCAAACCATAGTGGTGCACCGTGTTGGGAAAGATGCCACGTTCTTCGCACGTTAAAGAACCCTACTGTGGTATTCTCCCGGAATAGGAACCATAGGGCTCCGCCACAGGAGGCTAAATTGCCCGACCCTACCCACCTCTCCCTATTTCCAGTGGCAATCGTAATTTGTCGACCCCATTGTCCTTGTGTCCCATCCCTTTTTCATTTCATCATTTCAGTTTCTTTGTTTGAATATAGCTGAAATATTGCTGCTCGGACGTTAAACCCCAAGAAACAAACAGTACTGTTTTTTCCTGTTCAGCATCTGTGTCAGTGTTATTTCTGCCAGTTCAGTATCATAATTTTCCAGTGCAGAATGGTGAAATGTGCTTTGAACATTTTCAAAATCTGATGTTTCATCTGGGCCAGTCTCATACGGACTCATATTACCAGTTTCTGCAGTTTCGATGTCTGTTAGATTGACGTGTAAATCTTGGTTTACCCATTATTTTATTTTGAAGTTCACAATTTTATTCGCTTACTGCTCTAGCTAGGTTCAAATGACTGGATCCAAAAAGGAATGGATCCCGCCGAGGATGCCAAAATATTTTAGCGGCTAGGGGTGCTACTAGTTATTTTTTGTATATATGAGACTGAAATGCAGACACTCACTATATTGGGGTTATTTCCCTTGGATTTACAGTAACTGAGATCTAGTGAAATTCATAATTTTATTTTGTAACAACAATGGTTTGTATAGGTTAACAAATCTATACTAACAACATATGAGTATTCACTCATTCACTTTTATCATATATTTAGTACATGTGGCAAGAATCCATTGTAGTACCAAAATATATCTTCAATACTTAAAGAGCCTCGTGCATATCCGGGTGTCAAAAGAATAGCCCTGCAGCAGCGCTAAGCTTGTCGTATAAGGCGACTAAATAGTGCTCAGAAACCTAGCCGGGGGCTAGGCGCTCTGCCCACAGAGCAACTGGGATGTGTGCCCGAGGAGGTGGAATGGGGTACCCCTGGTGTGTCACATGCTAGGGTTGTCAGGCTATAATACGGAAAACCGGACCGCAAACCATAGTGGTGCACCGTGTTGGGAAAGATGCCACGTTCTTCGCACGTTAAAGAACCCTACTGTGGTATTCTCCCGGAATAGGAACCATAGGGCTCCGCCACAGGAGGCTAAATTGCCCGACCCTACCCACCTCTCCCTATTTCCAGTGGCAATCGTAATTTGTCGACCCCATTGTCCTTGTGTCCCATCCCTTTTTCATTTCATCATTTCAGTTTCTTTGTTTGAATATAGCTGAAATATTGCTGCTCGGACGTTAAACCCCAAGAAACAAACAGTACTGTTTTTTCCTGTTCAGCATCTGTGTCAGTGTTATTTCTGCCAGTTCAGTATCATAATTTTCCAGTGCAGAATGGTGAAATGTGCTTTGAACATTTTCAAAATCTGATGTTTCATCTGGGCCAGTCTCATACGGACTCATATTACCAGTTTCTGCAGTTTCGATGTCTGTTAGATTGACGTGTAAATCTTGGTTTACCCATTATTTTATTTTGAAGTTCACAATTTTATTCGCTTACTGCTCTAGCTAGGTTCAAATGACTGGATCCAAAAAGGAATGGATCCCGCCGAGGATGCCAAAATATTTTAGCGGCTAGGGGTGCTACTAGTTATTTTTTGTATATATGAGACTGAAATGCAGACACTCACTATATTGGGGTTATTTCCCTTGGATTTACAGTAACTGAGATCTAGTGAAATTCATAATTTTATTTTGTAACAACAATGGTTTGTATAGGTTAACAAATCTAACAACATATGAGTATTCACTCATTCACTTTTATCATATATTTAGTACATGTTGGCAAGAATCCATTGTAGTACCAAAATATATCTTCAATACTTAAAGAGCCTCGTGCATATCCGGGTGTCAAAAGAATAGCCCTGCAGCAGCGCTAAGCTTGTCGTATAAGGCGACTAAATAGTGCTCAGAAACCTAGCCTTGGGCTAGGCGCTCTGCCCACAGAGCAACTGGAATGGGGTACCCCTGGTGTGTCACATGCTAGGGTTGTCAGGCTATAATACGGAAAACCGGACCGCAAACCATAGTGGTGCACCGTGTTGGGAAAGATGCCACGTTCTTCGCACGTTAAAGAACCCTACTGTGGTATTCTCCCGGAATAGGAACCATAGGGCTCCGCCACAGGAGGCTAAATTGCCCGACCCTACCCACCTCTCCCTATTTCCAGTGGCAATCGTAATTTGTCGACCCCATTGTCCTTGTGTCCCATCCCTTTTTCATTTCATCATTTCAGTTTCTTTGTTTGAATATAGCTGAAATATTGCTGCTCGGACGTTAAACCCCAAGAAACAAACAGTACTGTTTTTTCCTGTTCAGCATCTGTGTCAGTGTTATTTCTGCCAGTTCAGTATCATAATTTTCCAGTGCAGAATGATGAAATGTGCTTTGAACATTTTCAAAATCTGATGTTTCATCTGGGCCAGTCTCATACGGACTCATATTACCAGTTTCTGCAGTTTCGATGTCTGTTAGATTGACGTGTAAATCTTGGTTTACCCATTATTTTATTTTGAAGTTCACAATTTTATTCGCTTACTGCTCTAGCTAGGTTCAAATGACTGGATCCAAAAAGGAATGGATCCCGCCGAGGATGCCAAAATATTTTAGCGGCTAGGGGTGCTACTAGTTATTTTTTGTATATATGAGACTGAAATGCAGACACTCACTATATTGGGGTTATTTCCCTTGGATTTACAGTAACTGAGATCTAGTGGAATTCATAATTTTATTTTGTAACAACAATGGTTTGTATAGGTTAACAAATCTAACAACATATGAGTATTCACTCATTCACTTTTATCATATATTTAGTACATGTTGGCAAGAATCCATTGTAGTACCAAAATATATCTTCAATACTTAAAGAGCCTCGTGCATATCCGGGTGTCAAAAGAATAGCCCTGCAGCAGCGCTAAGCTTGTCGTATAAGGCGACTAAATAGTGCTCAGAAACCTAGCCTTGGGCTAGGCGCTCTGCCCACAGAGCAACTGGAATGGGGTACCCCTGGTGTGTCACATGCTAGGGTTGTCAGGCTATAATACGGAAAACCGGACCGCAAACCATAGTGGTGCACCGTGTTGGGAAAGATGCCACGTTCTTCGCACGTTAAAGAACCCTACTGTGGTATTCTCCCGGAATAGGAACCATAGGGCTCCGCCACAGGAGGCTAAATTGCCCGACCCTACCCACCTCTCCCTATTTCCAGTGGCAATCGTAATTTGTCGACCCCATTGTCCTTGTGTCCCATCCCTTTTTCATTTCATCATTTCAGTTTCTTTGTTTGAATATAGCTGAAATATTGCTGCTCGGACGTTAAACCCCAAGAAACAAACAGTACTGTTTTTTCCTGTTCAGCATCTGTGTCAGTGTTATTTCTGCCAGTTCAGTATCATAATTTTCCAGTGCAGAATGGTGAAATGTGCTTTGAACATTTTCAAAATCTGATGTTTCATCTGGGCCAGTCTCATACGGACTCGTATTACCAGTTTCTGCAGTTTCGATGTCTGTTAGATTGACGTGTAAATCTTGGTTTACCCATTATTTTATTTTGAAGTTCACAATTTTATTCGCTTACTGCTCTAGCTAGGTTCAAATGACTGGATCCAAAAAGGAATGGATCCCGCCGAGGATGCCAAAATATTTTAGCGGCTAGGGGTGCTACTAGTTATTTTTTGTATATATGAGACTGAAATGCAGACACTCACTATATTGGGGTTATTTCCCTTGGATTTACAGTAACTGAGATCTAGTGAAATTCATAATTTTATTTTGTAACAACAATGGTTTGTATAGGTTAACAAATCTATACTAACAACATATGAGTATTCACTCATTCACTTTTATCATATATTTAGTACATGTGGCAAGAATCCATTGTAGTACCAAAATATATCTTCAATACTTAAAGAGCCTCGTGCATATCCGGGTGTCAAAAGAATAGCCCTGCAGCAGCGCTAAGCTTGTCGTATAAGGCGACTAAATAGTGCTCAGAAACCTAGCCGGGGGCTAGGCGCTCTGCCCACAGAGCAACTGGGATGTGTGCCCGAGGAGGTGGAATGGGGTACCCCTGGTGTGTCACATGCTAGGGTTGTCAGGCTATAATACGGAAAACCGGACCGCAAACCATAGTGGTGCACCGTGTTGGGAAAGATGCCACGTTCTTCGCACGTTAAAGAACCCTACTGTGGTATTCTCCCGGAATAGGAACCATAGGGCTCCGCCACAGGAGGCTAAATTGCCCGACCCTACCCACCTCTCCCTATTTCCAGTGGCAATCGTAATTTGTCGACCCCATTGTCCTTGTGTCCCATCCCTTTTTCATTTCATCATTTCAGTTTCTTTGTTTGAATATAGCTGAAATATTGCTGCTCGGACGTTAAACCCCAAGAAACAAACAGTACTGTTTTTTCCTGTTCAGCATCTGTGTCAGTGTTATTTCTGCCAGTTCAGTATCATAATTTTCCAGTGCAGAATGGTGAAATGTGCTTTGAACATTTTCAAAATCTGATGTTTCATCTGGGCCAGTCTCATACGGACTCATATTACCAGTTTCTGCAGTTTCGATGTCTGTTAGATTGACGTGTAAATCTTGGTTTACCCATTATTTTATTTTGAAGTTCACAATTTTATTCGCTTACTGCTCTAGCTAGGTTCAAATGACTGGATCCAAAAAGGAATGGATCCCGCCGAGGATGCCAAAATATTTTAGCGGCTAGGGGTGCTACTAGTTATTTTTTGTATATATGAGACTGAAATGCAGACACTCACTATATTGGGGTTATTTCCCTTGGATTTACAGTAACTGAGATCTAGTGAAATTCATAATTTTATTTTGTAACAACAATGGTTTGTATAGGTTAACAAATCTATACTAACAACATATGAGTATTCACTCATTCACTTTTATCATATATTTAGTACATGTGGCAAGAATCCATTGTAGTACCAAAATATATCTTCAATACTTAAAGAGCCTCGTGCATATCCGGGTGTCAAAAGAATAGCCCTGCAGCAGCGCTAAGCTTGTCGTATAAGGCGACTAAATAGTGCTCAGAAACCTAGCCGGGGGCTAGGCGCTCTGCCCACAGAGCAACTGGGATGTGTGCCCGAGGAGGTGGAATGGGGTACCCCTGGTGTGTCACATGCTAGGGTTGTCAGGCTATAATACGGAAAACCGGACCGCAAACCATAGTGGTGCACCGTGTTGGGAAAGATGCCACGTTCTTCGCACGTTAAAGAACCCTACTGTGGTATTCTCCCGGAATAGGAACCATAGGGCTCCGCCACAGGAGGCTAAATTGCCCGACCCTACCCACCTCTCCCTATTTCCAGTGGCAATCGTAATTTGTCGACCCCATTGTCCTTGTGTCCCATCCCTTTTTCATTTCATCATTTCAGTTTCTTTGTTTGAATATAGCTGAAATATTGCTGCTCGGACGTTAAACCCCAAGAAACAAACAGTACTGTTTTTTCCTGTTCAGCATCTGTGTCAGTGTTATTTCTGCCAGTTCAGTATCATAATTTTCCAGTGCAGAATGGTGAAATGTGCTTTGAACATTTTCAAAATCTGATGTTTCATCTGGGCCAGTCTCATACGGACTCATATTACCAGTTTCTGCAGTTTCGATGTCTGTTAGATTGACGTGTAAATCTTGGTTTACCCATTATTTTATTTTGAAGTTCACAATTTTATTCGCTTACTGCTCTAGCTAGGTTCAAATGACTGGATCCAAAAAGGAATGGATCCCGCCGAGGATGCCAAAATATTTTAGCGGCTAGGGGTGCTACTAGTTATTTTTTGTATATATGAGACTGAAATGCAGACACTCACTATATTGGGGTTATTTCCCTTGGATTTACAGTAACTGAGATCTAGTGAAATTCATAATTTTATTTTGTAACAACAATGGTTTGTATAGGTTAACAAATCTATACTAACAACATATGAGTATTCACTCATTCACTTTTATCATATATTTAGTACATGTGGCAAGAATCCATTGTAGTACCAAAATATATCTTCAATACTTAAAGAGCCTCGTGCATATCCGGGTGTCAAAAGAATAGCCCTGCAGCAGCGCTAAGCTTGTCGTATAAGGCGACTAACTAGTGCTCAGAAACCTAGCCGGGGGCTAGGCGCTCTGCCCACAGAGCAACTGGGATGTGTGCCCCAGGAGGTGGAATGGGGTACCCCTGGTGTGTCACATGCTAGGGTTGTCAGGCTATAATACGGAAAACCGGACCGCAAACCATAGTGGTGCACCGTGTTGGGAAAGATGCCACGTTCTTCGCACGTTAAAGAACCCTACTGTGGTATTCTCCCGGAATAGGAACCATAGGGCTCCGCCACAGGAGGCTAAATTGCCCGACCCTACCCACCTCTCCCTATTTCCAGTGGCAATCGTAATTTGTCGACCCCATTGTCCTTGTGTCCCATCCCTTTTTCATTTCATCATTTCAGTTTCTTTGTTTGAATATAGCTGAAATATTGCTGCTCGGACGTTAAACCCCAAGAAACAAACAGTACTGTTTTTTCCTGTTCAGCATCTGTGTCAGTGTTATTTCTGCCAGTTCAGTATCATAATTTTCCAGTGCAGAATGGTGAAATGTGCTTTGAACATTTTCAAAATCTGATGTTTCATCTGGGCCAGTCTCATACGGACTCATATTACCAGTTTCTGCAGTTTCGATGTCTGTTAGATTGACGTGTAAATCTTGGTTTACCCATTATTTTATTTTGAAGTTCACAATTTTATTCGCTTACTGCTCTAGCTAGGTTCAAATGACTGGATCCAAAAAGGAATGGATCCCGCCGAGGATGCCAAAATATTTTAGCGGCTAGGGGTGCTACTAGTTATTTTTTGTATATATGAGACTGAAATGCAGACACTCACTATATTGGGGTTATTTCCCTTGGATTTACAGTAACTGAGATCTAGTGAAATTCATAATTTTATTTTGTAACAACAATGGTTTGTATAGGTTAACAAATCTATACTAACAACATATGAGTATTCACTCATTCACTTTTATCATATATTTAGTACATGTGGCAAGAATCCATTGTAGTACCAAAATATATCTTCAATACTTAAAGAGCCTCGTGCATATCCGGGTGTCAAAAGAATAGCCCTGCAGCAGCGCTAAGCTTGTCGTATAAGGCGACTAAATAGTGCTCAGAAACCTAGCCGGGGGCTAGGCGCTCTGCCCACAGAGCAACTGGGATGTGTGCCCCAGGAGGTGGAATGGGGTACCCCTGGTGTGTCACATGCTAGGGTTGTCAGGCTATAATACGGAAAACCGGACCGCAAACCATAGTGGTGCACCGTGTTGGGAAAGATGCCACGTTCTTCGCACGTTAAAGAACCCTACTGTGGTATTCTCCCGGAATAGGAACCATAGGGCTCCGCCACAGGAGGCTAAATTGCCCGACCCTACCCACCTCTCCCTATTTCCAGTGGCAATCGTAATTTGTCGACCCCATTGTCCTTGTGTCCCATCCCTTTTTCATTTCATCATTTCAGTTTCTTTGTTTGAATATAGCTGAAATATTGCTGCTCGGACGTTAAACCCCAAGAAACAAACAGTACTGTTTTTTCCTGTTCAGCATCTGTGTCAGTGTTATTTCTGCCAGTTCAGTATCATAATTTTCCAGTGCAGAATGGTGAAATGTGCTTTGAACATTTTCAAAATCTGATGTTTCATCTGGGCCAGTCTCATACGGACTCATATTACCAGTTTCTGCAGTTTCGATGTCTGTTAGATTGACGTGTAAATCTTGGTTTACCCATTATTTTATTTTGAAGTTCACAATTTTATTCGCTTACTGCTCTAGCTAGGTTCAAATGACTGGATCCAAAAAGGAATGGATCCCGCCGAGGATGCCAAAATATTTTAGCGGCTAGGGGTGCTACTAGTTATTTTTTGTATATATGAGACTGAAATGCAGACACTCACTATATTGGGGTTATTTCCCTTGGATTTACAGTAACTGAGATCTAGTGAAATTCATAATTTTATTTTGTAACAACAATGGTTTGTATAGGTTAACAAATCTATACTAACAACATATGAGTATTCACTCATTCACTTTTATCATATATTTAGTACATGTGGCAAGAATCCATTGTAGTACCAAAATATATCTTCAATACTTAAAGAGCCTCGTGCATATCCGGGTGTCAAAAGAATAGCCCTGCAGCAGCGCTAAGCTTGTCGTATAAGGCGACTAAATAGTGCTCAGAAACCTAGCCGGGGGCTAGGCGCTCTGCCCACAGAGCAACTGGGATGTGTGCCCCAGGAGGTGGAATGGGGTACCCCTGGTGTGTCACATGCTAGGGTTGTCAGGCTATAATACGGAAAACCGGACCGCAAACCATAGTGGTGCACCGTGTTGGGAAAGATGCCACGTTCTTCGCACGTTAAAGAACCCTACTGTGGTATTCTCCCGGAATAGGAACCATAGGGCTCCGCCACAGGAGGCTAAATTGCCCGACCCTACCCACCTCTCCCTATTTCCAGTGGCAATCGTAATTTGTCGACCCCATTGTCCTTGTGTCCCATCCCTTTTTCATTTCATCATTTCAGTTTCTTTGTTTGAATATAGCTGAAATATTGCTGCTCGGACGTTAAACCCCAAGAAACAAACAGTACTGTTTTTTCCTGTTCAGCATCTGTGTCAGTGTTATTTCTGCCAGTTCAGTATCATAATTTTCCAGTGCAGAATGGTGAAATGTGCTTTGAACATTTTCAAAATCTGATGTTTCATCTGGGCCAGTCTCATACGGACTCATATTACCAGTTTCTGCAGTTTCGATGTCTGTTAGATTGACGTGTAAATCTTGGTTTACCCATTATTTTATTTTGAAGTTCACAATTTTATTCGCTTACTGCTCTAGCTAGGTTCAAATGACTGGATCCAAAAAGGAATGGATCCCGCCGAGGATGCCAAAATATTTTAGCGGCTAGGGGTGCTACTAGTTATTTTTTGTATATATGAGACTGAAATGCAGACACTCACTATATTGGGGTTATTTCCCTTGGATTTACAGTAACTGAGATCTAGTGAAATTCATAATTTTATTTTGTAACAACAATGGTTTGTATAGGTTAACAAATCTAACAACATATGAGTATTCACTCATTCACTTTTATCATATATTTAGTACATGTTGGCAAGAATCCATTGTAGTACCAAAATATATCTTCAATACTTAAAGAGCCTCGTGCATATCCGGGTGTCAAAAGAATAGCCCTGCAGCAGCGCTAAGCTTGTCGTATAAGGCGACTAAATAGTGCTCAGAAACCTAGCCTTGGGCTAGGCGCTCTGCCCACAGAGCAACTGGAATGGGGTACCCCTGGTGTGTCACATGCTAGGGTTGTCAGGCTATAATACGGAAAACCTGACCGCAAACCATAGTGGTGCACCGTGTTGGGAAAGATGCCACGTTCTTCGCACGTTAAAGAACCCTACTGTGGTATTCTCCCGGAATAGGAACCATAGGGCTCCGCCACAGGAGGCTAAATTGCCCGACCCTACCCACCTCTCCCTATTTCCAGTGGCAATCGTAATTTGTCGACCCCATTGTCCTTGTGTCCCATCCCTTTTTCATTTCATCATTTCAGTTTCTTTGTTTGAATATAGCTGAAATATTGCTGCTCGGACGTTAAACCCCAAGAAACAAACAGTACTGTTTTTTCCTGTTCAGCATCTGTGTCAGTGTTATTTCTGCCAGTTCAGTATCATAATTTTCCAGTGCAGAATGGTGAAATGTGCTTTGAACATTTTCAAAATCTGATGTTTCATCTGGGCCAGTCTCATACGGACTCATATTACCAGTTTCTGCAGTTTCGATGTCTGTTAGATTGACGTGTAAATCTTGGTTTACCCATTATTTTATTTTGAAGTTCACAATTTTATTCGCTTACTGCTCTAGCTAGGTTCAAATGACTGGATCCAAAAAGGAATGGATCCCGCCGAGGATGCCAAAATATTTTAGCGGCTAGGGGTGCTACTAGTTATTTTTTGTATATATGAGACTGAAATGCAGACACTCACTATATTGGGGTTATTTCCCTTGGATTTACAGTAACTGAGATCTAGTGAAATTCATAATTTTATTTTGTAACAACAATGGTTTGTATAGGTTAACAAATCTATACTAACAACATATGAGTATTCACTCATTCACTTTTATCATATATTTAGTACATGTGGCAAGAATCCATTGTAGTACCAAAATATATCTTCAATACTTAAAGAGCCTCGTGCATATCCGGGTGTCAAAAGAATAGCCCTGCAGCAGCGCTAAGCTTGTCGTATAAGGCGACTAAATAGTGCTCAGAAACCTAGCCGGGGGCTAGGCGCTCTGCCCACAGAGCAACTGGGATGTGTGCCCGAGGAGGTGGAATGGGGTACCCCTGGTGTGTCACATGCTAGGGTTGTCAGGCTATAATACGGAAAACCGGACCGCAAACCATAGTGGTGCACCGTGTTGGGAAAGATGCCACGTTCTTCGCACGTTAAAGAACCCTACTGTGGTATTCTCCCGGAATAGGAACCATAGGGCTCCGCCACAGGAGGCTAAATTGCCCGACCCTACCCACCTCTCCCTATTTCCAGTGGCAATCGTAATTTGTCGACCCCATTGTCCTTGTGTCCCATCCCTTTTTCATTTCATCATTTCAGTTTCTTTGTTTGAATATAGCTGAAATATTGCTGCTCGGACGTTAAACCCCAAGAAACAAACAGTACTGTTTTTTCCTGTTCAGCATCTGTGTCAGTGTTATTTCTGCCAGTTCAGTATCATAATTTTCCAGTGCAGAATGGTGAAATGTGCTTTGAACATTTTCAAAATCTGATGTTTCATCTGGGCCAGTCTCATACGGACTCATATTACCAGTTTCTGCAGTTTCGATGTCTGTTAGATTGACGTGTAAATCTTGGTTTACCCATTATTTTATTTTGAAGTTCACAATTTTATTCGCTTACTGCTCTAGCTAGGTTCAAATGACTGGATCCAAAAAGGAATGGATCCCGCCGAGGATGCCAAAATATTTTAGCGGCTAGGGGTGCTACTAGTTATTTTTTGTATATATGAGACTGAAATGCAGACACTCACTATATTGGGGTTATTTCCCTTGGATTTACAGTAACTGAGATCTAGTGAAATTCATAATTTTATTTTGTAACAACAATGGTTTGTATAGGTTAACAAATCTAACAACATATGAGTATTCACTCATTCACTTTTATCATATATTTAGTACATGTTGGCAAGAATCCATTGTAGTACCAAAATATATCTTCAATACTTAAAGAGCCTCGTGCATATCCGGGTGTCAAAAGAATAGCCCTGCAGCAGCGCTAAGCTTGTCGTATAAGGCGACTAAATAGTGCTCAGAAACCTAGCCTTGGGCTAGGCGCTCTGCCCACAGAGCAACTGGAATGGGGTACCCCTGGTGTGTCACATGCTAGGGTTGTCAGGCTATAATACGGAAAACCGGACCGCAAACCATAGTGGTGCACCGTGTTGGGAAAGATGCCACGTTCTTCGCACGTTAAAGAACCCTACTGTGGTATTCTCCCGGAATAGGAACCATAGGGCTCCGCCACAGGAGGCTAAATTGCCCGACCCTACCCACCTCTCCCTATTTCCAGTGGCAATCGTAATTTGTCGACCCCATTGTCCTTGTGTCCCATCCCTTTTTCATTTCATCATTTCAGTTTCTTTGTTTGAATATAGCTGAAATATTGCTGCTCGGACGTTAAACCCCAAGAAACAAACAGTACTGTTTTTTCCTGTTCAGCATCTGTGTCAGTGTTATTTCTGCCAGTTCAGTATCATAATTTTCCAGTGCAGAATGGTGAAATGTGCTTTGAACATTTTCAAAATCTGATGTTTCATCTGGGCCAGTCTCATACGGACTCATATTACCAGTTTCTGCAGTTTCGATGTCTGTTAGATTGACGTGTAAATCTTGGTTTACCCATTATTTTATTTTGAAGTTCACAATTTTATTCGCTTACTGCTCTAGCTAGGTTCAAATGACTGGATCCAAAAAGGAATGGATCCCGCCGAGGATGCCAAAATATTTTAGCGGCTAGGGGTGCTACTAGTTATTTTTTGTATATATGAGACTGAAATGCAGACACTCACTATATTGGGGTTATTTCCCTTGGATTTACAGTAACTGAGATCTAGTGAAATTCATAATTTTATTTTGTAACAACAATGGTTTGTATAGGTTAACAAATCTATACTAACAACATATGAGTATTCACTCATTCACTTTTATCATATATTTAGTACATGTGGCAAGAATCCATTGTAGTACCAAAATATATCTTCAATACTTAAAGAGCCTCGTGCATATCCGGGTGTCAAAAGAATAGGCCTGCAGCAGCGCTAAGCTTGTCGTATAAGGCGACTAAATAGTGCTCAGAAACCTAGCCGGGGGCTAGGCGCTCTGCCCACAGAGCAACTGGGATGTGTGCCCGAGGAGGTGGAATGGGGTACCCCTGGTGTGTCACATGCTAGGGTTGTCAGGCTATAATACGGAAAACCGGACCGCAAACCATAGTGGTGCACCGTGTTGGGAAAGATGCCACGTTCTTCGCACGTTAAAGAACCCTACTGTGGTATTCTCCCGGAATAGGAACCATAGGGCTCCGCCACAGGAGGCTAAATTGCCCGACCCTACCCACCTCTCCCTATTTCCAGTGGCAATCGTAATTTGTCGACCCCATTGTCCTTGTGTCCCATCCCTTTTTCATTTCATCATTTCAGTTTCTTTGTTTGAATATAGCTGAAATATTGCTGCTCGGACGTTAAACCCCAAGAAACAAACAGTACTGTTTTTTCCTGTTCAGCATCTGTGTCAGTGTTATTTCTGCCAGTTCAGTATCATAATTTTCCAGTGCAGAATGGTGAAATGTGCTTTGAACATTTTCAAAATCTGATGTTTCATCTGGGCCAGTCTCATACGGACTCATATTACCAGTTTCTGCAGTTTCGATGTCTGTTAGATTGACGTGTAAATCTTGGTTTACCCATTATTTTATTTTGAAGTTCACAATTTTATTCGCTTACTGCTCTAGCTAGGTTCAAATGACTGGATCCAAAAAGGAATGGATCCCGCCGAGGATGCCAAAATATTTTAGCGGCTAGGGGTGCTACTAGTTATTTTTTGTATATATGAGACTGAAATGCAGACACTCACTATATTGGGGTTATTTCCCTTGGATTTACAGTAACTGAGATCTAGTGAAATTCATAATTTTATTTTGTAACAACAATGGTTTGTATAGGTTAACAAATCTATACTAACAACATATGAGTATTCACTCATTCACTTTTATCATATATTTAGTACATGTGGCAAGAATCCATTGTAGTACCAAAATATATCTTCAATACTTAAAGAGCCTCGTGCATATCCGGGTGTCAAAAGAATAGCCCTGCAGCAGCGCTAAGCTTGTCGTATAAGGCGACTAAATAGTGCTCAGAAACCTAGCCGGGGGCTAGGCGCTCTGCCCACAGAGCAACTGGGATGTGTGCCCCAGGAGGTGGAATGGGGTACCCCTGGTGTGTCACATGCTAGGGTTGTCAGGCTATAATACGGAAAACCGGACCGCAAACCATAGTGGTGCACCGTGTTGGGAAAGATGCCACGTTCTTCGCACGTTAAAGAACCCTACTGTGGTATTCTCCCGGAATAGGAACCATAGGGCTCCGCCACAGGAGGCTAAATTGCCCGACCCTACCCACCTCTCCCTATTTCCAGTGGCAATCGTAATTTGTCGACCCCATTGTCCTTGTGTCCCATCCCTTTTTCATTTCATCATTTCAGTTTCTTTGTTTGAATATAGCTGAAATATTGCTGCTCGGACGTTAAACCCCAAGAAACAAACAGTACTGTTTTTTCCTGTTCAGCATCTGTGTCAGTGTTATTTCTGCCAGTTCAGTATCATAATTTTCCAGTGCAGAATGGTGAAATGTGCTTTGAACATTTTCAAAATCTGATGTTTCATCTGGGCCAGTCTCATACGGACTCATATTACCAGTTTCTGCAGTTTCGATGTCTGTTAGATTGACGTGTAAATCTTGGTTTACCCATTATTTTATTTTGAAGTTCACAATTTTATTCGCTTACTGCTCTAGCTAGGTTCAAATGACTGGATCCAAAAAGGAATGGATCCCGCCGAGGATGCCAAAATATTTTAGCGGCTAGGGGTGCTACTAGTTATTTTTTGTATATATGAGACTGAAATGCAGACACTCACTATATTGGGGTTATTTCCCTTGGATTTACAGTAACTGAGATCTAGTGGAATTCATAATTTTATTTTGTAACAACAATGGTTTGTATAGGTTAACAAATCTAACAACATATGAGTATTCACTCATTCACTTTTATCATATATTTAGTACATGTTGGCAAGAATCCATTGTAGTACCAAAATATATCTTCAATACTTACAGAGCCTCGTGCATATCCGGGTGTCAAAAGAATAGCCCTGCAGCAGCGCTAAGCTTGTCGTATAAGGCGACTAAATAGTGCTCAGAAACCTAGCCGGGGGCTAGGCGCTCTGCCCACAGAGCAACTGGGATGTGTGCCCCAGGTGGTTGAATGGGGTACCCCTGGCGTGTTACATGCTGGGGTTGTCAGGCTATAATACGGAAAACCTGACCACAAGCCATACTGGTGCACCGTGTTGGGAAAGATGCCACGTTCTTCGCACGTTAAAGAACCCTACTGTGGTATTCTCCCGGAATAGGAACCATAGGGCTCCGCCACAGGAGGCTAAATTGCCCGACCTTACCCACCTCTCCCTATTTCCAGTGGCAATCCAAATTTGTCGACCCCCTTGTCCTTGTGTCTCATCCCTTTTTCATTTTATCATCAATTTAATGTTCATCGTCTGAATATAGCTGAAATATTGCTGCTCGGACGTTAAACCCCAACAAACAAACAAACAATCAATACTTAAAGATAGGGCAATGAATATTCATAGGTTCCTTGCCGATGAAATTACAATAAAATTAAAAATATGCATGGAAAAATATCTGAGTTGAGTCCTGCTAAAAATTATTAATTTAAAAAAAACAATTTCTGATTTGGTAAGAGTTGTCAGAAAACCTTATTCTGACTGTAATATAATTTAAATGACTGGTTTATCACCAATTCATTTAACCAATAGTACTTCTCAACTCCTCGTTGAGGTTGTACAATGAAAAGTTTATTTGTACAAATATTGTCCTCCAATATAAGTACATTTTTTTAAAATACTTTCTTGCCTCAAGAAAACTTCCTTAAATCCAAATATCTCCTATTTATTCCTATTTAAAAAATATACTGATGATTGGCAAAGTTCTATGGAATTGATATTTAATTAACTTTAGCTTTGCCTGCGAAAGTTCAGAAATTAACTATAGTTATAATCAACCAAAATTTCTAATTTACCATTAGCCTTGACTTTTCTCTTAAACGATTAACAAAAAAATATATATTTGAAGTAAAAATAAATACTCATTCTTCAAAAATATAGCTCTCTAAAAAATACTAACGTTCACAGCCAAAAGTTTCAGCAAGACTATTTTTTTAGCGTGATTACGTCACTGTTGGAAGACGTGGGTTGTTGGAAAAACGTTCGCTTCTATCAAGTTCTCAAATATTTTAATAAGAAATTATAAAAATACAATAACCCCGTGCAGGTCCGGGTGTCAAAAGAATAGGCCTGCAGCAGCGCTAAGCTTGTCGTATAAGGCGACTAAATAGTGCTCAGAAACCTAGCCGGGGGCTAGGCGCTCTGCCCACAGACCAACTGGGATGTGTGCCCCAGGTGGTGGAATGGGGTACCCCTGGCGTGTTACATGCTGGGGTTGTCAGGCTATAATACGGAAAACCTGACCGCAAACCATAGTGGTGCACCGTGTTGGGAAAGATCCCACGTTCCTCGCACGTTAAAGAACACTGCTGGGGTATTCGATAGGAGTAGGAACCTTTGCGCTCCGCCACAGGAGGCTAAATTGCCCGACCTTACCCATCCCTGCTGTGGTATTCGATAGGAGTAGGAACCTTTGCGCTCCGCCACAGGAGGCTAAATTGCCCTACCTTACCCATCCCCCCTTTTCCAGTGGCAATCAAAATTTGTCGACCCTATTATCCTTGTGACCCATCCTTTCTTTTTTTTCATTTCATGTTCATTTTATCATCCATTTTTGATGTTCATTGTCTGAATATAGCTGAAATATTGCTGCTCGGACGTTAAACCCCAACAAACAAACTATATTATATATGGCATATGGTTATTTAATCATGAGATGATAACCTGATATATATATATATATATATATATAGAAAGGTCTGAAAAATTCCCAACGATGTTAGAACTGTCAAATTTGCGGTGCAAATTTTTGGTCGTTCCCTCCGCGGGACTCGTACCGCTGTGACATCTATGGCAACACCGCCTGCACGAAGTCCAGCGCCCTAGACCACTCGGACAGCTAGGCTATATAACATCGTTGGGAATTTTTCAGACCTTTCTATACGTTTACATATCTTCCCTGTATCAATTTGATCCGATGGAGCAGTGTAGTGAATAGAGTCGTCACATTCTGAGACGTTTATATATATGAAGTGAATATATTTTCGATTGGGTAATTTTATGTTAGTATATTATTATTATTAACTAATTATCCTTAGTTGTTGGTGTATCAAGTTCTCTCGTTGGCAATAATTCCATATTCACGTATGCTTGTCTATAAATAGTGATTGTCTCATCTACATATACTCCATGTCTAAAAATAGTAACCTACAATGAATACATAAATTCTTACCTAGAATGTCAAATCTTTTGGCTCCTCTGGTCTCAACCTTTGTCGTAGTCTGTTTACGGATCTCAACGTGAGCTGGGTTTGGTAGGTTGAAGTCGTCACAAACCACCTCCATGGCTGTATCTACGATGTCACCAGCGGAAACATGTTCTTCTGCTGCTGTTAGAGCCAGAAACACAAGCACAATAATAACTAAATAACATAATTACTAAAAACAAAAATTGGTTATTATTCACATTATCTATATATCAAACTTGATTGCGGTCATGCTGAAGACTGTATGGGAATCTATACAAAATTCCTTGGTTTACTTTTTGATAGTAAACTTTCTTTTCTTCCCATATCAAATTACTTATATCTAGGTGTCTTAAGGCCCCGTGCTGGTCTGGGTGTTAAAAGAATAGGCCTGCAGCAGCGCTAAGCGACTAAATAGTGCTCAGAAATCTAGCCGGGGGCTAGGCGCTCTGCCCACAGAGCTGGTGGAATGGGGTACCCCTGGCGTGTTACATGCTGGGATTGTCAGGCTATAATACGGAAAACCTGACCGCAAACCATAGTGGTGCACCGTGTTGGGAAAGATCCCACGTTCCTCGCACGTTAAAGAACACTGCTGGGGTATTCGATAGGAGTAGGAACCTTTGCGCTCCGCCACAGGAGGCTAAATTGCCCGACCTTACCCATCCCCCTTTTTCCAGTGGCAATCAAAATTTGTCGACCCTATTATCCTTGTGACCCATCCTTTTTTTTTTCATTTCATGTTCATTTTATCATCTATTTCATGTTCATTGTCTGAATATAGCTGAAATATTGCTGCTCGGACGTTAAATCCCAACAAACAAACAAAAGTGTCTTAAGGCACTAGATATTTTAAAAATGGTGTCCAGTACTGATTGGGGTCCTGATACCTCAATTTTATTAAATTTATATAGGTCTTTGGTAAGGTCTAAACTTGACTATGGATCTATTGTTGATGGTTCCGCCAAAAAATCCTACCTTAAAATTTAAGACGCTGTTCACCACCAGGGGTTGTGACTTCAGATCCTGTCCTATTGAGAGCGCCCCGTGCAGGTCCGGGTGGTAAAAGAATAGGCCTGCAGCAGCGCTAAGCTTGTCGTAAAAGGCGACTAAATAGTGCTCAGAAACCTAGCCGGGGGTTAAGGCGCTCTGTCCACAGAGCAACTGGGATGTGTGCCCCAGGTGGTGGAATGGGGTACCCCTGGTGTGTCACATGCTGGGGTTGTCAGGCTATAATACGGAAAACCTGACTGCCAACCATAGTGGTGCACCATGTTGGGAAAGATGCCACGTTCCTCGCACGTTAAAGAACCCTACTGTGGTATTTTCCCGGAGTAGGAACTATAGGGCTCCGCCACAGGAGGCTAAATTGCCCGACCCTACCCACTTCTCCCCATTTCTAGTGGCAATCGGGAGGCTTACTTCTGCCGCCGATGCCTGAACCACTTCATCCGGCAGGATCTCCTGGACCAGCACATGGAGTATTGCGGTCAGAAGAAGGCGGTGAAGATCGAGATGCCGGACGAAGGAAGCTACGTCAGCTTCCAAAACCACATCTGATCGATGAAGGTGCCATTCGTCGTCTATGCAGACTTCGAGTGCTTCACGACCATGGTCGAGCCTGAACCGGCGAAGACTGGCGTAGACGGAATTGTGCAGCTGCTGGAGCGCATGATGAAGATTGTTTGTTGGGGTTTAACGTCCGAGCAGCAATATTTCAGCTATATTCAGACAATGAACATGAAATGGATGATAAAATGAACATGAAATGATAAAAAAAAGGATGGGTCACAAGGACAACAGAGTCGACAAATTTTGATTGCCACTAGAAAAAGGGGGTGGGTAAGGTCGGGCAATTTAGCCTCCTTTGGCGGAGCGCAAAGGTTCCAACTCCTATCGAATACCACAGCAGGGTTCTTTAACGTGCGAAGAACGTGGCATCTTTCCCAACACGGTGCACCACTATGGTTTGCGGTCAGGTTTTCCGTATTATAGCCTGACAACCCCAGACGGCAGACGTATATAAGGATATGGCGGAGAGCGTGCAGCAGTGCTTAGATACGTCCAACTATCCTCCAGACCATGCCTCCGGGATCCAGGCCGGCGTGAATAAGGTGATAGGCAAATTCAAGGATGAGTGCGCCGGCCAGCCGATGATCGAGTACGTGGGACTCCGACCGAAAGCATATTGCCTTCAAGGTGGATCGTGAGGAGTGCAAGAGGGCTAAGGGCGTGAAGAGCGTGGTGGAGACCAATCTGACCTTCGCCGACTATAAGGAGTGCCTGGACGCGGGCAGGAAGAAATACCGCGCGATGAATATCATCCGTAGTCGGCTCCACCAGGTCCTTACCCTAGAGACCTGCAAGAAATCCCTCTCCTCCAATGACGATAAGCGCCACATCCTGCCCGACGGCATCAGCACCCTCGCCCATGGTCACTACCAAATCGTCCACGACTAAGGCATCGATCTACCCCCACCCCCTCCCACCCCAGAATTCTCTAGGTCCGTAAGCCTCGGGAAATCTTCTTGCTTCGCCGCCCCCCCCCTCCCCCATCTATACTTAGCACTTGTATAGCTCGATTTCTCCTCATTCTCCGTGGAGTAAAGATCGATCCCATGCTTCCGGAGCAGCTCCTTCACCTCCCTATTATAGAATTCGGAGCCCTTATCGGCCCATAGCTTTTGGGGGATGCGATCCTTGAAGACGGTCTGGAAGGTATCGCGCACCGTGATTCCCTTCTTATCCTTGAGCGGCACCAGCCAGCCGTACTTGGAGAAGACGTCGATGATGCTCAAGAGAAATTTATATCCTCGATTATCGCGGGAGAAGGCGCTCATATCCACGAGATCGGCGGCCCAGATATCGTCAACTCCGCCCACCACCACGCGCCCTTCTGAAATTTACGACGGACGGGCTTGTGCAGCTCCTCGGCTAGCCGATCCGACCAGAGCACTTTTTGTTTTACCCCCAGCCCGAATCTCACCTTGGAGCCGATGAGAGGTCTGACGATGCTTCGATCCATGCGCTCGCGGGCCGTGGGCGGCTGAATACCGTCCAGCTCCTTGAGCATGGTCTTATCGCAGATGGAATTGCGGGCGGCCGTATCCTGATGTGAGCATAGCAGAGATCGTAGTGATAGGAGGCCTTAGCCACTCGATTGATGGGAATCGACCAGGGCTTAGGGGTGCCGTCTGCCTTCAGACGCTTATGGAACTTCGTGCCTGGGTCGGTGAAATTATGCCCCGGTAAGTGCATTTCCACGGGCATGCGATTGAGCATCTTATTCCAGAGCCCGGCGCCTGATGTAGAGATAAATTGAGACTTCTGGGAGCCGCAGACGGCGCAGGTCCCTGCCTTTCGCAGCCTCCCCTTGCGGGCCACCACTTCGCGGATCCCTAGCGTATCGGTGGGCTTTCGGATGTGCACGATATCTCTTACGATGCTGCCGCACCCACCAGGAGCAATCACAACCTCCTCCCCCAGCGATCGATTCGCGGTCTGATCGTCGGGAAATCGGGCTGCGGCAAGACCACGCTGCTGAATAACCTCCTCTTGCGCTCTGGATGGCTGGACTACGATCGCCTCTACATCTTCGGGAAGTCTCTGCATCAGCCCATCTACCAACTCTTGCGAGCGGCTCTGGAGAAGGGTCTGACCAAAGAGGCCATCCGGGAGCTTCTCACCCTGCAGGACGAATATCTCCTGCTAGATCTCGTCGAGGCTCTTCCCCGAGGGCCGGGTGGGATCGATGCCGCCTTCTTCGAGCAGGACGGAGACGTGCCAGACCCTGCGAGCTCGATCCGATGGATAAGAATCTGATGGTCTTCGACGATTTGATGCTGAGCAAGCAAAATAAGTGCGAGGATTACTACGTGCGCGGTCGCCATAATAACGTCGATTGCTTCTACCTCTGCCAGAGCTACTTCAAGCTTCCGCGGCAGACTATCCGGGAGAAAGCCAACTTCATCTGCCTCTTCCGCCAAGACGATCGAAATCTCGATCATATCCATCGCGACTACTGCACGGATCTATCGCTCGACCAATTCAAGACGCTCTACCGCCGATGCTGGTCTGAGCCTCACGGCTTCGTGACCATCGATCTGACCAGCCCCAGAGAAGCCGGAAGATATCGGTTCAAACTAGATGAATTCTTCGACCCGGATAAATAATGAATCCCATGATGAAAGATTTTCTCTTGGCCCAATTCCTCGAGCAGGCCACCTCTTGGAGGAATCTCTGCCATAGGTGCTCGCTGGAGCATCGCCTCAAGCAATTAAAGGATCTCGGGCGAATGCTGGTGCGGAGTGGACCATCCACGAGTCGGTCTGGACAAGTGCGGAGATCTTGCACCTTCCAGCGCCTGCAAGCCGATCTGGCGGGGAGTGGTGAATGCCGATGCGCGTGCAAAGCATGGGGAGATCGAGATAGAGACTGGAGAGTGCGGGAGGTGTGGGCTGGCATGGCTCATGCCTCGTCACGCCCCGGACGATATCAGCACCTTGGGGAGATATAGCACCAAACCCCGTCCTCTGCCCCAACCCCCCTGCGGCCAGAAGGTGGCAAGAGGGCATCCATGCCAGCTTCCCTGCAGCCTGGGGAAGGATATGTGCAAGAAGCACTTCCACCTATCGCTGAAGGTCCGCTGCCAGCACGTATGCAAGACTGGGAGAGTCTGCATGAAGACGAGCCCAGAGGGAGCTGCCGCCTGCATATACGTCCAAACGCTCTCCCGAACGCCCCCAAAAACGCCCCCCAATCGCCCCTCCGAACGCTCCCCCAATCGCCCCCACTCGATCGAACCCTCCTCCCTAAGGTCTCACCCGCTCGGAGCATATCGCCTGGGCAGCCAAGTTTGGCCGGTGGTGGTGATATCTGCCTTTTCGGATGCTCCAGGGTATCCGAAAAGCCATGATCGTATGCATCCCTATATAAATGAGCTTCATCAAGATCACGAGCAAGGAGCAGCGCGATGCTCTGACCAAGTCGCTGCACGACTTGAAGCAGAATATCAAGGCGAGTCAGCTGAAGAATCGTTTGGAGAAGCTGGGAGTCAGTCGAGACCTCGGCAAATTCTTCAGGCCCGTGGTGCAAGCCCAGGAGAAAGCCGCCATGCAAATCACCAAGAATCTGCCTCCCTCACCGCCGCCGCTTCCAGCCCCTGCCTTGCCCCCTCCTCCAGACTTTGCAGACCCGCTTCCTATCGAAGAGGATCCCGGCACCATCCTAGGACCCCGGACGCAGCACTATCTCCATCTGAGCATGACCAGTCAGGCGGATCATACCTTTGGGCTGCGATCCGAGAGCGGCAGAATTTTCATCGGGAATGCTCCGGTCACCTTCGCCGGCGACGATCTCCTGGTCAATTGCCAGCGATATAAGGGGACGCCTGGGCTATGGGAGCTCATGGTGATGAAGCGGCCCGAAGACTTCGATATGGACGACCTGGAGGCTTACGGCGATATCCTGAAGAAGACCCATGCGATCTACCAGCATAACGATGCCCTATCCAAGACTCCCAAGTCCAACCGCAGCCACAAGTGGAAGGCCATCGTATCCCATATCTATGAGGAAGATAAGAAAGGGAGCGGGATTCTCTTCCTCCCATCAGACCCGACGCAGCTGACCGAGCGCTTAGATCTATGCGCCGAAGCTTTCACAGCTGGAAATACCGGCGTCCGCAATGAGATCGTAGCCATCCTCGACGCCCTCTGAAGTGGGGGGGGGGGGGTATATCGATACTTGCAGGTATAAGCGCCTTCATCGTCATATCCTTAAATAAACTATGCTAGTCATGAAGCACGGATATCGCCGCAAATATGCGGTTGGAGGACGAGGAATATTCGATACCGTCAGGAGTCTGCTCTGGCGATTCTTCACATCTGCCGCCGCCAAGACTCTCGGGAAGAAGGCTGCCACAGCCGCCACCAATGCAGCCATCAAGGGAGTGGAGAAGGGCGCCACCAAAGCCGTAGATCATCTTGTGAGCAGGATCCCCTCCAAGTCTAAGTCCAAGCTCCCACCGAAAGCCGCCGCCATCCTATCGAAGCATGAGGGAAATATCCATAACCTCATCGCAGGAGCAGGCCTCGCGCGCGTGCATTCCTATAAATAAAATGACCCAGATCATGAATCTCCGTGAAGACCTAGTCTTCGACGAAAGCATCCAGGAGTACGAATTCCACGAGTACGAGCCCATCACCGGGACGCAGATGAATAGCTCCGGCACCGAGATCCGACTCAGCATCGAAACGCAGGATCTCTTCCTCCATCCCACCGAAAGCTACCTTTTGTTGGAAGGGAGGCTCCAGAAGAACGATGGGACGGCCTATGCCGATCTCATCTCCCTCATCAATAATGCGATGCTCTACCTCTTCAGATCCATCACCTACAAGCTTTCCGGGCAGACGATCGAGCATCTAAACGATCCCGGGGTCGCGACCACCATGCTGGGCCTTCTCACATATCCCGACGACTTCTCCAAGTCCTAAGGTCTCAACCAGCTATGGGTGAAGGATACCGCCCCCACCGCCGCCGTCGAGAATCTGGGATTTGCCGTGCGCAAGGCTTGCGTCATCGCCAAGCCCGCCAATAAGGGATCCTTCTCTTTCACCATCCCCTTGAAGCATATCTTCGGCTTTGCCCAGGACTATGATAAGCTGGTCTACGGATTCAAGCATGAGCTCACTCTCGTCCGCGCATCGGATAATGACGCGATCTTTCGAGATAATGCTAATATCAACGATGCTGGCAAGATCGTCCTCAGCAAGCTCTCCTGGTTCGTCCCCCACGTGATGCCCTCGGACGACTAGAAGCTGCGGCTCTATAAGACCATCGAGAGCAAGGTGAAGCTAGATATCGGCTTCCGCATGAGGCAGTGCGATTCGATCGCCGTCCCCGAAAGCGATAATTTCACCTGGCGACTCTCCACCCGGAGCAGCCCGGAGAGACCCCGATGGGTAATCGTCGCCTTCCAGACCGATAAGAGTAACGATCAAGAAGCCAACCCCGCCATCTTCGATCACTGCCGCCTGAAGAATATCCACGTCACCCTGAATTCCCAGAGATATTCCGCCGTGGATTATAATGCTTCCTTCACCAACCAAAAGATCTCCAGGCTCTATAAGGAGGCTGCCGATTTCCGCTGGAAATTCTTCAATATGGATCACCTGGTGAGCAATCCCGGCATCATCCCCGCCGACTTCACCGATCTCCATCCCCTCTTCGTATTCGACGTCTCCAAGCAGAGCGAGCGCCTCAAGGACTCGACGATCGACGTCTATATCCGAGCCCAATTCGACCGCAACGTCGCCGCCAATACCCAAGCCTACGCACTGGTCATCTCCGATCGCATCCTCCAATTCGAATCAGACGGCCGCAAGATGAGCGTCGTCTACTGAGGAGGGAGGGGCATCCGCACCCGTCGGAGCCTGCTAAGGAGAGAGGGGCATCCGCACCCGTCAGAGCCCACGAAGAGAGACATATATAAATGACCGAACTTCAGCAGATTGCGAGAAATACGGCCCCAAAGCGTGGATTCTCCCTGGTCGTCTCCGGAAGGGGCGGCCGTATCTCCACGCGATTTCATCAGCCCATCCGTCTGGATCCCACCAAGAGCTACGAGATGGCCCTGGTCAACCTGGAGACTTACTACTCCTTCCCAATATTCACGAGAGAAATCAAGTCTTCTCCTACTCTCCCGACGACGGCGCGCACTGGTATTCCATCGGACTGAAGGTCGGGTCCTACGATATCGATTATATCAATGCCGAGACCCAGAGACGCATGCGTCAGAATGGCCACGGTGCCAAGATCACCATCGGAGCAAACCGAGCGACTCTGAGGGCCGTCCTCATCCTGCGAGAGCACTACGAAGTAAATTTCGACGTCCCCAATAGCATCCGGGCCGTCCTAGGATTCAACAAGGAGATCTATATCTACGATGCCGACACCCACGGATATTTCGAGAGCGAGAGCCTCGTGAATATCATCAACGTCAATAGCATCCTGGTGAATAGCGATATCGTCAGCGGAAGCTACGTCGACGGCGTGCAGCACGAGAATCTCTCGGGCAACGATAAGTTGCTGCTCACGAATCGGCAGATCCAGAAGATCAATAAGCTCAAGAGGACCGGCGACGGTGGTATGATCTTGGAGATGAGCACCACCCAGCTGAAGCAAAATTTGCAGAAAGAGGGTGGATTCCTCCCCATGCTCGGCGATGAGAGCCCTCCCCATGGTAGCGAAGACCGTCCTTCCAGCCTTGCGAGTGGGTGCCTTGAGCGGTCTAGGTGGCGTCGCAGTCAATAAAGCCTTGGGATCTGGATTATACTTCCAAGAAGGGTGGTCAGGTCTGCTGCGTGGAACCTCACGGGAAAGGCTTATATCTCTCCCCAGCCCGACTGCCGAAGACCGTCCAGGGCGACGGTTTATATCTGAAGCGCGGCGGTAAGATCTACGATGGCTCTGGGTTGATCCTAGGTCCCAATAGCCCCTTCAAGGACGTCCCCCTCCTTGGCATGCTTCTCTAGACCCCTAGATAAATGAGTGACGAAGTAGATGCTAGACTCGAGGATTTCTTAGAGTCTGAGGTCCAGAAATATGCCTGCATGCTGCGCATCTATAAGCGGTTGGATAAAGTGGCCTCCATTGCCCTATCCGCGGCTTCCATCAGCAGTCTGCTGCTTACCAGCGGCACCATGGGATCTGCTTTGACCGGAGTAGGCGCTGCTGCTTCCGTCCCCCTTGGATCCCTCGCTTGCCTAAGTGCTACGACCATACTGGTGCTCTCGCTGATCGCCAAGCGAATCGCTAAGAAGAAGCATCTTGATACTCTCCGCTTGGCCAGGTCCTATCAGTCTCAGCTTCCGGGTGAAGATGGTGCCCCCGCATTCTGCCTGAAGAATTACTACGATGGAAAGGATCGGTTACGCCAGCCCTCGCCTCCTTTCAGCGAAGATCTAGCCAAGCATTCCCAGGGCCCTCGCTGATTCCCACCTCAAATATCTTTTCCGATGGGTTTCCCCATCAGAAAAGGATTCTCCCACGCCCCCTCAAATCACCACTTCAAAGTCGAAGTAGTCATGCCCGCTCTTCTTTGCCTTCTTCATCCCATAGTTATCGATCTTGAGGCAATGCCACTTTTTCCGCGGTATCCGACCCATCTCCCGGATCATTCTGACCTTGGTCTTTACCCCTTTCCTCTCCAGCTTCAGAATCATACCCTCCCCATACTGACTTTTCGTCTCCTGGACGTGCACCACTTGGAATATTTCCCAAGGTAGGTCGCGCCACCTTAGAATCGGCTCGCGTCTGGCCTCCCTTTGAGCCTGTGCCCTCTTTCTCACCTCCTCGTCGCTCTCTTCCCGCCCGGAACCTAGCAATCGGACGTGCCGATCCATCTTTTGAGATTCAGAATCCATGATTTATTGGAATCCAAATTTTTGGTGGCCGGACCCTCCACGCCCCTGATGCCTTGCCCCAAAGCACTTTTCAGCATCCTGACTCGCTCGAGATCCATTTGCACCCGGAGCCCGAAATTTTGGGGGTTTATGCAGGATTTCTGCTTGAAAATAGCCGATGGGGCAGAACTGTCATTTTCTCACTACTGGGGTTGTCAGGCTATAATACGGAAAACCTGACCGCAAACCATAGTGGTGCACCGTGTTGGGAAAGACGCCACGATCCTCGCACGTTAAAAAACCCTACTATGGTATTCTCCCGGAGTAGGAACCATAGGGCTCCGCCACAGGAAGCTAAATTGCCCGACCCTACCCACCTCTCCCTATTTCCTGTGGCAATCTAAATTTGTCGACCCCATTGTCCTTATGTCCCATCCCATTTTTCATTTCATCATGCCCCGTGCAGGTCCGGGTGTTAAAAGAATAGGCCTGCAGCAGCGCTAAGCTTGTCGTAAAAGGCGACTAAATAGTGCTCAGAAACCTAGCCGGGGGCTAGGCGCTCTGCGCACAGAGCAACTGGGATGTGTGCCCCAGGTGGTGGAATGGGGTACCCCTGGCGTGTTACATGCTGGGGTTGTCAGGCTATAATACGGAAAACCTCACCGCAAACCATAGTGGTGCACGTTAAAGAACCCTGCTGTGGTATTCGATAGGAGTAGGAACCTTTGCGCTCCGCCACAGGAGGCTAAATTGCCCGACCTTACCCATCCCCCTTTTTCCAGTGGCAATCAAAATTTGTCGACCCTATTATCCTTGTGACCCATCCTTTTTTTTCATTTCATGTTCATTTTATCATCCTTTTCATGTTCATTGTCTGAATATAGCTGAAATATTGCTGCTCGGACGTTAAACCCCAACAAACAAACAAACAAACATCATTTCATCATCATTTCATGTTCATTTTATCATTCACGTATGTTCATCGCCTGAATATAGCTGAAATATTGTTGCTCGGGCGTTAAACCCCAACAAACAGACAAACTCTTACGGGGTGATGGATCGTTAAAAACGATACGAAACATAACAATAAATTAAATAAACATCTAAATATGTTTAACATCACCGAAAGATGGTAAAATTTACATGGAATATTTCGGATAACCGATATCCTTCCTCATTATAAAAGAGTGAGTGAAAATGACAAAGGGGTGTTTTCATCAAAATTAAGATATGAATGAAAACAATTAAGAAAAGTCAAAACATAATTTTACGGCGTATTGATGTACCAGTCTTAGACCAAGACCTGCCCCGTGCAGGTCCGACGACTAAATAGTGCTCAGAACCTTAGCCGGGGGCTAGGGCGCTCTGCATGCCCACAGAGCAACTGAGTTGTGTGCCCCAGGTGGTGGAATGGGGTACCCCTGGCGTGTTACATGCTAGGGTTGTCAGGCTATAATACGGAAAACCTGACCACAAACCGTAGTGGTGCACCTTGTTGGGAAAGATGCCACGTTCTTCGCAGGTTAAAGAACCCTACTGTGGTATTCTCCCGGAGTAGGAACCATAGGGCTCCGCCACAGGAGGCTAAATTGCCCAACCCTACCCACCTCTCCCTATTTCCAGTGGCAATCAAAATTTGTCGACCCTATTATTCTTGTGTCCCATCCCTTTTTCATTTCATCATCATTTCATGTTCATTTTATCATCCATTTTATGTTCATGGTCTGAATATAGCTGAAATATTGCTGCTCGGACGTTAAACCCCAAATAAACAAACGAAAAAGACCAAGACCTAAAAATGAATTATTTTTTCTCGCTAATTCCATCTGGAGAAGTTGTTTGTATTTTGTTTTCATCCAAAAGCTTTCCTTAGACACTCTTTTACTCTTTGTTCAGTTTTTATTACGTTTTGTGATCGTAACAATAATTAATGTTGTGGATATCCTCCTGGGTGTGTCCGCAGATCTAAGATGGTGACGTATAGGGAGGTCTGGTTTGCATTTGTAGTCACTGAGATGACCATTTATGCTGTTGAAAGGTTGTTCTGATTCACCAACGCATTGCATACCACATCGGCACTGGAGAGGGTATATGGTATTTTCGGTTTTGCAAGTCACGTCGCTAAAAATGGCAAATTCCTTTCCAGTGCAGTAGCTTTTAAACGTTTTGGTGTGCATTACCTGAGTACAGGTCTTGCATCTTTTATCTCCACATAGTCGACACTGGCTCGTTGTATCATGTTTGTTTGGGCTGAGATGGAATCTCTGCTCTTACTGGGGCATCTCTTAGATTAGACCCCTAGGGCCCCGTGCAGGCCCGGGTGTCAAAAGAATAGGCCTGCAGCAGCGCTAAGCTGGTCGTAAAAGGCGACAAAATAGTGCTCAGAAACCTAGCCGAGGACTAGGCGCTCTGCCCACAGAGCAACTGGGTTGTGTGTCCCAGGTGGTGGAATTGGGTACCCCTGGCGTGTTACACGCTGGGGTTGTCAGGCTATAATACGGAAAACCTGACCGCAAACCATAGTGGTGCACCATGTTGGGAAAGATGCCACGTTCCTCGCACGTTAAAGAACCTTGCTGTGGTATTCTCCCGGAGTAGGAACCATAGGGCTCCGTCACAGGAGGCTAAATTGCTCGACCCTTCCCATCCCTCCTTTTTTCTTGTGGCAATCAAAATTTGTCGACCCTATTATCCTTGTGTCCCATCCTTTTTTTCATTTCATCATTTATTTCATGTATCATCCCATCATGTTTCATGTTCATCGCCTGAATATAGCTGAAATATTGCTGCTCGGGCGTTAATCCCCAACAATCAATCAATCAATCTTAGACTCCTGGATCTACGGAATGCCAGGACTGGGGCCCCAGGAAAGTGCTTGGAGAGCTTAGGATGTTTTTGAATGTCTTCCCACTATGACCCCCCACCGCGAACAGATGGTGGGAAAATATTTAACCAAATTTAGCATCAATTATAAAACATGTATTTTCCACTATTTTTGACGACGGGTCTTTATTTCTCTCAGCCGAGATTGAAGTTTGAAAATACTAATAAATAAATAATAAATCTCGTCACTTGGTGTAATACTATTTTACAGAGACGGTTGTTTAAGGTACGAGTAGCGTTTGGTATGAACTGGCCAAATAATAAAGGGACACAACAGTGACAATTTCCGTGGACAGTGTAAACAAAATGACAAATTTCATTTCGGAGTTGTTTCAGCAAGGAATCGTAAAGAAGTTATTACACTGCGGGAAGGGAGAGCAACCAGAGTATGCAGACGGAACAAAGGTTGATTTTTTTCACATAATATGCTTTAACTGTGCTGCAGTGTGTGGGGGTTTAACGCGACGAAAAATCACAAATAATTTCTATCGGGCATCCATGAAACTGATTTGTTTAAATATGTATAAATGTGTCTTTTGCCCGTAGTTAACGTGCAATTTCACAGCCATGGTAGAATTTGATGATCAGGAAAAAGCAACAGTCAGACCCCATAACAACTTACATGTTTATTACAGGCATCACAAGCAATATTATTATGAGTATTAATAAGAACATGATAATTAACTTTATTAAAACACCAGTGGCAGATCTAGTCTGAATGTCCTCTGACCTGCAACCCTTCTCCTTTTTATTTGGATATTGATATGTCGGGTTGGGGCCCGAACAATTTGCCATACAAGAAGTTGGAGATTCAGTCATTCCACATACCTAGTTCAATACCGGAATCATTTTCCTGCATGGTGATACCATAAATTTATTTGCTACGAAAATTACATTTTTTCTAGAAGTTTTGAACATTTTCCATGAGAGTAGGTGGAGCTTGTTACTTTTGGAACGGAAAGGTAGCGGACATGGAATATTTCAGTGGAATTTTGAAATATTCTGTTAGATTCCAGTTTTAAAAGAGTAATCAAGGGAACCAAGGTTATAGCGGTAATCAAAAGAATGTAATCCAGGGACAAAGACCCGACATAGAAAACAGACATACACAACAAAGAACATACAGTAACTAAAATCATACATACAAAGTAACAAAAGCAAATGAGCAACTCGGACTCCACTAAAAACTGGGAGCATGGACCAGGTGCACCGGTAGGGTAAGCATTTCTGCTCTGTTCCCTTCCAAAAGTAACAAGCTCCGTCTACTCTCTATTACGATTCAAAATGTCAACAAAACAGGGTCTCTCATGGAAAATAATCAAAACTTCGAACTTTGGCAAATCCAGAGTGGGGGGGCCTGGCTCCCCCCTTAGAAAATTGAAAATTGCAATTTTTAAAAATTGTTGAAAAATTGTGTGTGTTAAATCATGAAAAACACTCAGGAAGAAGTACAATGTATGATTCAATGGTAATCCAGCAGATTAGTTATTTAGTATGATTTCTTTATCCTCACCCGTGATCCTGTCAAGAATTTCTTTTGTTGGGGCCCAAACTTACCTAAAACTCGGAATCAGCCACTTAACACATTCCAGTATTGAGACTTCCTTATATGAAGATTAAAAAAATATGAGATAAAAAAAAATAGTTTATAACCCCTATAAGTCTCCGAGCTGCTAAGTCCCACCCATCACATGTTTTCCTGTTGTGGCATCATGATTTTCGGTAGTTGGAGAATACATGTACATTTTGTGTTACTGAGATAACATTTTGTATAAGGTCATGGATATCTGAATTAAATTTTGTACAATGGGGGATAATTCATTGTACCAATTGATATAGATGCTGTTGGTTATCATTCCCTGTTACATGCATGAAACATGCTACCTGTCCATGATTTCAAGGCAGCATGTACATGTAGTCAGCTTTGTATATTCTTTTTTTTTTCCCTATTGTACAGGTGCTTGTCATTGCTTCATGTACTCAATAAGTAAATTGCATTAATGCTGTGACTTAAGTTTATCCAATTAATAAAGCACCTTTCACCAAATAGAATTAGTTTTTAATTACTTCAATTAAAGTTGTTATATTTCAGAAAGTCTAAAGAAAATTACAGATAAGACCCACAAAATCAAAACTGTATAAACATAGGTGTTAACCTTCAAAAATTCTGAAGTAGGTTGAGATTTTGTTTTTGCAATGTGATCTATGATTGGCAACAGACATTTGAACTTAATTCCAGTTTCATTACGACAATTCTTGTGACATCCCTTCCCCTGAAAGATGACATACATTTTTTCCCGATTTATATGTACAATGATAGTTAAATGATCTCTATCAAAGGTTAGTGATCACTTTGTTTTGGCAAGAATTGAACTAATTTATTACTATTTTCAGCCAAAAATAAAAGTAAGACAGAAGAAATTTTCAAATGAGGTTAAATCTCCCACTTCAACATGGGCACATAAAAGGGAGATGAATGATTTTTTTCATGAAATATTGGGAGGCTCCTGTCAAAGGTGGGAGACTTACTTTGTAAGACCTATGTTTATAAATCCTTACTTTTTAGAGCTTGTCTCCACAGACTCTGGAGAAAATTTCCAGAAAGCCCTATTTTATCATAGGTTATGTGGCAAAGAAATGTTGCAAATGCTTAAAGGCCTGTTTTGCCATACTTTTTTTATGTAGCTAGTACAAATACACCTAAGAGTCTGCTTTGCTGCAGAATTCACAATTGTCCCTTGTTTTGTTTTTATATATTATTTGGGAAAGAAAGCCACTTAGTCATATACATGTACACTACAACGTACCAATGTATATGTCCTATAAGAAAAAAATTAAGTTCTGTGTTTTCTTATTGACAGATTTGGATGTACATGTACATTGTTCATGCACATGCACATTGTAAGTAAATGATTTGCATGTACATGTAGGTAAATTATAGTTCTTTTTTTTTTTTTAGATAAAAAACGTGCACAAATATCCTTATTTGAAAAGCAGTGTGCTAAAAATGGAACAACAAAAATAATAATTCTCAGAGTAAGAAAACAAAATTTTTAGTAGGTGGCTTTTAAATGAATCTCCCAATAGGCAGCAAACTAAAAAAATTTTGAAAGATTTCCCAATGTTGTGGAAATGAAAGAAAGAGAAACACTTGAAAAAAATGGAAACATTCTAAATGAACCTATCAAACTAAAATACATTGTGCTGTATCATTCCTAAACTCTTTCCATTTTCTATGTTAGATTTACTTCCACTACAAAACTTCGAAATGTGATGATGACAAGACCATTATTGATGACAGCAGGAAACATGAGAAGCCAATGGAACTTATCATTGGGAAGAAATTTAAACTGGATGTATGGGAAACTTGCCTGAAGACTATGAGGGACAAAGAAGTGTCCTCATTTGTTTGTGATACTAAAGTAAGTGCAGTGAATTACTACGAAAAATATACATTCACTTCAGTGGTTCAGCTAGAAAATTAGGATAAAATGCATAATACTGCTTACTGTTTTGAAAGAAGCTGGTTTAGCACTCCAATACAGAACAATACGGGTACACTTTTGAGTAAAATCATGGTTATCTCATTCATCAATATCTTAATGTTAATAAACTTAAGAGTTATGACATACAAAATTTGTTTGTGCACTTATTGAAGGAATTACATGATTGAAAACATAAAAGAGCAGTCTGAGACATATAGGATCCCTCTATTTTAGGTTGGGTTTTACTCCACTTTGTGGAGAAAGTACCATAAATTTGTTTTGATTTCCATTATCAACATTAAAATATTACAACAATTGCTAAATATAATATACTTGAATCTTTATGCACTGTACAATTTTAACTTGTGCACATTTATATGTTTCAAATAAAATCTTTAAATATTTGTAGCATGTAATGGGTTATCCCCATGTATCTAAAAGTTTACGAGGGATATTTGGTAAAGATAAGAACCACCATCACCATGAGGATCGGCATTGTTGTGGTATGATGGCCATGGCAGAACAAGGCTTGGGTTATGCTGACCTAGATGATTTGACTAAAAACCCACAACCACTGGAGTTCACTATAGGTTGATATAATGTAAATTTAGGAACAAATGTGTAGATTTATTATCATGATTTTGATACTAAAGACCAAAACACAGTTTTAGTTCTGATACCCTGCCACATAAAATGGCCAAGTATTGTGTAATACCCTCCAAAAATATTGTAGTTGCGTGTCCATCAATTTCTCCACCCCCTCCCCCTAAACAGTTTCTGGATGATTACTCAAGAAGATTTTGAAGGATCTTTTTCAATCTTTATATACTTACTGAATATTATAAATTTAAACACAAATAAAATTGAAATTTCAGTTTGATCAGAAGATCAACAGAAAAGTTACAGCCATTTTATGTTGTTTTAAGTTAATTCTTTGACAAGTAAAGTTTAAAATTTCATTTTAAGTTCTATTTTCCTTGCCAAATTAAAATTTGTTTTAATTGGATTATGAATGTATAAGGTGGTGGTTTTTTTTTTTTTGTTTTTTTTTGTTTTTTTTTTTAATTACTTGGAGTTATCTTTCCTAGAATGGTTTAGTTCCTTTAAGATTATGACATCTACATAAAGTTCATATTTGAGTTTGATCTGGTGTTGCTGGATATCATTTAGTGTCCCATTAGATGCTATATTTTTGCTTTTAAAAAAAAATATGACTTTAGAAATATTCGTGTTAAGTGTGTCATTACCAATTCGCATATTTTTAATAACCTAACTGAATAAACCGAAAACCTGTCTAAAACAGACATTTTTTAAAATCCCTTTATAAGAGTTAAAATGTATTATGAACCTGTGTATACCACACCACTGTCTTAACCAAACAAATCAATTTTTTTTGGTACAAGTGCCTCATTAATTGTGGATCACATGCTTAAGGAGGTAGACCCAGGGTAAGGAACATAACTAAATCATTGGAACGTTTGTATTCAGCATTTTACATCCATCTTATGTAAGCATCTAATTAACTTGGATTCATTTTATTCTGCTTCAAACGAAAGCTTAAGAGGCTTTGGTGAAATTGAATATAATACAAACATATCACTGATTTCATGAGTTATGTCCCTTACCCTAGGTCTACCTCCTTAAACCATAGTGACACAAAGAGAGTAATAAAATCTGCACCAGCTACAACTTTGGAATTCGTAAAAGAATTGTTGTTATTGAAATGTCTTTTTCATTGTTTTCATAAATACATTTTATCAGACTTAAAGGATAATTATCATACCAGGGGCAGATCCAGTGGTTTAAAAAGGGGAACAGTAACTGGGGTGGGGGATATGCATCTTATTCACATTTTTCTTAAAAGCAATGCTTTTATTGAATTTCCTTTATTATTTTTCAATCTATACTGTTTTCTTAGCATTTTTCAATGTTTTATCTTTAAAAATATCTTTGTTGTAAAAAGCACAGGTTAATGTGGTTGGAGCATACAATACCCTTTACATTGTAAAAATTAATTGGTAATGAACTTACAGTTTTTTTCCCCAGAAATTTTAAGCATTCAGAAGCCAAATGAGTATGAGAAAGACACATGGGCCATGTCAGAGGATGAAAAGACGAATAAAATACCACTACTCAAAGAAGAGGGAAATGCTCTGTATGCCCAAAAGAAATATACTGAGGCAGCCGAGAAATATTCTGAAGCTTTAGGACTGTTAGAACAAAAGACTTTGAAGTAAGTCCTTATAAGTCAGTTACAGTTAAAAGATTAGACAGACACAGACAGAAGCAGAAAAAAATCGTTGTATTCCATTGGGATTCTTTTGTTTTATTATGGAGTTCCGCTTTCCCACACTTAGATTTTTCCTGAATGATTTTTTTCTGTATATCAGTACTTACTTTTATTTTTGTCAACTTTTACTTTGCTATAGTTCTACATGTTGTAAAAATGAAAATTTCTCAGATGCTAAGCTTTAGATCACACCCGTCAGTAAACAGGATGTGTAGTGGTATACTGGTGTCCGCCTTCCACACTTCCCCGTAATAACTAAAAATGCTGCTACAAGTTTTTTTCATATATATTGGTGAATTGTTTTTTTTTTCTATTTATGTGAGCTTACTCTTTATTTTTATAAATTCATCCTTTTTGGTTATGAGTTATGGGACTTCATTTGTCCAAAAATGGGGGGAGGGTATATGTTATCAGACTGTAACTCAATAACTTTTGTTGCAATGTCAGTGAAACTTTTGTGAATTGTTTATATATATTTTGAAAGATCCTTTTCAATTGTAAAGTTCCAATTTAACAATTTTCATTAAAAAAAGTGGAATTTCACAGTTTTTGGACTGTAACTCAGCATTTGTTTCATCCATTTTCATGAAACTTTGGGAAATATTTTATTACTATTGATGTTATCTCCTTTTGACTATTGACTTTCTGCTTTTTCAAGGACTCAGACTTTTTTCATTAAAAACAGGGAATTTCCTATAATTGCACAATATCCTCAAAAAAGATTCAAGCAATTTTCATGAAACTTTGTTAAATTGTTTTTTTGTAGTTGTTGTTTTTTTCATTTATTAATGTAAGCTTCATTTTTATTTATATTTATTTTGTGTCAAATATTTTATCACAATCAAAATCAGAGCTGTATCAATTGAATTTTGTGTCCATATTTGCCCCATCTGTTTAGGGTTTGATTTCTGTGTGCATATCAATCAGCGCTTTTGATGCATTTTTTTCTACACTACAAAACCTGTGAATTATATATCCGCCACTTTATTGGCCCCCGCGACGCGCCATGACCGGACATGGAAAAGCTAGCCATCCAGCAATTCGTCTGGGTTTCCTGCAACTTTTTTCTGTAATGCTTCTACATAATAAGTTTGTTTTTGGTATGAAGCCTTTACAGAGTTACAATTAAAGTTTGACTTTGTTATGGTAGTATGATTTTTAAAGAAGTTATGGCCCTTGGCTATATAGAATTTTAGTGAATTTAAAGTTTTCCGCACTTTTTTTGTAATGCTTTTACCAATTGATTTTATCTTTTGTATGTAGTCTTACTATGAGAAGTTACAGATTGAGTTTTACTTTGGTTATGGTTGAATGATTTTTACAGAAGTTACGGCCTTTGGACTTAGAAAATGTCAGTGAATTTAAAGTTTGAAATGTATCTTTTTATACGGGAGACATTGGAATGCTGTTCTTTTATTATTAAAGCAATCATTGGGTTTTTCTAAATGGTTTAATGACTGAACTACAAATGTAGGATTTAATCCAATTTTAAAAAGAATGAAGAGGAACAGTTTATCAAATATAAAATAGAAATTGCATCTTAGGTTACATATTATGCGTCCAGTTTTATCCCTAGTTGGTCACATGTAAGGTTCCACTATATAGATAGGTCAATGCAGACAACTTTATGACAATTTGTGGAAATAAAGCCATATTGAGACACTTAAACAAGCAAATCCAACATTTTTTTCCTGTAAAAAGTATATATTTTTCAAAACCGTACATTATGGAGATCCTTGAAAAAAAGATAGATATTATTTTCTATTTTGTTATGAAAATCTGTAGCAATGGTAACATAATGAAATTATACATCAGTTTTCATAACAAATTTTGGGTGCCTTCCCAAAAACATTTGTAAAAAAACAGGTTTTCTAAAATATCAAGCACTTACCTTTTTCTGCTCATTTGTTCATGATTTTAATTCTTAAAGTTAGTGCAAAATTTTGCATTTTTGAAAAACAGCTAGTTGGTTCAGGGAAGAGAACCCAATCCAGTGAGAATCTGATAGTTCCAATTTATTGTAAGACCAATTTCAAGATGAATTTCAAATGTAACTGTTACATTTGATTGTCAAAAGGTAATAAAATGTCTCATCACAAAGAGAACATCTCTTTTTGCCTTTACAACTTCCCAGCAATGGAAAAGCATCATCCAACCAAAGTGGAAGACAATGAGTTACACAAGTTACTCATTGTTAGCCTTACTGCATTACTTTACACTAAATTACTCCTTACTTTAAATTACTTCAAATTGTAATTAATAACAGCTGATTAATTAACATTTTTAATTACCCAAGGTCTGCACTACAGCATGACAAACTTTCTGACCTTTAATTGAAGTTAATTGGTGGCTCCATTTGAAGTCATTGGCACAGAAATTTTCATTTGGGCTCTTCTTTGGGTTCAAAATTATACCCAAGAATAGCACTCAAATTATGTATGTTAAATATTGCGATAAGCTGCTTTTTACAATCATCTTTATGAAAATTAATTCATTATAATGTATTATATCCAGTGCCTTGTAGTGTAGCAAATAACGAGCATTGGTAATAGTGATCATCCAGCTGTATGGAAGGTCTTGTTTGGATTATTATTATTTGTTTAATTTCAGAGAAAAACCAGGCGACCAGGAATGGGAAAGGTTAGAAGACATGAAGAAACCGTACCTCCTGAACTTTGCCCAGTGTAAACTTAATCTTCAGGAATATTACCCGGCTATAGAACACCTCACCACTGTATTAAAACGAGACTCAGGTATCTCAATGCTTTGGTACTCATATTGTTTTGTTTCCATTTTATCAGAATTTTATTAAAATTTTGTTTAATACATTTTTTGCACAATCATTAACTCAGAAAGTATTGAACCATTATTATATATACTCTTAATGTACTTATTTTTTATTTGTATTAATTTTCACTATTTTCGTGGTGGACAGAAAACCGTGAAAAAAAGTATCCTTGAAATTGATTTTAACACTATATAATGCTAAACATACTTGAAACTGCAAAAATTGATACCCATGAATATGTTCACTTGATAGAATCCGCAAAAATTAGCAGCCGTGAATTTATATATTTACAGTACTTCGCTTTGTATTTATTCCCGACTTGCAGACCAACAATCGTCCTTATGTAACCTACCAACAAAATGAAACATCCTGTAAATTTTAGAAACACCGTTGTGTTTGTCCGCTGGGGATACCATTTTCATTCGAGTTACCTCTTTTTTCTGCACCCAAATCCGAACATCGACTAGAGAGACTTCGAAATTATACCTGCTTTAAAGGGAGGTAACTCTGCAAAAACAGGATAAAATATGGCTGCATCCCCAGCTCCGCAAGTAGGCAATACACATAAGATGTGCACCTCCTGTGGTGGTTAGAATTTGACTAACGTGTCATAGACTAAGTTCAGACATGTTATACACCTTCTAGTTTTTTTTTTTCCAATGAATGAGTTGACTTTTTTGTGAAATTCATATCTTTGTTTGAGTAATTTCAATGCATCCTTATATTTATATTTTTTGCAGATAATGTAAAAGCATTGTTCCGAAGGGGCAGAGCACATGTTGGAGCTTGGAACCCAGAAGAAGCTCGGGAGGACTTTAATAGAGTTATGGAACTTGATTCTACATTAACAAATGCTGTCAAGAAAGAACTTAAAATATTAGAGGATAAAGAAAAGACAAAAAATGCAAGTGACAAACAAAAAATGAAAGGCTTGTTCAGCTGATACTGTTAAAGGAGTTAGATTGCAATAGCTTATCTTGCATTTAAGGAGGTAGAGGACATAACGCTTACAAATCAAAAGGAATGTTTGTATTCAGCATTTTGTATAAATTTCATCTAAGCATCAAAGTAACTTGGACTGATTTCATTCTGTTTCAAATAAAAGCTTGATAGGCTTTGGTGAATTGAATATAATACAAACATATCACTGATTTCAAGAGTTATGTCCCTTACCCTAGGTCTACCTCCTAAATGCACCAAATGTTATCACTGCAACCCAACAGTATTGGTTAATCTTGACTGATTTGCCCTAAAACTACATGGAGTATTTTAAACAGTTACATTAATGTGGGGTTTTGTTTTGGTTTGAGCATCACAACTTTTTTTTAAATGTTCAGAAATGTTTCATGATGACAAACATTGTAGCATCTAATGATAGAAAGTTTGTGTAAACATAAGGGCCAAAACTAGACATTGACAACAAAGGGAAGTTTGAGTGAATTCTGTTTGAAAATATCAATGTTGACATTTTTTGTCTATGTAATCTATAATACAAAAACTTCCCCTTGTCATGTGGTCTGTTCCTTCTGTAAGCTGTATAACCACAATATAGATACAACTCAGTGTGTTAGACTAGTACAAAGGGTCTGTTAGATTGGTAAATTGTGTATTTACCATAGGAAGTTAATCCATGATCAATCAATCAATCTTTTGATGAAAATAAGGTACAGTTTCCTGCTGTGCATGCGTCAGTAACTTTTTGACATTTTACAGCGAGTTATATTGTTAATGTTATTTTAAAAAATGAATTTATAGTGGGTCGGAAGGCACTTGATAGAAATTTTAAATCTCTTTGTCAAAACTACCAGACATTTTATCTGGTACTGATTGGGATTTTTTTTACAGGACTATGTGCTAAAGCCAAGCTGAATACTTGATATATTTTGGTATACTGTAAGAGTATTATTGTTCCTTGGGTACCAGTATTCGTAGATTTTGTGGGTTTGGTAAACCACGAAACTTGGTTCCCAACAAAAAGGAAATTTTCCATTTGTTTGTATAATGGAGTTGTCGAATCAATGAATTCAAGAATCCAAGAACTGATCATTTTCCCCTGAACCACGGAAATTTGTACCCACGAATAAAAGTACTTTCACAGTAATATTAGTTAAAAAACTTGTTATTTAAGTGAGACTAGGCAGTTACTAATTTATTGTAGGCATGTAGCATGAGCGTGACCCAAGAATAAGTTTTAAGTTAGCTATTAAGGTATGTAGTATGGTTGTGAAATTACCAACTTTTTACGGAATCTATATATCAAGTTCAGTGTGTAAATTCTTTTTAATGATGTACACATTGACAAAATATTGTTTCAGCTTACTTTGTGAGTGTACTGTAGCATGATTTATTTAGAATCTCCGGGATTTGTGCATGTCTGTGAAATTTTTAAATTAGTTTCTTACTGAATGACTGATATATGAAAAATTTTGAATTTGATCGAGCAAGGTTTTATGAGTTCTGAAAATATGTAAAAACAAATGCTGGTGCTGCGATTCATCAACTCTGTCAAGAGAACTGATTTTTTACTATATAAATGTGACAGTGTCAATATTTATCTGTTAGTTTACACTTTATGGGTTTTTATCCTTTAGGATCAAAACACCTTATGTTGCTGGTCCATCACTGGAACTTCCCTACTATAGTCCAAAGATATTTCCTGTTATATCATTCAATACGTCTTTTATATCCAGTAAATATGTTTCTTGCATTTATTCTGCCCAAAAATATTGTAATATATCTGCAAATAAAACAAAGTCAACTGAAGATTTTAGGGACTCCTTTTTGACCTTGAAAGATATTCAGTAATAAATTTGCATTTAGGTAATTGAGTTGTTGCTGTAAGGCTAGAAACCACTAATTTCACTTCCCATAGGCTTCTATGCAAATTTCACAATATTCAGTGGCTTCTCTGGACTTTACTTTAACTTTAACCTGCAGAGGACTATATATCAGCATGATTCTACATGTGTCAGCTCACAATCCTCAGAATGGCATGTGGGGTAAGCAGACTTGCAGTGCAATACTGGTCACCAGAAGTGAAGTGTCTATAAATAGCATAGGAAATCCCAGTGTTTTCACAAGATAGGGGTATATTTAGAAATCATTATGGAGATTAGGCTTCACATCACAAGAAGCAAAATGCACCTATAAAATGTACAGAAATGTTTTTCCTTTCAGAAACTGTTTAATTTTTTTAAATAAGATGAGAACTTTTTTCACAGCACTATGAGGGACAGGGGTAATTTCTGCGTAGGACTATTTTTGTGTACGTTCCAAATGCTCATTGGTTGAATTGGTGGTCTGTAACCTGTAATGTGTCAAGTGTAAAATGAAACAGGAAGTGAAGAGCAGTGCTTTAAACCAAGTAAAATAGGCGGGAAAATTCAAATTTATAAAAGTGTCTAGTTTTTGAAAATCTTCTGTTCATCAAGAAAATTATTTTCTTAAGCTGAAATTCATTTTATTTCTGAGTATAATCACAGTGTAGGATAAATACTCTGTAAATGTGCATTAACTTTTGGACAGGTTTAAAAATTTGGGAAAAAGGTAAAATGGAACAAAATTTGTAAATGTATGTTAGGTTGGAGGTAGTATATATTGACATTCAGTTTATACATAATAGGGGAAAAAACAGTTCTTAATAATTTGTAAACTGCAAATGTATGATCACAGTTTTATTTCACATCATGTAATCTTTGAAATTTTGTTTATATTACAATTTCACAAGAATTAAAAACCTGTAGTGCTAACAACACTTTGATTACAATAACGATGGATTTTTAAATGTTAGTCCCTGTAAGAATCGGGCAGTAGCAGAAACATAGTATGAAAAAACATCATTTTGACAGTGTAATTTGACTATTTGTACCATCAAAATCAAGAAAAAAGACATTGTTGGTGCATTGAGTGATAATTTCATTGAAATGCACTGAAAATGAACATTTCAAGGACAGATAACTCTGTCAAAAACCTCATTTTCTAACATTCTATTGAAAAATTGCTGAGCAAAGCCAGTAATGCAGAGATCAAATAATGTTTTTTTTCAAAAAGAGAAAGTATCCTTGAGTGATATTGGTGGGGGTTTGACATGAATGTTTCTGATTTTTCCCATTTTGCCTGATTCTTACAAATACCTATACTTAATACCTTTTTGGGTAAAGTATTATTTTTTATAGAAGTAAGCTTTCTTTGTTTGAATTATTTTTTGATTTTTTTCATTTCTAAGTTATGGGACTTTAATAGAGATGTGACATATTTACAGATATAAGCATATCATGTACTTAAAGGACTTAAATACAGGAAAGGAGGAAGGCTATAACATCTGATTATTTTGATATATAGGTGCCCAATCTGATCGCAGTTTTGTTATGTAAAATGATGGATGATCTGTTAAAAATAAAACAAATGTAAAATAAAAGTATTGATGTTGTAATCTGCTGTATTATGGTTATATGCGTAAAATTGACAAAACAACGGAATCTGTAAAACATATTGATGCGATCACCGGTTTAATGGATCAGTTTGACTGATCTATGACTGATCACAATTCTTGTTGCAAGGACCAATTCATGTACTGTATCATGTGCTTTAGCACAACTATTCAATATCCTGATAAATTGACTTGATGTTGAACAATATAAAAGTAGTAAAGTGTACATGTATATACAGGTACAACAAAGTAGACTTTTATATGTAGTCGTGTACATGTATGCTGATAAATGTACAATGTATTTCTGTTGTAGAGATGGTGTTTACAGTTTAAGCTTTCTATAGAGATTATTTTATTGTTTGTTTTCCAGCTTTGTCTTCATGTTAGGCAAATAAAATAATTTGTCTATTTCCACTACCTTATTTTTGTTATAAATGTACCTTAAACATTTTATGGCAATTTCTGCTCACACACTGTTGAAATCTAGATTGCTTCCCCATTAACTCAATATAAAATGTTGGTGAAAAATAAAATAATTTCCCCCATTTACCTACCCAACCTATCCTTTTTCCAACGCAGTCAGTGTAGTTTTAATTTTTACCCTTTGACCTTAAAAATGCTCTTCTATAACAATGCAGATCACCTGATTGCAATCGGCCAAAATATGCTGATAACTCAGAGGTGTCGGGGAAAAAATGTATTGAAAATTGAAATTGTGTGCCATGTATTATTTTCTTGAATGATATGTAAAAAGTTATAAGTAAAAAGAAAAAAAATTATTGTGTCCCCTATCTTTTTTTTTTTTTAAAAAGTACTTTTCTTGGTGGTTGCAGTAAACAACATTATTAGTGTGTTTGGCCTAAGAGACAAAAACTGATCCACTTTTATTAGAACACTTCTAATAAGGTACAATATACATGATTTAATGTTTAATTTTATATGCAACTACACGAAATCCAAAACAGACAACTTTTACATTCTTTTTACTGGTTTTGTTTGTTCTTTTTCAAATCACAAATCTATTCTTTGACTTGTATACAAACATAAACCAGTTTTCACCAGATTTGATGTATATGGTGAATGTGAAAGTTGTTGATTTTTTATTTGTATTTTCCTGTTTATAATCAAATTATCAATAAAACTGATTATGTGATTTCCAATGGACACACAAATAAATGGATTTTTTTTTTACAAACACAAAATCTGAGAGGTGCTGCCCACTATTCTTTTGTTGCTTTTTACCATGTCCACTCTTTTTTCAACAAGTAACATCTTAATATGTGATTAAAATATAAATGGAGTCAGCAGTCAGGAAATTTTGTACAAGAGTAACCAAGGGAACCAAGGTTATAGCGGTAATCAAAAGAATGTAATCCAGGGACAAAGACCCGACATGGAAAACAGACATACACAACAAAGAACATACAGTAACGAAAATCATACATACAAAGTAACAAAAGCAAATGAGCAACTCGCACTCCACTAAAAACTGGGAGCATGGACCAGGTGCACCGGTAAGAGGAAAGGAAAACTATGACATGAACAAATCAGTTTTCATGGCGCAGATGGATACACCATAATGAACAACGAGTTCATGATGACGGCCATAAAACTTTTGTAGTGATGACTTCTTTCTTGTAGGAACATTAAACCCTGCTCCAGAAGCCTATTTGTTAGAATTTGTAGTCTCGGCAAGCTCTGGCATAAGGTACGAGTTGTGATATGAACACTCCATACGCAGGTACAATAAGTCCAATGATACAGCACACTTATATTTTGAAGTGATTGTGATGGGCTGACTTGCAGTTAAGGAGGTAAACCTATGGTAAGGGACACAACTCTAACAAATCATTGGAGAGTTTGTATTTACCATTTTACAACAATTTTATGTAAGCATCAATATAACTTGGACTGACTTCATGCTGTTTCAAAGGAAAGCTTGAAAGGCTTTGGGGATATTGAGAATAATACAAACAAATCACTGATTTCAAGAGTTATATCCCTTACCCTAGGTCTACCTCCTTGAACCTGTTAAATTGTGCAAATATTTTACAGCAAAACAATGTGATCATGAGTCAGAAATACAAAGTTTTTGTTGCACATGTTCAAAAACAAATCCCACTGTACAGCACATCCATATGAAGCTTGTGTCAAAATATCAAGTGATTGTGGAAATATTTGTAGTGAAACTGTTAAGTTTTTTGTAAAGGATGGGATTTGGAATTTTATATACAAACTTAAAACATAAGCTAATTCTTGTTAACAAAGCCAACATTTCAAGGACCCATAAATTCCTGAGCACCTACAGTCTATTACTAACAATGACACCTAACCACATGGAACATAAAAGATGGCATACGCCCCTAAAATTGGAAAATATTTTTTTTTTGCAAGATATCTTAAACTTTCATTAAGTCAACCTCAAGTTTTGTTTTCTTGTCTTGCTTTACATTTAATTATTCTCAGGCTTCCCCCCTTCAACCTAATATCCTGGATCCACCCTGAAAAGGGCTACCTGGTACTTTTCTTGGAACCAGGCAAGGCACGTTTCAACATGCAAATGTAAGTAAATTCATCTTCATTATGTTTTCTGTGACTAAATTTCATCAATTGTCTCTCCTCCTTTTCTTTTCTTCAATTTAATACATGTAGTTTTTGTCTCATCACTCCAAAATATAATAATGTGTCAAATGCATTTACTGCAAACCGAATTATTTTCCTGAATGATTTATTTTCCCTAGCATATCATTTTGAAATAGAAACACTGTCCACTTTATGGCATGTTTATTACGTCATTTTTCTATGAACATTGACATTAAGAAGCTGATATCATACATAATCTAAAAATTATTGCTTTAACAAATGTACAATATTTAATCATTTATACAATTTACAATTTATTGTATATACAATATACTTCATCAAAAATAACAAAGCTGAATTTTTATTCCATAATTCATACTTAAAATAATTGAGTTTATACATGTACACGTAACTAAAATAAAACAATAACATTTCTCCATAACTTTATAATGTTACAATTGGAATTTTCATGGCTAAAAATGAGCATGTGTTTTGTTTCAACAACTGTCTCATGTCAAGATAGATATTTCTGATTTATTAAAATGCAACACTGATCATAACAGAAACAGTTGTGTAAACCAATATTTTGGAGAATCAAAATTATTTTGAAGAACTGGGTTTTCATTTATTTATTTAACTGAAATTTTTCTCAAATTGTTTATAAGCTCAAATTTTGACCAATTAGATCTATCTCTATTGAAAATTTGATGAAAAACTCAAGACTTTGAGGAAAATATCAGAGATACATTTTTTTTAAGAAACCAAAGCAAGTTTTCCCATTTAAAGAGAAAATGTTCAGACAACAGTCTGCGGCTGTCTAAATAGGCTAAAATCAGAAATTTACTCAATAAACAAACTCATACATAACCAAGACTAGAGAATGTCACTTTAAAATCAGAAAAGCAAAAAAAAAATCATATCTAGAAAGGGTTTTCTATGTTTGAAACACAGGTGTTGGTTTTAATAACTTTTTCCATATATACAAAGGCAAATGTGCCACACATGAGAATCATTTGATTACCTCATGATTATCATATGAATCGAGCACCATATGATTATCATATGTGGCACATTTGGCTGTGTAGAGTGAAAGTACTTTATTCGTTGGTACCAATTTTCGCGGTTTAGGGGAAAATTATCAGTTGTTTGATTCTAAAATTTGTGGATATGACAACATACAAACAAATGGAAAATCTTCTTTTTCGTTGAAACCAAATTTCTTTTTTAACCAAAACCATGAAAATTGGTACCCCATGAACAATGATACTTTCACAGTACTTAATATCAGATTTGATATGTATATATGAAAAATAACTGCCAAAAGTGCCTATGTTTCAAACTTGGGCAAGATTCCATTTTGTATATTGTCCTAGAATTATCATATAGTGAATACCTGATTCAACAAATAATTATAAGTTCAGTCAAAGCAATCATAAAAGTTCCATAACCAATATAGTGAAAATATTAAGTATTTGTAAGAATCAGGTAAAATGGGTAAAATTTTGATACATGCATGTCAATCCCCCACCAATATCACTTAAGAATACTTTCTCTTTTTGAAGACCATTATTTGATCTCTGCATCACTGACTTTGCTCATACATTTTTCAATAGAATGTTAGAAAAACTGAGGTTTTTGACAGAGTTACCTATCAATGAAATTTTAACTCAATGCACCAACAAGATATGGAAAATAATGTCTTTTTTCTTTATTCTAATGGTGCAAAGAGTCAAATTACACTTTCAAAATAATGGTTTTATCATACCATGTTTCACCCACTGCCTGATTTTTACAGAGCAACCAACACTTAAAACAGACTAGAGGTTGTTAATTTTTATACCAAACAGTAACCACTGAAATAACTTCTATTTTTATCATAGTCTATGAACAATCTATAAAAAGCAATACCACCATAATATAAAAAAATGCTTAGTATAAAAGGATAACTGAAGCTTATCTAACTGAATCGTTGTCAGGCAGTAGAACTGACTTGCATTTGGAAAACCCATGTTCAAAAATGTTTCAACTGAAATATAGGGATTTTCAAGTGTGTGGTTTAGACAGGTTATGTATTAATTCTAGCACTGGTTTAGACAGGGTTTCACTGTACTATCAACTATAACATATATTCTGCTTTATATTAAGGACGTGACCTAGGGAATACACAACTCTTACAAATCATTGAAAAGTTTGTATTAACCATTTTACAGCAATGTCATGTAAGCATCAAAGTAACTTGGACTGATTTCATTCTGTTTCATAGGAAAGCTTGAAAGGCTTTGGTGATATTGAATATGATACAAACATATCGCTGATTTCAAGAGTTTATGTCCCTTATCCCATGCTTACCTCCTCAATCTTGTACTTTTTGTAGAGATCAATTTTGTCACACAAACCTGAAAGATTAGGAATTTTATGACATTTTAACAATAGTTTTTATTGTGACAACTTATAACCATGACAATGGTCATAGCCAATTTTCATTCTCACTGATGTAGCACTTCAAGAATGTTGTCATTTCACATTTCAAAAAATCTACTTAACACACTTCCTGAAAAAAAAAAAAACAATATTACCTAGCTGAGCATTTATAAAAGTGCAGATAATTTCATTTATTAAATCAATATACATGACAATAAGGATTATAATATTTGTCATAGTCAATAAATCCTAAACTACAATATGTATACTATATAAAAATGCAGAATTATTTTCTTATATTTACAAGATTGCTTCATCAGCAATATGTATCCTGACACTGGTGAAATGTTTATAAATGCAAATTTTTTCAAAGCCCTTTAACACCAATAAAATGTACAGTATTGAAATTTTCGCCAAAAGATCATGTACGAAATCAAAATTGTGTTTTGGAGGAGTTTAGTCTATGAAGAACCAGCAGTATCAATATCTGCCAGAATTTTCCAACTCTATATCTGCCTCTTGTTGGTGTTGAGGTTGAAATAATGTGATTTGACATAAAAAGCAATGGTAAAGTTCAAGGTTTTCAAATTATCTTCAACAGTGGAAATTCCTGGACTTTTTCTAACTTCAAATCAATAGTCCACTTGAGTAAAATCAATTGACCACTATAGTCTCAATCAACAGAGTAGAAAGTCCATGATCCAAGTGTGGGAAGTCTAAGTTTCAAAGGTCTATAATCAGAAATTCAGGATCCAAGAACTTGGACCACCACTAATTTGAAACATTGAAATTTTCCAAATTTACAAGTATGTTTTATGAAATACATGTAAAAATCAAACAGAAAAAAAACTTATTTCACTTCTAGTTATAAAAAAAAAGATTGTTTTAATGAAACTTGAATAGTATGATTCTAGATGGTTCTGGATTTCAAAATACAATGACATTATGAGTGATGTCATGGTGCTTTAAACTTACTTTCAGATTAACAACAGAAACATATTGTCACATTATTTGCCAATTTGAAGATTTTAATACTTACCATACACTCACTAAGTTGCTCTCATTAAACTTACTCTACAGTGCCCTATTAAAAAATATATCTGCCTTCCATATTCTAGTCAGTCTTAAAAAAACTTTCCCACCATAGAAACCTGCAAATTTAACAAACATAACTTTTCCTAAGCAAATTTCACTTGCCAAAGATGATGGTAACGGGAACAACTGCTTTAGGCCAGGGACACAAGACAAGTAAGGATTTAGAGATTTTGAAAAAAAGGAGGGGGTCAAGGCAATAATTAGTCAAGCTTTGCCTTAATATTACATGAATTAAAATTTCCTAATAAAGGGGGTTTCCGAGCCCCAGAAAACCCCCATGAATACCCCAATACCAAAGGTTGAAAAAAAATTTTTGTATCTCAGCTGAACGTGAAAGATAACAATTTAAGGGTCATAATAGTTCATCTAGAATAAATAGGCACTAGATTGTTTCTATCAAGATGGGGAAAACATAGAAAGCTCAGAATAAACAAAAGAATGCTGGAAAAAATCAAGAAAACACCATTTCGTACAAAATATGAACCATTACACAATACCATCATACAAAGAAAAAGTAAAAAAAAAAAACCAAAACACATACAAATATGTACATGCACAGCCAAATTGTCATATTAAATTTCATGTATTAAGTTCAGCATACATGTACAGCCAACACATCTACACAATAAATCAAATAAAATATATGCAACTCAGCAGCATAATGCAAGGTTTTAAAATTCAAAATACTTGGTAAGAATAAAGTTACATGACAATAACTATGCTCTCCCTCAGCAGGTGATCAGAGACAGCCAAGTACATATTTTTGTACATTTGTCATATCTATTATCCCTCCGACATCAGGGGGGAGACTCCCAAAAAATCAATAAACAATTAGCATTTCCACTTCAAAATGTAAGATTTGTAGGAAGTCTTTGATAAAATGGCTATATTTTCTGTGAATACTAAATAGTTAAATTTTTGCATCAAAAATTAGCTATTATGTAAACATCTCCCACATGCCAGAGGTATATCTCCCACATGAACCGTTGAAAGGGTTACGCATTTTGAACCAACTGGAGAATGAAAACAGCACATGTAATGTAACAACTACTCATTAGCAAGGCATACACACAGATAACAATTATATCTTCAAATAAAATACAGTAATATGTGTACCTTCTTTCAAATGCAACAAAAAATATTCATAAGTAAATTCCAGTATTTACTTGTTAAATATCTTCAAGTTTTAATAATATAATTTATATCTGGAAATATTTACATGTAGGTTATCCAATCAAAATTAAATAGACAAGGTTGCATTAGATTTATTTATAGATATACATGTAGGTTGTCCAATCAAAATTAGCTTGACATTGTTGCATTAGATTTATTTATAGGTATCCTGTGAACAACCATTCTGGTAAACAAAATCCCAATACCCACTCTAAAAAAGGAAAAAAATCACCTTGTCCAATATAATCAACATAACAAGTTTTGGTCACTGCATCAACATAAAAATCTCTATATTATGCCCAACAGTATCAACAAATTAAAAGCACTTTACAAAAACATGTTTGTCAACTATAACTCCAATACACCTCTAAGTATTAACAGGTCAGCTAAAAAAATTGGCAGTAGTTTTGTCCCAAGTTCCACAATACTTGAAAAAATACATTAGTCCAAGAAAACTTGTAACTGTTTGTGACATCATCAACTTTGAAGACTTTGTTTGGAGTTCCCCAAGAATTCTAAGACTTATTTTTCAACTTTAGTGATGCAAGGGCCTGAATGTTCATATTACAGTCTTCACAGTCAATGTGTACCATAAATCATATTGATAAGACCTAATCTGTATACATGCTGAAACCTGTCCTTATCAAACCCATTCAAACTGAAAGTTTTGTCCAGTTTAGACAGGTGAATAGCTTACACAGGTTCAAATTATATTTAAACTGACAAAAAGAGACCTCAGAAGACGTCTTGTTTATTCAGGGCTCCTTAACAAGTTTCACTTGACTGTTAAAAAAACTGGATTGCAAACATCAGCCTATTCAGGAACAAAAATCTATAAACCACATATTTTCCTTGCAAGTTTTAACATTGTGAAACAATATCAGCCTTACTAACGTCCATATCTGTATGATTACTACAGGACATAAAATTTTGAAAAAAAAAATATGCTCAAATGTATACAGGTAGCCTTCAAAACACCACCAAATACCTAACATACATGCATATAGTGTTGAAACACTCTGCTAGATTCTAAAACTAATATTATTTGTACATTTGCAAATTGCAAAGTGTAGCACCATACACTTAAATTTGGGTCAATTTCAATAGATCACATATTATAACAAATGTATAAATATCATACCATCTACATACATGTGTATATCTGTTCACATTGATTTCATAAATGTTTGATTTTCTGCCCTCACTAATTTGACTATTACATGTTCCTTGTGAACAACAAAAAAAAGCCATTCGAATTAAAAGTGTATTCTATATTTTCCACCCAGAATAAAAAAGTGGATACAGCAAAACCTGTCCAAACTTAAGTGTATGTCTCTAACACCTCTGTCTAATTATGTTTACAGGAATCAAGACTATAATTTTGTAAGTATTCCTGTAATAAAGTATACACAGGAAAATATTATCATGATCATTGTTAATTCATCTTCATTTCAATAAAATTGTTGATTGAATTTTACCCATCTTCAACACACATGAGCAATACATTTTTGTTTTTGTTTTTTTTTTCAAGTTACAATTTTTTTAGTTTTAATAGCAATTTAAACCAATAACTTGTAACTTAATTGTCAATCAGTACTACATTTGTATAAATAGAAAAAACTGAAAACGTAAAAAAAAGTAACAATGAATTTACAAGCTTGTAAAAACTATCAAAACAGGTTGAAAATTTACATAAAACTGGGAAATTGAATGAGCAAGTCTCCCACTCACTTTAATTCTTTCACACCAAATCAAATGGAAAATCCTTTTGCTGTACTTCTATAAGTGAATGTGTTATTTGAGCTTGTACAATTTCAAATAATTCTCATGAAAACAAAATATATAGATTATAATCACTGCTGAGGAACATCATGAAGGTGACATAAAATGAGTCCAGTCTCACTATCAGTAGGGAGATCCCCTTTGGCAGAGGAGAGAAAAGTCACAGTAAATCCTGTTATGGAGTGACCTCCCCTTCTACACTATAACATGGATTGCAATATACATAACAACAATAACAAAACTATTTCTATGCATTACAGCATTTTTTCCCTGTCCGTTTTGTTTTAGATCCTCCATTTATTTTTATAGAATCTGACGGTTGGTCTGCCTGTTTTTTCATTTGTTCTTTCTTGGACTGTAATACTAATTTGGTAATTGCAAGGAACATCTGAAAATAGGAATTCATACGTACATTCCATCATTTCAAAGCTGTACAGTATATTAAGACAGCTATTTCAAAACAGTGAACAAAATGATGAAAAACATGTATAAATATAGATTAAATGAACATTACACATCTCTTGTATGCTAGTTCTGTACTTTGGTGTTTTCATTAAGACTGAAACAGCACAGGAATCTACATTTCAACAGTAAATGACATTTTGAAGGATCTAGTGCAAGCATTAAAAAATATTGGGAATATTGTTTATGAAATATTTTAGTTGGTAAACCAATACCCTGAAAACTTGTTTAATCAATGTTTCTTATGTATTAATTTATCGTACACATAATATGGTGCAACAGTTTTAACAAATAACATGTCGTGTACAGAAATAGCCTTATGGAACAATTTCTAAATGTTATATCACCTGAAAAACTTTTTTAGGCGAATTCTTTTTTCCATTCTTAAAACATGTGAAAGATTAATAGGCCAAACCTACACTGGGACACAACTGTGAGAATACTTATATTGAATAAAATCCTAAATCTTTTAATCTACTTAAAATGGTTTAAAATACTAATTCCTTAATATAAAAAGGTACATGTACCATATAAATTCCCATTGCAGTCAAAATCCAACATGATTTCGATTTAATAAAAATTAAAATTTGTAATTTAATGTCCTGCTTGCACTAATTAAGGAGTGCAATTCATAAATTAGCATTAGTGGTTGAATCAACAGTTTGTTCTGGCCTTACAACTTGATGTAAATGTTCACAAGTTGAAAATAATGGGAGTGCAAGTTCTCAAACAAAAGATTTAAATACATAAATAAGTTTCTGATTCAATTTAAATCTTAAATAATTCTGTTAGTTGGATAATAATACAACATCAATATATGAAAACTTGAGGGTGGAAGAGAAATGTAAGTTTGTACCCAAAGCATTTGTTATCAATTTACATTTTTATTCACTTAGTCATCAAAAAATTGTAACATGGTTTTGAAAACAACTGAAAATCTTTAGGTTATCATATGTTTTTGCTACAAGATTGAAGTCATCACTACAGAAGTCGTCATCATGAACTCATGGATCATTATGTTGTATCCATCTGCACCATGAAAACTGATTTATTCAACGAGTCATAGTTTTCCTTTTCTCTTTCGTCTACCCTGGACTGGACTTTTTATGAGCAACTGGACGGTTGTTTCTAGAAAGCAGAGGACACTTACCCTACCAGTACATCTGGTCCATGTACCCAGTTTTTAGTGGAGTACATTTACTTTTGTTACTCTTTGTATGTATTATTTAGGTCATTTAGGTTATTTTATGTTCTTTGTTGTGTTTGTCTGTTTTCCATGTCTGATCCCTGGATTACGTTCTTGTGATTTCCACTAGAATCTTGGTTCCTTTGATTATTCTTTGAAATACCATATAATTTTTATTGACCAGTAATTGTTTTCACTTAGTTAATTTGTATGTTATCAATAGGATTTAAAATATGAAATGTGCACAGTTTTTGTATGATTTTCAAGTACATATGATTTAAAAGCACACAAACATATTTTTACTATAGTGATCCCAAACATATGTTTTTGTATGTTTAAAACTTAAGAAAACATACATGTATGTTGCAATTTTGAAATACTGAGGTTACCAGGAATGAAGCAAAAAGTGCAATAAAAAATGTACTATTTGTTGCTTTGGAACTTTAAAAACTTTCCTGGGGGAGGGAGGGGGGGTTTCCAAATCCCCTTACAAGACTGGATGGTCCTATCCTTCTCAAAGTTTCAAATCAATGGTCCACCTGTCTAAGGAAACTGAAAGTCTTCAATAAAATGACAATTGATATGGCTGAAGGTCACTGACCTACAATATTTAAGTAAAATTTCAAAGGTCCCAATGTCAACAACTTAAGGTTCAGGACCTCCAAAAACTACTAATTTGAAACCCAGATTTTTGGGGTTTCAAAAAGAAAGCCTGGCATGAAAACAAACTCTTCAACAGCAAAAATCAACCTGATAAATTTGTAACTTTTACTATATTTCACTAGCCATGGGGAACAGGAAATGGTAATTCTAGAGCCCTAAAGGGGCAATCACTGGAATGATTCAATTTGACATACAGAATAACAACAGTTTTGAAGTTGACAAAAAATATTACAGTGAGCCCAATAGGGCAAGATATGATGTTCTGATGAGACTTCAAAACTGCCATTATTCTGTCTACCAGCAACATCATAGGAGATTTAATGTTATGTTGTCTTTTGATATTACCAATATTTTTAGAATGACATTAGTAGCCTGAGGTAGAAAATATCAGGCAGTTAGCAGTAAGAACAACTGAATAATGAAAAAATAGCCAATGAACACATTTTGTTTCCAGGTTTGGTGATATAGGTGGATACATAGGATGGAACCTACTCCTTGGTTCGACAGACGAGGATTGGATTGACAGAATTAATCACCTATGGACTGTAGCAATTCTGGGCATTTGTGCAATAATTGTCACATCTGGACAATACATCATTGGATCGCCAATACAGTGCTGGACGCCTGTTGAGTTTGAAGAAGAATTCAACAAATACACCCATTCCATATGCTGGATATCAAACACTTATTATGTTCCCATTTATGATGACATTCCAGACAATATATCAGAAAAACAGGATAAAGAGGTGACATATTATCAATGGGTTCCAATAATCTTACTTTTTCAAGCATTACTGTTTAAATCACCAAATATTTTATGGCGGCTATTGAATGGGTACTCAGGGATAAAAATAGAAAAGATGAGTGTTCTTACAGATGATGCTCTAATGTCTTCACCAGAAGAAAGAGAAAAGAAAGTTGAACAGATGGCCAAATATATTCACAATTGGATATCTTCTGAGAAAGATTACAGACAAAACTTCTTCACATGCATACGACAAAAATTGTCCTGTCTGCTTTGTTTCTTTATTGGGAAGAGAGATGGAAAATTTCTCACAGGATTCTACATTTTTGTCAAATTCCTTTACTGTATAAATTGTGTTGGGCAATTTTTTCTCTTAAATGCTTTCATGGGAATGGATTACAATAATTTTGGTTTTGAGGTTATCGACTATTACATGAAGCATGGTGAATGGAAGCCTTCCCCAAGATTTCCGAGGGAAACACTCTGTGACTTTACAATTCGACAGCTGAAGAATCATCAACGATATACAATTCAATGTGTAATGCCTCTTAACCTCCTGAACGAGAAGATATTCATATTTGAATGGTTCTGGTTTTTCCTACTGACAATATTAACATTTATAAATCTTATATCTTGGGTCTATTATGGCTCGTGCGGAGATAACAACATAAGATACATTAAACATCACTTAAAAATGTGTAAGGAAATTCACTGCCAGAACGATACCATCCTTGCCCGACTTTTTGCCAAGAAATATCTTCGGGATGATGGTGTATTCATTCTGAGAGTGTTGGAAAAAAATGCCCCAAGCATGATAACAAAGGATTTAGTGTTTCATTTGTGGTCATTGTTTCGTGAGCAACAGCATGAAAAAGTTAAGATGATAAATCATGTAGAAAATGAGTATGCTGACATTGCAATGTCAGTATAATACTATTGGAATTTTTTTGCAAATGAATTACTTGTAGAAATTGTAGAAGGGATGATTTCTCTGTCACAGACATTGATTGAGATGATATCTCTGTCACAGACATAGATTTTTTTTTATAACATACTCATATGCATGAACTAATCAAGAATACACATTTGTTTAGATTTTCTATTCAAGTACAACAGTCATTCAACTATTGTTTTACTGTTATAAAATGACTCCTACATATATATATATTTTTAGATCTATGCTTAGAAAAACAATGGTTGCTATTATTTAAAAAAAGATAAAATTTACAATCTACAATAAAAAGACAGTTCAAACACTACCAGAAAAGCACATAGATATATGTTCCTATGTATAAGTTACTTTACGAGAACACCTATTCCAATGTCAAAGGCCAGTAATTTTGATAAAAAGCAGTTTAGTAGTAGAAAGATTGACCTGTAACCTGATAACTTGCATACCAGAAATCAGCTGAAATGGTCTGAAAGGGTTTTTAAAAAAAACCATTTGGATGTGGAATGACAAAAGGAAAAGTACCAGTAAAGCTACACATCCTGGCAATTTGTGGTAGGAAGCTTATGACTCATAATTATTACTTAATGACCTATGACAATGACCTCATATATACGACTTACTTCTTCTACATTTTTATTTTCTTTAGCACTGGTTTCATATAACTGTATACCCATCTGTTCTGCAAATCTCTGAGCATCCTGTGTTAATACAACCTTCCTATCTGGATCATCATCTTTGTTCCCAACTATAAAGAACAAGTGTTTTTTGAGTATTAGTCAGAAAACATAAAATCACTCCATTTTTGTACAAATAAAGTCAAAAATGAAAAAGTAGAAATTTATAAAAATCAAAAGGGAGGTCACATCACTAGAAAGTAACAATTCACCAAAATTTCACAAAAATTAGTGGCAGCAATTTTTAGTTATTGTGTGAAGTGTGAACAACCACAGGACAGACACTGGTATACCATTATATGTTCTGTCTAGACAGAAAGCAGTATAAGAAGTAATTAAAGTAAAATAAAAATGAATATTCAAATCAATGACATCATATACTCAGTGTTCTCCCTTGAATTTTTGGATAGTGCTGTATACAGCGCACATGACACAACATTAATAGGTCCCATGTCAAAACATACTACTGCACATTTAATGTAATATATAAAATTTATCTGTGTATTAAAAATGTACATTGATGTTTATGCTTACATGAATTATTTGTAGGTAAATATTTTTCCTTTTTCCTTTTGCAGTAGTTATAACTTTAATACCATTTTTCTATTTTTCCTTTTTATATTTAATACAAAAATTAAAAAAGATATCCTATCAAATTGTGATAAGTAATTTTTCATTTTTTTTCTCTAATTCATACACACCCATTGTTCTTCATTGATCTTTTACCTGCAAATTTTTGCTAACAGGAGACCCATTTGAAATTACAATTTTTCATTTGTTTTGGGGCCTCAATGGCTCATTTGAATGTGATATTCATTTGATTAAGAGCAATCTCTATTAAACTCTTTTTCTAGTCTTTGTAACTTTCAATATATTTATAGATTTAGAATTATCTAATCAGGTACATGTAATAGACTACTCTGGTCTTAATTCATGTTTCCAAAAATTTTCAGGAAGTCAGTAGTGTGGAGTTGACTTAGCAATACCAGGAAAAAACATAAATCTTATTCTTGTATTTTTTGTTTGTTTGTTTGTTTTTAATTATTATTGTGTTAACTGAAATTTATTCATGAAGAAACCCCATATAATGACTTACAAAAAATGTAAGTCCATATTTTTTTTCACACCTGTGGTACTATGTTCAGACTTGGGGGATTTTATGATCAATTTCTTAACTGATTTACTGCCAAAATCCATGTGCTCTTGATACACAACAACATGGCAATGTAAACAAAAGACTGCCATTTCCTTTTTCATTTCCAAGTGTTTTGGAAGTATCTCATGGAATAAATATTGTTTGGGAATTTAATATGTTCTTTTATAAGGTAAATCAGCTTCTTAATGTTGAAAACATCATGTGATTGTGCAATTATACACCTATGAATTTAGAAATAGCCATGTGTTTTTAGCCAGGGTTGAGTTTTGATTGGTTCAGTAAAGGATATTAGTATCTGATTGACACCTTCCTTAAAATTAATTTGTGGCCAGGTGGGGTGACTGATAAAGAATCTTGTTGGCAATGCCATGATTATTATTGGCTTCATGTGGTAACAGACCATAGTCTGTTTACTGCTATCGGTTTCAAGAGCTTATTACCTTGAAGGTTGCCGTAAATGATACATTTCCTGTTGTAATTGATTTTTAATCCTCATATTCAACTTTATAGCACAGAGCTGGCAGCTAGATAGCACAGTACTGCCGCACTAAAACTTGATAGCGCTGTACAGTGCAGCACTTCAAAGGCCTAGGGAGAACTCTGCATGATATAGCTAACATGAATCTTTGTTGGACAAGTTTTTAAGTACGGACTTCGTTAGTTATATGAGTATTATACAGAGCATCACATTATCAACAATAAACGTCCAGCCAACCAGGGAAGGTAGCAGTTATTGCACAGAAATGGGTCAGAGAAAAGAATTCAAAGTGAAAGTACAAAAGCCTTTAAATTGATTCAAAATTAAAATATGCAGTTCATAAACAAGGAAAAAGATTTTTTAAATCATTTACAGTTTCTTTAAAATGGACAACCGTTTACCCATCCCAAGAGTTTGGAAATTTTGACAGCCCATGCCGGACATTTTATCAAACTTCAGCAAACGATTTTGTCAGTCTTGTACATGCTCAGATCGAAAATAAACTGAAATAAATGTTTGTATGTACTTATTTTAAGATAAATATTAGTGTGTTATTTTATCTCATACTCTGTCTTTTACAAAGTATCAGAGCAAGTGAACAAGTTCGGTTTCGACCAAACGTGGATGTTCTAACATGTAAATAAAACATCATATCTCTCGGACTTTTTCATTACATAGGCAAACAGCCGAAAACTTCCGAGTGATGAAAAAAATGTTGATTATTTATAAAAGAAAATCGCAAACACATTTTGTATATTGATTTAAATGGTCTGTTGATATCTGTGTTATAACGATTCAATCGACATATTAATAATTAAAAACTATGACTTGCAGTTTCAGTTCCAAGTGCTTTCGTTACCTCTGAAAGATCGACAGGAAAATGGTGGACTTAATTGATCAGCTAATAAATGTATGAAGATTGTCCAAGTTACTTCAATTAATTCGTATAGGCAATGGGGCTGCACATGTACTGTTAATTCATATATGCACATATTACAGGTAAATCACAGGTACAGGTACAGGTGGCTGCACATCGGCAAAAATTGATATACACCTGTCAATTTCCAATAAACAATTAGGAGACCGGTAGATGGCATGTTTATAGACTTATAAAACCATGCAGACTGTAACTTATATGGGTTGGTGATTTTTCATGTCCGATATTGGAAAATTGTCGTCGGTCATTTGCAGAATTTGTCAATCAATGACCTGCATTTTTTACCGTTTCCAGGTACATGACCCAGCCTATCCTATCTCACTCCTATCGTCCCTTTTCTGAACAAGTTAACAAAAGTTTAAAAAAATGTTTAAGTGTGATGCTGAGTTGTACTCTGAGCCTAACTCATAATAAAGTATACAGTAATTTCCATTTCATAGAATTAAACTAACATGAACTGACCAAAGCTAAAAAAATACTTAAAAAGCAACAGCACAACAATTGGACCACAGACAACAAATACTGTGGAAATACTTTAATTGGTGGATACCAATTTTTGTGGATAAGGGAAGAAATATAAGTTCAAAGATTCTTAAATTCGTGGTTTTAAGGTTTTCAATTAATACATCAAGGGAAATCTCATTTCCATTGGGAACCAAATTTCATGGTTTAGCAAACCCACAAAAAACCATGAAAATTGGTACCCCACAAACTATAGTACTTTCACATTGTTCCATAGCATTTAGATATAAGATTAAGTGTCTTACTTTCTTGTAGCAACCACATTTGTCAAATGATATAAGATTAACTAAGGCCTTTAAAAGTTTGCTTGTACTTCGTAAATGTTGCAGTTCATGGTTCGAGCCTTTAACAGAACAAAGTCTTCCAACAGGCTGCATATATTAAGTAGGAAAAGACACAAATTCTTCATAAAATTTGCCTCCTAATTTTTCAATTTTCATCAAAATCCATCTGACAATTAATTACCTAAAATTCTGTTGACCACATCACAGTTCTGGTCAATTTCATGTAACCACCGTTTTACATTGGCAAATGATTCACCACTAGTAACATCATACACTACTATCACCCCATGTGTTCCTCTGTAATATCTGCAGATAAAAAATTAGTCACATTAAAATATGAATATCTAATATGAAAACTTACTCAACTACAAAAAAATGTATTATTAAGCCTTTATAACTTGATTAAAAACACCCCCTTTTTTTTTGGCATCTTATGCAGTGAAACTACATACAGTTTAAACCCAAATCTCACATTCAATATCCATTAAACCAAATATGACAGGTTCTTAACAGTTTGAATAAGAAACATTTTCTGCTTATTTTAGTTTCTTTTTAAACAGACTTTACTGTACAAAGAATAAAATCTTAATTTTCAGTTCTTGTGAATGATATGGTTTTGTAGCTTACATTTCTAAATTAAACTATAATTCCAAGACAAATATTATTGCACGACGCTGTCAATTGATATTTAACAGTATTTCATAGTCACATTATACACATTTTAACGAATATGTGCAATATATATTTGTATACAAAGTTAATTTCATATAAACTTTGGTGTTGAGTCATGACCTATATGTAACTGGAAAGCTTGATTTGACTCTTTATACACTGTTGCCATGAAGAATCATACCCTAAAATGCTCGGTGATATGCTATCAACAAACTGAATCACAGTGCTCGCCTTTAGCTACCAGTCCATAGCCCAGGGCTTGTGAAATGATTCGTACATTTCTTGTTTCGGGCTAGTTGAATCCTATACAGTCCTCTATTATTGCAGAGAATTTTGAAGGAAAGGACTGGTCAACCACCCAAAGAATTAATCCCTTAGCCAAATCAACTAACGGCTATTTAAATCTACTGAATACTTCAATGTTATAAACCTGTCCTACCACACATGTAATAAAATGAACTGATCAAAATTGTTTAAATTGATTGATATAAAATTGAAAATGCACAGATCTATTGGTCTAAAGATTTAACAAATTAATTTAAAAGCACCAGACCTTTTTATGGGACCAAGTTCTTACGTGGAAGTGATTGTTCTAAATCGTTCCTGTCCAGCAGTATCCCATATCTGTAACTTAACCTTCTCTCCAGCAACGTCTACAGTCCTGATCTTAAAATCTACGCCTATAGTTGTTATGTATGTGCCTGAGGAATAAAGTTCAACATTTAAGTATAACTAAAGGTTCAAATTTGATGGATACTTCATCAGTAAACTTATCTAATCTTGTACAATATTTGTTACTGTTTAACTTACATGTATCAATATGATCCTTTTAGACAACCAAACTTTGAGTAACAAAATATAAGTGACAGAAAAATGCCAAACAAAAACATGTATAGAAAAAATATAGTTCTCCTTGCTTGCAAATCTAGTTACCCAATTATCAGAGGGAAGCATTAACTCTGCTAATTTACCTGCAAATGTGTTGTCAGAAAATCTCAGTAACAAACTGCTTTTACCAACTCCTAAAAAATAATTGAATCAAATTTAACAATTTAACAAAACTGACTCTGTACATTGTGAAATAAATGACACAAGAATGAGATTGAACAGAAATAAATTCAATGAGACATAACAGGAATTCATTATAAGACATGATGTATAATCTATTTCTGTTTCTCAGGTGTATATCCTTTGTTAATTCAGAGTACTCCAGTATGAATGAAAATTTAGTCGTCATAAATAGAGCTGCACTTAAAGCGCATGATACACCTGTTGCCTTTTGAACTTGTCCTTATGCTTTTAATGAATTTATATGAGCAACTAGAAATACTGTGAGCCCTGTCAAATACCCTCCTCACCCAAAAAAAAAAAAAAAAAGTAAATAAAAATGCACAAAACATTTGGCACTATCAAGGCTACCTCAAGTTAAACTAAGTTTGTTGTCTTGATTTTTCACCCAAACATTTCCATCTTGTTTAAAACATACTTTTCTGACAAGATTACCAAGTACCTTTTATATTTATTAGTCGATCATCATAACAAATGGTCCGTTTTAAATGATTATTCAACGGATAAAATTTCCTTGGCTGCTTCCGGCTTTTTTTTAAGAGTAAAACTTCATAACACAGAAATGTAAAATTGGACATTTATACAAATCGGAAGGAAGCTCACTTCAATAGATATGAACAATTCACCAAAGTTTCATGAAAGTTTTTTGAGTTGTGCAAAAACTTGAAAATTCCCCCTTTTTTTAAGTATAAAAATTCATAACACAGAAATGAAAAATCTTAAATTTATAAAAATCGAAAGGGAGCTTACATCAATAGATATGAACAATGCACCAAAGTTTCACAAAAGTAGGTAATCAGGACTGCGAACAATGTCGGTAATATATTATAATACCCTGTCCAAACGAGGATGAGACCGTGACCTTGATCAGATGTTTTAAACTACCAAAAATACTTCCAGTTTACTCTGAGGCATTTCTTATTTAAAGTACATTTCAAATACAACCTATATATATACATAAAGTCTCAAGGTACTATTGGAATACATAAAAACTCTAACACATATTTCCAACATTTTGGTGGTGTACCCACCTTCCTCAGGAAATTTATTTTACTAGTACCATGGGAACAAAGGTCATAAAAGTTGATTGTAACTTAACGTAATAAGACAAAATTAGATGAAAACAACGTAAACAGTTGTCTAAGAATAGAACACAGAAGTAATAATTAAGCGTGTATAGTTACGATTCGGAAAAAGGAAGATATTTAATGTACATGTAAATATTTAACATTTAATCCATAGGGTTCTAGTGTTCAATTTCTTCATCCAAAATGATTCTTTTACTTCCTACAATGTTGTAGAACCATTCACCTTTTCAATTGCTGTAACTCGCATGTGTTTCGCATTGTGACTGTTTTGAATAAATTGTTCAGCGATGGAGTCATCCATTTTTCAGTTCTAATCTTTGATAAATTTAAGTTCATCTTCTGGTATAAGGTGACATACAAATTTTTCTTGCATTTATTACAGTAAATCAAGTAAATTACACCCATAGTTTTACAATTAATATCCCCTTGGATTGTGTACTTCTTGCCAAAATTGTCATGGAATACTTTTGTTGTCACAATTTTCTTTCTTGTAGAATAGGAGGTTGTGTTTCTTGTGCACAAGGATTATCTCTCTTAAAAGACACTAACGGTGGTGTCTTTTAAGAGATAAAGATATTCTTGTGCACAAGAAACAACCTCTTGTTCTACAAGAAAGAAAATGGCAGTAAACAGTGCGGCAAAAATTGTGCCTTGTGCAAGAAAAATGTGACAACAAAAGTATCAGTTATATAGGAGACATTGAAATTGATTGATTGTTGTGGTTTAATGCCAGAGCAGCAATATTTCAGCTATATTAAGGCAATTAACATGAAATGGATGATAAAATGAACATGAAATGATGATGAAAGGAAATATGGGATGGGACGCAAGAATAATGGGGTTAACAAGTTTTGATGGCCACTGGAAATAGGGAGACGTGGGTAGAGTCGGGCAATTAAGCCTGTGGCGGAGCCCTATGGTTCCTACTCCGGGGGAATACCACAGAAGGATTCTTTAAAGTGCGAGGAATGTGGCATCTTTCCTAACACATTGCACCAATATGGTTTACGGTCAGGTTTCCGTATTATGCCCTGATGACCTTAGCATGTAACATGCCAGGGTTTCCCTGTTCCACCACCTGGGGCACACAACCCAGTTGCTCTGTGGGCATAGCACTCTTGCCCCCGACCAGGGTTCTGAGCATTATTTAGTGGCCTTTTACAACAAGCTTAGCACTGCTGCTGGCCTATTCTATTGACATCCAGACCCAGACTGAGTTTTTTTGTGCACATCATGAAAGCAAGAAGACATCATATAAATACAATTTACAGTACTAATTAGGACAATTAAAAGATACATAAAACTGTCATAAAGATGAGTATTTGTTTCAGTTATTAAGTTTCTTTGTAATGTAACCCTGGGAAAACAGGTTAGCATCAAGGTACATGTATGCAAAAAGCATAAATTTGCAAAGGCACACTTTGTCTTTACTGTAATTTGTGAAAGGCTGATTTCACAGCCATAGTTACAAAGCTCAATGTATATATATACTAAATCAACATATTTGTTACTTCATTAAAAGGAATGTAGTGAATTACATTAAAATTTAAGTACATGTAGCTATATTTTGATTCTCAATGGCTGAGTCACCATGTAAACTGACATTTCAATATTTTCATTAGAAAACATATTCAATTTCTGAGGGATAATGAATCTTACCACTGTCACCAATAATCAGTAACTTAAACAAATGGTCATATTCTCGAGCCATAGCTCTCGGTCACGAGAAATTGGACTTGTGGCTCAATCAGCGAATCTCAAGTCGGAAGTAAGGGATTTTGTTATCCGGAAATGAGGCGTATGCAGCGTCTTGCGCCTGCGTCAGTGTGTCTTGGTCGCTAAAGCGTGTAAAATGTATCAACTATTGAGCGTATTTGAAACATCCGAACTGACATTGACTAGAAAAAAAATAGCAGACAACTTTCAGACGGAAATTGACTTTTATCAAGCAACTGTACAGGAAATTAATTTGCCTGCATTTAATGGCTTTTAGGAAACATTTTGATACAACAATTAAGCTATTCCTTTTATCCAAACGGTGTAAATCAACTGTGAACAAAAGGTATTTTGGTATCTTGACTTCTTGGCTCTACAAGTTGACATTAAATTAATGACAAGCTTCAAGCTGACAAGGTCATGCCTATATTGGGGTTTAACTAAGGTCCCTGTAGGAAAATTCAGTTTCTTTTAAATTACTGTTTTCATACGGAAATTCAGTAGAAAAACTGGCCTTATATGTATTAATATCGTGAAGAAACATTTGTTTTACATTTAAAAAAGAATTGTTGTTGTTGTTGGGGTTCAACGTCCGAGCAGCAATATTTCAGCTATATTCAGACGATGAACATGAAATGGATGATAAAATGAACATGAAATGATGAAATGAAAAAAAAAAGGGATGGGACACAAGGATAATAGGGTCGACAAATTTTGATTGCCACTGAAAAAGGGAGGGATGGGTAAGGTCAGGCAATTTAGCCTCCTGTGGTGAAGTGTAAAGGTTCCTACTCTTATCGAATACCACAGCAGGGTTCTATAAAGTGCAAGGAACGTGGCATCCTTCCCAACACTGCGCACCACTATGGTTTGCGGTCAGGTCTTCCATATTATATCCTGACAACCCCAGCATGTTACACGCCAGGGGTACCCCATTCCACCACCTTGGGCTCACATCCCAGTTGCTAATAATACATGTAAATGATGCAATATACAGTGTAACTTTAGCCACTTTATAGGCTTACAATCATTATGCAACACAAGTGTAAGGGTAAAGCACAGTTTGTAATACTGTTGTGGTTGTTGTTGTTGGGGTTCAACGTCCGAGCAGCAATATTTCAGCTATATTCAGACGATGAACATGAAATTGATGATAAAATGAACATGAAATGATGATGAAATGACAAATTGGATGGGACACAAGGACAGTAGGGTCAACAAATTTTGATTGCCACTAGAAAAAGGGAGGGATGGGTAAGGTTGGGCAATTTAGCCTCCTGTGGCAGAGCGCAGTGGTTCCTACTCCTATCGAATACCACAGCAGGGTTCTTTAACGTGCAAGGAGTGTGGCATCTTTCCCAACACGGTGCACCACTATGGTTTGCGGTCAGGTTTTCCGTATTATAGCCTGACAAACCCAGCATGTAACACGCCAGGGGTACCCCATTCCACCACCTGGGGCACACATCCCAGTTGCTCTGTGGGGAGAGCGCCTAGCCCCCGGCTAGGTTTCTGAGCACTATTTAGTCACCTTTTACGACAAGCTTAGCGCTGCTGCAGGCCTATTCTTTCAGGGATTTAGCCGGGATTTTCAACCCATTAGTCACTTTTGCGTAAGACTAAATCTCAATACTGTTTTTTTCTTTTCGCGTCGCAAATTTATCAGCATGCATGTATATACATATACTTATAACAACTATATTATAAATAATAACATGTTTATTTCTATGTCAGCACTGGTATATAAATAACAGATAATTCATATTAATAAAAAATATATAACATGCAGTTTCTACATTAGCAACTATTCATGAATAAAAAATGCAAAAAAATATTTTGTTACTGTGTCATACATATCATTGTGTAAAAATCTAAAAATGATATACATCAGCTACTATTGTTGGCATGTGTCTAAGAATGTAAAGCACTGTTTACTTGATCAGTAATGCATAAACCTCCTGTCCTTAGCCATGCACCACAAAGTGAAAGCTATCTTAAAACCCATATCAGAACTGAACTGCCAGTTTATGATCAGCAGTGTTGATGTGCCTCTGTATATTATCTTTTAAGAATGCGTTGCTTCCGATAGAAAATGTATTGGTAAGTCCAGCATCTTGGCAGTCACGGCAGTACATCACCCCATCTATGTAGTATATGCATGGAAATATCTTTGGCCACTCTGGTTTAAATTTTGACTTTAATAGTCGATCACTGCGACTATTTGCAGTAGTTGACTTATTTTTAGACTTTTGACCTTTAGGTACGTTGTCATGTGACAACCAACGAAAATAGTTCGTAATGTTGCGATTCGAACTGTGATTGTAAAATCCAAACATCTTTCCATTTCAAATACATACGATGACACTTTGAATACTTTGAGAACGTGTCACAGCGCTCAACAAACAAATCATTACCTTTAATTAATTTGTTTGTCGTGATAATTAGCCTCAACCAGGTGATCAAGCAAGGTGTGATCAAAGGTGATGCAATCAAAACATTGGTCATGATTGTTTATTGTAAAACCCTAATTGGCTTGGGAAAGGTAATAAAGTGTCAATTATGGGGTCATGGGAACATCAGAGGCTTTTTTACCGATATTTTTTTTATGGGGGGAGCGAAATATCAAGTGACGAATAATGCACGAGAAAAATTCGCCACTTTAGAAAATCATTCGTCAATGGCGAAAATGGCGAGCGCTAGCTAAATCACTGTCTTTTGACACCCGGACCTGCACGGGGCGTTTGTATTACTAATAGTGTTTACTGCTGTAGATGCTTCAACTAGATAATTAAACAAACAAATGAGATTTGTTAAGTCCATTTTAACTTCATTACAATGAAATAGGCAACTACAATATTTTGTATTGTCACATATCTGAAATACTACCACAAAAATAATAATTAGTTCACTTCAGTACCTGAACATTCAATTCTGGTAATTTTACAATTATATATTGCTGAACCAGATCTTTTCAAACTTATATTTCATTATTTGGATATAAAATTAGTTAAAACAAAACCAAGTTCAGTGATGATGTATACTGCATTTACTATTCAGGAGTTTAACCAGTTTTTCACTGAATAGAAACCTAAACTTTCCAAGTTTGCATTTTGTTTTTAATTTAGATTGTGCCTCAGTGATCAGTAAATCAACTTTTCTTAAATTTCTGAAAATGCTAATACATGTCTAAAACACTAACTCATATGCATGCATACAATTTAGGATGAACTGACAATACAATGTATTACCTGTTATTATGATGATAATAGGTTCTGACCGTCTTAAGCCCTGTTTGCCCTGTGACAGCTAGATTATAACCACTGTCAATCCTTTTCTATACTATGTTCAGAGACATATTAATGTTAATTTTCAAGGGGTAAAAATTTTTGCATATTTTAGTGGTCTGTCTAAAATGCTAAAATAAATTCCACAGATTATTTACTCTGTACTTAAGTACTTAATTCACCACTTGGCATCTGCCAAATCTAGAAAGTAATTTTTTTTATACATTTTGGCCTTTAAATCTCCAAAGTTTACACCCTGGAAAATATCTTGCCATATGGTAACATGTATAAAATGATTAGGTCTGAGACCACAGGGAATTTTCAGATTTTTTTCTATATCTAGAACTTCAGTCTATGATAATGTCTCTGTATATTTTTGTTTTTCTTGCAGTGAACCCCCACCGCCAGTATGTTTGGCATACAGAACATACCAAGAGACTACAAGTACAACCACACCTATTATAATCACACATGGGATGATGGGAAACAAGGATAACTGGCACTCGTTATCCAAAATTTTAAGTAAAACTGGAAGACAGGTATGAACATAACCAAAAAAGTCATGGTAAGGTTCTGCTCAATAGATAGGTGGTGTAAATTATTTTATGTCAAGCTATATTGAGACACTCAAACAAGCAATCCAACATTTTTTTTTCCAATAAGAAGTAGACATTTTTCAAATCTTACATTAAGGAGATCCATCAAAATGAGAGATATTCTATATTTTGTCATTAAAATCCATAGCTATGGTAACATACTAAAAGATATGTTTTCTAAAATATCAGGCACCATTAAATTGCCAGGGAAATTAAGCTGGCATAGTATTGTAAAAAAAGAACAAAAAAATATGTGTGCCTTTTCCTGCTAGTTTGCTCATGATTTTAATTCTTAAAGTTCATGCCAAATTATGCACTTTTGAAAAACTGCCAACTGGTACAGAGAACCCCATTCATAGAGGAGCTGAGTCTTTCTGGCTAGCTTGAAAAATGCACATACCTCTTTTCAAGTAATGCCTTTATCTATGTAATACATTGTATGAATGCTCTACTAATCACAATCAATGCTTCTACTTTTCATTTTTTATTTTTACTGAATTGAGTTTATGTATGAAACAGTGGACCTCAAACCTTTATGAGGTGTTTCCTGAAATATCATTTTAATATACATCTACAGTGAAACATGTCTAAACTAAACCCATTCTGTTTTGGTTTAGACAGGTGTTCAGTTTATGAAGGTTCAAAATACATTTAAATTATACTGATATTAAAAAAAAATTAAAAAGTGTCTGATATTGACAAGTTAACAGATATTTCAGGGTTCAGTTTAGAGAGGTTTCACTATAATATGTTCTTCCTTTCAATTCTAATAACAGAAGGTTGAAATAAAACATTATTAATAACCATCTTTCACAGAAAACAAACCCTCAACCAAAACTATTAAAAAAACCTCAAAGCATTTATGAATCTGGTATGATGTGTGTAAAATAATTTACACTGTTGATATAAGTTTTATTAGTCTTGAACAGAAAGTTATAAAATACAAAAGAGATATATAATTGACCAAAATCAAAAATCTACACTTACATAACATTATGAAAGTTCTCCTAATTTGGACATTTCAAGAAACCTTGAATTTGAAATCGATTTGAAGCATTGTTCTTGTAGGTAAACTAAACACATAAACTGTAAAATATCTGTTTAGTATAAAAGATGTTTAACAGTTTTGTCTGAAAGTTATCCAATCTCTTTTTTAAAGTTATGTTTATACTTTTATCTCTGTATTTTAGATTGTTGCAGTTGATGCAAGGAACCATGGAGAAAGCCCACATGTTCCTCAAATGGACTATTTTTTAATGAGCCATGACATTATAGATCTGATGAATGAGTTAGAAATAGAAAAAGCTTGTTTACTTGGTCACAGTATGGGTGGAAAAATGTCCATGATTGCTGCTTTGCAACAGGTACAATAAACCGGTTGTCTGAAATTCAAAATTCCATTAATATGGCCAGTAATAAAAACTCTCCAAAATATGTTTTGGGCCTGTGGATCAGAATGTTTGCTGTAAAGTCATTGGTATCATTGTGAGTTCAGCATATTTATGTAGTTCTATTATAGTCTTTGCCATATATCTTTCCAACAACTAGCCTTAGTTAAACAATTTTAATGAATTAATATACATGTAGTAATCATTGGCATGTTTGCCATATTTTGCAAGCCCACCGGCATTTTTAACAAGCCATAGCTGTCGGACTTAGGTGGTCAATTTTCTAGACTTATTTAATCAAATCAATTCTCCCTATGCAAACAAAAATAAAAGTAAATGATAAAAGAAAGGTGAAGAAAAATTCTATAATACATCAATCAACACAAACAGTACAAATGTGTGTATTCCATTTTTTCATCATTAAGGTATTTTTCAAAGGGTAATGAAGGAAACTAAGATTTGAGTGATAATCAGAAGAATATAAACATGGGATAAAGACTGTAAAGGGGAAATAGACACACACAGCAAAGAACACAAAAAAAACTCAAAGTAACTTGTACAAAGAAACAGAAGTAAATGAGAAACCCTGAATTAACTAAAATGTGCAATGTACCAGGTGCACCAGTATGGTAAGAGTCATTTGCGTTTCTAGAAACACCTGCCAAATTCCTCATGAAATGTCATGTCTGAGGTAGACGAAAGGAAAACTATGACACAGTGAAGAAATTGGTACTCATGGTGCAGATAGATACACTATAATGTTCCACAACATGATGACAACCATAAATCTTTGTAGTGAAGACTTAAATATTGTTGCAACATAATTCTGTTCCAACATAATTCTGTTCCAAAAACCTAATTGTAAAATGTCTAACACAGTACAAATAGTCTGTATATTTATCACAAGCTCTGGCAATAGTACGAGTTGAAACTTTTCATATATGACATAAACAAACATTGCTTTTTTTCAGCCTGAGAGAGTAGAAAGTTTAATAGTTGTTGATGTAGCTCCAAGAGTAAGTCCAAGAGCCAAGACATACCCTGCTTACCTTCAACAAATGCTGAAAACTCAAGTACAGTTGTACCAGCAGCAAGACCTTCCAATATCTACAGCAAGACAGATTGCTAAGAAACAACTTGAAGCAGTAGAACCTGTAATTAGTACTTCTATATATATTCTATATAACTACCATTAAAAAAAGAGATATTGGTTTGCAATTTAAATCTATGAACCCTACCCCCAAAAATTCTTGGTGTTTATTGGTTTTCAAATGGAAGTTAGTTAGTAGTTAGTTCCAAGTAATATAATTTTAGGCTTGGCTTATGAGGGAAGAAACTACTTTTACCCAAATAACATTTTACTTTGTTAATAATGTACCACTATCTTGTTATATCACTGATCTCACGACCAATGGGAACATACAAGACTCCCAGTAACATACGCTGTACCCTTGTGTTAAAAGTTCAAACAATCACTTCCTAACTGCATACATCATTTCTGATTTACGTCACTTCCGACATTTTGAGCCATTCGTGTTTCAGAGCATCATACCTAGGACAACGCTGATGCTCCATCCCTAAAGAAAATCTTTAAAGAATAGGTGGTTTTTTTTTTTCACCTGAATTTTTTAATAAAACTATTGTCCATCAGGTAGTAAGGAGGAGAAACAGTAAACAAAATAATGATTTTCAAGGGTAATGTCAGGAAAGGGGAAAAAATTCATGAACAATTGTTTCCTGAAGTCGACACAAATTAGTAGTATGTATTTCCTTTGGCTATGGCCAGTAGAATAAAATTCTAATGGCCGTTCTTGTTATGAGTTATTTTACAAAACCTTCTTAATTTTTCAGAACTTTGAATATTGTATCTTGCAGGATCCAATGGTTAGATCATTTTTAGCATCTAATCTGATTCAAGCAAAAAATCGTTATCGGTGGAAAGTGAATTTGGACAGTATAATAAATAACTACAATGAACTTTGTGGCTTTCCAGAATTTAAAGATGTGCAGTATGATGGTCCTACCTTATTCATTGGAGGATCAGAATCTAACTATCTTAGGTAAGTCTAATCAGAGAAATTTAACTATCTGGTTCCTCTCGTAATTTAAATCAGAGTTAAGGTTCTGTTACCTTCAGCGGTCAAAAACAACCTAAAATCCACTTTGATCTACTCATATTAAATACTTCATTCTTTCTGTTGAGAACCATATATTTTCAGCATTTTGGCAACATGTAATTTTTAGGATTTTTTATCGCAGAGTATGGTAGAATGACTTTTAATTGCCAAAAACAAACATTATCAGGAAAACAATTGTTTTGGAAGCTGTTATTTGGTCTCTCAATAAACTTGAAGTAGCACAGCACTAAATCATAAAGGTTTTTAAGTTATCTTCCCTTTAATACTTTTTGAACATTTAAAAGTATTACATTATACCAATACATAGTGTATTGTATGGCTCAATTCAAAGTATTCATCTGAATATAACTGTAATATTGCTTCTCGGACGTTAAACCCCAACAATCAATCAATCCAAAATATATTTAGAGCATTTGTTGTTTCAATTCTGTCAAAGTTTTACTTAAAGGTCATTTAATTCTTAGTTATATAAAAAATCCAAATTCATTCATACTTGAAATACTTCACTGTGAGGATTTTTTTGCAATCTTACACTTTTAGATAAAATTTCAAATATCACAGGTGTTGTACATTTAAATGGGTTAAAAAATATGAAAAATTTCAATGCTGAAGATCTTCTGGCATACTTATAATTCAAAGATTTTGAAAGGGTTGAGTTTCCAGGCTATTTTCTGCTCAATTTTGCCCCAAACTTTTCACAAAACTTTTAAAATTTACCAAAAAACGGGGTCCTACCCCTCAAGAACCCCCCTGAATTCACCAATAATCTAACAGTCTATTATCCTTGTATGTCATTTTGTTATATGTGATTCAGTCATTCCAAAGGTTTTTGTTACATTACGGTAATGATAGTGGAATTACTGGACCAAATCAGTTATTACCAGACCAAAACAAAAAACTAATTTTTTTGTGTAAACTTTTATTTTAATAACTAAACATGTTTAGTCTCTAGAAAAGTCATTGACAAAGCACAATTGGTAAAGATAAAGAAAATCCCTGTGTGGCAGAAAAAAAAATTGTTTTGAAAAAATCTATTTACAGTTTGTTTACTTGAAAACTAAAAATATCAAAGGGGTTTTACATAATTTTTTCATGTATTTTTATTGACAAAATTGCTGGTCACTTCCGAAGTGCACTAAAAATTGTCAGTAGAACAGTTGTTCTATGCTCTGTGCATTTTTACTGGACCAAAGCCAATTTCAGCAGACTTTTGCTAATGTCCAAAGAACCTTTTGAATCACTGTGTGATCCCCTCTCAGTATTTAATAAGCATTAATCCATCTTGTGAACAGACCAAAGTTCACAATTACTATATATGTAGTATATACAATACAAGTACAGATCAAGTTTGATTTTCAGCACATTTTATTTTGTTGTCCAATTCTGTGAATATTAAATAGAAATACGTGGTTTAGATTGAGTATTAGGCCAAACATAATACTATGTTTGTTTGATGCTATCATAGTTACTAATCTTAGAACATGTGTAGGTAGTTGGGAATAAAATTTTATTTTATGGACAAACATCCAAAAGTCATTATTACCATGAAGACACAACTAATTTATGACTATTATAGATTAAAAGTTAAAAATGCTATTTAATTTAGAGTAGACTATGGAACTAAACTATGTAAAGGAACAGGAAACTAATATATATACAGTGTTCTAGGATTTTTCAGAAATTGAGGTTTCACAGGAAAAATCCATATAAAATCAACTTTCCCACAGTCTATGACTGCTTTCCTAACAAAACAAATCCTAACAGCATATGAAGTTTTGCCATGGGAAAGTGTAACTAAGTACCTAACTTTCCCTGACCCAAATTTCACTTGCCCCGGGTAACGGGAAATAGGAATCCTAGAACACTGATATATATATTTAATTTAGGCCTAATTGGAATGAATTAAACAGACTTTGGTAAGATGTTTGTTTTCTTTTTTTCAGTGACTCTGAAGAGCCAGAAATAAAAAGACTCTTTCCTAAGTCTCGTATAGAACATATACCTGGTGCTGGACACTGGGTTCACTCTGATAAACCCTCAGTCTTTCTTGAAGTTGTCAACAAATTTTTAAATGAATGTCAGAATAGTAGTATAGTACAATATTAAGTTTTACATATTTTATTGTTTTTTTTATGCCCCCCTGAATGAATGAGTGGTACATTGTAAATTGGAATAAACTTGTCCATCTGTCAGTCAATCCAAAATTCATTGCAGTTATCTCAACTCTCAATGAATGGACTGATTTTTAATATAATTAATGCCTTGATATAGATGGGGCATATGTTGTAAGGAGTTTTTTATTCCCCAGTACACCAAGTCAGGGTATGCAATGATTTCGTGTCTGTTTGTCTGTCTCTCTGGTATGTTTTTCTGTGTTCAAATAATAAATTTAAAAAACACTGAACTAAATGGCTCCAAACTTTAACAAAGTGCTGTGGGGCATTAAAAATTGTTGATTTGACACCTTATATATCATCATATTTATGTTCAGAAATAATGGGCCTTTTTAGTTATTTTATGGGAAGTGCTAGTATATGTATCTTAATGGAGCGGTAAAAATTCTTACCTAAAATACCTTGTGGAAATCCTGGAATATGAAGGATTGATATTGCATTTTTTATATAATAAAAATGAAATTCTAAGATACCTGCGTTTCTTATTCTTAAAGTGTTTCTGATTTTAAGAACCTAAATCTAGCACCAGAGCACTAAATAGATTGGATGTCAGCATAGAAATTACATGTAGTAGTATCAAAATGTGTTTTGCAGAGCTGTTTCTATTGTTGCATTTGTGTCAATTTAAGTATGACAGAACACAAAATAATTTGTGATTTACTATGCCTGCAAATGCATTGTGATTAAGGATAAGGTTATTTGTGTTGTATTCGTGGTACCGTGTAGTATCAAGCTTGGCTTGACAGAACACTTTCCATGGTTGTAGGAGTATCAAGCTGCACTTGGCGGAACATCTAATAAATGTTGCTGTATACTGTCAAGCTGTTAAATTTGGTTGCCATGGTAAAAAGTGACGCCTTATAATATTAGGAAGTGTCAATCAGCTTAAGCATAGCATAATAACAATCTTTATTCTGCTGTACAGAAACAGCTTAAATTGTAGAAATAGGAGTTTATTGTCAAGTGTAGAAAACCCTGTCTAAACCAAACTCTGAATAAACAAAAAACCTTCCTAAACCAGAAATTATTTAAATTAAGTCCCTTTAAACAAATTAAAATGAATTTTAAAACTTGGTATAATGAACAACTGTCAAAAACAAACCAATTTTAAAGTCTGTAAAGGGTTCTGTTTAGACAGGTTTCACTGTATTTGATATGATAAGGCATCTCTAATGGTGTTGGAAATAAAACAAATAGACCGGACATTTTCTTGCCAAACTTTGTGACAGACAAGGGCATGTATATGGTAGGTTTTACGTGAAAACTAAAAAGGCCCGTAAGAGAGGTTGAGACAATTAATCAACATATATAGAAAATTGATAATCGTAAATGGAAAAAATGTTCATCCTTTTTTAGCTCACCTCACCGAAGGCCATTGAGCTATTGCCATCACTTGGCATTCATTGCTGTCATTTACAATTTTTCAAAACTCTTTTTCTCTGACACTACTTGACCAATTGGAACCAAACTTGAAATGAAGGTTTCTTTGGGTATTCTGCATAGAACTGATGTGGGGAATTTTGATCCGTCCGAAAACATGGCTGCCATTACTAAATATAGAACATAGGGGTCAGACAGTAGTTCTTCCCATATATCTCCAAAAGTGTTAAGTTTAGCTAAATTGTGATGAGATAAAAGTGTTTAGCATGACCACATCTATCTCTGGTCAAATAGTGGATTTAATCCGTTAAGCCAAGTAGGAGTTATTGCCCTTTTTCAATGTTTTTTGCTATTTTTAATATTTCTTTCAAAAATCTTCTCCTCTGACACTACTTGACCAATTGAAAACAAACTTGGTATGATTGTTCTTGCCAAAACAGACTATTATGTATATCATATTATATCTTAAGAAAAAAACCTTATAATTCCCATATGAATTTCGGAAATTTCTACATAATGCCCAATATGCCCTATATAAAGCCTCATTTTTCGGTGAAACTCCACTTGAAGACCTGTAGAATGATTCGACAAATTCGTACGATGCTATTAGGCTCGGGAAGTTAACGATTCATGTAGCACAAAGTCGTAAATTTTTCAGTAGCAGTCTTTGTAAGAATCATGCAAATTCTGTAAAATGCAATACACCTCAAAAAAGGCTACATATTTTCATTTTTGTCATTAAGTTGCTTTATAGGTCAATATGATGAAATGTATAATTATTCATTCCAGTCTGTCTGCTCTTAGGAGATAATCCATATTGAAAATCCATCAGTTTCTATTGTATTTTACTGTCATTTGCAGAGTTATCTCCCTTAGGTATGAATTCCACAGTATATTCTATATTATTTTTATCTTCTAAGAGCACAGGTTATATGAAAAACCACATGTCAATTTCTGTTTACTATAACAATTCAAACAATATATCAAAAATAAAAATATGTAGGCTTTCCAACCATGAATCACATTTTGCATGATTCTTAGGTTGAGTACTACTTAAGTGAAGTGTAAACTAGTCGACGTTAATGACGTCTCAGTTTATAAGTAGAGTGAAACCTGTCTAAACCGAACCCTGATAAATCCGATTACATGTTTTTACCCGCCAGGCACTTTATCAAGTCTCTTATTCCTGAAAGTATTTTTGAACTTCCTGAACACCTAGCTGTCTATATCGAACCATTGTTAAAATCCGAAAGAGATTCGGTTCATGCAGTTTTCACTGTAATAACCTATATCAAACTGAATAGTATATTCTTTTATAATGTATTCCCTGTACCTATTTTTGTGTTCACCATGCATTTGCACGTGCCGTGCAACATCATTTTTCACAACATTGAACTACAACTTTAATTTGATTTAAAAAAGACAAGTTTTATAAAGCACCCATCAAACCTCATCTAAATTATTTTAATAAAATTGAACCTGACATGATAAAATTCACTTAACGCTTTTAAGCAAATGGATTTCAATTGCACGATGTTGTTACCACATTAAACGATAGAACTTAATTATAACATACCAGTAATTTTTAACATTAGAAATTACGTGTGAAATTGTATATCTACTTGTACAAGTCGTTTAGTCGAATAAAATGACTCATGATATCGAATAATTGCATATTACCAATATATTAGGACCTAAATCACGCGCAAAACTATTTACGAGAACAAACGCAATTTTTGGTAAAAATAATAGCTGGAAAATACACCTTTTCGTTCTATAATTAGGACTGTGTGAAATACCCGTTCTATTTTTAAAGTGACAGGTAACAAATGTTGTAAGGAAGAAGAAAATAGGTGGAAATACTACTTGCAAAACGGAAGTCGCCTATTATATTTAGAGTTACAATCAACGTTTCATTGCAGTAGGGAATGGGCGTGAAAATGTTTGGATTAGTTCTTGGAATATATTCTATAGGAGTATGTTACGGTAAGATCTTAGTTCACAAGGAATGTTCAATAAATGTCATATATGATATCTGATATCTGCATACCTGTACTTCAGTTTTACATCAATATAGATATAAATTGTATGTAGTTATAGGTAACAATTTAAGAAGCCCAAATAAGCACGTGCGCGTTCACTCAGTTCATTTAAAACATTAAAAAAATCAATGTGTCGTAATCCTTACGAGTTGACGGTGACCTGTAAGGATTTTAGTAGAGGATGTACTTGTCAAACACATATTCGGTTTAAACATACAACTATAATTAATTATCGGTCTATGATTTAAATGACGGTATTGCCGAACTAAAGTTTGAAAGAAAGTCCCAAAAATTAACGAATATTTGGTCATGAAGTTTAAAGTATCGTCCAAAGAAGTAATGTATGTCGTTTGAGTTTGTATGTAGCTGTCTTTGTAAGAATCACGCAAAATCTGAAAAAGGTGATACACCCCAAATAAGGCTACATATTTTTATTTTTGTAATCAAGTTGTTTCATGGGTCTATACTATGAAATGTGTAATTATTCATTCAAATCTGCCTGCTCTTAGGAGATAATCAACATTGAAAATCCAGAAGATTCTATTGTATTTGAGCGTCATTTACAGAGTAATCTGCCTTAATTTCGAAATCTACAGTGCATTCTATTATCTCCTACGAGCACGGGTTATATGAAAAACCACGTTAATTTTTGTTTACTATGACATTTCAAACAAAATATCAAAAATATGTAGGCTTTTTACCCATGAATCACATTTTGCATGATCCTTAGCTGGAGTGCTACTTATATTATAAGATCTCTTGTGATGTATGTGTGTAACGTTGTAGGAGTACATACCCGTAGCCAGGGGTTCAAGGGGTTCGGACAACCCCCACTTTGGAAACCAATAAGCACTATTAAACTCGGCATTTAGATTGAAGTCTGACTATATTAAAGTCGAGATTCGCGAGTCGATGTAACTCCACCCCCCTCCCCCTCACAAATTCCTGCCTACAGGCATGGAGTAAGTGAAAGAAAAATATCAGTTACAAGGGTAATTTAATAAATCGTACATGTATATATATATATAAATATCTTATATTCTAAGTTGGTGAAACGTGTGATTAATTGGGCCATGACATAAGACAGACAAACCCGTCTAAACACAATCCCGACGGTCTGAATTAAGTTGCTAAATACGTCGGTTCATACGATTGGACTAGATTTTTGGTTTTGCCATGTTAAACTTCCCATTCTATCGATTTACAAGACACTTTTCTGTATACACAAAGCATTAAGTAGCAAATTGACCAATAGCAATTTTTAATGTCTATGTTCATCTAGCTGTATGATCCACTTGCTACTATTTGGTATATGTTGAGGAGCTCACAAAAATGGAAGAGTGCATGGTAAGAGGAAATTAGGACTACTATGATAAAAAAAACTTATACGCCAAACAACATAATGTAAATGATAAATTGAGTATGGATGTTGGGTAAAAGCCACAATGTCAAGAGACTGAGTGGGTTAAAAATGTTGACTGCGAATAATCTTCAAATTACATATTTTTGTACAATCAATGATAATGAATATTTTTTTTTAAATGGCAAAATCCTTACTGAAATTGGAAAACCAAACCAAAGAAATATCTACCTTAAATAGAATATCATCGATCGCAGTTCTATGTTTAGCAACGTCTATAAAAAGAATCTCGATACTAAAATAGAATAAAACAACTAAAATAAAATAATTTAATTTTGGTAATTTTCTCGTGAACAGAAAAAAAAACTCACAACATTTGAGTTTCTGGTACAAAATTTTAGAAGAATGCGTAACCAACATGGAAAGTCATATGCTATCATAGTTACGTATTTTAGACAGTTAATAACCTTCACTAAGTTTCCAATTTGCGTAGTGTTTATGCCTTATCAAAGATACCTTTGACCTGACGTGATCGAGGCAGATAAATGCACCATCCAATGGGTCTTATTTATTTTTAGGATAGTATGGAAGTCTATTTCTGACATCAAGATAAATAAAAGTCGAAAAAATTATCTCGAAAAGTCGTGATAATTGGTGTATTTGGTCGACATAAAAGACAATTTCATCTCAAAAAGTCACGATAATTTTTCGTGATAGTTAAGATAATTATGTCGATCGTTCGATATAATTACATGAATTATCGCGACTTTAAGGGAACCGACGACAACTTGTGCCTTTGACATAAAATATTTTCACGATAAATTATGACAACTGTATACTAATACAACGACTTTATGTGCTAATTATCATGATAAATCGTGATATATTATCTCAACTGGTCGTAATAGTTATGATGTCTAAGATATCTGTCGACATAAACTATCACAATCTGAGAATTTAAAATTGTGAAAATGCCAAGTAGTGTCAACAACAAAACATGTGAATTGCGATATATCATGTTGACTTTTTCATGAATTAACTTGGCTTATTGACTTTATATCTCGAGAAAAGCTAGTTTTTCGTGGTAAGTTACGATAACTTATCACGAAATTTCGCGTTCGTCGAAATATTACGTCAACAATTCAAGTTATTTCACAAAAAAAGTCAATATGATTTATCACAATGTATACATTTTGAGCTGCTCGGACGTTAAACCCCAACAAACAAACAAACAAATACATTTTGTAGCTGACACTACTTGGCATTTTCATAACTTTAAACTATAAAATTACGATAGTTTATGTCGACAGATTACAATACGTTCACGACAAGTTGAGATAGCTTGTCTCCATTTTGTCACAATAATTAGCTGTAATGTCATGATTTTGGTAAAAAGCTATCGCGAAAATATTTATGTCGAGGCTACATATTGGCATGACTCGCTATAAGCCGTGATAATTAACTCGAACCGTCGACATAACTATCACGAAAAATTATCGTGACTTTTTTAGATGAAATTGTCATTTATGTCGACCAAATACATCAATTATCACGACTTTTCGAAATAATTTTTCGCGACTTTTATTTATCTTGTTGACAGAAATTACGGAAGCGTATAGGTATCATTTTTTGTTGTTATAAAAGTCGACATCTCGTATCAAAATTATGGCAAAATACCGATTATACCTCGATATAAAAATAAATTGTCAATAAAACAATCGTTTAATATAAAATGTTGATTTTTAAATATCGACAAAAATTATCAACAATAAGATATTGACTTACATATATCAACATAATTTTAAGATACGACAAGTAAACTTGAAAATGACGAATTATATCACAGGATGTTGATATATTTAAATCGGTTAATTGAAATATATAACAACAAAAAATGATACCTATACGCTTCCGTACAGAAATAGACTTCCATATGAAATAACTTGAATTGTTGACGTAATATTTCGACGAACGCGAAATTTCGTGATAAGTTATCGTAACTTACAACGAAAAACTAGCTTTTGTCGAGATATAAAGTCAATAAGTCAAGTTAATTCTCGAAAAAGTCAACATAATATATCGCAATTCACGTGTTTTGTTGACACTACTTGGCATTTTCACTACTTTAAATTATCGATTGCGATAATTTATGTCGACAGATATATACCAGTTGAGATAATATATCATGGTTTGTCATGATAATTAGCACTTAAAGTCGTTGTATTCGTATAAAGTTGTCATAATTTATCGTGAAAATATTTAATGTCAAAGGCACAAGTTGTCGTCGGTTCCCTTAAAGTCGCGATAATTTATGTAATTATATCGAACGGTCGACATAATAATCTCAACTAATGCGAAAAATAATCGTGACTTTCTGAGATGAAATTGTCATTTATGTCTACAAAATACCCTAATTATCACGAATTTTCGAGATAATTTTTCGCGACATTTATTTATCACGATTTCAGAAATAGACTTCCATAGAAATTGTCATTTATGTCGACAAAATACCCAAATTACCACGACTTTTCGAGATAATTTTTCGCGACATTTATTTATCACGATGACAGAAATAGACTTCCATAGGATAGCATCATCCTTCCTTATACTTATTTTTTTAGGATTGTCGATAGATGTCATGGAGAAAGAATCGTCGACGAGTCGAAATCCACCGACAACAATCATTTGCAAGTTTACCGACGACGAGATACAGAATGCCCAGAATAAGATTTCTATGACCCACGATGGTCTAGATCTAGCTGAGTGTAAATACGACAACATGAAATGTACAACGCCAGTTGACAAATATAGTGCTTCCATCATGAAAGGGCAGTCTGAATTGACAATCAAAGACATGGATTTGTTTTACGAAGGCAACACCTGGGCTTGCGTACTTGGGTCTAAAACGGCTACATTAAAACTCAAATACTTTCGTAAGTCTTGTAGTATACTCCAGTGTTGGATTCTAAGGGTTGTTATGGGGTTAGAACCCCATTTTTGTTGGAAAATTGTTGTTGATTTTGTGCAGAAATGAGTTAATGGTATCCTGGAGCCTCCATTTGCTGTTACAAATTTCTGGATGAGTCCCCCCATTTTTAGTTTTCGGATCAACCCCTGTACTTTAGTACACATAGCTGTGGTTTTGAGCAGTGCCGATGTCAGTAATTTCCTGAAGTACTTAAGCATATACGTGTAGGGGAATTCTCAGTTTCGGTCCATCAATGGTCGTTTATAGATGGGACACAGTTCTAATTAGAGAGGAGATAAAGATAGCAAACGCTATTTTAATCAGCCAATTATGGATTCGATGAATGATAGTGTAAACATTAAACATTTTGCCTCCTTGCGACGACAGGATATCAGACAATCCGTTCTCTATATATATGCACTCAGTTTGTACACATGTTGTTCAGTGGTCGGAGCCAGATGAAAGCATGTCTCTGGCGCCTAGAACTAATGTGAGGCTTTCTGTGCACTCAAAGGGGAAAACATTTTCTAAAAGTAAAAAAATGAAAGAGTAACAGTCGCTGTAATGACTTTTGTATGCATGGCAAGCCAAAGTGGACAAAAATCAATATTTTGTAATATTAGAAAATGAATTTGTAATATTACAGAATCATTTTTTTATTAATAGAAAAGATTTTTTAATGTTAGAAATTCATTTTGTAATACATCCTCCCAAGTCAGGGTTTTGAGTCCACCCTCGCTCCTTCAAATCCCTGACATCACTCATTCATATTTAGAGGGTATCGTTCAGCCAATTCCTGTCTGTGGAAAGGTAAACAATAATACGAGGTAATGGACGATCCGATATAGTAACTGAAAGTTGTATGATGTCACAAATGATGCAATATGAGCAAAAATGATAACTGTAGATTCTGTTAAGAGTCTTTACTGAAAAAAAAATGACGTTATGTGTTGCAACTTTGTAAGTTATATCGAAGACGTTCTGTTACGAGTGATTTGATTGGATTTTAGATCCGGGTTAAATTTAAGTAACTTACTAGATGACATTGAACGATACCCGCTAAATATAAATGTCAGGGGTTTTAGAGTGGACTCAAAACCCTGACTTGGGAGGATGTTTGTAATATCAAAAATTCATTTTCAAATATTACAAATTCCTGATTTAGTAAAATTATAAAATATCAGACATTTTGTAATATTAGAAAATGAATATGTAACATTAGAAAATGAATTTGTAATAGTAGAAAATCACTTTGCAAAATTTCAAAATCAGTCACATTTTTTAATATCACAAAATGATTTTCTAATATCTAATCTAATTTGAAATATTAGAAATCTAATTTGTAATATTAGAAAATGAATTTGTAATATTGAAAAACACTTATTTTGTAATATTAGAAAACATATTTTTTGACATTACAAAATCATTTTTTAATATCAGAAATTCATTTTTTAATATTAAAAGTTAATTTTCTAATATTATAAATTCCTGATTTAGTAATATTATGAAACATTTCACTTTTAGTAACATTACAAATTGAATTTGTAATATTAGAAATCACTTTGCAATATTGCAAAATCAGTCACAATTTTTAATATTACAAAATGATTTTTGTAATATTAAAAAATCGTAATTGAATGCAACAAACCCATTTTCTAATATTAGTAAACCGTTTTTTAATATTAGAAATTCAATTAATTTTTTATATCAAAAATGATTTTTTTTATATCAAAAATTATTTTTTTAGTATCAAAAAAGTGTTTTATGATATAAAAAAAAATCGAATTTGTAATATTAGAAAATACTCATTTTTGTCCACTTTGGTTTGCCATACTTTTGGTTACCCTAACATATTACTTTACGCAACGGACTTTTGAAATAAGAAAAAAGCGACTAAAAATAAATGATAGCATTGTCATTTTAAAGTGATACTCCGATTTCCAACAGGGAAGATTTTACATATTGTATTGCATTTATTTATATCTGAAAGTTTACACGGTTCTGATAAGATACATTATAAATATATCAAGGTTATCACCTGAAGAATTTGATAATAGACCCAGGTCTTCAAAACTGTATTTATGTTGAAAATATCATAACCAGTTATATATCAATCTTTTTGTACTGTTTACTACTGGACCCAAAAGGTTGACCTATGATAAACCACTTGTGTAGAATCGATCTGAACTTTTATTGTCATAGACTCTTTTAACACATTCTCAATTTCATCATGAAATTGGGAGAATCTTTCTCTAGCTCTTACGCCTTGGATAACAATCTTCAAAGTCTTTATTTTCTTGTTTACCTAATTTAATATGTAAAAAGAAAGGGTTTGTGTACTCTGAAATCTCGAAAAAGAGAAGGCAATAATGATGTAGAGAAAAAAAAATCTATTGTTTGCATTTTAACGCCAGTAAGATGCAGTAAACAGAGAAGGGGATATTTCTAACTAAATGTACGATTAACTTTTGGAAGTAGAAAATAAAGAAGTGTAGAAAAATACAAACAGTTTTTTGTTTTATTTTTAATTAGGTGCTGCAAAAGAAACTGTACTAGGTCAGTTGGTAAAACAAATTAATTTGTTGGATCTCCTGACATTTTTAGTCGTCCTGTGTATTCTTGTATTCATGATTATTCTTGTGATACGGTTTTGTTGCTGTCGAAGAAAGAGAAGACGTTCTAGAACTGAAAGTGGCCAAAACGGTATTTGTTTGTTCTACACTACAATCGAAAATGGGAAATTTCAGATTTATAAAATTCTTTAAGGTTTTCCGTTGTCGTGTTATTTGTAAAAAAAGTGGTTTCACAATAACCAAAAAAGTAAATAAGTTTATATTATGATATGATATTTATAACTATGATAAACAGTGGAATTAAATAAAAACCAGGCAGGGGTGATTCATCATATCTTGAGATAATCAATGAAACTGTATAAATACATTTTGAATCAATATATCTTCAATTAAATGACGTAAGTGACTACAAGGGGCATTTTTTATGATATATAGTAGGTCAGTAAATCAAATAAACCAAAAGTTGGAAAAAATTTTTTTTTGTGTCATGTCTCTTAGTTCTAAAACAACTCTTCATAGGTTCATGTCCTTGGATCGGCTACTTATCCTGAAATATTTTTTGACTGGTTATAGTGCAAAAATTCTGGCAGGTTGTTTTCCTGTACTTTTACTGTGTAGAACAGAACACAATTTTAAGTTTTAGTATCTCCAGTGGACTACTTTTATTTGCACTGATATTTTCTAATACAGTTTCTATGGGGCCTGCAGGAGGATGTGGGATAAAGTAATTTTAAGCCCCTGTCTGGTTTAAAGGCAGAGCTGTACTTTTAAAATATGGAAAATAAACATTTGTTGATATGCTAGTGCTAAGAATTTTAACTCATGCAGAAGTATGAAAAGAACTTCACAAATGGGTGAGATAACTGTTTGAACATTTGTTTATAATATTAGAAGAAATTTTCCAGCTATGCACTAATTTTGTAGATGACCCAGAATCTAGGATATGTTGTCCTTGCTTTTCAAAGAAAGAACCCAAGAAAACAGGCTATGATGGCAAAAAATACCCACTAGTTAAAACAGACTGTAAGTTCAATTTCTACAATACAATTTGATTCTACACTATAGGGGCAACATAAAGATTACTTCAGTAAGTAATATGAAATCAATTATCTGGCGCGGATCCAAGGACTGGCGTACCGGGCGTACGCCCCCTAAATATGAACAAAAAAAAAATCACCACAAGTTTCACCCCATAATATTTTTGGCCTTACTTTGCACGGCATTTAATTCAATTTATGCCCCTCTAAACTCAAATCCTGGATCTGCCCCTGATTATGTATCAAAATACAAATGTTGTGGGACAGTGATCCCTTGATATATCTCCAAAATGTCTATTCCTACATGCATTTCAAATTATGGAAAAAGGCAATACATGTGTCTCCTGAATGGTCCTTGCAACACACACAAAGAACTTATTCTGTACTGTATAGTTTAAATTTTGAAATTTTTACGCATCAACTGGAATCGGAACATGATTATAGACAGACATTCAAATAAAGATGGACCATGTGACCCTCGTGATGGCAGGTGTTTGTATGGATGTAAAAAAAATTTATAAAGGACGGACCTGAGCAGGGATATGAAATGTAATGTGAGCATTTTATAGAATTTTAGAGAAGTAGCCACAAGTTATTTTGATTAATCTTATTATTTCAGTCAAAATAAATGACCCTAACCATAAAGCAACTCATAAATTCAAGGATGGTGTTGACAGGAAGAAAGAAGCAGAGAGAGTCTGTGCTCAAGGTAGTGTTCTAAGACAGTCATCATTTGTTAAAAACAAATTCCTAACAAAAGTGGGTGCCAACCTCTTCCCACTAGAACATGTAGAATACCCATAGTCATTGTTAACAAAGTTTTCTAACAAAAGGGGGTTTCAACCTCTCCTTATTAGAATTGCCACTGTCCTCAATTGTTCTTATGTCTTTTCAACTATTTACATAATTAAGTGCTTGGTTTTAGTGGTAAGGGGATTTCAGCCTCCTTTTGTTTGAAAATGTTGATTTGGAGCACCCAGAACCCCCTTTTTTCAATCTATGGGTATGTCACTGTAATTAGCACAACCTGCATAAACATTTGAATTTTGTCAATCTTATAGGGAGGGGCTTGTGAAAATTTACTAAAAAAGCAATATACATGTATATGTAATCCAATAAAATCGCAGGCTAATTTGTTATTTAGTATTGCTAACACAAATTAATACAATATAACGAGAATAAGTATGATGAAATGCATATTTTTAACATTTTCCTTTAGGGAAAAATAGGGAGTACTCTGAAACCACCTATCACTATCTGGAACTATACAATGTAGTAGAATTTTACCAAAATGCAAGTTGATGGGAACATGTTGGGTTCTCTTATCAGTTAGATCTTCATGTAACAGTTTCAGCGCTGTCTAAAAACACTCAATGCAGGGACTGATAAGAAATTTTGAAAATGGGTGTTCCAGGCTAGTATTTTCTCATTTTTGCCCACATGTAGCACAGAGTTGACAAAATTTTCCTGTTTGGGCTGTGGGTGGGGTGTAGCACCCCTAGTGCACCCTGGATCTATCTGACTATCAAGACCTTATCATGTACCATCAAGCATAAAAACTGTGTCCATGAACACATCCCTACCAACTGGTCCTCACACCATGCACTGATCATTTTCTTCTTGAGGGGGTTCTGGGATTTTTTGTTTTGTGGAAAACTTTTTTTAACTTCATGCCTAAGAATTTTTGTATTAAAACATCATTTTCAGTTTGAATACATTCAAAACATATCCTGGTTATACTCTTGTGCATTCAACGTCTGCACAAAAAATTTGCCCTTAGGCATGTCTCATTGAAATATTGGTCCATTAAATATTTATCTACTAGAAAAACTGATAAACAAAAACCTACAGAACCTAGATAAATTGAATTTTTTTCTTGTTTTCCAGTTTCACCAGAAACAAAGGAGGCTGCAACAACCATATTTACAGAGTAAGTCAATGAATAACATGGTAATATAGCTTTTATATCTACAACTTAGAGAGTAAGTCAATTACAGCAAGGTAAAATAGCTACAATTTAGAGAGTAAGTCAATTACAGCAAGGTAAAATAGCTACAACTTAGAGAGAAGTCCATTACAGCATGGTAAAATAGCTATCACTTAGAGAGTAAGTAAATTGCAGCATTGTAAAATAGCTATCACTTGGAGAGTTAGTCTTAAACAGCATGGTAAAATAGCTATCACTTGAAGAGTTAGTCAATTACAGCAAGGTAAAATAGCTACAACTTAGAGAGTAAGTCAATCACAGCATGGTAAAATAGCTACCACTTTAAGAGTAAGTCAATCACAGCATGGTAAAATAGCTATCACTTAGAGAGTAAGTAAATTACGGCATGCTAAAATAGCTATCACTTAGAGAGTTAGTCATAAACAGCATGGTAAAAAAAGTATTTCATGTTAGACAGTTAGTCAAAAATAGCATGATCAAATAGCATTTTGGCATTTAAAACCTGTAACAGAAACAAAAATATAGGAAAACAAGGCTAATAATGACTTCATTGTTCTCATGTCATCATGAACTCATGGGTTGTAACTGTGTATACATCTGCACCATGACAACTGATTTGTGCCATGGTTTCCCCTTTCTCTTTTGTCTACCCTGGACTTAATTTTCATGAGCAACTCGGCAGGTGTTTCTAGAAAAGCAGAGGATGCTTACCCTACTGGTGCATCTGGTCCATGCTCCCAGTTTTAGTGGAGTCTGAGTTGCTCATTTACTTTTGTTACTTTGTAGGTATGTATTATTTTGGTTTTATTTTGTGTTTATTGTCGTGTTTGTCTGTTTTCCATGTCAGGCCTTTGTCCCAGGATTACACTCTTATGATTTCTGATAGAATCTTGGTTCCCTTAATTACAATTTCTAGGCAAACTAATTGGAGAGTAAAATCAGCCCAAACTTAGTTTTCTTTTCTACAGTGAAAGCTGTCTAAACCAACTCCTTGATATACCAGTAACCTGTGGAAATCAAACATCTTCCTAAGTCCTTACATATCAGTTTCAATATTTTTTCTCAACCTAAAACCTGCCTTAACTGGACAAATATCTTGATCATAAAGGGGGTCAGTTAAGGCAGGTTTCACTGTATTAAATAAAAAATGTAACAAGATTACACTAATCTCCAATATTAAGAATAAATAGATTCCAGGTTTCTGGATATCTAATGTTTCTTTGTTTTATTTTATTTCAGCTATGTAGAAGCCAGAAAACCTTTGGTGTCATCCTCTGAGGATTCTGGGAAAAAAGCCTAAAGAAGTTGGAAGGAAGTTTTGTTAAGACATACATGTAATCAACAGATTTATGCATGTATATGTAATTGCTCATTCATATCAGATACCTGTCATTACACATGAACAGTTTATATCACAATGTTATCAACACATAGCCAGGTGTTTTAAGTTGGCTGAAAGGCTGAAAAGCTGCATTTTTATTAGGCCAACAAAAATAGTTTTTTTTTTCTCTGACCCTTTCCATCTCCTAATGTGTCTTAAAAGGGTGCTTCATTACAAAATTTAATCAATATATCAAGAATTCCTTCATTGCCCTTAATCTAGCACAAACAATGTAAGAAGCTTTTACGTAGTAATAAAACGCAAAAAAAAGAACCCACTCCTCCCTAATTTGTGTTTCATGAAAAAATGGCCCGAGTACCAAAAAAAGGAAATTTTTTGAAAGGCCTTAAATGTAGATTATGAAATCTGTATTTACATGAATTGAAAAATAGTTTTAGCCTGAAAGTTTAAGAATAATTAAGTAATTTATATAGTTTTCTGTAGATTTTTCCCTTTACATACACTTTTTGCTGTGGAAAAGTTAGTACATGCAGATATTTTAAAAAGGAGTAAAAGATGTTAAAATAAAAACCTTTAATGTATAGAAGAGAGAATGGAATAGACTAGTCAAGTAAGTCATCAGCAGCATAATGTACACAGGAATAAATGCAACTAGAAGGACATGTTTTTTGTACAGAAAAAACGCACATGAATTATGTTTCTCAATCATACAAAAACCATACACTTACAGGTAGATAGTTCTATAGTTATGATATACATGTAATAAAATAAGATTTTTCGTTTTTTAATTCTTAAGTTTTAAACTACCATTTTTTTTTATAGTGGTCCTAACCATTTGAACATTTCATGAAAATCATATGTTTTTCAGATATTTTCAAAACCTTAATACATATATTGTATGGAAACAAGGTATTATTTGAATTTGGATTTAAAAAAAAAAAACACAAGAAAAAAAATTATTTATAAAACTTACCCCTACTAAGGGGGTTAGTCATGTCCCCATGACTACGGGGGTTAGTAAGTTTTTCTCGCCTTTTGTTATCCAACTAACCTTCCCCCTTAGCCATGACAGCATGGCTTACCCCCTTAGTAAGGGTATGTTTAACCAATTATTTTTTTTTTGGTAATTTTCTAAATTCCAAAATATTCCAAATCATAAAAATACCTTTTTTGGAGCCATTTTTCCTGTTTTACTACTAAAGGTCTTAGTTTTGCCACAACCAAACGTATATTGGGACCAATGTACTTCTGGTAGCTATACCAACCAATTCTTTGTCTTCACTTGGCCTATTTTCAAGAAAGGTTGAGTGATGTTCTGAGTAACTGACAGAGTTTCTGTATAATTTTTGGAGAATAATATCCTGTCCTACCCCTAATAACCACACAATAACTCCTCATTTCTAAGTACATATGTACTTGATTTCATGATGGGCAATTGTTTGAGCATTTCAGTTTATTAGTTACCAATTTTATTATTTCAGTTAGGGTCCATGAATCAAAACTGACTTTCATTTTGGCTACCATCTGCATTTTCATTGTTAGAGTGTTGAATAGCTTTGTACATAGGCTAGCTACTAAAAATTCAAATATTGTGACGTTTTCATTATTGCAAAAATTGGGAAAATGTTAAATATTAAATGAAGCAGGATTTTTCCACAGAGGAAGGACATATATGCTTATAATGTTACAGATATTTATCATGTAAAGGTGTTCTTCCCTTACAGATTTTGATAATGCCAAAATCAAATGGGTTTTGATAATAATTGCTAGCAATAATTTTTGAACTGACAGTACGCTGACAATGGTTGTTTATGTATTGATACTTGCAATATTCTATTTTGTACATGTATATGTACATTTTTTTATCATTCCTTTGCAAGTTAGAAGGCATTTACTTAGTGTATTGTGTAGGTACATGTAGTTTGCATTTTTTCATTTTTTTAATAATAGTGTTTTGCTACTTTGATGGTGCTGGAAAATTTGCAATGCATTGCTTGTTTATATTGTATTAGACCAACTGATGCTAATTTCTTGGTTTTCAAGTCATCCCAGCCACCTGGGTCGTCTCAGGGTAGCATACTTGTTTTGATCCACGTCCTCCCACACCAAAGACTTTAATATTGGTATATTGGAGAGAGAAAAGTCAAAATGAGCTCCCCTCATTGGTGGTCATGAAAAATTGCAGGAGAACCAGGAAATCAACTTCGAATGGTCTTATTTACCTATCCTTAAAGTAAACGGAGTCATATAATCTCTATAAGCTTTTTTTAGCTTGTTTTAACCTACATTTTTAGTCAACACTGCCCATTTGTTTGGCCAACAAGTTTTACAATTACTCCAAAACACTTCCAGTGGTTTCAATATATTTTTACTGCAATATTTACTTTAGGAAAGAATCTCTAGTCTCTTTCATTTTTCTATGTATTCTAAATTTCTGTTTCATATTTTTGTGATTTATTTAATACAAAAAAGGGGGTAAATATATACAGGGCCTAATTTAACTACTGATAACAAGGAGAAGTTTTTGTAAATTCTGTTTGAAAAATAACAATATTGACATTTATGTCTGTGTATTCTATTACAAAAACTTCTCCCTCTCAAAGACAAATGGGAGAAGTAAGCACAATCAAGGAGAAGTTTTTGCCCATTTCTCCCTCTATATCATAATCCAGCTGTTCATTTCAAGGCAGTTTTGTTTTGATTGTTTTGCTACTTGCTATTTATTGTTTTTTTTCCACAAGAAATACACAAAATGTATATTAAGTACCAGTCCATATAAAATTCAGACACTGCCAATGGTAAAAAGATTCGTGGTATAGAAAAACCCACCAAACAAACGATGATTTTTCAGTCTATACACGCTATACTTTCACATAATGATAAGCTTTTCTGCATTCAGATATGCACTTTATGGAATCATAAAATAATCTACCACTAAAATCAACCAAATAAAACCAAATCAAGAACGATAACTCTTGCAAAGTGCCAATTTCATGTACAATCAATATAATTTTTATCTCAAAAGCGCAACAACCAAATGAAAAACGGAATTTGGTGGGTTTTTAACTTGCTTGAATCACCTCCTGTCTGATTTTTATAAAGACTGATACTTGAGCAGAAAATTTAACCCAAAATGTAACTTGGCTAATCAAAAAATTTAATTTGGTATTTTACCAGATATAATTGTAATTTTATTGGACACATAAAAGTGTACAACTTGTTAAAAAAAACTATGCAGGAAGTTTTATTGAAATTCAATTTGGCTTATCAAAACTTTAAAAAACATGTACAAGAAATATTATTTTTAAAATAACTTTATTCAGATGTTGATGTAAGTTTTTCTAAAAATGATTTACCAACTGTTACTATTTTTAGAATATTGTTATTATACAGGAAGTATATTTTCACATCTTATGTAAATTTCATACAATTTTTTTTTCCTAACAGTAATTGGAGCATGTGAATGATTGTATGAAACTTTTTTATTGAATTCTTGGGAATCATGTGAATTTGAAGTGAAAACGAAACTTAGCATTACTTTAAGGTGCTATTAGTCATAAAATTCAACCTTAAAAAAGTATGACAGATCAGTTTGAATATTGCATGAATTTAAATTTAATAAAGTTTTATACAGTAAAATCTATCTAAACCAAATCCCTGTTACTGTAGAATTCATTTGGCTTAGACAGACATTTGGTTTATCAAGGTTCAAAATACATTCAAGGGGGATGACCATTTGATTTTGAGGGGGGTGGGGGGTGGTCGGGCTTGGAACATTATCAAATATCACAATATTTATATTCATTGTTAAAATACATGTACATTGTATTTATTTTTGGCAAGCATTGAATCAAATTATTTATTTTCAATAAGTTCAAAATGTATATTTTTTTCTCCCATCTTCAAGATTAAAATATTTATTTTAAACATCCTCCCTTTCAAAATCAAATGGTGTAACCTAAACTGATATAAAGGTACTTCAAAAAGTGTCTGGTTTGACAGGGTTTCACTTTTCTGGATTAAATTCAGACAGGTTTCACTCAATTCACTGTAACCATTAAGATTTTACATATTGGCATTGTAAATATTGATATTAGTGAGGTTTGATAATTTTATTTGTTTACAGCTTTATAGCATTTAAATGCATAATAAAGTTTATAAAAGAAAATTAAATTTGACTTATTTTATTATCAGTGTACATGTGGTATTCAATCAAAATATAAACTAAAAATTAAACCATACAAATCATTTCACCATTTCAATGAAAAAATGTTTAGAATGCACCATCACAAAGTCCTGGATGTTGGAAGATAAAGATACTACATATTTGCCAACACACGATAAATTATATAAAGTGCAACATATGATTACCTTAGGATTTGTGGATGACATGATTACCATATGTTTTACTTTATATATGATCAACATGTGTCAGTTTATATATAATCAACATGTGTCAGTTCATATATGATCAACATGTGTCAGTTTTTATATGATCAACATATGTCTCGTTTATACGTGTATATCATATGTTACCAAGCTAATATATACCGGCATTTTTGAGAATACTATGATTATCTAATTAACTATAAAGGTACGAATTTTCGCTATTTGCGTGGTGCATAGAAACCGCACTAAAATAGTACCAGTAAAAATGCATTTTAACACTGCATAACACTAATAACTTTTTTTTAAACTTCAAAAATTGATACCTAGGAATATGTTCACTTGAGAGAATCTGCAAAAACTAGCAATCGTGAAAATTGATACCAACGAAAATGTTCACTTGAGAGAATCTGCAAAAACTAGCAACCGTGAAAATTGATACTTACGAATATGTTCACTTGAGAGAATATGCTAAAACTAGCAATCGTGAAAATTGATACATACGAATATGTTCACTTGAGAGAATCTGCAAAAACTCAACCGTGAAAATTGATACCTACAAATATGTTCACTTGAGAGAATCTGCAAAAACTAGCAACCGTGAAAATTGATACATAGGAATATGTTCACTTTAGAGAATCTGCAAAAACTCAACCGTGAAAATTGATATCTACGAATATGTTCACTTGAGAGAATCTGCAAAAACAAGCAACCATGAAAATTGATATCTACGAATAAGTTCACTTGAGAGAATCTGCAAAAACTAGCAACCGTGAAAATTGATACCTACGAATATGTTCACTTGAGAGAATCTGCAAAAACTAGCAACCGTGAAAATTGATACCTACGAATATGTTCACTTGAGAGAATCTGCAAAAACAAGCAACCATGAAAATTGATACCTACAAATATGTTCACTTGAGAGAATCTGCAAAAACTAGCAACCGTGAAAATTGATACCTACAAATATGTTCACTTGAGAGAATCTGTGAAAAATTAGCAACCAAGAAAATTAATACATTAACAGTATGTGGCACTGAAGACTGTAGTGTCTTGATGTAAAAAGTGTGCTTATGGAGGTATCTCTAGCATTGAGAAAATGGGACAAAAATCAACATGTAATTTGTTCAAACAAAAATAGCCTTATGATATGACCATTGCAGTAAAGTAATGAAGACAAACAAGACATGAAATACAAGAAACCTATATAAAGCTTGTGTCAAAATTTCAAGTGGATCTGACAAGGGCTATTCCAGAATTAATTGTGAAGGGGTCCCAGCGACACCTCCATTAAAATTTTATGGGTGGCTGTAATTTAAGATAGTTAGCCTTAACAATGAAAGAAAATAATCAATTTAAATTGTATGCATGGTGGGGTCAAACAAAAAGTGCCTCCCTCCCCATCCCCCAATACATTTATTTATGTAATAGCACTAAGTCATTGCAAAGAGAACTGTTAAAAAGTGTAATAGACAATTGTAAAATAGTTTCACACCTTCTTTGATGTTGGTTTGAATTCTGCATTTGGGCAAACAGTTACCAGAAATATTACAAAATAAAACACAAGTGTGGGTGCAGTAAGACACCTGCTATTCAAAGGAGAAAAACTAACAATAGTTAATTTTCTTGTTGTTGATTTAATTCCAAGAGTATCTCATTCACACTTATGTATTACAATTATGTATTAGGATTAATTCATATTTTATCAAAAACAATTTTGGGCTACCATAAAATTGCCCAGCATTAATATTCATTCTGGAATAATCTTTTGCAACTGATTTTTGAAGTACTGTAAAACTTGGTTCATAGATTCACGACATGTCCCATCAATCCATGCCATCTCTATGGCAACCTTTTCATCTTCAATAAGTTTTACACTCAAGTTGCATTTCAAAATGCACTCCTCGTCTTTTGAAGCAATTTCAGATCCTTGCATTAACTCACTAGCCCCTGATTTCACTTGTTCAGATACAGGATTTTGTTCCTTTGTGACTAAACTACAATCAACATTTTTCCCAGTTTTAATCACAGTGATTGCCCCATTAAAAGCAGCTTTCTTCTGACAGTCTTCAATTTCTCGAGCATCATCCATCTCGGTGGTGCTCATATTATTTCTGTCTATGATCCCTGATGCACATTCTATTTTAGGAACCTTTGTTTCATTATCATCTAATTCACCTGAGTGCTTTCTTTTCCTACTCTCTGTTGCTTGGCAACTATTACCCATACTGCTTTGCTCATGAGAACCATCAGAGTTAGTTGAGTTTGTCTTTGATTTGTGAATATTTTCATCTTTTTCTGATTTTCCTTCAACTTTTCTTTTTTTATTCTGATTAATATCATCTGATTGTGCATTTCCCTCCAACTTTTGTTTTCTACGTTTCCTTCTTTGATGGGACCATGTATTATTTTTAGCAGTGATCACCATGGCAACCTTAACATCTGTAGATTTTTTCTCCACCCATCTCATCTAAAATTCAAAATTCTGCTTGAAAAAGACTTTATGAATGTTCATAAAAGTAGATTGTAGAAGCAAAATTTTAATAAATTTTAATTCAATGAGAGCTTCTATTGATTTTGTTTTACATTTGTTGTGAACTTTCTTATTTCAACAGGACATTTTTATTTGGAATATGATCAATGGTACATGCATGGCCCCTTCTTACACCAATCAATATAACCATCCATTATGCACACTATCATATTTTATCAATTCAACAACTGATGTATGGTACATGTATAAAGCAGAAATAATTAACTGCAACTGGGTAGCCGTTTTGATATCAAAAGAGATAATATGACTGCGAGCCTGACAGGGCGAAATGGGATGACCTGTAAAGACATTCAAAACTGCTGCATTCTGTATTGTATACATTTGTCATCACATTTGATTTGATGTAACACTGTCCTTTGAAATAGCTAATATTTTTAATATCACAGCAGTATTATGAAATAAAAAAATATCAGGCATTAAGAAAAATAGAAAAAGGATAAAATTGTTGATGAAAGTCTATACCTCCAACTCTTTCAGAAGTTCCTTAAGCTGATAAGCAATGCCCTCTATAGTGTACATAAGGTTTGCAGTTTCCTCTGGAACCACATAAGACAGAGGTGGACGTTTTTCCTTCTTTTTTTCCTTGAAGTGAGATTTCTATGGGGACAAAAATTGAAATATTACTTAATTTATATTTAACATTGATAATGCTCCATCACTTTAATTAACTGTACAACAATATTGTCACACATAATGATAGATATTGTTTCAAAAAAATATACTGGTAGAATAATTGATTGGAGAAAGTGATTATTTTTATATTTAACATTCTGAATCCTACATTTTATTTAAATCTATTGATACATAAGGCTAACTTATAATAAATTCAGGATGGGGAAGTACATGTAGGTAGGGCAATCATTTTTTTTTCAAAAAAGTGGAACCAATGTTAATCAATCTGGCAAGTCAATATGGTTGTATCACTGTCTTTGCTCTGACATGTCTGAGTTGTATGTTATTGTGGAAACAAACAATACATTAATTTGGCCTAAGCACTGTTTGAAACCAAACTTACAGGAAATTGAACTTTATCATCAAACGTCCATCCAATTCCCCATCTCATTGTTTTTCCTTGGCAGAACTCAGTTGTTGAGAAGTTGGTGATCTAAAAAATGTAAAACCTTAAACTCATTAAATAGAAATAGGATAAAAACGACTTTGTAATACAGAAAACAGTCTATCAAAACAAAACCCTGAATCGACTAAAACCTGTTTAAACCAAACCCTGAACCAACTAAACACTGTCTAAACCAAACCCTGAATCAACTAAAACCTGTCTAAACCAAACCCCAAATCAACTAAAACATGTCTAAGCCAAACCCTGAACCAACATAAACCTGTCTAAACCAAACCCTGAACTGACTAAACATTGTCTAAACCAAACCCTGAATCAACTAAAAACTGTCTAAACCAAACCCTGAACAATGATCATTTCAACAATTAAAAATTTCTTTTAATATATCATAGTTTTCTAGATATTGACTGAAAACTGTAAAAAAGAAAGTCATTTTTTCCCCCATTCAAGGGCAATAACTCTTACAAAGAGTCATCAGGATAATTTCAGCTTTTAGCAATTTGGCTTAACCTAACCGTTTTGGAGATAAATGCGAAAAACTACTGTCTGACCCATATGTTCTATTTTTAGTAATGGTGGCCATGTTTTTTCGACAAATCAAAAATCCCCACATCAATTTTTGGCAGGATACCCCAAGGGACATTCATACCAAGTTTAATTTCAATTGCTCAAGTAGTGTCAGAGGAGAAGAAATAACATTAAAAATAGCAAAAATCATTGAAAAATGGCAATAACTCCAACAAGGCTTTGTGGATTAAAACCAAAATTTGATCAGAGATAGATCTCATCATACTGAACACTTTTCCCCTGCTAAACTTAACGGTTTTGGAGATATATGTGAAAAAACTACTGTCTGACCCCTATGTTCCATTTTAATAACAATGGCCATGTTTTTCTACAAATCAAAAATCCCCACTTCAGTTATATGCAGGATACCCCAAGGAACATTCATACCAAGTTTGGTTGTAATTAGTCAAGTTGTTTCAGAGGAGAAGAGTTTTGTATAATTGTTAATGATGATGGACGCCCAGTGAGGGCAATAGCTCACATGGCCTTTGGCCAGGTGAGCTAAAAATGGGTGAGCACTGTCCGATAATTAGCCAGCCCTACTATTGGCTGCTATTAAATGTCTTATCAAAAGTGCATCATTAAAAATGTTACTCAAGAAAATCTCTAACATAAATATCTTCTGTTTAAGATTTCATGACACAATGTTTGTTTTTCCTTACCTTTAGTTGTCTTAGTTCCTCTTTTAATGGTGACAGACTGGATTTTTTACCAACCATGCTTGTAAATACTCTGAAATAAGAGACAGATCTTCATATATTTACCATTATCAGTGGTTTCTGTGGCTCAACCAAACCAAGAACTCGTATTTAAAATGAAATGTATAATTTTCATTGAAAACATTGTTACTCTGAAAAATAAGGAACAAATGAAATTTTAACCAATGAAGAAAAGCCTGCTCAGGCACGCTATTCTGACTTGAGACATAATTCTATCTCCAATATGGCGCACTGTTTGTGGACTACCAATTTCAAAGTCTTTGGTGTGTCTTGGCTAGGTATGGGACCAACAACCTCTTCTACTGAAATGTAAATAAAATTGGTTAATTTATATTAAAAAAAATCAAACTCCTAATAAAAATCAAATTAATCAGAGTTAGTTTACCTTACTTTATATTTCAACTCCAATGACTCATGGATCATTTTTTTAACAAATTCCACCTCTCCCCCAAATGCTACACTCTCTGTAGAACTTGCTGTGTTTACAGAATTTGGCTCTGGTCTGTCATCTGTTCTGCTGTTTGTTATACCTTGTGCTTCTAGGTGATCAGAGAAAAATGGTGGGTTACACATGCAGAAATGGTAGCTTTCACTGGAGTCTTTCAAAACATCTAGCAAAATGGCACATTCTTCTACCTTTACAACTGAAATTTAATATGTGTAAGTTGAATTAACTCCCCTTTTCAAGCATTCCGAATGTTCATGTTTGTAATAAGAGTACTGTGAAAGTACTTTAATTCGTGGATACCAATTTTCATGGATCTGTGAAGAAACACAAGTTTGTAGATTCTTGAATTCATGGTTTTGAAGTTTTCAGTATATTCGTCAAAGGAAATCTACTATTCGGTGGGAACCAAATTTCATGGTTTGACCTATCCATGAAAACCATGAAAATTGGTTCCCCACAAACAATAGTACTTTCACAGTATTAGCTTTATAAAAAAATATATACTTCACTTCTAGGTGTGTCTACAAAATTACATTGACATGGAGCTTCAGTTTTCAGAGGTACATGCATAAATCATGATAGTAGTCCAGCAGGGTAACCTTAAACAGACAATTTTTTTTTTCTCTGGCCTACATCAACTTGGCTAAAGGGTAAATTCTTACAATGAATCACCAAGGAGTCTTATCCATTATGTTGGGAGTTAGAACTTTGTAATATGAATGATGCTACAATATATAAGTGAACAAGAATTTCCTCAATAACTCACCTTTGATTAACTCGGTAAAATTATTCTTGTAGACATTTTTCACAGCATACTCATAATTAGTATCATCAACTTCCGTGGCAAGAAATTTCCACTTGTTGATACTGGTTGACAGGAGAGGGTAGACACAGCTTCCACCTGTCCCTATAAATAGCAAGACAAATTTAATTTCTATATAAAAAAAACCCAACATTTGTAAGAAAATACAAATAACATGAGACTGTCATAATTCTGTTACCTAAACTTTACCTCCATCCTCATGAATACTCTTTTCTAGTATTCCTCAGTATCTTTATTATCTTCTTTAAACCCACACTATGGAGGAGCACATTTAAAAGATAAAGAGAAGAAAAAATACTGCATAATGTTTAGCTCTTAATTTTATGGGAATGTACTCTTTAAATAGAACATGCATTACAACTATGGCAACTTTTCATTTCATTAGATACATCTTCATTTAATAATTATTACTGTGTAAGCTTTATATGAAATAAAGTATGATGCATATAATTTATTGTTGCTTTATTTATGTTATTCTTTGGAAAATGCACTTCTCCCAAAGTCTCCAAAAAACTTTTCATTTCAACAAGCCAAAATAAAATTTCACTAGCCACGACCCACAAACACTAAACATGAAGTGTTAGGTTGGTAGAAATGTTTTTGGCATGTTCCAATAAATATAACGATATTATCCAAGGTCAGTATTATACTAATCAGAAAATTACCAACAATTAGTACTAGCCAAATGCAATACCTTTGTAAAGTTGGCTAGTGGATGTTTCACATAGTAAATTGTCTGCAACTTGTAAAATTAGAAAATAACTATAGAAAAGGCTGTTCCACTGTTAGAGTCAAATTAGACCCAAGAAAGTTAATTAATATATCCCAGGCCTACAAAAATTGCCCGATACCATTACCTATATCTATTCCAGCAATATCTCCAGTGATATCAGATTCCTTCAAAATATCTTCAATCCACAAAATATAGTTCAGTCTAAGGGGAATTGTTGGCACTAGTCTGTCAGGTGGTAACACAACATCCAATCCAAAGTCTTCTTTCATTAAGGTTGTGGAAAGTTGTCGTAATGATTCTGGATTAGTGAAATCTAAAAACAGCTTTCCACTGACATCTGGAAAAACATGCTTTCTGAACTCGGGATATTTAATTGCCAATAGTTGGAAATTGGCTTTTTTACTTTTATACAGATTCCTAGGATGCATAAACTTGTTCAATGCCATGATTCCTGTTTAATCTGAAATGTAATGATTGAAAATTCTTGGTTACACATACTTATGTAAGACATAATAGTATCCTGTGGAAATTATTTCACATTAATTTTATTTCCAGAGGATATCATTTCCTTATTTTCTACACCTATTGAATTGTTTCCACTACTTAAATGATGATATTTACTATAATTTATTATAAAAAAGCTAGAGGTATTCCTAATTGTACACAGAATATTATTTCATACTACAGTAATATCCTGAAAATAGTTCACATAGAGTGAACAAGAATTCATACTTTTGATAAAATTGATATTTATCAATTAAATAATATCTTGGATGAAAAACTGTGTAAAAAAACCCATGAAATAACATCCAGAATTATTGTTATGAAAAACTGTATGTAAAACATCCAGGATAATTTTTTATATACATTGTACTTAACTAAAAGCCTCCTGTATACTAATTAATATCTAAAAGCATCCTGGATAGCATGTTACTAAAAAAAACTCCCACTTATTACTGATGAAAAATTCCTAACCAAACGTGGAAAAATGATACATGACATCAAGTCTAACTTGTTGAAAAGGGAACATGATACTTTTGCTTTGGACTTCATTCACATACATGTAAGGCCATTGCCTTCCTCATATTATTCTATCAAAAAAAAAAATTGATTTTAATAATCTTATTTTTTTTCTTTGAGACAATTGAATATGATCCCATTTCATGATCTGACAAATGATTTTATAAAATTAGACATGACATATCGTGAATGTGCAACGGCATTTGAATGTAGCCATGATGAAGTGCAACATTAAGGAGTATTTGTGATGACATTAAGCTAATACAGATTATAGGCAAGCTGAGCTCACTCTTCAATGCATAAAAGTTTATCTAAAAAAATATCTTATTGACCACTTGAGAAGATTACATCAAAGCTACATGACTATCATCTATGAAATGTATTCAAAACAAACATACTAGACAAAACATTTCAAAGACCCACAAATTATTTGACTGGAACTCCTCGGACATTTTAAAAAGAAATTCTACCTTAGCTAAACAAGACATTCTTGGCCGATCCCAAAGCTGCTTGACCAGTAAAATTACAAATATTTGGAATATCTTTTACCGGCTGCCACAGACGACATACAATGTAACCCTAAATAAAATTAAGCAAAAATGGTAAATGCTTCACCAGCACTTAAGGCAAATGCCTTCCTCGTATTATCTGAGAAAGATAAACGTGATGTCCCTTATTGGCCTTGAAGTTAAACGAGTTAGAAGTTAAACATTTTAAATCTGATGATATTGAACACGATTAGCCCAAACTGGCAAAGTAAAAACGTATACGTATTTCGGCAAAAAAATCAAACAGCTTTGACATCAGAAGACACATTTACCTCGTTGACAATTATTGTCCAGAAATGTCAAGTTACATGAGTCGTGTTACAGTGAAATAACAAAAGAGTACGTTTTGAAAACGACCCACCTGGGCGCTGACATCTTTCTTCTCGTTGAACTCTCGGACTCGCCACTTCCGTATGTCCACTTCAACGCATGCGCAATATATTTATTTTCGGACGAATTTACGTGTGGAGTCCTGCAAGTGATAAAATTTTCGTTTAAATTAAGGAAATTAAGTGGTTTGACAGGTAATTTTGCATAGAAAAATGATAGGATAACCCAAATTTCCATTGAATACATTGAACAAGTGAAAATCGCGTGGTTTGAGACAGAAAATTTGCCCCAGACAGCGTCGTAATGGCGGTCTGTCATTACAGATCAATGAATGACTTCATGCAAAAATTAGCATTTCATTAAGTATATTCCGTTATGTTATCCTCTCAAATATTTGGCATTCTCATACTTTAGATCTTTGTTTTGGGAATTGAAGTGTCATTTTGCAATGTATATTCACCGTTTGTATATCCTAGTAGTTTTACAAATAGAAATGTTAATACATCTCTTCTCACAGTGAATACATGAAATACTTGTACATGTACACATTGAAATCTGAACAGGATTGGTCATATTTCTCGGGATATTTAATATGAGGCAGCTATAACCTGTAAATGGAAGGAGTTGAATATACAGATTGGTTTAAGAATCTTCTGTCACTATTCTTGATCACTTCTTGACGTTTCTTGCCACTAATAAGTGAAACGGGCATTACTAAGTGCTCATATTACAGGCTTTTTGGCAAAAGCCAGAAAGGCCTACTCTTATGGTTTGATGGAAACAACAAAAAATATCTGCATAATAATTTGCAGACCATATAATAAAGGTCAAGAAAACATGAAAATACCAAACTTTCTATGGAAGGTCCAAAAGACGTGACTTCCTATCAGACGGAAATCAGGTTCTCAGTGCTTCCAAGCTATAACTTATTTGCATAAAATAACATTATGAGGACTTTGTCATCTATTTATAGATTAACAGAACTGGAACTTGGTTATTAGTCCAAAATTCCCCTGACCCTGCAACCCTCCTTTTTTATATTTGGATATGTGGGGTTAAGGTCAGAACAATGTGCCATACAAAAAGTTGGAGATTCAGCTTTACCATGAGGTACCGTTCTTCAACCTCTTCTAACAACTCACAAGTTCAAATCATGCATGTAACACCTATATGTACATGTATATAGTTAGAGTCTGGAATCATTTTCCTGTATGCTGGTACTATATTTGCTTAAAAATTACATTATTTATTGAAGTTTTGATAATTTTTCATGATAGACCCTGCTTTTTTGCCATTTTGAATCATAGTACATGCGAAGTGGCGCAAGAAGAGAGTAGGAGTAGCTAGTTTCTTTTGAAACAGAACAGTCGCAGACTCATAATGTTTTACCGTAATTATGAAATATTCTGTTAGATTCCAGTGTTGGAGATCAGGTCTGCTCTCAGACCTGGCAAAATCATTTTTCAACCTGTCGGACATTTGGTCCAGCAACCTAACAAAATCTGCTGGACCGAACAATTATCTGCCAGACCAATTTAATTTTGCCTCGATTCGGACGCCATCTTTAAACAGTGTCCTAGCTAGGGCAAAATGGAGGAGCGCCATGCCCCGCCCCTATCATGCCCGCGCCCCACTGCGCCTATTGAGCACCCCTTTAGTGCCCATTTACAATTATCAGAATGGCCTTTTAAGATTTCCACTCTTGTTAATAAATTACCCCAAGCCAATTAAGAGGTGTCACCTTCATTAATTACATCCTGTCGTAATTAACCCTCAGGTAAACCTGGTAATTATCAGTGATCAGTCAGCTGACCAGGGTTATCCGATAATGATTGACAAGTAGAAAATGAATCCCGATTGGATCTACATGTTGAACAATTTTATGGACAGCCAATCATTGGTTAATAATTAATATCTACTGCACAACTAATTTTACAAATACCTGTATTTTCAAGTTAACAGGTCTAAATTTTGTAGAACTACCGGTGTAAACAATTGCATGTTGCACATATTTGTTTATTTAAGATGTCAGTTATAATTTCAATATTTTAAAAATTTTCTATATCTTCATCAGTAAAGGGCATTTTCTGTAAGTTGTAATTACAATAGTTATAGGAAATAATATTTCTTATACTTACTTAAGATTTTGATATTGAATATTTGTAACATTTAATGCAACATTTCACCTCATAGTATGTCATAAATGTTAAGAATCACTTGCCCTTATCACCTCTATTAGTTGACTTGTTTTCTCACTGCAAGAACAATGACAAGTCTTGTTCACACAACAATTGATCAAATCAAAACTGATTTCCTAACTCTTTCATAGGATATCTGAAGGCTACAGTAATACATTTTCAGCTTAATCACCTCTATATATATATGTTAAATTTCTAAAAACACTTGGTCATCTGAGAAAGGTCTTTCAATACAATAAGGATGTCATGAATACATGTATATTAATCATGCAGTCAAATTTACTGAGTTTTTATTATGATGTGACCTTTATTTTCAAAAGTTGGTTGGTAAGCAATAAGAATACAAATTACTGACTTAACACCTACATAAAATCAATGTCCCTTGAAAAAAAAACATGCTACGCGTTAAAGTGCTCTCTTCCCTGTGCCCCTCTATTTTCAAATCCTAGCTAGAACACTGAACCGGATGTTCCGGTTGAGGCGTGTCTAATAAAAAATGTACCTGACATTAGGTCAGGAAATCATGCAAATTTTACCGGACTGGGGGCTAAAAGTACTGTCGTGTCCAACGAATTTCACCCTGACTGTGCTGTTCCAAACTAAAAGTTGTTGATCAAAAACTTTTACTGGTTTGTAGACCTTAAAGCAGAGGGTAATTCAGAAGGCCATGGCATATACAGATGTGCCATATGCAATGAATGGTATAGACTTGAACTTTCTTGTAGAACTTCTCCCAAATGCCTTACAGTAGAAGATTGCCTTAATGTTATTGTCTATATGTTAATTCCTGGCATTGATGCTGTCATTTTGTACATATAAAATTGAATATTCATTTGTCAGAAGTTCATTGTGTATTGTTTCATTTGTCTCATGCAATATATTTGATTTGATTTTTAACATGCCTTCAGATATTTTGGTTGTATTTGGGCAAACAGTGATATTTTGTATTTTTTATTAATATTTATTTGTCCACAGTTGCAGTTTCTGATAATTCAAAAATTATGTTTCAATTAACAGGGGTAAAAATTAGGAAATACAACCTGGTAGCCCAGACCATATTTTTGTTTAATATTTTCTATGTGTTCAACTAAATTATACTCAAAAAGTTTGGTTGCTCAAAATCTAGTAGCCATGGGCTACTGCTAATTTTATCCCTGATTAAGAATTGATAATTTTACTTTATGGACTGGAATCCAATAGAAATACACACATGTTAAATAAAAACTGAAAGAATTGTGTGAATTGTATTCTCAAGCTACATGTATGCTTACATACCAACATTTGGAAAAATAAAACTTCTTTTAGTGCTTTGAAGTTCATAAGTGTACACTGCTTAAGTTGGTTATAATATATTTCATACATTGTAAATTTGTAAAATAGAAAGCAGTCCTGTCTTACCCTGATGTATCCATAAGGCCAGATAAAAAAATGTCTGAAAGGTTGCCTCTATCTGCCTATCACCAATTATTGGTATTTTTATGAAATGTCACAAAACTATCATTTTTTATTTGATCACTATTTAAGTCAAGAAATCCTTAAAAAAGAGTCATATTCAGGCAAAACAAAATAATATTATTGTTTCCTGCTGCCAACAAGAAAAAAATAGTGTAGGTACATGTAGGTAAGGAAATTATTTTAGTTTTCAAAAACTTTTTACATTGAGTTGATATGGTTTAAAAGTGCTAGTGGGGTAGGAAAAAACTAGGATAGGTAGGGTAGCAGAAAAACATTATTTTTTGGTCTAAAAGAGAATTTGAAAAAAAAATTATTTTTGTATTTACCCACCCACTTTTTATCATCGATTTTACCCTAAATAGATATATTTTTTTCTTGGCCTTGTGTACAGTGTGGGAAACCACCGCTCGCCAGCTTGCCAAATATGAGTAGATGTGTAATTTGGCAAGTTCTCATTAGCTTATACTCGTCAATTTTGCGACTGTCATTTGATTGGTGAGTTCCAAGGAAAGTTAAACATCCCTTAACATCATACATGAAAAATATGTTCCCTACATATTAAGAAGTTTAGCTTGAATATGTCAAGTGAATTTTGCACAATTTTATTGACTTTTAAAGTATTGTTTACAATCTGCCATTTAAATTTCCGGTAAACAGGATGTGCCAAATTCTACGCAACAGTCCCGATCTCGTTCATATTAGTATTCAAACGAAATTATCTGGGTAATTTATGATATGTTACCTTGCAAATTAGTTGTTTATTGTCAAAATAAAGATGAACAAGAAGCAAATTATAAACATTTTCTTGTTTCATAATGATGCATCTGTTGAAATATAATTTTATTTTTAAAATATGAGTTCAGAAATGGAGTACTTTAAGTACTTGAAAAACTTCGACAGGAGGGAACATTCGAAAATGGAAAAGTTTTTGATAAATTTAGAAACAAATGAAAAGATAGTTGAAGAAAGAAAAAGAAAGGCAGAAGATAGTCAAATCCAAGAGAAAACAGATCATAGTACAGACAAAAAACAAAAATAAAATTTGGCTAGTTGAATTTCTATTTGGCTAGCAAGATCAATATTCCACTAGCCAGTATGGCAAGTTGGGGAAAAAATGGTTTCCCACACTGATATTATACATGTACATTCTACAATATTTATTTTTTGATTTTAGATATATACTGACAATGAACTGAGTACAGATTTCAAGAGAAGAGAAATTAAAAAGGGGAAAAAAAAGACTTATCACATTAACTCCAGTCATGGTTTTATCACAAAGGCAAAGAGAAGAATTGTAAGTATTAGAAGGACTGCATTATGTAGATTACTTAATCATTTTCGAGGTGGACATTTCATGAAGAACCATTTTTGTATGTGGTAACATGTACATGTACATCCCCACAAGAAAAGGAAATGACTCAGAAGTCCAGATAGGTTACTAAATTAAGAATGAAAGATCTTTTGTAAACTATCATTTTTCTTCATATTTTTTCTCTGTCAGGTTATATTGTTAATCAATCTGAAGGGATGGGGGAGTGTCATTGGTCCTTTTGGTCATGATTCCTGATTGGTTCCTGTTTTATAGGTACTTTAAGACTAAAAATAATATTAGTCTTGATTCCTGCTACCAGGAAGAAGTCCAGACTTTAATGGTGCTTGAGCCAATTTGGCCATAAAATGTTTTGGGTAGGCACAAAAAAAATGAGATAGGTAGGGTAACAGGAAACCAACATATAATTTTGTTTGGCCTTAGTGTATTGCTTTGTGTAGAAACTTCCAGTTGCTATTTGGAGCTATGCTTTTCAATGGAATACATGTATGTGAATTTATCTAACAGTAGTTGAAAGGCTAAATGATAAATCCGAATGTCAAGCTATGAAGCAAACTGAAGCATATTATATTTGTTTGGTTGTGTGTATTTTCTTATTTCCTAATTTCAAAATGTGCTGAATTAAGGCCAAGTGGATAGCCAAATGTTAATTACATTTTTGGCTGTTATTTTTCAGTTACAAAGTACTTACAACTAGTAATGGATGTTTTTCAATTGTATCTCTTCTTTCTTGTTGAACATTTTGATCTACATTAAAATTGAAGGTTTGTTGACATTTGTTTCTTTCTTCTTTGATGAATTGATTGATCAAAAGTAAAAACAAAGGTTTGTGAGCATTAGGTGTCCATTTTTATATGTAATGTGTTAATTGATTGGTATCATTATCTTTTAACAGGAACCGTGCAATTGCCGACTACTTAGCCTCAAATGGATACCTCAATGCCCTCACAGAATTCCAAAAGGAAACCAGCATGGTCAGTTTCTATAATTTATATGAAAAATATTATAAAATGTTAGAAAGGATTTTGCTGTACTCGATAATCAAATTCATCTTAATTTCTGCGTCATTTGAACCTCGGGTGTTTGGTGAATAAACTGACGAAAAGCCTTGTACATGCAGTCATGGAGAAATTCGTCGGACTTGACCGGTACTTTTAGCTGCCGGTCCTGTAAAATTTGCATGATTTACGGACCAGATGTCCGGTACGTTTTTTTTTATTAGACACGCCTCAACCGAAACTTCCGGGTTAAAGATGGCGTCTGAATCGAGGCAAATTTAAATTCGGTCCAGCAGATTTTGTTAGGTTGCCGTACCAAATGTCAGACAGGTTGAAAAATGATTTCGCCAGGTCTGACATGTGGTAGCAGGTGCATGCTTATTATTGTCTTGCTCTGATCTTTGATCATGGAGTTCAACATGGTCAACACAAAATAAATTTACTTTTGTAAGTTGGACACCAGGTGTCAATTTCACAAAAAGTCGTAAGTGAAATTGTAAGTTATGACATCACAACCTAAAATAGCATTGTGACGTCATAGTTTACAATCACTTTCACACTTACGACTTTTTGTGAAATTGACGCCTGATCTGAAAATATAAACTTTGTTTGATTAGCGTCTGCAGTTATGGTACAAATGCATTACATAGACATGAAATATTACATAGGAAAAAGGAAATACAGGAAGATCTTCTTTTTTTCAAATTAGAAATGAAATTGTGTTTATTTTAGCCTGGTGAAGTTGACAAAAAGTATGCTGGATTATTAGAGAAGAAATGGACATCTGTTATAAGACTTCAGAAAAAGGTACATCATGTAGTTTTAAAAATATAATAGTATATAAAAACATGTATATGCTTGTAATATTTGAAGAGGGGACACCTTAGAATCTACAAAAGATACAAGACACCAGGAGATCATGCATTGTGTCCTCTGAAAACAGCGTAGGCACAAAAAAATAATATTCTTGTTTTCTGCTACCATCAAGAAAAATATGGTAGGTCGTTAGGGAAATTGTTTTATTTTTCAAAAACATTTTACATTAAGCCATTGGAAAAATAATCTCGACTTTAACAGTGCTTGATTCAAAATGGCCTTAAATAGCACTCCAGCTAAGAATCATGCAAAATGTGATTTATGGGTAAAAAGCCTACATATTTTTATTTTTGATATTTTGTTTGAATTGCCATAGTAAACAGAAATTATCATTCAGTTTTTTTTCATACAGCCTGTGTTCTTAGGAGATAAAAATTATATAGAATGCACTGTAGATTTAAAAATTAAGGGAGATAATTCTGTAAATGGCACTCAAATACAATAGAATCTATTGGATTTTCAATGTTGATTATCTCCTAAGAGCAGACCGATTTGAGTGAATAATTATGCATTTTATAACATAGACCCATAAAACAACTTAATTACAAAAATAAAAATATTTGGCTTTTTTTGGGGTGTATCACATTTTTCAGATTTTGCATGATTCTTACCAAGACAGCTACTTAAAATGTTTAGGGTAGCAGGAAACAGATTGTTGAATTGATACATGAGTGTAACCATTTTTGTTGAAAAGGGGAAGAGCTTGATGTAACTATAAGGCTTCTGTGTTTCGGGTAACCCAACTGACCCTATTTTTTCCTGGTGTAAGAAAAAAAACACCAACAAAAATTACAGATTTTTGGCATTTTCATCATCGATTTTTCAACTAGATTTGCCTTGCTCTCCAATGTGGAGATTCAAAATTCATTAAAAAAAAACCTACCTACTGAACCCAATTTTGAAGATGCTACTGGAAACACAAATTTTTTTAGGCCTAATTGGTGACACTTTGAGTGGGTAAGGAACATAAATTTCTTGGCATTTTGCTGGCTTACTGTGCGTGTGTGTGTGTGTCATTAATTTTGAAGGTGTTTATGATGAACTCTTGACATTTGACCTTTAAATTTGATACATGCAGTGAATTAAACATAACAAAACTGTGAATTGACTTCCTTTGGATTCATTTATTTATTCATGTCTTCTCATCATGATATTATTTTCTAGGTCATTGACCTTGAGGCTAAGTTATCCGAGGCTGAAAAAGAATTCAATGCAGGAGGACCCACACGTGACAAGCGTAGCCCAACAGAATGGATCCCTCGCCCACCAGAACGATACTCTCTTAGTGGACATAGAAGTCCTGTCACCAGAGTCATATTTCACCCAACATTCAGCATTATGGTGTCTGCCAGTGAGGATGCCACAATCAAGGTTTGTTCAAAGTACATGTATATAGCTATAGTCATGTGCCCAAGCTTTGATACATATTTGTAGATTCCTACACAACTCCATACTGGTATTGAAGATCTATGACTATTTCCAATGGAGTTAGAAATTCATTTTTATGTGTAGAGTACAGTTGAACAAGAGAATGAAATACCAAAGTTTCAGAAGGGATGAGTGGGAGTACCAATGAGTGTTTGGAATCTGATGAAAATCCATAATCACTTAATTGGTATAATTAGATTCATCTGTCCGATGTGATTTTCGATTAAAATCATATTTTTGCTGGAAGATTTAGGTCTATAATGAATGAGTTCAAAATGTTTAAACCTATTGTATTCAGTATTTTTTTTAAGATGATAAGAGATTTGTAGATTGCCATTTTATGTATGTAAATATGGTATCTCATGGTATTTTAATGAACCCGAAATATTTTCAAATGACCCATCTTTTTTCTTGCTTTGATAGTCTTAACAACTATTGTTGTTGATTGTCCCCGTGGCCATGTGGCCTGATCTTGTCTCTGAAACAAAAAATAAGGTAAGGAAGGGCTGATTTACAAATATTTGATAAATAATAATAGAATGCAGAAAAAACATAGCTTTCATCTGGATTTGTGATAATCAGTTCTGACAAAAAATCAGTCATTGCTGAAAATTGGAAAATCAATTGATTTTCGATTTAAATCGTTCATCAAAACATCACTAGTACCAATATCTTTCAAATTTCTTATAGAAAATAATGTCTGTACATGTATATATGTCACAAAAAAAATTGTACAAGTTTTTTATACATATATTTAGAATATACTGTAGAAAAGTTTGCACAAAGTCTAATGTCAACATAATAATACCTAAGTAAAGTAGCAAAGCTGCTAATTAAGTAAGGTAAATTTTGTCTGGGATACTTGATTGTTTTAGTTTTAAGAAGAACATCAATTTAAATATATATATGTCATGTTATGTACAGTGTTCTAGGATTTTAGAAAATTTTAGGCTTCCACTGGAAAAGTCCAAATAAGGTTTAACTTTCCCACTTTTAAAGTCTGCTTTCTGAACTAAACAAATTCTTCAAAATTTCAAGTTTTCTACTTGCCAACTTTTCAACATCAAATTTGCACTTGCCCGTGGTGATTGGAAAGTGGAATCATTGTACACTGCAGTGCAATCTTTTGGTATTGAATGGATAGCATGCCATCATAAATGTAAGGTAACTAAATGAATGTAATCATTGATAATTTGTAAAGAAGCCTTATATTACTGTGATAATTTATTTATCATTGTATTTGTTTTTAGCTGTGGGATTATGAGACTGGTGACTATGAGAGAACACTGAAAGGCCACACAGATTCTGTACAAGACATAGCATTCGATCATACTGGAAAGTACTTGGGTAAATACAGTTTGGTTTATACTATGGTATTTGTAAATTGGTAAATTTGAAAGTAGAGAATAGCAGACAAAAATGAATTGAAGTGAAGTTAGTGAGTATTTTCAAAAATTTAATTTAGACTTTTGTTGGCTTGTTATCACGCTCTGTACAGTTAAATTGTTTGAATATTAATAACTAAGAAAATGTAAGTGAAAAGTAGTTAGCTGTGAAGTTTAAAGTGTATTGTTGGATTTTTTGATACAGTAAGACAATAATTCTTTCAATGCCAACCACTACATAAGTCTGTTTGTGCAAACCGTAAGCTGTGTTCAGTTGCAACAATTGTTGTTTTACATATGATTCAACCCAAGTTTGTAATGTGTTTCTTAGTGATTGTGTTTTTCATTTCAGTATCTTGTTCAGCTGATATGAAAATCAAACTTTGGGACTTCACAGACTATGAGTGTGTTAAAACTCTGTATGGTAGGTGAAAAACTGATGAGAAGATCTCATGAAATCGTTTATCACATTTTGATAACTTTAAAATATAAGTTGATGAGTATGATGACCTTTGTTTCTTCACTGACTTTGGATTGAGCACAGATATATTTACCCAGAAGTTATATTATTTATCTTCTTTTAGGTGAATTAAATGGGTTTTTTTTTGTTTGTTTGTTTGGTTTTTTTTTCTTTTGACAAAAACTATGTTGAAGTAACTCATTAAAACAGATCTAGGTAATTATCAAATGAGTAGTGTATATGATTTTTAACTGTATTTAAAGCGAAATCACTTTAGGAATTCCTGTTTTTTTTGAGTAGTTAGTTCTCTATTGAAACAAAACTTTTATTGCAATAATATTTCAAGTTTTGAGTAACTTAGTATCACAATAATGCAAGAAAAATAATTAATGGTTGCCTAGGTAACCAGAAATTTACCTGGATGGTTACTTTTTATAGTTGTAGTAGTCCTAGTATCAGATTGTGAAAAAGTAGTTGGGTAAAAATTATTGTAGCCAAATTTTGCAGTCCACATCTCTGTGGTTACCTTTAATTATATGCCTAGCACTGTCATTACAATTTTAATGGGAAACACGTTCTTAAAATTAGAAATCTTGCATTACCAATGGCAATATCATTTAGGTTTACAATTTCACATGCACATGCAGCTTTGAGGACAACAAAAACATAAAATTACATTCTTAGTATTCACCCTTACTTCTAGCCAAAAAAAATCCTGGGCTACTAACTTTTTGTCTATGATAATTAATTTTCAAGTCTTCGTACTAAAGCTCAGCTGGCTAATGGTCTCAAAAAAATTTATTTTGACACCTGTATTATTTTGGAAAATTATTCAAAATAGCACATGAAACTTCTTATTAGTTCATACATTTTTATTTCAGGCCATGACCACAATGTATCCAGTGTTACATTTATGCCTAGTGGAGACTTCATTATTTCGTGTTCTAGAGATAAAACAATCAAGATGTGGGAAATAGCTTCAGGGTTAGTCCAGGGAGTATATTTAATGCCTTATCGTATTCAAAAGCTTTTTGGACAGTTCATACCTTTTTTCAGTGATTGGGATTAAAATTTTGAGAATTTGCCATTTTTAATGGTCTTAAGAATTTCAATTGGCCATTCGTTTACATTCTTTTTAAGAATATTTGTTTTCAGCTGGAATGTGATGAATGACAAATTGCCCCCTGTAATCCCAATTACTGCTTTTGACTACATATGATCCTGCAGATACAGACCTTTGTGGAACCAGACAAAGGATACCCTGATGGTCTGAAATGTGATGACAGTCACTGCTTTGGACTGTACATTTGATCCTGCAGATACAGACCTTTGTGGAAACAGACCAAGATAAATGAACATAACAATGATCAACTGCTTGGCCCCAGACCTTTTAAGAAAATGCTGGACAAACTCAACATTTCCCTTTTATTGCTTTTATTCTTCCACATTTCCTTACCTTTAGTCTTTGAAGCTTTGAGGATTCATAAGGAAAGTATCAAATAAACTTGCAGCATGCAGGGTTGATGATCTGCTACAGGAAGTTATGTTATAATAAGCTTGCATGATATGTAGAGTCGGTAAATGATAAATTAAGTAATTCAGGTATTGATGACCCACTGATGTTTTGAAGGCAGGGGTTTAAATTAGCGATCGCCAGAGGTGCAATTTCATTTACCAGGGTGCTTGAACTTGATTTGAAACTTGGAGAAGTACTGGAATTTCCACTCCTAAAAAGTCAACTTGATGCCCTTGGGGCATTTCCTACTTTGTATTTATATTACAGGTACTGTGTGAAGACTTTCACTGGACATAGAGAGTGGGTGAGGATGGTAAGGGTTTACCATGATGGATCTTTACTAGCAACAGCTTCTAATGACCAGGTAAAGAATAGATTGTACACAGGAAAATAACTTAATTTGAAGCTTTCAGACTAGCTGGTACTAGTTTGTTTTGTATAAGCTGGTATTGTACTGTGACGTGTTGTAGAAATGTTGATCAGGATTACTTCTACTCATGGTTTACTTTGGGTTCTGCATAATTAAACATAATGACTACCAGAATCTCTGACACCATTCAGGCTAATGACTTTGATCTTTAACCTTAACCCTCTACAATTGGAAACCCTCTGCCAATCTTATTTTTGGCTGTGGTCACTTAGTTTCTATCAAAAGCCAGTTTCAAAACACTTTTTGGTTGCTTTCTCTGTAAATTCTTACCTGATATTAACTGTAGTAAATAAAGATTGCTTGTACCCGGTCCTGAGAGGGATTTCAGCTACTTTGAGCCTCTTGTTTAATTTTGCTTTAAAAATATAAACTTATCAGAATCTGCTTTGTCGGACTGTAAGTATAACTTTCAGTTGATATTTTTCTTTGTTTTTGCATTTATTATATATATACAAGTACCTGTATTTTTGAACTGAGTATAAGGAAACTAAAATTTGGGTAAATTTAAGAAGCTTCAAACACCCATAGTTGTACCTTTAAAGTACCTCATTCAGAAGTACAAACACTGGCAAGTTCTTGTAAAAAACAGCACCAAAAGGATATTTAAAAACAAATTCTCCATAAAAGTACACACAGGACAACATGAATTCCACTAATAAATTAAATGATGACTATTTTCATGGGTTCTAGGCATACAGCACCTGAACCAATCCGTGCAACAAAAATTGCGAGCGGTCATTGATCACCGATCAGTTTCTGGTCGGTCATTGATCTGTCAAACCGATCCATTTAACTGGTGATTGCATCACGTGACCACAGAGCGGTCAATGTATTTTACGATTCTGTTGTTTTCTTTGTCAGTTTTACACATATTTATATAATGTAATACATTTAAACATCAATTTATACTTTTATTTTACATTGCTTTTGTTCAAAACAGATCCTGCATCATTTTACATAACAAAACTGCGATCAGATTGGTCACTGGTCATCAGTCATCGATCCTTCAGCGATCAATCAGTCAACGGTCATCGATCCATCAAATAGTTGCGTGGATCGGTTCATGGACTGTACAACCCTTTTATTTGACATCTTATTTTGAACTGTTGATTATACCCCTGGTAACAAAATTCAGTGGGTTATATAGGAATCTGTCTGTCTGTGCAGATTTGGGTCTGGGCCATAACATCTTTGTTCTTTAACATAGGCATACCATTATTGGTGCATGACCTCTGTATGACCTATGTCCTTGATGTTTAAATTTAAAATTCTTGAATTTTTAATATTCATAACATACATCACCCGATTCTGTGAAAATTTTTAACACAAGTTACACACTTCTACAGTGTACCTGTTGATTATTTTTAGACTGTCAGAGTCTGGGTGACAGCAACCAAAGAATGTAAAGCTGAGTTGAGAGAGCATGAGCATGTTGTAGAATGTATTGCATGGGCCCCAGAAATAGCCCATCCAGAGATCAATGATGCTGTTAATAGTGATGTAAGTACCTTTTAAGATGAGCAAGCAATCAATATAACACATTGTATTTTTAGTATATTTACTTTGAAACTTTTTTATGGTAGAAGTTTGCAGTGTAGAAATGTGGGTTGTATACTGTAAACCCAATTATTTTGGCAAGCAACTTAATTTTCATTGTTGACACAACCAGTGATTGGGATTAGAATTTTGAGAGTGGGACATTTTTTATTAAATTCAGATTTTTCAATGGGATATTCTTTTAACATTGATTGTAAAAATTTCAAATTTATATGAGACATTTTCAATTTGAATGTGTTGAATGGTGCATGGCCCCTCTAATCCTAATCACTGCACAAGTAGGAAAAAAAGCTTGAAAATAAATTCCAGTGATTATGTTTTTGTTACAGAAAATATTGTAATCGGATTGGTAGTCCCAAAAATGAATTTTAGCAATTAGGAGATAAAAATGTATTGTATTGAAAGAATTGAAGGTGTCAAACTAGATTTTCTAATGCAATAAGATTATCTGAATTAATAATACAATAAAACTGTGCATGCCTTGAAAATCTTATTCAATGAAATGTGGAATTTACGTCCTGAAATTCCATTAAACTTCTTTGGTACAATGAAAGTTGCATTAGAATTTCAAAAGGATACCCTGATGGTCTGAAATGTGATGACAAGTAGCCATGGAAGTATTAAAATAGGTTTTTAGTATGTGTGTTGGGTTTCTTTACTTGCCAAGTTTTTTTCTTCCAGCCCTAATATTTTCACGGTCAGTTTAGGACTTGCATTGATAAAACAAAATGATTTCCCCATGCAACAAAAATTTAAAAAAAACCCAGCTTTTTGGAATAATCAATTTAAAGTTTTGAAAAACAAAATGATAATCACTACAGCCACGAAAGATATTACAGGTATACATATATAATCAGATGTGCTGAAAATTATTGTTTGTTACATTTTTTTAAATTCGAACTGATTTGACTTGTCATTTTGTTTGTCAGTCCAAGAAGGGGAAAGGTAGCAACAGAAGTGGACCATTCCTTATTTCTGGATCCAGAGACAAGACCATCAAAATGTGGGACATCAGTGTAGGACTTTGTCTATTCACTTTGGTAAGTGGTTGTTGAAGCTTAAAAAAAATTACCTATGTTTCCACTAACCTTACTGACCCTATTGTTTTTGTGATTACCCTTAAGTCTTTTTGCTATTTTTTGACAAGCACTTTTAAAGTCTGAATGTGTCTACAACACAAACCAGTAAAAAAGATTAAAATTAAAGAAATTTGCCTACCAACCAACCATTAGTATTTTAAAGTATGTTAGCTGAAACACAGATATTTTTTATTCTTGATCTTAATTTCAATAAATTTCATGTGTCTTTTCTATGTGAACTTCTAATATATAACCATAGAGTGCTTTAGAAAACAGCCATTTTATATATAGTTATTTTACTAAGTACATTGCTGTATTTATAGATTGGCCATGATAATTGGGTACGAGGACTTATCTTTCATCCTGGTGGGAAGTACATCCTGAGTGCATCTGATGACAAGACATTAAGAATATGGGACATTAAGAACAAGAGAAACCACAAGACACTGGAAGCCCACACACATTTTGTCACATCTTTAGGTAGTGTATATCGGAATTTAGTTATGAGTACCCAATTTCACAATTTTTATGTATGAGTGACATTGATGACTTGCCCTCCTATCAGTTTGGATTTGTGTACTTACATGATTTTAGGCTTTGCCTTTGAGGTACAGGGCTTTTTGTACAAAAAATAAAAAACCACTGAGACTGTTAATGATACCAAACTATGTTGATATATCGCTGATGTCTCCACAAACAGGAATATGCAAGACTGCTTGTAAGACAGGCTTTTCACCTGCATTAATAGTTTCAAACAATCACTCCTTTACTACATACTTTATTTCTGAAATATGTCACTGAAGCTCTGTTTCTATTACTGTGAAAGTACTTTAATTCGTGGATACCAATTTTCAGGGGAATCTACTATTCTTTTGGAACCGAATTTCATGGTTTGGCCTACCCACAAAACCAAGAAAATTGGTACCCCAGGAACAATAGTCCTTTCACAGTATTTTGGTCATACATCTCAAAAAAGCTTTGGCAATGACACAACATAACATGAAAATGCTTAAGTTTTAAGCAAACTGAACTTCAGTTACAAAACTAGAAATATTTTTTAAACTTAAATACAAGGAATGCAAACCTTTAAACATACAATATTTTCATAGTTAAATCATGATCCAGTAACTCCTGTCTTAAGTTTTTTTTACATAATCAGTCATTAACAAGTAAGTATTTTATCAGCAGGAAAAAACTTTCATGTTTGTGGGCTTTGAATCTTGCATTTCAACTACTAGAGTGATTTTCTACCTTTAAATACGGTGAAAAAATTATATGTTTACAAGTTCAAACATGATATAATTGGGTGAACAGATTTGCCATGCTTGTAATGGAATCAAAGAATCTTATAAGTATTTATCATCACGGGTGTATGTAATATCTGTTGAACTACATTATTATTTAATGGAATCTTTCAATGTGTTCTTTTTTTTTAATGTCAGAGTTTTGGGTTCAAACTTCTCTTTAATTTAAATATTTTCCAGACATGCATAGGACAGCACCATTTGTGATAACCGGCTCTGTTGATCAGAGTGTGAAAGTCTGGGAGTGTCGTTAATGACGTGGATAATTAGTCTACAAAATTCTTAGTGACAACACCAATATAGCGCTGTTCCTTCGGGCACTAAGTGTGCCCCTCACTGTGATGTTTGTGGAAACCATTACAGCTCTGCGTTGTTTGTTTTCATAAAACATTTGACCAATTTATGTGTCATCATTGCTAATTCTTTCATCTCAACATTTGCTGGCATCATATATCAATCTCATGCATATGCATGACTAGCGTTAAGGGTTATTGCCCCTGAATGGAATACATTTCTACACTCAATCGCTCGCTTCCAGTGCTGATGTTGTCTTGTAATGATCAACTTCTATGGATGATTACTGAAGTAAAATGGTTGCTAGGAAAAATAAAGAAATGGCTCTCCTTGACAACTGTTACCATGGTGATGTTGACAATATTCAATTGTCACAGAAACTTCATTTGTACATGACGAGAAGTAATGTATTGTTATAATGCTTATTGAATTAGAAGGATGGTATCTTAAATCAATGGTCCATTTATTCCTTAGGATATTTATAATATTGATGTATTGGTATGTAGTAGACTAAATACAAATTTTTGTTGTACATGTGAAAGATGTCACACCACACACAGAATACTTCCATAATGCACATCAAATGAACTCTTCTAGCATTTTTTTTCTGTATCATCATATTAAGGGGATGGGATGCTGTTACAGTAAATGTTTTATAGAGGAAGATATACTTGTAGGAAGGTTCTTTCATTTTCGTTAGTGTCAGCAAACTATTCAAGAATCCATGCACATCATTTTAACATTAGTAGAATGTTTTTTCATAGTCATCACGTTCAGAATTGTGAAGCTTCTGATCCTGCTTGTACCATCCGTGATGTGATGCAGAGCATCAGGCACAAATGTTTTTGAAAGAAAATAACAGTATTACATGATATCAAAGAATATATATATTTTTTGTTATCCCCAATTCCTGTTTCCATACATTTCTTTCTGATCTATCTTTTCTCTTTTCTTATCTCCCTTATCTATTCTCTTTATCTGTCATTCCCTTGATGTTGTAAATGAGTGCATTTATCATGTATTGGTCCTTATATTTGAAGCTTGAAGCTTTTAGCTTCTATTTACAAATGCAAGTTCAAATTTTTGATTCAGAAACAGTCAGTTTGCTGAACCTTTGTGTTCCTTTGTGTACATTGTATCAATATAATTATTCAAAAAGTTTTGGAATTCATGAAAATTTACATCATCTGTTACACTCACCAAAAAGTTCTGGTAGCTTTCTTTGATTTAATGAATTATAGTACAAGAAGTGTTTGATGCTGAAGGTGAGAAAATGTAAGAGGAAAAGTTTTTACCTAAAGTCTCTTTAAAAGTTTTTAAGGTCCTTTTTTTTGTTAGACCAGTTTATTCTGTGTTCATTAGCTATTTTTCACTACACAATATTTTTACTCCCGGTGTGTAACAACTATCGTAACAATTTCAGTGATGTGTTGAACAATGCAGAGCGTACTCAATGTCATTTTCAAATTTGAAGATAGCGAAAAATGATAATTTATTTTGCATTAAGAGAGAAATTCTTCTGTGAAAACTAGCCTCCTCTGCAAACAATAGTCTGTAGTTTTTACTGCACATCTCACAAGTTTATTAAATATCACTCATGCTCTTGTCCAGATTTGCAATTCAACCCTCTAACACATAATCAATAGCAATTTTGATGCACTTATAAACCTAAACTTGCCAATTCACATTATATTATGTTGTAGTTATTTTGTCAATATTTATTTAGTTATTTTCATAAACTGTCGACATTTTATTGGGGTTGAAGTGGAGATAAAAATTTCAGCAATTGTAAGAGCAATTGTATTTATAGTGGAATGAAATGTGCAATATTATGTTAAAGTGACTCCATGATACTGGTGAGTCTGGTCCTTAATCATGTCAATTTGTTTTACTGACTAGGTGACAAATGAGGAAGTCCACATTCTGCCTCCTCAAGCTGAAAGAGAAAAATGGTGTGAAGAAATGATCATCTCTTGCTTTTATAAAAGCTGAAATTTAGATCTCTATTTCAACATGGCTTCCTTGATATATCAGTCACATTCTTTAGTTGAATACTTTAGTAGCTATCATTTAGTTATGAATTTTTATTGTAGTTCTAGCACAATTTTGCCCACAGTATCAATCTGTCTTTAAAGAATCCAGTAACCCATGATATTATTGTAGAAATAAGTCCCTTCTAGCATGCAAATATGTATTAATTGTATATTTGTAGGATCTCTTCAGGTACACAAGAAATTTGTTTACATGTAATTGAATGTTTATACATTCACATGTACATGCATATAGAGTCCTACTGGTATGCAAATATGTCTCAGTTATAAATCGGAATGTACTTGCATGCTTGTAGGGATGACTATTTTCTCTGTTTTTATACTTTTGTTTATCAATTTGTTATGTGAACTTTTGTGATGAAATTAGGCCTTTTTGTTAGATTGCATTTATGTTTGAATCTCAGGTTTTGGAAAGAAGTTTTCATTTTTTACGTAATTTGGGTTGTTGCCCCTTTATTTTTTTCCTTTTTATTTCCCCTTTTGAGCCTCGCTTGAAGCTGATCTGTGATATGTATATCTCATACATGTTAATGTTGATTTCATTTCTGACAAAAATATGATTTATAGTGCTGGAACCCCCTTCCCCTGTTTCTAGTCAAGTAGCCCCCATGTAATTGCAATTTTTATTTAGTTTTTGTTTTTTTGCAGCCAAGCTGTTTTGTTTTAATAATTGAATATGCATTGACAAAACCACTTTGTGCCAAGAACCATTACATGTTGTTCAAAACATTTGTTGACTTGTTACTTTCGATTTGTTCACTATAATAACATGCTAGCCTTCATCGTGTTGTGATTTTTATATATTTTTTCTCTAATTTGCAATGATTGCATTAAATTTGAATATACTTTATGGCTTTCCAAATTGACAGACACAAAATTCATGACATTTTAAGCTATAACCTGCCAATGGTTGAAATCCGAGACGTCTCACTTTAGACTGGCACCCATTTTACAATGGAGATGAAATTCTTATTTCGCCTATAGATTCAACTAATGCCTTCTACAAAATTGGTTCTGAAGATTTTAATTGGATGTGTAAACCAAATGGTTTTTGATCTTTTGCAAAATGTTGGTATTGCAAATGAGTTATATTTGCATGTCTTATGAGCTCGTTGATGGAAACCAAAGATAAATATATATGTTGTTTTTTTCCTTCAGATTTAAAAAGGGGGGTGGTGTTTATTCTCGACATTTATCCAGAAGTGTAGAGAATGGAACAAACTATTTTTTCGTAGAGGATTGTATGACCCTCTTTAAGCTGTTTCATTTAACACTTCAGAACACTTAAACAAATGATAGATGGATGTAATATATATATATATTAATGCTTGTGTTGTTGAGTGCTGGTTATATGTCAATTTTCCTGAATTTTGTAGCATGGAATATAACATTTCGGGTAGAATGAATTGAAAAATAATTCAATTTTGTATTATGTAGTTGTACTAGAAGAGCTAGTAGAAATTCAAAGGCATGCTACAGGGTCAGAAAATTGGCATATCTCTGTTGCAGAAAAATCCTTCTTTTCAATTTTTTTCTATCAACACCATTGTTATAATGTTGCTGTTAGAACTGAAATTAGGGAATTTTCTAGCAAGTTGTAAATTTTCTTTTCTTACAAAATCAAAGGAAAAGAGTAAGAAAAAAAAGCTAGAGAGAAAAATTAAAAAAAGATTTTATATTAAAAATTATTATAAGTGTTAAGGAAAATATTAAAAAAAAAGAGAAGTAAGATTTGATAAAATTATTTTCAGTGTGTACAGAATTTTGCTATAAATAGCTATTAAGTAATTGCATGTATTTTCAATATAAGTGCTAAGATGGGTTAGGTTTAAATCATCTGTTGTCACAAAACATCTCTCTTAGATGAACAAGCTGCAATATACTACTGTAGGAAAATAAATCTCCTTCCTATTATGGCTAGATTTTGGATAATGTACCTTTGAACAAAAGGAATGAAGAAAATAAATTAAATAGAATTTTTTTCCCCAATGTTCATGTATACGGAGATCTTGTCCAAGAATCGTCCAAGTAAATATTTAAATAAGTACAAGGGGAGTTAATAAAGATCATTGCCCACAAATTGGGCAATTTTTTCATACATGTACATGTATTAGAATCATTCCAGAAATGGCCTTTTTTAGCAGCTTGTCTGTCAATTATTTATCAGAAGGCTTGTGTATCTTTGTAGCTTTTATTTCAGAGAATTTAAATTTTGATCTGATTGTTATGTCTGTCAATAAATAAATATATCCAATGGACGAATAATGTGTTTCTTGTAATTTTTGGCCCGATTAGCTGTTTTTACACAGGGCAAAAAAACTGCAGCTGGGGTATTATTTTATGGGGAAGTCATCTTAGTCTGCAGACACTTTGTCTCTGAGCTGTAAAGTTAGTTGTGGTTGACCAATTGTTCTGAAATTATGATATGATTTTAGTAACCAATAAAGTAAGATTCCGATGTAATTGGGACTTTGTTGCCCCTACTGTTTAAGAAAAATAGGTTAAAAAGGGTGAAATAGGTGTTTTATCAGATCCCAAGTAGATTTTAATTATTCTTTTTTCTATTGTGTTCCTTATTTGATTATAGTAAACAAATGTATCAGCAGATTTTGTGTGTTTTGGACTGTTTTCAAGTTATAGGGGGTCAAATTAGGTGATTTTTAAAATTGGATATATCTTTGAAAACCTTGCCAGCATTTTTCAATCAGATTTCAGATATCTCTTACGGTTTCCAGTTATAAGGGTGTCACCCGAAAAAATGACTTTTTAGCTCACCTTGCCAATGGCCAAATGAGCTATTGCCATCAGTTGGTGTCCGATATCGTCGTCGTTAACAATTTTTCAAAAATCTTTTGCTCTGACACTACTTGACCAATTGGAACCAAACTTGGTACATGTATGAATTCCATGGGGGTATCCTGCTTAGAATCAATTTTTCAAGAATCTTCTCCTCTGACACTACTTGACCAATTGGAACTAAACTTGGTATGAATGTTCCTTGGGATATTTTGCATAGAAGCCGTGTTCGAATTTTTGATCCGTTGTAAAACATAGCCATTACTAAAAATAGAACATAGGGGTCACACATATCTCCAAAACCATTAGGTTTAGCCAAATTCTTTCAGTAGCTGAAATGATCCTTATTAGAAATACAAAAGTTGTCAGGGATGAAAGATGCCGGACAACTCCTTGTAAGAGTTATTGCCCTGGAAAGGGCAAAAATGACGGGTTTTTTGGTTTCTTTACAGTTTTTAGCCAATATCTTGAAAACTATGATAGACAAAAAGAAACATTCAATTGCTGAAATGATTCTTATGATAAGTCCTACCAAAGTCTTCTTGAGTCAAAATGTTTGGACAACTTCTTGTTAAACTTATTGCCTTTGAAAGGCAAAAATCAACCAGGTGAGCGATTCAGGCTCCTGGGAGCCTCTCGTTTATTTTTTGTCTGATTTTGAAAATTTTGAATTGAATGTTATATTTTATGCAATATAGTGCCCAAACCATTTGTTGTATCCATGCATATGCTTAAGTGTGTCAAAAACTAATAGTGTGTCCACACTTTCCACAACTGTTCGGGATTAGACCACTGCTTCCTTTGGTGGAGCGTCTTATTTTTCTACGTAAGCGATACTATTTAAAATGACTGTGTTATCTGAAACAAAGTGAGAAATCGACGCTACATTTAAACGTATTTTCTGGTGAAAAATAATTAACTGGGTGATGTACCATGGGCAGGTGCTCTAAATTAAACGATCGATTGAATCTTTTGATTCTCATGTTATATTTTTGATTATCTAAGAATTTTACCTCATTCTAGGACATCATTAAAAAGATGGTGCAAAGGCATGCAAGTCTTTCGTTAAAGAATATAATTTCATGTCGAGTTTTGTGTTGAATATGCAAAATAAAGAATAGTTTTGAAATAAAGGCAACAAAATCTCATTTACAAATCCCAATTGGTTAGATTTTATTCTGTTTAAAAGATCATAAAAATTGTTAGGCTATTAAGATTTTAAAATAATTTCATGAGTTTCTCCTGGTTGGTAAGGAGATGATTGTGATGTTTTGTTTTGTACTGAATACATTAACTTCAGGTTATCCATACAAATAAAGAAACAACAAACCCATTTAGCTCGCCTGTTCACTGTTTCTGTTTTCCCTTCCTCCTACATCCCCTTCCTCCTACATCTACCAGGGACGTCATATTTTATGAGTAATTCTGCGGGTATTTGAAACAAGTACTATCTTAAAAAAAGGTAGCCGATGCAGTAAAATTCGTTCTTTTTACTTATAATTTTCATCAGGAAATAACGTATGTCACGCAATATCAATTTCCTTTTTCGAACCCCACTAAGTTATCAGTATTTGGCCAATCGGGAAAAAGAACTGCGATCAGGTGACTAGCGTTTCCATAGAAAAGCGTCATTAAGGTCAAAGGGTAAACAGCGAAGCTATACCGACTGCGTCGGAAAAAAGCAGAGGACGCTTATCCTTATGGTCCATGTTCCACATTCTGTAGGGAGTCGGGGAATTTCTGCATGTTCTTTGTTTTGTATACCAATTTCCCTGTTTAGTATTTTTCCTTTAAATATATTCTTTTTATTACCGTTCGAACCTCGGCTCTCTCTGGACCAAATCTACCATGTCACACTAAATGTTCACTCGAAAAAAAAAGAAACTTGTATACGTGATGATTTTGCACATCCAGTTGTTTCAATGCCGATTGAAATAAATATCTTTTCAAGGTAGAAAAGCACATTCACAAAATTCCTTATTGATAATAAAAATGAAAATTTGAATAGACACAGAATGAAGGAAAGCACAATTTCAGCAACAAAAATCGTTTTAAATGCGCTTTCGACACGTTTGTTCTTAAACTATCTCAGAGGGGAATTTTGAAAGAAGCACTTTTTCAACGATATGGGTTTTCATTTTTTGCGATTTTAGAAAAATAATCTTATTGAAGTGTGGCTAAGAAAGTGCTCTTAGATGAAAATAATGTTTTGGTTAACAGAAAAAAAGAAAGAAAATTAAAAACATATACCGTAGATCTTGCGTATTTCAAACTATGATACCGAACATTTTGGCAGATTTAGTGGGGTCCGAGTTGCTCATTTACTTTTGTTATTTTATATTATGTTGGTTAATTTATTTTCTTTGTTGTGTGTGTATCATTTTTCCATGTCTGGTCTATGTCGCTGGATTACATTATTTTGACTTCCGCTAGAATCTTGGTTCTCTTGATTACTCTTTGACCATTTGCACCATCATAATCAAGGAAATAAGACAAGATTTTCCATATCATTTTGGTAAACTGAGTAATGATTTCATTGAAATGAACTGAAAATGACATTTCAGAAGTGTTAAAATTTCATCTTTCTAAAATTTTATTAACAATTTCTGAGCAAATCCAGTGATGCGAAGATTAAGTCTTTTCAAATAAAGAAGCACATCCTTGGACGAAACCGCACTCTCAGATCGGTGAGTTTTTGACATGCATGCTTCTGATTTTTTCCCATTTGCTTGATTCTTACAAAAAACTTACACTTAAAGTGAAACACCATTGAATTGGACAATGCATATTATATAGTTATAAGATTAAACTAGACAATTATAACCATTCAACAAAAATAAGAAATACAAACCTCAAAACCAAAAAAAAAAAGAGAATAAAATAAAAACAAATATCAACAATACTAACTACAAATAAAAAAAAACAATCAAATAAAGAAAGAAATATAATATATAGTAAACAGCATTGAAAATCGGAAAAGGTTCAAAATTGCCTGCGCGATGAAGTGGATTTCAAACATTAGAATATCCGTCAGGAGGGAAAATAAAGCTTCAACAATAAAACTAAATGATGCCACAGGAATTATGAAAGCGGTTAAGGAGGTAGACCTAGGGTAAGAGACATAACTCTTGAAATCAGTTATATGTTTGCATCATAATCAATTCACCAAAGCCTATCAAGCTTTCCTTTGAAACAGAAGGAAATCAGTCTAAGTTACTGTGATGCTTACATGAGATTGATGTAAAATGCTGAATACAAACGTTCGAATGATTTTTAAAAGTTGTATCCTTTACCCTAGCTCTACCTCCTTAAATGTTACCAAAAGAGCAGATAACGTTGCGCACGAATATATTTAACTCAATGGACTCCGAAATAAAAGGAAATTAAAAGTCCTACAAGTTTTAGTGTTCTAAAAAGCTATTGAGTGCTCCGCCGTATCACATATTTAGTTGGTACAATAGTTGTTTTGTATGCATGCAGGAAGTATTGTATACACGTATTTTATTTATGTTGTTTATTTATTTTCTTGTATGGGATTAGGGCATTTAAGATAGTGTTTCTATCTTTCAACTGGAAGTTGAAGTGAACCGATGTTGATGGAATGATTAGCAGTGGTATCTGAGCTATAGGTCAAAGACAAACACCATATGGCTGGCAGTCTGTCATGTACTACCCAAGTCCAGCCTACAAACTGCTTATATATCAGACGTGTAGACCACGCTCTATAATTAATTTGCAAGTGTTATGGTGTATGGCCATTTTTTCGGATGTCGGAATTCTTACGCTGTCTAAAAATATTGATAATTTGTATGTTTACATGATTTGAACACCTAGACAGTTTTAATTGTTGTCATTAATGAATTATATTTCGTTGATCAGAAGATGATAACTACTCATTTCAAGAAGTTGACGTTCATGGGTTGAAATAGTGGAAAAAAGAACGAATATGGTGAAACACAATTAATCTGATGCACCAGCGTGCACGTGTGACCATTGACATTGACTTTGTTCTTTTTTAAAACTAAAAAAGTTTTTGTTTAATCTGTATGAGAAATTTAAAAAAAGAAAGTACGATAAAGTAGTTTATATTAAAGAAATATTTCTATGTACAACGTTATCACGTGAAATAATGGGTAACAAAACAAACAGACACAAATTAAAAAAACAAGAAATCATACATTAAAACACCAATTATAAACACACCAAAACCAAACGAAAAACGCATTTCAGACTAATAAAACTAACAGAATGGCATTAGTAAAACGGTGCAACGGTACGTTAAGGAATTTAGAACATCAATATAAATAGATGGGGTATATCTGTCAAAGCTATTTTCTACTGTGTTTCATGAATTGGCTTTTTCCAGATGGTAATTAAGCTGTTTTTTGGTTACTGAGGCGATTTTTTGACAAGCTTCATTTAAGTTGACCAATGGATCTCAACATATTTCGACATAGAACATTGTCATTTAATGGTGCAATACACAACGTTTTGCTAAAGGATCACTTAGTCAGTTACCAGACTTAAGCCAATACTCTTTACCCAATTTCCAGTGGTATTCAGATCTTGATTTAAGGCCTAAAAAGATTGCAAGAGTTCATGTTACAGTTGGACAAGGAAACAAAAGTTGACCCTGATGATATGTCAGCAAATGCTATCAATGAAGGAATATCTCAAATAATGGAATCTATCGCTAAAGAGGTAGTGAAAATTAAACCAAGTTAAGCCGGCAAAGTTTATAAAATGGGAAGCGCTTATAATAGGCTGAAAATTGATAAACCTAATGAGGTAGATTTTACATATGAAATGAACATTCAAACAATGTTAGGAGAAAATGTAATGATAACTGATTTCAAATCTGAAAGTAGTTAATATATGTTGACTTCTGTGATGATTCTACAGCTCTTTCCAAGTTTGATTACGTACAGTTTCCATCAAACAATCCTGAATTAGAGATGATTTTGTCATTGAATGGTTGTACAGATTTAAATAGATACAAATGCGCTGTTGAAAAGCAGGGCGATATGTACATTCTCAAAACAGAAGCCATTGCGTATGGTTTGTTTAAAGTGCTTGATGAGATTATTCCAAAAAATATTCCCTGCACTTTGGAGCCACGGAGGTTATAACTATCTATACTACAGTGGAATTAGACTACACATCCCTGCATTTTTAAGAGGATTAAATTAATGATGCATGTCACAATAAATCAATATTATACAACGTCTCAGAAATGCTCCATCGGATCAAATTGATACAGGGAAGATAAAGTAAACTTATAGAAGGGTCTCAAAGATTCCCAACGATGTTAGAACTGTCAAATTTGCGAAGCAAATTTTTGGTCGTTCTCTCCGCGGGACTCTGAGACGTTGTATAATATTGATTTGTGGTGACATGCATCATTAATTTGATCCTCTATCCTACATAATAACACCTAGATGAACTGTCCCGTACTACCATACATCGTGTACTAAGTTACAGTCCTAGATTAATCCTACGAAGAGGAATGACCCGGCCAGCGAAAGCTATATTTTATATGGCCGAGTGGTCTAGGGCGCTGGACTTGGTGCAGGCGGTGTTGCCATAGATGTCACAGCGGTACGAGTTCGAGTCCCGCCGAGGAAACGAACAAAAATTTGCTTCGCAAATTTGACAGTTCTAACATCGTTACACACTCAGTTTATTTAAGGCACTGAAGAAGGTCATTTGTTGACTGAAAATTTTGCCCATTATATACTTAATATAGTGTGTTAACATCTTTATCGGTATCGTTGTACAATCCTTTAGACTGATATAATTATTTTTGTTTGTGCTGCATCGTCATGACTGGACGATCCGATTACCATTAAGTTTGCTGGTTGGCAGATTCCTTTAGACTTGAATGAGTTGATTATAATACGTATTTATCTAAACGATATAACAGTAAGAGAACATGTATAAGAGTTACTAAAATACTAAAAATAAAGAGATTAAATTTAATGAGCTTCAAGACTCAAAAGCTAAATTGATCCGGTATCGGACTCTCCGATCACACAGGAATTTCAATCTTAATTTGAAACTTTTATAACTGCGGCATTGATACACTAATATATATACACCATTGATTTAACATTGCACACTCAAATAAACATTGATAATCAAGTTAAATGAACATTGATTTCAACACCGTGTTTAAACGTTGGTAGCATTAACCGAACTTCAATGCTTATTTCTTTTAGCCGACAAATTTTCCTCACTTTAATTCAACGTTGAATCAACGTTGCTAATTCAAGGTTGAAAGTATAAACTTCAATTCCATTTTAATTCAACATTGTATATTCAACGCTAATCATATAAACCTCAACTCAATGCTGATTCAACATTGCAATTTAAAAGTTAAAAACTAAAAATTAAAAACTAGCCCCGTGCAGGTCCGGGTGTCAAAGGAATAGGCCTGCAGCAGCGCTAAGCTTGTCGTAAAAGGCGACTAAATAGTGCTCAGAACCGAAGCCGGGACTAGGGCGCTCTGCCCACAGAGCAACTGGGATGTGTGCCCCAGGTGGTGGAATGGGGTACCCCTGGCGTGTTACATGCTGGGGTTGTCAGGCTATAATACGGAAAACCTGACCGCAAACCATAGTGGTGCACCGTGTTGGGAAAGATGCCACGTTCCTCGCACGTTAAAGAACCCTACTGTGGTGTTCTCCCGGAATAGGAACCAAAGGGCTCCGCCACAGGAGTCTAAATTGCCCGACCCTACCCACCTCTCCCTATTTTCAGTGGCAATCAAAATTTGTCGACCCCATTGTCCTTGTGTCCCATCCCTTTTTCATTTCATCATCATTTCATATTCATTTTATCATCAATTTCATGTTCATCGTCTGAATATAGCTGAAATATTGCTGCTCGGACGTTAAACCCCAACAAACAAACAGCTAAGAATAATGCAAAATGTGATATTGGTTGAAAAGCCTACATATTTTTATTTTGATATTTTGTATCAAATGTTATCATAAACAGAAATAGACACGTGATTTTACATCTGACCCATGCTCTTAGGAGGTAAAAATTATATAGAATGTACTGTAGAATTAAAAATTAAGGGAGATAACTCTGTAAATGAAAGTAAAATACAACAGAAACTATTAGATTTTTCAATGTGGATTATTTACCAAGAGCAGACAGATTGGAACGAATAATTATACACTTCGACACATAAAAGCCACTTAATAACAAAAATAAAAATGGGGTGTATCACATATTACAGAATTCAAGATTCTTACAAAAACTGTTACTTTGTACCACAATGATGAACCATTGATATGTCCTTTATTTCTACTTTTTATAAATATTAATTGTATTGATATTTATTTTCCGTTTATTTCATGGTTTCAAGGGATACTTGTTACACTATTTCACAGTAGAGCTCCATTATTTATTGATGAGAATTAGAGAAAAAATAAATGCGTCAATGGTTTTCTTTTTGTTTACATCTAGGCTTTCATATTTTTATCATTTGAAATTCAATTAAAAAAAAAAGAATTATTCGGTTTACCTTTATAAGTGTAATAATATTCATTAAGCAGTTAATTACATGTAACATGAGTTAAGCTCTAAGCTATTGAAGTTTGTTAATAAGATGAATGTTAATGATCATTGCGATATTGTTCGGGTAGGCATGAATAATGTATTATGAGATAGTTTTCAAACCAGACCCAACTAAACTTTACCTAAATTATGAATACAAGTTTCAAAACCAGCCTATGCATTATTAAACATTTAAAACAATGTGGAGAGATACGTTTATTTTTATTTAAATAGTTGCTTTCTATTCAATTCATTTGGTAATCTTTTTTTATTTTAAAACTTATTTGTAACTATCAAACCGTTCGAAAAAGAAGAATAACATTCATTTTTAACTCACCTGGCCGTAGGCCATGTGAGCCATTGCCGTCACTTGGCGTCCGTCGTCGTCGTTAACAATTTGGTCGAACATCTTCTCTTCTAAAACGGCTGAATGGATTTGGATGAATCTTAAAATAATTGTTTAATTGAGTACACTGCACAAAATGACCGTCTGGATATTCGATGGGTTAAAGATATGACTGCCGCTACTGAAAATAGAACATACGGGCTAGACAGCAGATTTTGGCATATATCTCTGAAAGCGTTAGTTTTAACCAAATCTTGACATCGGGTAAAAATGTATTAACTAAGATGAAATCTATCTGTGGTCAAATTTTGATAAAAATCTGATCACTACATGTTGGAGTTATAGCCCTTTTTGTACGTATTTTGCTGTTTTTGATGTTACTAATCTAAACATCTTCGTCTCAGAAACTACTGAACATAATTCAATGAAAATTTATATTTTTGTTTTTTTTGTTTTTAGGGTATCCTGAACAAATGACCGTTTTGATTTTGGATTGGTAATAAAAAGATGGTCTCGGTTACTAAAATAGAACATAGGTGTCAGACAGTAGTTTTTGCATATATCTCCGAAACCGTTATGTTTAGCCAATACCTTTCAATTGCTGAAATGATCCTTATCATGAGGCCTACAAAAGTCTTCATGGGATCAAAGTTGTCAGACGACTCTATGTAAGAGTTATTGCCCTTGAGAGTTGTAAAATGACTTTTATTTTAGTTTTCAGCCAATATCTTGAAAACTAACACTTAACTGATGCATCAGCAATATCAACACAAACGAAAAACCTGGAGTGACATAAGGTATATTGTATCTAGAGGGATGAACATGTTCTGCCTTGCCAGTCCGGTAATAGTTGTTGAACAATATTGTAGCTCCTCATCGCGATTCACAACTCAGAAATTCTCACTTTGGCAATATAACTCGTTTCAGCAAAATACCATGATGTAAGTTAATAAGTAATTAAAGTTCACAATAACACGTCATAAAATTACAATACTTTAATATTAAGAAAAATCGCCGAGGATAGATCTTGATTTTTATATATCAATAGCAATTAATCATGATAAAAATAATTGACATCCTGCAAAAATAAAATCAAGATTTCAGAAGATCTAAAAAATTATATCAATAATGGTAAATTCAATACTAAAAAAACAAAACAAAAAAACAAAAAAAAAACAATTAATGACTAGTAGTAATAAAAACCTTTGCAAACAATATTTGGTAGAAAAATTTATTAACACCTTTAGATATTTGGATGATTTTTTGGCTCTGCACAACGATGTTTTCATTATTTATAATAAAGATATATGTCCTGTATAACTGTCTATTAATCCAAATATTGCATGATGATTAAGCTTTGTCCGTTTCTTGATCTTGGTATTCATATCGATAATGATAAACTTAAAACTAAATTTACGATAAAGGGACGATTTGTCATTCCCTATTGATAACTATCCGTTTTTTAGTGATTACATATCACAGTTGGTTTGATTTGCTCATATTTGGAACAATGTTTCGGATTTTAACGAAAGAAATCTTTATATAACCTAGATATTACCATATAAAGGTTTTCGAAATCACAAGATCGTGAAAATATTCACATAATTTTGCCAACCGATACAAGATTGATTGATAGTTCTTTTTTATTGTCGTTTCGGCGACCAGGGCCATATCACTCTCATATCCATATCATTCTCAAATACAGATGTACATGTGTGTACACTTGCGTGTATACCTCACCCTTTATTTGTAATATCCAACACAAAGCACGTAAAGCTTAAGACTCATCCAATAAGTGAAGAAAACCGTTGAATAAGCCCATTCGTAATCATAATTATGATATTGTTATAAATTGGTAAGAATAACATTTTTGAGCAATTCGCTCAAAGTGTTTTTCACATAGAAATCAAAACACTATATTTTAAAGCACTTTTGACATGGATTGTATGCTTATTGTATGACTTAAAATGTACCATGTTTCTGAAACACACAAGGGAAGAGTCTGGTTAAACATACCGTTACCATGGGAACTTTTTGTAGGTTTAAAGCTGGCTTGCATGTCAGTTAGCTAGTTTGTGCAATTGTGTAACTTTTAATCGGTTTCCTTATTGCCGTTGTAACGAGAGACTTAGACCTTTTTGAACTGATTTTTAGATATACTTAACTGTGTTTTTCCCACATATTTAAGCCATATTTAAGGGGGGATTGTTGTGATCACGCCAAAGTACCTGTAACTCCGTCGCATTGTTTGCACCTTCCAAAGTTTGGATTTTCTGGTCTCTGTATGACTTGTTTCGTTCTCATCTATACTTTTTTTTATGATACTCGAGTATATAAGGGCAACTATTTCGCTGTGCTTGTGTATACTTGGGTTTGGGGTTAGGGTCATGCTGCCCTGTGGTGTGAGGGTTTCCTCGTCATTCATTGAAGACCCATAAGTGGCTTTGAGCTAATATTTGCATGCCAATGGAGTTAACCATGTTGTCTCGTTGACATATTTATCATAACCATTCTTGTATAACTGTATAATATAATATAACCATTTTACTGTTAGAAAAGATGCCGTCGTTTTTATTTTTTATCTTGGATACGAAATTATCAATAAACAAGGTTTGGACTTAAACCACGCCCTTTTAACCGGACTACTTTTAACAATGAAATAATCCTGCCTGAAAAAAGGTTTGTGTATAGGAATGAATATGAATTTATCATAGTTTTTGCCAAAATATTAAATAAGAATTGTAATATATAAATATATCATTTGTATAAAAAATTTGGTTCGATTTACTGTTTTTGCTATGTGTAAATCGAGCAAAGTTCCTTATACAATATTATATTTTCAGTTATTAGTTACATTCCTATGGAATTGTATCGTACTTATACGACGGTACTGTGATTTTTTTACTGTAACTGAGATAATTCTGTATTGAATCTTATGATCTAGCTCCTCCTACATGTCCCGATGCAGTTGAAACGTGGGATCTAATTGAAGATGTATTCTCTTATCTGCGAGATAAAAAAACCCATATTTGCCAATCGAATTGTGATTTCGACCGCAACATTACTGGATATACCCCTGATTAATAAGATTATCTAGCAATTTCCACGCTCTACACAAAATGAAGATCACAGACTCGGCAGTAACGGAACTATTTTGAAATATAAATACCAATAGGCCGAAGTTGTTGGTTTATATCCACAAAGAAATGAGGAGATACAATGTGACTATGCTATCATAATTATGTTATTACTCTAAACTAACTTAATTTTGCGTTTAAAGATATATGTCTAATTCAAATGGTACACATTAATACGACATTCACTCTAACATATTTTCAATCAGAAAAGATTTTTTTCATAGCGATGTTATATATGGATTGACGGCTATTGCGAATTTAGTGAAAATAAGTCGGCTTTCGGTATAAACAGTAGCCGCCATTGGAGAATGGAGAACAGCCTTAACAAGACATTTACAGTCATTGACAACATATTCCATTGATCAATTCAGAAATTTAATTTCCGGCCTCGTTGTTGCAGCTTCCTCGTAAAATACGTCTTGACCAAGGAGAAGCGTCGTGATAAATAGCAATCCAGGAGTGAAATACCATTTCTGATTCGGGTCATTGAAGTTTAAATTTCTGTGAACCAAATACTGTCTTAACAAGACAACATAAAGTACGCCAGGCCAAAAGGGGGTTCTGTGTAGGCAAATCTAAATGTATGAACTTTCAACGCCTTACATTGACCAAACATTGCAATGAATTTGATAAAAAAAAAATGAACTTAAGAATGTGGGTCAAAATACTTATTAGTAAAAGTTGGTTAAGCATCTGTAATTTGTTAATTAACTATAAGTGTTGATTTAAAATTCAATTCTTCGTTTTTTAATAACGTTAATGATCACCGTGGTTGACTCGTTGAGTTACAAAAGCGTTCAACAGTTGATGATTTTGTTTTTGTTCATAGTTTAAATAAAACAGAATTGTGTTATGCTATTCCAATAACTTTCTTGATCACCTGAGGGAAGGGAGGCTGAGAAAATAAAACCAATTATTCCAAAACAAATGGGGTCATTAACAATTTTGATCTACAACATATGTTTGTCTTCCATTAGTATATCGAATGGGCAAATTTTTAATGAAAGGAGTAGGAGCACCTTGTCAAACGTTATTGCAGTATTTCAAAACATTGGACCAAAAATATGTGAAAAAAGATGTATTGTACATTCCGATTGCGAGGCGATTTCATTTAAACGGCGAAGTTTATATTGCGAATTGATAAAAGACATATCGTCAGCACAATTTGTTGAAGATAAGAACTTCGAATTTTTTAATTTGACGGATTTTAAGCTAGTAAGTAGTATATACCATTTGATTTAATTTGGTGTTTCATTATTTTAATTATCAATTCAACAATTGTGTATCAGGAACAATTAGAAGAATCTATAACCGTAATTTATATTCAAACCAGTATTACTGTTGTTGTTTTTAATCATTTTGTTTTTGTGATTAATCATATATATACTATCAGTAATTTTAGAACCAAAAGAGCTATTTTCAATAGATCAACATCCTCAGTTTTTATTTCAACACTATCTAAATGTATAAGTTGAAAACAAACGATACTACGAGATTGTTTTTATGAAAAGGACACTTTAATAACAGCACACAGGCAAGTTTCAGTAGAACTTATTTAGATTTGCCTTCTCCAAAAATTAACGCAACAGTATTTTAGTACATTTCGATATATAAGTAACATCAAAACTTACTCAATGTATCATGAGAATTTGAGAGACAGTTGTTGTTGTTAAGATTTAAAAGGCGCAAAACAGAGACACCGACACTCATTTATATCATTGTTAAATACCATTTTCGTCTAACCCACTTCGAACAAATATGAGTAATAACAGTCTGGTTTGTTTGAATTTCTTCTTGTGCTCGAAATATAAAGTATAAAAATGCATATTCAAAATGTTCTTTTTTGTTCTTTTCAATTCAATATAATAATCAAGTGACTAATAAACGTCAAAAACGATTTGCGGTATTTTATAAAATTAAAAGATAGAAATTATGAATGCATTACTTTGGCTCGGCAAAATGTCGAATTTTTGTTATCATATATATGATTTGTTTTTAAACAATCAGAACATTTTTTCTTGTCATTATAATTGTGATTTGTATATTTTAGAATAATGATGTGTGTTGGCCGAACCCATGTTTTCAAGGACAGAAATGCGTTAATTCAAAGTCAATGAATCGCGTCTGTATTAATGTTGGTATGTTTTATCATTAATTTTCAAAAAGATATAAAATTTCCAACATCATCAACACTAGTAATGTCAAAAGATGGAATATCCATATAACAAGTGATAATATAAGGCAAAATCCGTATAATTGGAAACAAGACCAATATCCCTGACGAAAAAATCAATTATCTGAAAAATTCAAACACAGGAAAAAGTTAATAAAATGTAGAATACAAAATCAAAGTAAATCCCTTCTATAGAAAATATGTTGGTATATCAAACGGTTATCTTATTCTAAGTACTGCAGTCATGATAAGTATTTAAAATGTTAATTACAAATAAGTATGGCAAAATCTTTTTATTTGCTTTAAGAGTTTTGCTTTGTAAACATATACTGTAAGTGTGTTTTTTATGTTTATGATATTTTAAAATCACTTCATGTAGATTCCTCATTGACGCAAGATAAGATTGATATCATCATTGTAGAAAGGCGTAAGTTTTTTTCTCAACATTTAAAAAAAAAATTGATGTTTCATTTCTGTTGTTTCGTCGGCAAGAAAAAGCATTGACCGGTCACCTATTTTAGACATTAATCGTCGAGGTCCTTTGAGAAAATTTGCGGCCTATAACGCTTTCACACGCCAGAGAAAGGACAAAAATGGAACATTAAATTCTTACATTTACATTTCCTTATCTGATTTAACACTTTTTTATTTATGAAGTTAAAAAAAAAGTCAACACAAAGTTTTATCAGTAAAAGTGGTTCGGTATTTTTGGGAATGGTCTTTAATAAAGAAAGCTATATGTAGTTCATGGACTCAATAAAAATCATTTTAAAATACGAATATCCAAAGTGACAAGCAATTATCTATTTATAAAAAGCCTGTGTCACACATACAAATACTTTTTAAATTAAAGATATCTTCCAGAGCTTCAAAATATCGCCCGCGGAAAACCAACATCTCAATATCCTTACGATGAAATGCTGATGTCAGGACTGTATAAATCCAAATATGCAATTGATGGAAATCGGGACACCTTTACCGAAACAAATCCATTTAACGAGACCATTCACAATGAAAACCCTTATTGGATGATTGATCTTCTGCATGACGTTCTAGTTAAAAAAATTATCATTACCACCAGGGTCGACTGTTGTGGTATGTATCTATCTGTTTGTACGTAATTCTTCAATAACTTAGTTAAAAAACTATGATATGTAGTTGGTATTTTTTGCTACATGTATAAAAACCATAACATATATATATATATATATATATATATATATATAGGTCTGAAAAATTCCCAACGATGTTAGAACTGTCAAATTTGCGATGCAACTTTTAGGTCGTTCCCTCCGCGGGACTCGAACTCGTACCGCTGTGACATCTATGGCAACACCGCCTGCACCAAGTCCAGCGCCCTAGACCACTCGGCCAGCTAGGCTATATAAAATATAGCTTTCGCTGGCCGGGTCATTCCTCCTCGTAGGATTAATCTAGGGCTGTAACTTAGTACACGATGTATGGTACGTGTACTAAGTTACAGACGGTCATGTCGGCTCAACTCGCTGTACTGAAGCTACTCTTAAAATGCTAATGCTTAGTTGCTTGCGTAACTCCCAAAGAAAAAGTTTGCAATTTGTGTTTCCCTGATAACGTGATCAATCAAAGTGAGTTGAAATACATTTAATTCAGTTGAATATTTGTCGTTTATCGGGTTTTGGAAAGTGAGTTCATTTTTACTTTCAATGGACCCTGGTTACGATTATTAAGAAGTATATCATTATAATCTGTTAACATACCGTACTTTTTTAAACGCTCTTTTACATGTTTATATCTTACCAAATATTTATAATCATTATATATGTGCAAAACACAAATAACCACAAATTTAGATGTTTATCTGGTTGCCTTCCTCTATGTGTTGCGTGTTACAATCTTTGTTTTTTCTGTTGGTATCTAAGTATTTGTTGTTTATTACTTAGCTTATGTCCCTAATTTTCCTTCAGGTGAAAGAATGCAGGACTTAGATATCACTGTTGGACTCACAACGACACAACTGAGGTTTTGTGCTCACTTTACTGGACCAGGATATAATGGACAAGATATTGAAATATTGTGTGACAATGTATTGTTAGGGCGGTTTATAAAGTTGGTCTTAACAAAACCTTATGCAATGTCCATGTTGAATATCGCCGAAGTGTCAATATTTGCATGTGTATAAACAAATAAAATGAACGCTTTATATACAAACCGTTTAAGTTGGTTTATTGTTCTATACCTAATCTCGGCGAAAGACTTCCTAAGAAAACATAAAAAAATATATGAACTGACAAATTGATTCATAAAAAAATTGATAAAGATGGTATTGTCATGACAATTTAGATTAAATACATGACAAAAAGTAAAGTATTGCGATCACGTGATGATAGCAAAATTTGTTTTCGTGTGATTGAACAGGTACAGAACATGTTGGTCCTTAATGTTTGTCTCAATGTGTTTTAAAGCACATGGAATTATATTATATACATGTCTTCTAATTTGACGAAAATTTGTGTCCATTATCTCCTCTGCTGGTGGATTTTGTCCCTGGGAGTATCATCAACCCAGTAATACAATTTTTAAAATTAATGGTTTTAACAAGAGGAATGGAAGAAAAACTGGCTCGGACGTCGCCTAGTATAAAAAGGTCCAAACCTGACAGCAGATCGGACACTCTGTTGTCTTGTAAGAATGTGGTGTCCCCAGATGGGAATCTTAGTACACTCACATCTGGTATGGAAAGTGCCCCGATCAATTCAACTAAAAGTACCCGATCACACGTTCAGTCTGCAGACCATATATTCCAGTACAAATATTCTGACTATTTCAAAATTATCAAACCATGTTCCATCACTTTAAATGATATATTTGACAACAACGGTGACGAACCGCATTGTACCATTTCAAAATGTGGAATTAAAAATTGCAAAACTTTCAACATTCTTATAACCGACTCTTCTCCATTTCCCTTACAAACAAAACCTTCCATGCAAGAAGTCACGATGACTTAAGTTGCAAATCAACAAACTTAATATATGGATTAGAATGCAACTTATGTGGTTTAGTATATGTCGGAGAAACGCAAGAACGATTAAACAACAGAATGTGCGGTCATCGTTCGGGAATTGACACCGCCTAATTCCCGACAGTTTATCAACACTTTAATCAACAAGATCATTCAATCCTCTCTTTAGAAACATATGACCATTCTACGACTAGGTACTGCAATACCTTACGGATGCAATGACAATATCAAAAGTATAGGAAACCTTTCAAGCCAATATAACAATAACATAAATGTGATGAATTTATTTGACAAAAATCCAAGACGGGAAAGGAGTCATGGCCATCTCCACTATACGTCACCTAAGTTACATGATGTCTCCATAGATGGTCTCCTTCCTTTCATACAAAAACCTCTTGGACTTCATCACATTAGAACCAAACTTTTATTCTATACCTCTCACTCTACTACACTCCCTTTACAAAACAAGACTTGACACTCCTGTTTCTGACCCCACCTCATCATTATACAGACTTGTTGCCATCATTTTGGATATTTGTTTCCACAGACTCTTTAAACCAGTTTGTGTGAAAAGTCAAGATGAAGAAAAACGACAATTTCTTTCACTACCTTTTGTCAACAAAGGTATAGATGCTATTAATTTGGTTAACATCCTCCATCATAAAAACGTCACCAACAAAATTTCCCCGTATTTCAAAGACAAATCCATAGCAATTATTTCATATTCCTATACTTCACCCATTGCATCAAAAATTTTCAATTATAAAAGGCTATTGCAGAACCTCGAGATTGTGGACATCAAGCCTAAACCACCTGACTGTTCTTGCAAAACTCTCCATTCAAATATGGTCCTTCTGGTCACGTCGTTACGGGAGATTTAACTATAATCGAAAACGAATCTCTGCGTAAAATCCTTTGTAAATGTCCCAAGTACCGTGAACCACGCTCCATAAATTGGAATTATAACTTTAAAGTTCTTATGGATGCCGTCGAGCACTATGCAAGAAAATGGATAAAACGAGAACAAGAAAACATTGATTCTCTGTCAGAGTGGTTAAAGGCCGTGAGGTCTTTAATTTTGTTTTGGAACGAATGAAAGTTTTAAGTAGGTCAATGAGTGCCAAAGCTACATCAGTTTACAAAGACCCCGATGTAGCAAAAACATTGTCTACTATACATGACAAATATGTTGTCGTACCAGCAGACAAAGCCCAAAACGACATTGTTGTTGTCTGCAAAAAGTTTTACATTAAATGTTTACTATCAGAGGTAGACGTAGAAAATAATAACAGTGATAAGACCTATACTGCTACCACACCTCCAAAAAAGAGATTGTGGAAAACCATAAATCTGTGCTATCCTCTTTTGGTCTCTCTACCAAGGACGATGATGGTAATTTACCGTCTATGTACTGGATTCCTAAACTTCACAAGAATCCATACAAACAACTTTTCTTAGCTGGATCTGCAAAATGTACCACCAAACCTCTTTCAAAACTTAACTTCAATACTCACAACTGTCAAAGAGGGTGTACAGTCTCACCACAACACTTGTTAATCCCGTAGTGGTATTAATTCAATGTGGATCCGGAAAAATTCGAAAGATCTTTTGGAGACAATCAGTTCAAGACTAGTATCTGAATATAATACCATTAAAACATGATTTTTCAACAATGTATACTTCTATTCCCCATACTCAGTTAAAATCCCGACTTAAAACATTATACATCGTTGTTTCTCCAAAGACAGATAGATACAAATATATAGCTCTTGGTAGAGATTCCTCATACTTGGTAAGAAATAATTCCAAATCATCTTCCAAATATACAGAGGAATATGTTTACAAAATGCTAGAATTTTTAATCGGCAACATATTTGTCCAGTGTAGTGGACGTGTTATATTAACAAATGGTCGGCATTCCAATGGGAACAAATTGTGCTCCTTTACTTGCTGACGTTTTCCTTCACTCATATGAGGCTGACTTAATAGCTGATTTGATCCGAAAGAAAGAGTGGCGTTTGGCTAGATCCTTTAATCTCAGTTTCTGCTATGTAGATGATGTATTATCTTTAAATAATCATAATTTCCGGGATTCGATACATCGCATCTACTCCAAAGAACTTGAGATAAAGGATACTACAGACACTACAGCCTCATATCTTGACCCACACTTAGAAATGGATGGTAAAGGAAAACTATTGACCAAGCTTTACGACAAACGTGATGACTTTTCATTTCAAAATTGTCAACTTTCCTTTCATCTGAGGCAACATTCCTTCAGCACCTGCGTATGGAGTGTTCATATCACAACTCATACGTTATGCCAGAGCTTGCCAAAACTACGCAGACATTTTGTATCGCGCTAGAACTCTAACAAATAGGCTTCTGGGAAAGGGTTATGTTGCTAAAAGATTGAAGTCATCACTACAGAAGTTTTATGGTCGTCACCATGAACTCGTGGATCGTTACTGTGTATCCATCTGCACTATGAAAACTGTTTGTTTGTTTGTTTGTTTGTTGGGGTTTAAAGTCCGAGCAGCAATATTTCAGCTATATTCAGACGATGAATATGAAATGGATGATCAAATAAATATGAAATGATAGAAAAGGATGGGACACAAGGACAATAGGGTCGACAAATTTTGATTGCCACTAGAAAAAGGGGGTGGGTGGGTAAGGTCGGGCAATTTAGCCTCATGTGGCGGAGAGCAAAGGTTCCTACTTCTATCGAATACTACAGCAGGGTTCTTTAACGTGTGAGGAACGTGCACCACTATGGTTTGCGGTCAAGTTTTCCGTATTATAGCCTGACAATCCAGCATGTAACATGCCAGGGGTACCCCGTTCCACCACCTGGGAACACATCCCAATTGCTCTGTGAGCGCCTATCCCCCGGCTAGGTTTCTGAGCACTATTTAGTCGCCTTTTACGACAAGCTTAGCGCTGCTGCAGGCCTATTCTTTTAGCACCCGGACCTGCACGAGGCCCTTGAAAATTGATTTATTCAACGATTCATAGTTTTCCTTTCCTCGTTTGTCTACCCCGCACTTGACATTTATGAGCAACTCGGCGGGTGTTTCTAGAAAAGCAGAGGACGTTTACCCTACCGGTGCACCTGGTCCATGCTCCCAATTTTTGGTGGAGTCCGAGTTGCTCATTTGCTTTTGTTACTTTGTATGTATGATTTTAGTTACTTTATGTTCTTTGTTGTGTATGTCTGTTTTCCATGTCGGGTCTTTGTTCCTGGAGTGCATTCTTTTGATTACCGCTATAACCTTGGTTCCCTTGATTACTGTCCTAGACCAAATTTTGTATGACTGTTACTTCATCGACCTCTTTCATCGGCTTATTTCTTAAATTTTGACACTAAAATTAAATAATAAGAAATGATTGTTATATGTTTTTAATCGATTTAAATAACATCAATGCCTGTGGTACAAACTTGATTATGTTTCGCAGATTATTTAGTGCACCACATGATTGAGGTTATTTCTTTGTAGACCGAAAAAATATAACAGTCATTCCTTAAATATCTTTTAATATACTTTGAAAAGTCGTCCATTCTATGATCTTTACATTTTAGGACTAACGATTTTGACAAAACAATCTATTGTTTCTAGTATGCTATTAATAGATATAATAAAAAAGTGCAAAATATTCTTAATCGGATAGACAATGATCCTTAAAAATACAAACAGTTGCTTGAAACTGCAGTATGAAACTTTTTATTAGCCCATCTGGCCGAAGGCCAATTTGAACCAACCTTGGTATGAATATTCCTTGGGGTATCTTGCATAGAACTGATGTGGGGATTTTTGATCCGTTGAAAAACATGGCTGCCATTACTAAAAATAGAACATAGGGGTCAGGCAGTAGTTTTCCCGTATATCTCCAAAACCGTTATGTTAAGCCAAATTCTGACTAGACAAAATGTTCAACATGATGAGATCTATCTGTGATCATTTTTTCATTTGAATCTGTTTTGCCATGTTGAAGTTATTGCGCTTTTTCGACGTTTTTTGCTATTTTTAATGTTATTTCTTTCAAAAATCCTCTCCTCTGACACCACTTGACCACTTGAAACCAAACTTGGTATGAATGTTCCTTGGAGTATTGTGCATAGAACTGATGTGGGGATTTTTGAACTGTCGAAAAACATGGCCGCCGGTGAAATCTGTCTCTAGTCAAATTTTGGTGAAAATCTGATGACCCATGTTGGAGTTATTGCCTTTTTTGTACGTTTTTTTGCTGTTTTTGATGCTTATACTCTAAAAAATCTTCGTCTCAGAAACTACTGTACATAATTCAATGAAAATTGATATTTGTTTTTTTAGATTTTAGGGTATCCTGAACAAAGGACCGTTTTTGATTTTGGATTGGATTGGTAATAAAAATATGGCATCTGTAACTAAAATAGAACAAAGTGGTCAGACAGTAGTTTTTCGCATATATCTCTAAAACCGTTAGTGGTAAAGTGTTCAGCATGATGAGATCTATTTGTAGTCAAATTTTCATTTTAATCTCTTGAGCCATGTTAGAGTTATTACTTTTTCAATGCTTTATTTTTTGCTATTTTTAATGTTATTTTTCAAAATCTTTTCCTCTGACACTAGTTGACCCATTGGAATCAAACTAAGTATGAATATTCCTTGGGTATCCTGCATAGAACTTCCGTATTATAGCCTGACAACCCAATATGTAACATGCCAAGGGTACCCCGTTCCACCACCTGGGGCACACATCCCAGTTTCTCTGGGCAGAGCGCCTATCCCCCGGCTAGGTTTCTGAGCACTATTTAGTCATATTGTAATAATGTAAACAAGAGGAGAGGCAAGTTTAAACCTCTAAATGTCTGTGCATATATATTCCTGCCTCATATTCTTAGTGTATACAAGACATTGTTTTTGCTAATACAGAATAGCCATTTATTGTCGTAAAGTGTGTAACTTACACTGTAAACAGGAACTCATATTAATTGGTCAATGAAATACACTAGGGCCATTTCTCTTTTACAAAAAAATTCGTAGATTATGTATATAAACGGATATTGTCTAATATGACTTGTGTTTCTTTTGAATAAGTTATTATACATTTGTGATCATCGTACCTATAGACAAATAATGAAAAAAATATTCCTTAATATTAACAGATCTCTGAGAAATCTGTTATAGATAGGCCATTATAATTGGGTACAAGCTAATATTTCATGAAGGTGGGTAGTAAATCCTGGGTCCATCTTGTGACAAGACATTAAGATTATGGTACATTATATGATATGATTAAATTTCTCCTATTTTTTTGTTGGACAATTTCATTTATAAATAATTAAGTATTTTATCAGAAATGAGAAAACAGTCTATGGTTTTGAATCTAGCATTTGAACTCCCATGATAATTTGTTTCCAATCTGTTTACTGATTGATCGTTGATGGATCGATAACTGATGACCGGTGACCGATCTGATCGCAGCTTTGTTATGTAAAATGACTGATGATCGGTTCATGTAAATATAAGAATTATGTATATACTGTCATTAAAATACCTTATATTTAATATATTAATTCCACATATTGTATAGCACCAAAAAAAAAAATTAATAAAACAAATGTTTGTTTGTTTGTTTGTTGGGGTTTAACGTCCGAGCAGCAATATTTCAGCTATATTCAGACAATGAACATGAAATGGATGATAAAATGAACATGAAATGAAAAAAGAGGATGGGTCACAAGGATAATAGGGTCGACAAATTTTGATTGCCACTGGAAAAAGGGGGATGGGTAAGGTCGGGCAATTTAGCCTCCTGTGGCGGAGCGCAAAGGTTCCTACTCCTATCGAATACCACAGCAGGGGTCTTTAACGTGCGAGGAACGTGGCATTTTTCCCAACACGGTGCACCACTATGGTTTGCGGTCAGGTTTTCCGTATTATAGCCTGACAACCCCAGCATGTAACACGCCAGGGGTACCCCATTCCACCACCTGGGGCACACATCCCAGTTGCTCTGTGGGCAGAGCGCCTAGCCCCCGGCTAGGTTTCTGAGCACTATTTAGTCGCCTTTTACGACAAGCTTAGCGCTGCTGCAGGCCTATTCTTTTAACAACCGGACCTGCACGGGGCTAAAACAAATGTATACTAGAGATTTTCACTAATTTGACGTAACCCGAGCTAATAATAGCCTTGCCAATCATTTTCTCCGTTTTAGAACCGCCCCTGCTGTTTCATTTATTCCATGCTCCCAGTTTTTAGTGGAGTCCGAGTTGCTCATTTACTGTTGTTACTTTGTATGGATTGTTTTAGTCACTCTGTGTTCTTTGTCGTGTTTATTATCCTTTTGGTCTTTGTCCATGGATTACATTCTTTGTTTTCTGCTAGAGTCTTGGTTCCCTTTATTACTCTTTGCTTAACGGGAATATTGCACAAAGTATGATATCTGTATTTTATATAATACAATGCAAACACAGGTTGCAAATGTCGTGTTAATGTTGTTAATCTCTAAAGAAGATAGCCTCGTGCGGGTCCGGGTGTCAAAAGAAAATGCACGTAGCAGCGCTAAGCTTATCGTAAAAGGCGAATAAATAGTGCTCAGAACCCTAGCCGGGGTTTAGAGCGCTCTGCCCATAGAGCAACTGGTTTGTGTGCCCCAGGTAGTGGAATGGCGTACTCCTGGCGTGTTACATACCGGGGTAGTCAAGCTATAATACGACAAGCGTGACCGCAAACCATAGTGGTGCACCGTATTGGGAAAGATGCCACGTTCCTTGCACTTTAAAGAACTCGGATGCGGTATTCGAGTAAGAGTATGAACCTTTGCGCACTCCACCACAGGATGCTAAGTTGCCCGACCCAATCCATCCATCCCTATTTCTAGTGGCAATCACAATTTGTCGACCCCATTACACAGTTTTCATTTCATCATCATTTTATGTTCATTTTATCATCCATAGCTGAAATATTGCTGCTTGGGCGTTTAACCCCAACAATCAATAAATCTAAAGACGATTTGAACGGTGATATAGATCTTAATGGTTATATTATTCTCACCTGTACTATTTTTAATCATTTATTCCTTCTTTCAGGGTTTTTCACATTAGGTTCTATTAGTGCGAATTTCGTTCAGTTACTTTCGTTAACGTCATTTCTCATCCCCTTATCTATTTTCTTTATCTGTCATTCCCTTAATATTGTAAATGAGTGCATTTATCATAAATTGGTCCTTATATTTGAAGCTTGAAGCTTGAAGCTTTTATTTACAAATACAAGTTAATTGTTTTATTCAGAAACAATCAGTTTGTTTAACTTTTATGTATCTAAAAAACAACTTTCAAAAAGTTTGGAACCATGAAAATTTTGCATTGTCTCTTAGATTCATCAAGAAACTCCGAAATATTTCTTTAATAAATTGTACTAAATAAGAGCTTGAGGTGAAGATGAAAGATTAAAAAGGAAATTTTGGACTTAACGTCTCTTTATTTCTTAGCTTTTTTAAAGTCAACATTTTTTGTTTGGTCAGTGTATTGTGTGTTCAGTAGCTATTTTTCAATACACAATATTTTTGACCTTGTTGGGTAACAGCTATCGTCACGATTTTGGTGATGTATTAAACAATACAAATGGTACTCGAAGTCATTTTCAAAGCAGAAAATGATAAAAAGAATTTCCTCTGCAAACAATTGTCTGAAATTTATTTTCCATTCAGAAATTGCACATCTCATAAGTTTATTGAATATCACACTTGTTCTTGCTGAGTTGATATATTACTCTCTAGCACATATTCAGTAGAAATTTTGATGCACTTTGAACCCAAACTTGCCATTTCAGATTATATTGTGTTGTAGTTATTTTGTCAATATTTATTTAGTTATTTTTATACATTACTAGCATTTAATTAGTGTTTAAAATGAGATAAAAAAAATCAGCAATTATAAGAGCAATGATATTTATAGTATATGGCAAATGAAATGGGAAATATTATATAAAAGTAAATCCATGCCACTGATCCTTAATAATAATAATTTGTTTTACTGTCTAGGTGACAAAAAAAAAGAAAGAAAAAAGTCCAAATTCTGCCCCCTCAAGCTGAACGAGCAAAATGGTGTGAAGAAATGATCATCTACTGCTTTTATAAAAGCTGACATTTAGATCTTAATTTCAACATGGCTTCCTTGAAGTATCAGTGATATTCTTAAGTTGAATACTGTTGAAGTACTATTGTTCGTGGGGAACCAATTTTCGTGGTTTTCGTTGGCAGACTAAACTACAAAATTTGGTACCCAGCAAAAAGTAGATTTCCATTGATGTGTATACTGAAATCCTCAAAACCACGATTCAATATTCCACGAGTTTGTGGTTCTTGCCTTATCCACGAACGAAAATAGCTCCACAGTACTTAAGTACCTATCATTTAGTTATGAATTTTTTTATTGTAGTTCTAGCAATGTTTCGCTGTGTTTTGCTTAAGTATCAATTCGTCTTTCCAGAATCCAGTAATGCATGATTAATATTATTGGACAAATAAGTCCCTTCTAGCATGCAAATATGTATTAATTTTATGGTTTTTTTTTTCTGTTTTTATACTTTTGTTTATCAATTTGTTATTTGAACTGATTTCTGGTTGTATTTATGTTTGAATTTCAGGTTTTGAAGAAGTTATCATTTTTTTACGTAATTTGGGTTGTTGCTCTTTTCTTTATTTTCCCTTGTTTATGTATTACTAATCAGAAGGCTTGTACATCTTTGTAACTTTTATTTCAATTTAAATTTTGATCTGATTGTTATATCTGTCAATAAATAAATATATCCAATGGACGAATAATATGTTTCTTGTCCCAATAATAACCTACCTGGTCAATAAACTGTTTTTTATGACCGCAAAAAAATGCGGTCGTATAATGTTATTGTGCAGTCGTAGTCTGCGGACTTTTTGTTTCCATGCTATAAATTTAGTTGCGGTTGACTGAATTATTTTGAAATTATATGATTTACTTACACTAAAGTAAGGTTCATATTTAATTGGATTTTGTGGCCCTACTGCAAAATAAGTAAAAAGTGGTAAAAAGGTATTATATCAGAACCCAAGTATATTATTTGTTTTGTTTCGATTTTAATTATTCTCTCTCTATCGTGTTCTTTATATAATTATAGTAAACAAATATGTCAGTAGATTTTATGTGTTTTGGACAATTTTCAAGTAAAGGGGCTCAAAGTTGAGCAACACCAAATAGGATTTCTAAGAGTTTGTTTCTTGGATATATCATAAAAACCCCTGTCTGCATTTTTCAATGAAATTTAATATTTTTGTAAGGGTTTTGATTTAAAAAGGGTCAAAGGGAACACATTTGAAAATATGGTGCTAAAATAAAACAGATTTTCTGGTGGAGAAAATATCAAGTAGGTAGGACAGGAGATGTGAATTAAACGTTTGATTGAATCCTCTGAATTTTTCATGTCATATTTTTTGTTCTCTTAGGACAACCATAAACGAGTAATCAAGGGAACCAATGTTCTAGTGGTAATCCATAGAATATAATCCAGGGACAAAGACCAGACCCTGAAAACAGACATACACAACAAAGAACATAAAGTAACTAAAATCAAAGTAAAAAAGAAAATACGTAATTCGGACTCCACTAAAAACTGAGAGCATGGACAAGGTGCATCGGTCCATAAAAACGATGGTGCAAGGGCCTAAACAGTCTTTTGTTTAAGAAGATTATTTCATACTGAGTTTTGAATGATTGATTGATTGATTGTTGGTGTTTAACGCCAGAACAGCAATATTTCAGCTATATTCAAGCGATGAACATGAAATGATGATAAAATGAATATAAAATGATGATAGTGATGATAAAATGGAAAGGGGATGGGACACAAGGGCAATAAGGTCGACAGATTTAGAGTGCCACTAGAAAACGGGAGGGATGGGTAGGGTCGGGTAACTTAACCTCCTGTGGCGGAGCGCAAAGGTTCCTACTCCTATTGAATATCACAGCATAGTTCTTTAGCGCGTGAGGAACGTGGCATCATTCCCAACACGGTGCACCACTATGGTTTGCGGTTAGGTTTTCCGTATTATAGCCTGGGGCACACATCCTAGTTACTCTGTGGGTAGAGCGCCTTTCCTCCGGCTAGGGTTCTGAGCACTATTTAATCGTCTTTTACGACGAGCTTAGCGCTGCTCCCGGCCTCTTATTTTGATACCCAGACCTGCACGATGCCATATTGAGTGTTGTGTTGAATGTTTTGTGTTGAATATGCAAAATAGTTTTGAAATAGTTTTAAAAAAGGCAGCAAAATTTCATTTACAAATCCCAATTGTTCAGATTTATCCCACTTGAATCTGTTTACTGTTTCAGTTTCTCTTCCTCTTTCATCTACCAGAGATCTGACATAATATGAGTAATTCTGTGGACGTTTGAAGCAAAGGCAAAGGACGCGTATCCTACTGGTGTGTCTGTTCCAGTCTGGGTTGACTATTTGCTTTTCTTAGGCTATTTTAAATGTTCAAATTTAAGAATATTCTTCCTGTGAATTTTTACCCTTAGAGCACATTCTTGTGATAACCGATACAATGTCGGTTACCTTGATTACACCCTGGACCATAAAGAAACTTGTATATGTGATTTTGCATTGTCTTATTTTCTCGGGATCATTCGCTGAATATGGCTTTTCATGACTACCAGTACACAGACCAAAAAATATTCACATGATTTTCACATTAAATGAGCAAATACAATGATCTAGTTGACGAGGAATTCGTGTGAAACGATCTTTCACGTGAACTTCATTTTAGCTTTTCACATGAAATTCATACCTCGTGATTTTCACGTGAACATCTGCAAAATTTGCATGTGTTCTATAAAGAAAAAACATTCATTACATCATTAAACTGGACAATAAGATTAATAGAGGAGTTAAATAAATGATGTTTAAAAAACTCAAAACATATCTATAAATATATTAAACAAACAAAAAACAAACCAACCAAAAAAAAACAAAAAACAAAAAACAAAACAAAACCAAAAAAAAAACAACAAAAAACAAAAAATATATATTAAACAAACAAAAAACAAACCAACCAAAAAAAAAAAAAAAACAAAACAAAACAAAACCAAACCAAAAAAAAACAAACAAAAAACAAAAAAAAAAAAAAAATGAAAATGATTAAAAAACTATTCCAACTATATCCGGTCGATGAATATGAAACAATGATGAATTCAAAATAGGAAGAGTTGGGAAGGGTTGGGCAATTTAGCCTCCCGTAGCGAAGTCAATGCTCCTACTCTTGTACAACAGGTTTATTTAACGTGCCGGGAATGTTTCATTTTGCCAAATAAGTTTGGCCGGCACAATGTATAAAATGGGAAGCGCTCATATTGGCTTGAAAATTGATAAACCAGTTGAAAAAGACTTTACATATGAAATCAACACTCAAACAATATTTGGAAAAAATGCAATGCTGACCGATTTAAAATCTGAAAGTAATCTTATGGCAATACATGTTGATTTTGGTGGAGAGTCTCCTGATCTTTCCAAGTTTGATTTCGTACAATTCCCATCAGACAATCCTGAATTAGAGCGGATTCTACCATTGAATGGTAGTAAAGATGTACGTTGATATAAATGCTACTGTAAAGCAGAGCGATATATATATGCTCAACACAGAATCAATTGCGTATGGTTTGTTTAATGTGGTTGATGAGGTTATTCCAAAAATATAATTTCCTGCACATCGGAGACATGGAGGTTACAACTAACTATACTTCAGTGGAATTAGACTACACATTTCCTGCATTTTTACTCCAGTTTGTCTACCAGCTCTATGAGAAATCACACCGATTATAGTTTCTGTTGATTTTGTCCCGGTTCTAAAACTGCCTGAAGACGTGAGATTGAAATCTGAAGATATAGTTAACGAGTTTTTAGACAGAAATGGTTACGTGTATTTCCATTTAGAACGTAGTACCTTTAAAAGTGAATCAAACAGTCTCCAAGGAAGAACGGCTCCAAAAATACCCTCACAAATCTACTGCTAAAGTACTGATACGTGTTTGTAAGGCATTACACAGCATGCTAAAATTGTCATCACCAAAATATTTGTCAAAAATTGTAACGGAAAGAATTGTAGAACACAGACGCCATGAGGGCAACAAAAGAGTAAACAGCACTGAGATGAATGATTTTGTCATGACAATGCTGCTACATCTGGATGAGGTTACTCACATTGCAAGTAATTCTCACTTCGCAACGTTTGAAGATGCACACGAAAATATAGGATGCTACTAATACATTCCATCGTTTGTATTAAGAAGATAGTCGTGACGCGCATGGCGTTAGATGCTAATGAGGGGAGGCTATGACATGATATTCTTGATCTTGTAGTAGCTATCTATATGGTAATTAATGATTTGATTATGTCCGTAAATCAGGCGACATGCCTTGTTGTACCAACACAAAAAGGTAACGTTATAAGGAATACGCTTGAACCAAGGTAAAAATTACTGCCTCAACCATCAGATGATACTGAAAGGATCGACCAAATAAGTCTGTGTGAAATATTAGAAATTTCATTAGAGCAATCTCATGACCAGGACGAAACAATTTAATACCAACGTATAAAAAACATTAATACACGAAAAATTCTATTTTGACCTTCACGAGGCCGTTAAACAAGAAAAATGTGGAGCTAGCAAGCCATTTTATGAGGGCAAAATACAGTCGCACAACTAGAAGGCTAACGTTAGATGATGGAATAAGTAGAGTCGTCAGTTTGTTGAAAACTGCGTCGGCAGGTGTAAGAAAAACATAAACTTAGTGGTGAACAACGAAGATGACTTAAATGAGGATACCCATTTGATTACCAAAACAAAACTAAGCACAATTCTGACATAAAACACATTTTTGCTTTAATTTGGTTTCTTGAAGATTAAATAAACAGTTCTCCGTATATGTTAATATAAGTTCTCATGTACATTATTTAAAAAAAAATCCATATAAGTAATTTGATTTGGATATCGGCACATTCCATATTGAAACGTGCAATTTTATTGCAAAGGGAGGACAACGGATATGACGAAACACTGCAAATCCCCAATCGTATTAAATCATAAACAGTAAATACCTTCAGAGGTCACCATAAGGTCATCACCAGGTGCAAACACACTTCCAAGCGTTAGGGAAGCCACCAGAAAGGCTACGACAGCAAGAGTAATAAATCCATGGAACTACAACAATGGCAATTTATTATCACAAACTAAAAAGTACTTTAAAGACATAAAGACACATCAATGTTTTTTTTATAGTTTGTAGGGTCTTGAATTACCCCTTCAATGTAAGAAAAATACGAACTGAAGCAACAAACACACAATACAATGCACCCTATGAGACACATTTAACTTCATCCATGCAATACATCATAATACATGTCATATAATATCCCCTGAATAGTCGTTTTTCATATTTACGCAATTTCATTCTAGCAAGTGTTTCACAGGGACGAAACACACGAACACCCTGGGTGGCGGTCACATTCGGGAAAGAAAAGACATTTAACATTTTTCTTTGAAACTTAAACTATTTACACTCCGGTAATAAGCTAAATGGCTTGAAAATTATACAGAAGTAACTAAGTATTTACCACAGCTGTCAAATATAGGAATTTAAAGTCTACTGCTGACCGTTTCTCCAATCGGATAGTACACCAGTATGTCGATTTGGAAGGTTACGTCACTTTGCTAAAAATTTAAAAAAGTAGAAACTTCAAAACTAACAGAATAAATAGACCAATAATTCTTAATATGAATAAAACTCGAACGCATTCTATGGATAAAATACCCCCCCCCCCACAAAAAGGTAATATTTTAAGTATTTTACAGACAAAAGGAGTTGTTAAAAATCTTCACGGTGAACATGAAAATACATGATCATGACAGAAAAGTAACAATATCACTTTTTATCATCCAAATAATTTTCATATATAAATTCTACAAAAGTATGCACAAGATCATTTTAGTGAAGAATGTCATGGAAATAATTTAATCTGTTAAATTATTTTAAAACAAAAGCAAAAACAAAACAAAAAAAAAACAAAAAAAAACAAAAAAGAAAAAAAGGGAAACAAATCGATAGCACGTGTTTTGATTTAAGTTAAAAATTCGACAAACATACATAAATGCGCAAGTAACACGAAATGTATTATTTATAGTAGGAGTGACAGCCTGTATCTAATTTGCAAATAAGGGGCATGGCTATGGTAAAGTCCGTTAGGATGAGATCATATCCCCGCCCCGTTGTTGTCAAAAATACAGAATGTCACGAGTGTTGTAAATGATTTGTGGAATGGTCCAATCAAATTGCAATATTTTTTTCCACAGGTACACAGTGTTTTAGAAGCTTGCCGATGTATATTTCCTCATGATGTCGGAGGTGGAAGAAAAAATGTGTGAAACAATGCACTGCACCATTAACCTGCAACATTATCCCAAATAACCGAAACAATTGAGAATTAACATTCTGTATTTATTGGGATTCAGTACATCTCAATAAGTCAAACAATCAATTTGTTGACGAAGCGCTTGGTGTAACGTTTAAATTGTTTCTTCCAGAAGTTCCGAAACAAGAATCGGATTTCGATAAATCTAGATTACAAAACCCAGTGACGGACAGCAGGTTAAAAACATTAAAACTAATTTTCTTTTAGTAATTCAGATGTTTAAATGTTCATGTTTTTTTCTTGATAAAATAGTCATTTCACGTTCTCAATTTATTGCAGCTAGACATTTTCAGAATATCTGTACAATAACTGGAGATACAGACAGTTATTGTACTGTTGTCATGATACATTGAAGCTCCGCCCTTAGAATAGTAAAATCGGTGTAGGCTGAAATATTGCTGCTCGGACGTTAAACCCCAACAAACAAACGGATTTACAATAACCAAAAAGCATAAAACAAATTCCTTCACCATTCCACAATATATATATATATATATTTATTGGGACGAAAAAGCAATAACTATTAACCGCGTCAAGAAAACACAAAGAAAACATAAAACAAAACAGAAACTTAAATTAAGTAATCTAAAGTTCCTTATTTGTCTCAATGACGCTATATTAACGAAGTTGATAGTTAATTTTAATTTTTCGAGTTTGTATTGTTTACGTATTGATGCTCCAATTGATCTCGTCTTTGCTCCTTAGATTAATTCCATTCCATGGATGAATTACATGAATCTATAATTGTGTGTAAATTAGTGTGCAATAATACACACCTATGACTCTAATACAATTAAATGTCGGAAGTTGTTTAAATAATAAATCACGAAAACTCCAGTTTATCATTGTTTTACCACGGGCTGACCATTTATGCCGCATTGTTTTACCTTGAGCGATAGCGTACTGCTTATATAGCAATCGAAAAGGAGTAAAATTGACCCAGAGATGGAAAAGATGAAAACAATCAATGAAGGAAAAGAAATGGGTATCCTTCAATCAAATCTAGCAGGAAAATTATACCGAATGGGTAGTGCAAGGAACGGTTTAAAAATTAATCAGCAGGATGGAATTGGTTTCACGTATGAAATGAACCTATAAACAATACTAGGAAAACAATGTTAAGTTTAAGAAATCCCAATCCGAAAGAAGTCGGATGCTAATCTTTGTTGATTTCTGGGCATAACAAACCTTATCTTTCAAATTATGATTTTGTCTGGTTTCCTACAGATGACCCCGAGTTAGTTGAGTTTCTTTCGGTAAATGGCAGTAAGTATTATCATAGGTAAATATGACAACCAATACACTTTTACATAGAAGCAATCGCATATGTTTTGTTCATTATCATCAATGAAATACTTTCAAACATAAAGCTCCCGACGAACTGGAGACATGGTGGCTAAAACTACACATATTTTAGTGACGTACGTCAATTGACTTACATAATATATTATATATGATAACTACTACGAATCATACTTAAGTACAACATATATTGATACACTTGGTAAATCTGTACCCCGCAGAATATTTTAACTTTGTTCTCATATGACCTCGACTGCATTTCATTTGTTCAAATAAACTGTAATAAAGTTCACGTGATACTACTGTAAGTTATCAAATCATCGAAGTAAGATAACTACACTCCGAGTTCGGATGTTTGTAAAAGAACGAACAATTAGAGCCATGTATTAAACTTATACTTAACATACTTATTTGCATTTAGACGTCATCATTCTTTCATTAAGAGGTTGCATCTGGTGCCAGTTATTCCACAAACATGGAGTGGTTCCAGTTTTAGAATTTCCGGAAGCTTAAAAAATATTTAATAGGACTATGTATTAAAAAAATATAAATATAGCAAAATTCAGAACGGAAAATCTAAGACAGGTATTAAAAATAAGTATAAAATATTCTGTCTATAGTACGTGCTAGAGCCATACCATTCAAACTCAGAATGACATTAGAAAAAAAAAATAACAAATTCTGAAACACACAAAACCGCCCTTTTTCATAAGTATACAAGCCAGATTTAGTAAAGGAACAACAATAAATCCTAAAACAATGAATAAATAGATTATGTAGTCCATTCCTACTCCACAAAACCATTTTTTTTCAATTTATTCGAAACAGCTAATTCGGACAGTTCTTTCTGATGTTATAGTTATATTTGCACTTCAAATTTGCTCACTGCATGCTAATTTAATCATATTATCGATCGCCAGAAGTCTGATGGTCACTTGTAAAACGGCTATCGTAGGAAACACATCGAGGAGTAGTTTGTTAAATTTTCAATATCTCTTGTTTTTCTGTCGTGAGAAAGATAGACTTCAGGTAACTTTAAGAGACTAACCTTTACGTAACCTGAACATACATGTAACTCAAAACAGATAACAAGAACTTTTCAGAGTTACCTTGTTTTTTTTCATTTCGCTAATTTGTTTTTAACAAATGATATACAACATGTGATAAGGTAATATAGTTCTATATCGATGGTAACGTAATTCATTTGTTTTTTCGTCTTTACGATGCATTATCATTTAATTATTATAAAACAAACATTTACATAATCTCAATGTTTTTGAAAACCAATGGTAATATTCTGTTTTAACTATTTCAAAAGATTGTTATTTTATTAGAAGTACGTTTATCACATCGAATTCGACATTGAAAAAAATGATTACTTAGGAATTCATTGAAGTGAAAAATTAAATGGGTATTAAGTTAAATATCATTATTTTGAACTTAAGGTGTATTTGTAATACTTTCTATAACATTATTTTTACAAGTTGTGGTATTTTCGTCTCGTCATTGTGTTTCAAAATAAGAAAACATTATTCTGAAATGACTACTGTTGGTTTATGCAATGAAGCTGATCATACATTACAATATTACTGGCTTGGTTGTCATAATTTGTATCAATACAGGTAAGAATGATAACATGTTTTTTTTAACGTTTATATTGGTAAGGGTTTCCCTGTGCATATAAGTTGCACGAGCTCTGCTAGGGATAATATTTACTGGTATACATGCAATAACCCTTTCGTAATCAATATTTTTTATAATCTTTACGCGTTTTTTTTATTCTTTTCCCAAATTCATTTGGTAAAGAATCATGATAATTAGCTTTTAAAACAACCATTTAAATGATTCCGTGCATATACATGGATATATGGCACGGTCTTTTTCTCGTAATTTTATATTAACAACCAAAATTTAACAACTACACAAGGAACGATATCAATCTGAAAAGGAAGAAATACTATAGTTGAATTACGAACGTATTGCTATAATATAGTTCCACCCAAGTATATGCACGTGGTAAACTCGTAATAAAAAGCGTTATGGAAGTTTTACCATTTTTTAATGTGTTTCACTTTCGATATGGCAATGCTAGTATATTTAATTCGAAATTTGCATGGACAATAATATTGCAATTTATCAAACCGAAATACTAATATTAAACATATGAATGATGCATATGATAGATACAAATTAGAAATTCGGCGTTCATACACTTCTAAATTTTCTCAAAAGCTAAAAAGGCAATACGAGTCAGCGATCCGAAGTTTCGAATCAAACTGACTCTATTACCAGTTAGTTTGGGATTTGTCAAAGTATTTGTATGACATTTGAGTGATAACTTTACAATTGTAATTTCATAATCCTATAACGTTGTGGTCCATTACTGTATTTATTTTGGTTTATTCGGATTGTCTTCTAAGCCAAGGACTTTGTGATTATTTGCAGTATTCTCAATATGTGCTTTCCCGTGTATTAGGCAAGGGAGAGCATTTCAAAGTTTTGATGGTAGTGCTACGTGGAACTTCTCTTCTACTAATCAAAGTATAATGACAGCTACTCTAGGAGGACTAACGTTTGAAATCATATGTCTGGAAAGAGCAGGACCGTTTTATTTTTTGGAGTATGTTAACATCTATTTTAAGATATTCATTTGTTTAACTTTACTATGAGACTGCTTAACTTAAATTTGTTTCTGTAATCTTCAAACGACATTTTACAATTCGATTGATTGATTGATTATTGGGGTTTAACGCCCGAGCAGCAATATTTCAGCTATATTCAGGTGATGAACATGAAAGGGATGATAAAATGAATATGAAATGATGATGATGAAATGGAAAAAGGGATGGGACATAAGGATAATAGCGTCGACAAACCTCGATCTCCACAAGATTAAAGGGAGGGATGGGCAGGGTCGGGCACTTTAGCCTCATATGGCGGAGCGCAAATGTTCCTACTCCTATCGAATACCATAGCAAGGTTCTTTAAGAGTAATCAAAGGAACCAATGGGTTATAGCGGTAATCAAAAGAATGCAATCCAGGGACAAAGACCAGACATGGAAACAGACACACACAACAAAGAACACAAAGTAACCAAAATCATACATACAAAGTAACAAAAGCAAATGAGCAACTCAGACTCCACTAAAAACTGGACGCATGAACCCGGTGCACCGGTATGGTAAGCGTCCTCTGCTTTTCTTATAACACCCGCCGAGTTGCTCATAAAAAGTCAAGTCCGGGGTACACAAACGAGGAAAGGAAAACCATGACCCATTGAATAAATCAGTTTTCATGGTGCAGATGGATACACCATAACGATCCACAAGTTCATGATGACGACCATAAAACTTCTGTAGTGATGACTTCAATCTTGTCGCAACACAACCCTGTTCCAGAAGCCTATTTGTCAGAGTTCTAGCGCGATACACAAAGTCTGCGTAGTTTCGGCAAACTCTGGCATAACGTATGAGTTGTGAAATGAACACTCTATATGAACACTTTAACGTGCGAGGAACGTGACATCTTCCACAACACGGTGCACCACTATAGTTTGTGGTCAGGTTTTCCGTATTATAGCCGCAGCATGTAACACGCCAGGGGTACCCCATTCCACCGCCTGAAGCACACATCCCAGTTGCTCTGTGGGCAGAGCGCTTAGCTCCGGCTAGGTTTCTGAGCACTGTTTAGTTGCCTTTAACGACAAGCTTAGCGCTGCTGTAGGCCTATTCTTTAAACACCCGGACCTGCACGGGCTTATAATTCGAATCTCTAGAAGAATGTCAATAATTAAAAAAGGCATGGCAATTGTTGGAAAAATTTATATTACTTATAGCACTTGTGTGGGGTTAATTCAGTCTATAGTATATGGGATTGAGAATGGGAAGTGCTATAAAACAAAACTATGTAAACTATGAAAGTACAATGGATGCGAAGAAATCGTACAGGAAACTGTTATTGAAAAAAAAATCCAGTAATAACCCAAATACCCGTCTGTGCAAACGGCATATTTGTGTATCATTCTGTTTTATATTCGAGAGAATTATACACTCCATCAAAGCATAAATATCATATACCTTAATCTACAGAGGTGGATTTTTTTTCATTACAAAAAAAAACAAAAAAAACACAACTACCGAATGAAAAAACCGAATATTGGTGTATGGATTAATTAAGAGTAAGTCATTGTAAGAATCAAGCAAAATGGGAAAATCAGAAACGTGCATTTCAAAACTACACCGATTCGACAATAAAACCTCATTGAAGAATGCTTTCTGTTTTTGAAAAGATCACTGGATATGCTCGGTAATTTTCCAATAAATGTTAGAAAAATGAGGCTTTTTACAGAGTTATCTGTTCTTGAAATGGTCATTTACAGTGCATTTCAATGAAGTTATAGCTCAATCAATCAAAGTGATTTGGAAAATATTGTTTTTTCCTTAATTTTGAAAGTGCAAAACATATTTAAACATTAAACTTTATAAATGATATTTTTTTTTCATATCATGTTTCACCAACTGCCTGATTCGCACATGGACTGACATTTAATTAGAAAGCATGTATCAGTGCCAAATGAATTTATTAAACATAATACTTCAAAGAAAGATGAACAGGTAAAGCCGTTCATTAATAAAATAAAAAAATCGGAATAGGAAGGGCAAATATGAATTTTATCTTTTAAAGGCGTGTTATCGACGGGAAAACGGAGTACGTTTGTATAAAGGATACAATATACAACGAAACGGATGATACAATAAGAATTATGTACTCAACTAAGTACCGTGAGTAATAAGCAATTGCTACAAAATGTAAACTTTTGCATATTTTGAAATAAAAATCTGAAACTCTCTTTGTATTAGTTGCGCTTGCGAAAACATATTATATTTTTTTTATCAATTTTTAAACCATTGTCATGTAACAATACAATGCCAGACACCCTGATTAGTGAAAAATAGAACTTCTGTTAAAGTTGAATGAACTATGTAAAAAAAGAAGCGTCCGGGCAGTTATTTAGGTCTTAATTTATTATCTATAATTTTGCATGTAAATGAATTGATGCTTTAGATTGTGCAGAATTGATGTAAATATTGAAAACCAAGAGTAATTCAGGTGCTTAAGATATCAGGTAACACCTGATATAGAAAAAATTATTCATCCAATTGTGAGGACGAACATTTAATCCCGTATGTATATTTTGAATTTACAGAACATTATTATCCCAGGCCAACTATTTGTGATGTATGTAACGGTGGAGGTTTCTCAGTTGTAGGCAATATCGATGGTAAGTCATAATAGGCAACAATACGGTATGCACACCATAGGCAATGGTAAAGAAACTATCTAGGGCAATTCTGACAGTAAGTTGACTATTATAGCCTACGATGTTGATTACTTGCAAGTAAGGCAATTATAGGAATTGTCAATGGTAAATATATAAGAAAGGCAATACAAATGGTAAGGAATGAAACCATAGTTTTTATCATAGATAATGCTGAGTGTAAGGAGAGCCATCGTAGACAATACAGTTAAGTGTAATTTTTAATTTCTTTCGATCAATCTATTCCAAAAACCACCTTAGTTTCGGGGATCATCGAATATGTTGCAACAATCATACCTTCTCTTTTCTGCATGCATGGTTACAATATGTGAAAGGACAAAAAATAAGCTTTGAACGCATATATTTTGCCTCATTGTGAATTTTCTTAAAATCTTTAACATTTTGTCCGCCATTTATGCAATTGGTCGTTAAATCACTACTATCATCAAAGTCGTTTGAACTTTGTTATTGTGTTTTATCAAATGGCGAAAATTTTATACTGTTTTCTGTTTTCAGTTGAGGCAGAAGGTAAGTACACTGTAAATACACATTAGTCTTCGTTTCACGAAGACCAATATTTGATAAACCACACCTCTTTTTTATCGACGTCAAATAAATCTGTATGTACAAGTCATGCCGTAAATTGTTTTGATATCGCCTAATCTTTTGACACGACAATGAATCCATGACACGAATGTAAAAAAGAATTAAAACTGTCATACTTTTTTTCTATTGTAGAGTGTAGAATTGGTAAGTAAAACACTTGACTAGGAGTACTTCTTCAAAGGTGTATTTGAACATCGCTTTGTTTGAATGAGAATTGAAGAAGACTTGTATATTTCTTATTGTCTTAAAAAAGTTCTGTAGACCATATTAATGATGTTTCAAAGTCTGATATTCATTATTTATAAACCAAGGTGTCTCTACATATAAATAATAATGTCAATCACAATATAAAATTCATTGCATCCATAGGTTTAGTACATACAAAAGTACTAACCGTAGATATATTGTATATATAAAAGATATATTTTAAAAAAGACGTACTAAAACAACAAATATCGAAATATGAAGCCAAATGAGCCGAGACGTTATACAAAGAGTACCATCTAATGCAATATTTATATGTCACGTGTATGAATTAGGATTATTGTAACGAATTTTAATGTGTTTTTGTTTTAGTTATACCAAAAGGTAGGTCAGACGTACTTTATTTATGGTATTCATAGATTTATACAGTTATTGCTTTTTAGCACTGTAATATGACGAATAATTGAATGAATGATTGATTGTTGGTGTTTAACGCCCAAGCAGCAATATTTCAGCTATACACAGGCAATGAACATGTAATGGTTGATAAAATGAGCATGGAGAATAAAGACGAAATAAAAAAATGGGATGGGACACAAGGATAATAGGGTCGACCAATACCACAACAGGGTTCTTTAACGTGCGAGGAATAATGGGGCATCTTTCGTAACACGTTGCACCACTAGGGTTTACGGTCAGATCTTCCGTATTATGGCATGACGACCCCAGCATGGATTATGTCAGGGTTATTCCATTTCACCAGCTGGGACACACAACCCAGTTGCTCTTTGAGCAGTGGGCCATAGTCTCTGGTCAGGGTTCTTAGCACTATTTAGTCGCCTTCTGCGACAAGCTGGATGCTGCTGTGGGCCTTTTCTTTTGACATCCATATCCGCACGGGCTTTGAGGAATAAAAAAGACAAATAAGATATACAAACATACAAACCGGCATAATTTAAATTTTAAAGAAATTTTTGGTAAATCTGGTATAAAATTATCGCTTACCTTTAGTTCTGTTGAAAGAAGAAATGCATTTTGCTTAATATATCTTCATCCAAATTTAATTGACCATAGGGGGCAGGATTCTCCTGTGGTTAGGGCGTTGGAAGGTAAAAAGGGCTTTATAGGTTATGCTAATTGTTGACTAGAACATCGATGCGCATTTACCAACATCAAATAAAACAAATTTTGAGGAGTACGAGTTGCTCATTTGCTTTTGTAACTTAGTATGCATGATTTTAGTTATTTTATGTTCTTTGTTGTGTATTTCTGTTTTCCATGTCTGGTCTTTGTCCCCATATTACATTCTTTTGATTATCGCTATAACCTTGGTTCCCTTGATTACTCCTTAATCTTACCTTTTCCTCAGAGTACGTGGGTTAAGATAACCCTCGTTTAACCCTCTCATTAACCCCAATATGAAAGTAAGAAACCCTGATACCTCCCATCTACAAATCAATTTACCGACATTAAAGTAAATATTCCTTTACTTTTACCTTTTCCTTTATCTTTTAACATACTTTAGCACTTGGTTGCAATATTCCATGGATGTGTCCTGTAACTGATCCAACAAAGCAGACCCGCTGTACCACATGTGAAAAGTACGAACAGGATGATGGATTGTGTTGCTGTTAAAATACCAAGTATATGTCATGAAAAAACTGTTAGAAAAAAAAGTAAAAACAAAAACATACTTTTTGCAGTTTTATATTCTTATTTACTGCGTCAGAATTGATTATACATCGTAGTGTTTGAGGTATGTAGAGAAAACAAAGTGCGGGTATTGTAAGTACTCGATACCATTCTAAACAAGCAAAGATTCTGGTTAGTGATTCAGAACTCCCGTCACAGTAACATTTAAATGTAATAATTTTATTATAACTCCATATGGATTGTATAGAGCAGTAATCTACATCTTTGGTATATCATATTTGTTAGGGTAAAGATATACTTTGTTTTATTTTGGATACTGGCTATATATCGGCACAAAAAAATCCTAAGCGCTGGCAGTGGGATGATTCAAATACGTAAAAATCCTAATATATGGCCTAAACATAAACAAAAATATGAATGTCTTAGACAAAATCCGAAGGATAGTGTACTTTCCCTGAATATATATCGATGAAACTACAGTACATGAATGGGATAAACTTCCCATGTTATGGGGTATGGGGCAATGGGACATGGGGAATGGGGAACGTGGACTATGAATAAGATATTCAGGAAATCAAAAAAACGCAATCCAGGGACAAAGACCAGACATGGAAAACAGACATACACAACAAAGAACATAAAGTTTCTTAAATAATACATACAAGGTAACAAAGATAAAATGAGCAACTCGGATTCCATAAAAAAACTCGGAGCATAAGCCATGTGCACCGGTAGGGTAAGCGTCCTCTGCTTTTCTAGAAATACCCGCCGAGTTGCTCATAAAAAGTCCGGGGTAGAGGAAAAAGGAAAGGAAAACTATGACACTTTGAACAAATTAGTTTTCATGGCGCAGATGGATACTCCGTAGAGATCCACGAATTCATGATGAGGACAGTAAAATCTCTGTAGTGATGACTTCAATCTTGTCGCAACATAACCCTGTTCCAGAAGCCTATTTGTTAGAATTCTAGCGCGATACAAAAAGTCTGCGTAGTTTCGGCAAGCTCTGGCATAACGTACAAGCTGTAATTTGAACACTCCATACACTGGTGCTGAAGGGATGTTGCCACAGATGAAAGAAAATTTACAATTCTGAATGAAAAGTCATCACGTTTGTCGTCAGGTTTGGTCAATAGTCTTCCTTACAATCCATTTCTAAGTATAGGTCAAGGTATGAGGCTGACCTCACACTGTCTGTAGTATCTTCTTTCTCAAGTTCTTTGGGGTAGATGCAATTATTCAAATCTCCGAAATTAGGATTGTTTAAAGATAATACGTTATCTTTTTAGCGGAAACTGAGATTAAATGATCTTGCTAAACGGAATTCTTTCATACACGAGAAACATGAGTTGATTCTAGCATTAGCATATTTAACAATCATTGCAGGAAATTATGAAAATTAAAAGTGTTTAATTAAGTAAATATGTTATTTTGTTTTAGAAATTCAGACCTTTTAGAATCTAAGTGTCACTGCAGCCACCCATGGAAAAAGTATTCCCATAATAAATTAGACGTAATTTGATTAGACAGTATATTAGTAGAAATTTAATATATTTTTTAATTTATATGACTGCTTCATTTAAATGTTTGAAAGTTTGATAATACAGAAGTTGATAAATAACATGCAACACATTTCCAATCGCTTAACTTTGAAACGAATTATGTTTCCCCTCTTCAATCTGAAATTAAACAAGAATATCCATAAATGCGTCATCTAGATTCATTTGAAACTTGAAATCGTTTTAATTCATACATAGTTAAAAATATTAAATTTGTAAACCAAGAGGACTTAGATGAAGATACTTTTCTGATTACAAAAACAGAACTAAGGACACGTTTATAATTATACATACTATTGCATTAATTTGGATACACAGAAATCGATTCTTATTTTGATGACAATTATTTAATTAACCAACCAAATCGGTAATGTGGTAAAATAATTGATATCGGCACATTACAAATAGCATGATTATCAATAGTGAAATAATAACCGGAGTATCGAGCTGGCATAAATTATACAATATAACAAGAATGGATATAGTGGATGTTACGAAGGAACAAAAACCCCACAGAGATGAAAAATGTCAGTTCAAGGTCATCCATGGGTCTTCAGTGGACAACCAGGAAACCTTTACACCACAGGGTGGTACATTTATGTGGAAACCTTTACACCACATGCAAATGGCTCCAAAGCAATATTTCACACAACTACAGGGACATACAAGTAAACCTGAAATTTAAACGAGAGACTACAAATTCCTGACTTGGAACAGGAGCAAAAATGCGGCAGGGTTAAAGTACTATGGCGTGATCACAAAACTTCCCGCCTCGCGCAGGTCCGGGTGTTAGAAGAATAGGCCTGCAGCAGCCCTAAGCTTGTCGTAAAAGGCGACTAAATAGTGCTCAGAACCCTAGCCGGGGGCTAGGGCACTTTGCCCACAGAGCAACTGGGATGTGTGCCCCAGGTGGTTGAATGGGGTACTCCTGGCATGTTACATGCTGGGGTTGTCAGGCTATAATACGGAAAACCTAACCGCGTAAAAAAACCATAGTGGTGCACCGTGTTGGGAAAGATGCCACGTTCCTCGCACGTTAAAGAACCCTACTGTGGTATTCTCCCGGAGTAGGAACCATAGGGCTCCGCCACAGGAGGCTAAATTGCCCGACCCTACCCACCTCTTCCTATTTCCAGTGGCAATCACATTTTGTTGATCCCATTGTTCTTTGTGTCCCATCCCTTTTTCATTTCATCATCATTTCATGTTCATTTTATCATCAATTTTATGTTCATCGTCTGAATATAGCTGAAATATTGCTGCTCGGACGTTAAACCCCAACAAACAAACAAACAAAAAAAACTTCCCCATATGAATCTGGCCTTTATGAAAAATATTACACAATAAAAACATACCTACAAATCAGTTCAAAATATGTGGGTGGCTACCAATTTACTGACATATCACTTCCACACCAGTTTAAACCTACAAAAAAACTGTTTAATGCAAAATAAACTAACCTTTTGAGTAAATTGTGGTAAAAAAAAACAAAAAACACAAAAAAACAAACCCCCCCCCCCCAAAAAAAAACCCAAAAAAACAAAAACAAAAACGAAAACAACAGCAACAAAAAAAAGCATACTAACAAACGAACGAACAAGCTAACTAACAAACAAGGGTTCCTACTTAGGTTCAAACATAGAAGCAAATCATGTATCAACATGACAAGTGATATTCAGATGCCTGTATAGTATCCTTAAGTCGGCCTCATAGAAGCTGTATTCGACAATAATAGTGCATGTAACGCTATGGTTGGTCACTGGAGAATTTCACTACAGAAAAGGACGGGTAATTTCCCGCCAGAATGTTTTCACTATATTCATTCAAGAAATATTTTTCGACATATAGCAGATCCCATGAAATGAACACAGCATTAGTTGTTTTTAGGATGCAACCAATGAAATTAAACAGTCTCTTCAATTATCTTGAGATATGATAAATCACCCCTGCCTGGTTTTAAAACAGACACGTGCAATTCTCCACTTATATATAAGACAAGCTGAACCTGACAGCTGTTGTTCTGTAGTTTAGCGTCGTCAGTTATTCATACGAAATTCCTCAAGCTAGCTGAATAAAAATATTTACAACGGGTAAACATACATATTTGTAAAATTAAAAACAAAACTGATAAACTGTGCAACATACAAAATGCATTCATGAACCACATATTCTGTAATAAAAATAATCAGCTATAGTATACATGTAGAATGCAATTGTCATACAAGTAAACCTCGTGTACAAAATATGACCTTTCATCATAAAATTAAACAAAAAAGAATTCAATTTAAATTAATAGCAATAAGTATCAAATTTGAGACACGTACACATAACAAAACTCAAATTTAATACTTTCTGTTAAATATCTAGGTAAATCGTCATTGTATGCATTACAAACAAAAATGATTTTTTAAAAGTAACCATTAATTTTTTCTGTGGAGTATAGTAATAGCTTGGGTTTTACATTACATTGTATCAAGTATAACACAAACACACACACAGTGGCATATCAATCATGTTCACGCAGTATTTCGAAATATGAATACACTATCATTGAATTATCAAATGTTATCCGACGACAAAAACGTTCTACGTGTAATACTAAAAATCCTTTAATATTAAGTAAATGAAAAAATGCAGCAAAAACTGTTCTGAATTTTTAACTACTTCAATGGCAAAAAACTTTAATAACAATATCTTTTATTTCATAAAGCGTGATAATAAACATACATATATAGTAATGATAAATTAGTAACTGTGTCACTAGTTACTAAACAAATAGTTTTTTCGCATTAGTATCCCCTTTTATATCATCATTTCGAAAAAAAATCTCAATTACACACATACACATTTTTACATACATACACGGTATTTGTTCTGACCGGTACATGCACACAAAAGTTATAGTATATATTACGATTACGATATATTACGATTAATATTAACTTAGACAAGAAAAAGACATTTTTAAACTATAATCCTAAATAAACTCAGAAGCTTTAATAAACTTGATTAAAATCTCCTTTGTTTCTCATGAAGTAAATATGTATGTGAAATTCGGATTCTTTTTGTTTATTTGGTTTGGCGTTTTCATGCTCATCCATCTGTCTGTTTGTATTTATGGTAATTATTTTTTTCTTTTTATCCATATTTGTTGTTTCTTTATCTTTGTCACACGGGGTTTTACTTTTGGATTCAATTACCAACTGCATCGATGAATTGTGACAGTATCAATCGACAATTATTTTAGTGGTCTTTATCTAAGAGAGTATTTGGATTGAAAGCACGGGCCATTTTCCTTAAATTTTATTTTTTTTTCATTATCTAAATTTAAAGGACGTGATATCCTTTAATTATTTGATGTGAAATTATGCAATTCCACTCTAGTAGAAAAGGGAACAGATACGGTGAAAGGCAACAAATGCGCCATCGTACGAATAGCCCTTTTAGAAAATAGTAAATTGTTACAGAGATCATCAAAAGGCCTTAAATAAGTATAAATACACATTCATGTAAGCTTTGAAAGGCCCCGACAACTACTGTAATTAAATCAACGGTAACAGAAAGAGGACACCTCTTCAAAATATTTTAACTAAAAAGTCAAATAACGTCACGAAAACACACGAAGACCAACACTGTCAAACACTATTGACATTTTATATATGGTATCTTATATCTGGTAATCTAACATGCTGCATTTTATTGGAATCATCAAGAAATCCTTCAAACTGTTTTAGTTAATGTTAAAATAAGAAAAAAATGTAAAACCAATGAAGTTCGCTCGTTTAAACAGTAATAACTTGAAAGGATGCTACAAATCAATCGTATCTATAAATAGCCTTATACATGACGTGTGCTTAGAATGTATAATAACACATACACACAGATGGCGCTCATTAACCTCAACCTCGGAAACAATTCATCCAATTGATGGCAAATAGCGACAGTAGATATTAATCAAGTAAGTCATTAAACAAAAGAATTGCACACTAAGTATTGCCACGTGTAACGTAATATATATGTTACAGTAAATAAGTGTAATTAGGAATTAATACATTACGAATAATTTCTAACTGGTTTATTAAATACACATATTTCCGGAATTTCTTGAGTTACAAAGAGTGATTACTAAAATTTTACAATATTTTTTAAATATATAAAAAAATGTAAGGCTTCATCAGATATTTAAGTTAATTGTCGCTTATCTGAACAGTTCAGGCGATGAGGTTTTTTTTCGATCTAAGGTAAAATACATGTAGGTCAAAAGTGCTAGTTGTTAATCCTAGTCTATTGTGAAAAAATATTTGAAAATGGTGAAATCGGATTCGAATGAGATAATCGTATGAATTAAGTATCAACCAAACATGATATGTCATTAAAAGAGACGGACGACACCTACAAGAAGACAAGGCAAGGCAAGAGGTCAGTGCAATTCTGGAACCTATGGATTACGAACATGAGTGTACTGCTGGTCATAGCAAGGTTCAGACAACCGCTAATCAGCAGTCCAATGTTTATGCTTGTTTGTTCTTGTTTGTTTGTTGGGGTTTAACGTCCGAGCAGCAATATTTCAGCTTTATTCAGACGATGAACATGAAATTGATGATAAAATGAACATGAAATGATGATGGAATGAAATAGGGATGGGACATAAGGACAATGGGGTCGACAAATTTTGATTGCCACTGGAAATAGGGAGAGGTGGGTAGGGTGGGGCAATTTAGCCTCCTGTGGCGGAGCCCTATGGTTCCTACTCCGGGAGAATACCACAGTAGGGTTCTTTCACGTGCAAGGAACGTGGCATCTTTCCCAACACGGTGCACCATTATGGTTTGCGGTCAGGTTTTCCGTATTATAGCCTGACAACCCCAGCATGTAACACGCCAGGGGTACCCCATTCCACCACCTGGGGCACACATCCCAGTTACTCTGTGGGCAGAAAAAAAACCAACCAACAAACAAACAAAACAAAACAAAACCACTTATATTGAAATTATAATATGTTAATCCGAAAATCATGAAAAGAACCAGTTCAAAAATAAACCCGCTATTTTTGTTTTTATTTTTTGTTTGTTTGTTTTTTTCTCACTTTTCCATGAACTATAACGTGTCTTCATCCAGCTTCTGGGATTGAAAGAATAATTAAGGGAACCAAGGTTATGGCGGTAAGGTAAAAAAAAAAGAACGCTATCCAGGGACAAAGACCAGACACGGAAAACAGTCATACGGAACAAAGAACATAAAGTAATTAAAATCATATGAAGCAACAAAAGCATATGAGCACTAAAAACTAGGAGCATGAAATTTTACGTATGAAAATTATGCATTTCATGAAAAATAAATTCTTTTTATTAAAAACTTTATCATTTCATTTCAGAGATTGACACTTTACCGATTAGTATATGAGATTTAACAGGTTTATCAATGGATCGTGAAACATTTAGGAGCCAAATTCTTTCGTTCAGTAGTGCAATTAATAGAGCCTGTACCGCAAGCGGTTCTGTAAGCCAGATACATGGCTTGAACAAGTACTCGTCATCACATTTTAAGTGGTATTTTGAACTCGATGTTAATTCAAAAGAACGAGTGCGAGATTTTATGATACAACTGGATAAAATGAATAGAATTGATCCAGAGATGGAAAAGGTGAAAACAATCAATGAAGGGGCTATCAAGATAATGGAATCTATAGTCAAAGAAATAAGTGCGTTGAAACCAAATCTAGCAGGAAAATTATACCGAATGGGCAGCGTAAGAAACGGTTTAAAAATTAATCAGCTTGATGAAATTGACTTCACTTATCAAATGAATTTACAAACAATACTAGGAAAAAATGTTAATTTTAAGAAATTCAAATCTGAAAATGGCCGGATGTTGATTTTCGTTGATTTCGATGGCGAGAAACCTGAAGTTTCAAAATATGACTTTGTCGGATTCCCTACTGATGACCCCGAATTAGATAGGTTTCTTTCATTAAACGGCAGTAAGGACGTTGATCGCTATAAAAGTGCCATAAGTAAACAGGGCAACCATTACACGCTGAACACAGAAGCAATTGCATATGCTTTGTTTATCATTGTCAATGAAATAGTTCCAAACATAAAGCTCCCGACGAACTGGAGACATGGTGGCTATAACTACCCATATTTTAGTGGTGTACGTCTTCACATACCTGCATTTCAGCTCCAGTTCGCTTACCAAAATCCTAACGATAAGAGACCAACTGTAATTTCCTTTGACTTTGCACCAGTGTTAAAACTTCCGGAAAATTATCGATACATCTGTTCTGATATTGTTGATGATTATTTAGATCGAAACAGCTACATTAAGTTTTCATGGCAACGCCTAGAACGCGGAACATTCAAAGGTGGATATTACAGTCTTGCAGAGGAAGCATGGCTGGAAACGTACTCATTTGAGTCAATTGCGAAAGTCGTGATACGAGTTTGCAAGGCAATCCAAAATCTGATAAAAATGTCATCGCCGAAATATATAACAAAAGTTATGGCAAACAGAATAGTCCAGCATCGACACCTTGATGAAGAAGACAGGAAAAATAGTCATGAAATGAACGATTTCATGATGTCAATGTTGTCTGATATGCCTGAGGTGTCACATATTCCAAGTCAATCAGAGTTTGCAATGCTTATAGATGTATACGAAAACATTGGTTGCTACGAGTATATTCCATCATATATTTTCAAGAAACTGGTGTTGACTGTCATGGTACTAGACGGACACGAAGGGAGAAAATGGAATGAAAATGATATACCCGACATTGTTGTTACAATTTTTATGGTAATTAATGACATCATAATGTCGGTGAATCAAGCAACTCCATTACTTGGTTCCCCTACTGAAAAAGAACAAAATGTGTTTAGCTATTCAATTGAATCAAGGTCAACATTATTTCCTCAACCTTCGCCTGATGCTGAAAATAAAGACCACATTTTCCTTCGGGAGAATTTAAAGATATCTCTAGATCAGTTCTCGGCTCAGGATGAGACCGTTCTGTATCAGCATACGGAAAATGAGACTAAAGATCTTTCCACTTCATTACTTTATGAAAAACTGCATGAAGCAGTGAAAGACGGGAAATGTGAAGAACTTGTCAATCTTTTTAGACGAATGAAATACAGTTATCATATGAGAAGAAATACTTTGGATCTCGGAATATCTAGCGTTGTCAGTTTACTCAAGCAAGTTGCTGAAGGAAAAAGCACTGCGTTTGTCGACATTAATGTTGATATGCCAGACGAAGACCTTTTAAACCCCGGGGAATACTTGATAACTAAATCGGAATTGGAAGAACGTCTGAAATAAAGTTATTACACTTAAAGGAATATTTAAGTACAACTAATAATGGTGCATGACACTAGATAAAATTCGGCTGGGTCATCCATACACTTGTTCATATGATATTCTTGTAAATTATTCATTTGTAAAAACTAGGTAAACGACACTCCATGCTCGGAACTTTGAAAAAAAGGAGATAAATAGAAAAAAGTACACAGTGAGACAAATAATAATAAAAAAGAAAACAAAAACAAATCTCATGTATCAATGTATTAAATTTATACTTGACATATCCATTTGCATATTGACGTCTTTATACTCCAAATAAGACATTGTTCTATCAAGGATTTAAGTTGATCCCAGATAATTAAAAAAAAAAAAAAGAAATATAACAAGAATAGGTATCATAAATATGTCAAAGAGACAAAAAGGCCATCCATTGGTCTTAAATGAACGAGAAGGAAACTCTCACACTACAGGGCAGACTCCGGATGACCACAAAACATCAACATACACAGGAACAGCAAAAGAGTTGCCCATATATACTCGAGTAACAAAAAAAAAAGATGAAAACGAAATAAGACATACAGAGGTAAGAAATTCCTGACTTGTGACAGGCGCAAAAATAATGCCACGTGTTTAAAGTATCTTGGTGTGATCACACACACCCCTTTTAAAGAGTACCACGGAACTAGGACAACTAGCAGTTAACTTACATTCCAGCGCATTTTAAACCCACCAAAATTTATGTCCACGTCGTATGTGAAATAAATCCCAATTTTTCCCATGCAGAGTTGAGAATCACGGTATATCACAAGTCATACAATAAGGGCACAACCTATGTCATGCCAAAAAATTGCTTTTAAATATATTGTTTCAATTTCTATGTAAATACCCTATAAGCGAATCAATGTTAATACAAAAAATGTTATCCTTAAAGATTTGACAACAATATCATAAATAAATCCCTTGCGAATGAACCTATTCATAGGTTTAGTTAACTTAATTATCGGGTGAGTTTCGAGCTTCCGTGATTTGTATAAAGTATTACCGTAATCAGTGATCCTTTACAAGTACATCTATATTTGAGAGCGAGTTCCTTGTATCGGTTAAATAATGTGAATGCTTTTACGAGCTTGTGATAATTCTCGGTTTTATAAAGATTCCTTTCGTTAAAATCCGACACATTGTAACATGTTATAAATACGAGCAAATCGAACCAATTGTGATATGTAAACACCATATGATGGGTGCGTCACTATTTAAAAACGGATAGTTGACAATAGGAAATGAAAAAAATCATCCCTTTTATCGTATATTTTAGTTTTAATTTCGCCATTATCGATTTGAATACTAATATCAAGAAATGAATATTTTTTTATCAATATTTGCATTATTCAAAGACAGTTCTACAGGATATATATCTTTAGTATAAATATTGGTCATCATTGTTAAGAGCCAAAATATCGTCCAAATATATTTATTTTTTTCTTCTAAATGTTGCTTGAAAAGGGTTTTATGTAGTCTTTACTAACGATACACACCAAAAAATCAGTAGAAAGGTATGTGACCAGCTAGGAGGCAGTGATCATCGACCTGTCATGATATCCTCAGCTCAGCTACCAAAATGGAATTACAAGAAGCCAAATTGGAGTATGTTTCAAGCTAGAACAGATGAACTTACAAGGGACATAAAAATAAAGGGAAAGAATATTAACAATGTGGTGAAAGCATTCAACACTGTTATATTAAAGGCAGCAAAGGAAATTATACCAAGAGGTGTAAGAAAGGACTACAGCCATACTGGTCCAGTGAGATACATGCAACGTACGAGGCACTCAAAAGGGCAAGGGATGATGCAGAACTAAATCCCAGTCAGGAAAATAACATCAAACTCCAAAGTGCAAGGCCAAACATCTAAGAACAAAGATTGAATGCCAAAGGAAAGGGTGGAGAGACAAAACATCATCTATGGATATGGAAAAAGATACAAAAAAGCTTTGGAACTTGACAAAAGCACTGAATGATGACGGAAGCAAAGGTGAAAGAAAAGATCACGCTAGAAGTTGAAGGAGGAACAACCATAGGGAAAGCAGCAGCAAATGAATTTGCTAAAGCCTATGAGAAAGAAAGCAACACTGATATACCACCATCACGGAAAAAAGAAGTAAGAACTGAATTGAGAGAAAGATCAAAGGTGCCAACACATGAACTTATGCAGAGAGTTATCACCATATCTGAGATGAAGGCAGCAATCAGAAAAATGAAAATGAAAAAGGCACCAGGTCCAGATAACATCACCAATGAAATGCTTCAAGACCGTGGCACCTTAGCATTAACTTTGCTAGGGATTCTCAACCTGAGCTGGAGACAATGTCAAGTCCCTCAATGTCGGAAAAAAGCCATAATGATGCCAATACTAAAGAACAAGACGAAAGCCTCAAGCTACCGCCAAATTAGCCTAACAAGCAGTTGCTGCAAATCAATGGAGCGTATAATCAACAAGCGTCTAAAGACATACTTGGAATCGGAGAAGATTCCTGGTCATGAACAAGCTGGTTTTAGACAGTACAAGAGCACAGAAGATCAGACAACACATCTTTATCAAGTAGTCAAGGATGCATTTCAATCAAAGAAAGTAACGCTAGCTGTCTTTGTAGATCTTCAGAGAGCATTTGACAAAGTTTGGAAAGATGGCCTTCTTGTGAAACTTCTTAAATTTGGAGTAAGTGGAAGAATGTACAAATGGACCAACTCGTGTCAGTACAATAGAAGGACAAGAGTACTCGTAGATGGGAAGGTTGGCCGAAAAATACTTCTAAAACAGATTGTACCACAGAGAGGAGTATTGCAACCGACTCTCTTCATACTCTATACGAATGACCCAGTTCCAGAGCTACCAAATGGAGCACTCTACGCAGATGATCTTGCCCTCTGGTGTTCTGAAGAGTATGCAATTACTGCAAGGTACAGGATACAAACAGCATTAAATATGGTAGTCAAATGGGCCAATGGGTGGTGTGTTACCATCAATAGAGGGAAAACAACAGCAACCCGCTTTACACTCTCACCTAAAACCCAATCTGTCAAACTGACCATGGATGACATCCATATTACAATGGAAGATCAGCAAACATACCTTGGTGTAACCTTCGATAAAAGACTTACATGGAAACAGCATATAATGACAGCAGAAGCCAAAGCCAGACGAAAACTAAACATCATGAGACAACTTGCTGGTACAAACTGGTGTGCTAATGAGAAAGTTTTGAAATTTGTCTACGAAGGAAATGTACGCCCACATCTAGAATATGGCTCTAGTGTGCTTGGATGACAGCAGCTAAGTCTCACCATCAGACTCCAGATAAAGTCCAGAATCGGGCACTCCGCATCATCACGGGAGCCATGAAATCAGCACCTATTGCTAGTATGGAGGAAATTACAAACATACAACCATTACGTAAGAGAAGAGAGTGTAAAGCTATGATACAGGCCACCAAATATTAATGCTTACAAAACCGCCCAATGAATGAAAGACTGAAACAACTATCCTCAGGCAGACTCAAAAGATCCAGCTTCACTCCAGAAACAAGAGCATTGCAAAGAAAACAACAAGAACATCTACCTAAGCATGTCAAACTTAAAGATTTTAAAATGAATGACAATCTATGTGTAGGGAAGGAGGACAATGTAACCATTCAGACAACAGTTCCGTTTCTCAATGCCAAAGATGAACAATCAAACATTGTCAGAAAAACCGTAACAATGAGCATGCTGGAAGAAGAGTATCCATCAGAATTGTGGGCAAGAGTTCAGCGACAAATGCGACAACAAAAGGAGGGGCCGGTATCTACATAGAATACCCAAATGGAGTACAACAGTCAATGGCAATACCAACAGGATTACATTGCTCCAGCTACAAGGCTGAAGAAGAAGCACTCATCCATGCGGCATATTACATCTAGGAAACCGAAGAAAATATGCAAGTAGTATTCCTAACAGATGCCCTGTCCGTAATACAAGCACTGACCAACAACAAACTACCACAACTTGAAAGAGCTATTTATTCCATCAAGAGCCTTAAAACTGCCATACAGTGGATACCTTCACATTGTGGAATCAATGGAAATGAAAAAGCAGATAAGCTGCAAAGGAAGGCGCTCAACAACAGCAAGATGAAAATCCTGTCTGCTACACAGAGATGAAGACCATCATCAAGTCTCTGCATAATACCCCTCAGAAGCAAGATAGCTACCATCAACTAAAAAGATGTGAGCAAACTACAATCTTCAGGTTCGGGACAGGACACAAAACAGACTAAACCCACATCTGTACAGAGTTTTGAAGGTTATACCATCACCTATGTGTCCCTGTTGAGAAGCAGAGCAGAATACAGAACACTTTCAGCAGACATGCAAGTTACACCAGGCACATAGAGAGAAGATATGGGATTAACCAACCCCCATTACAGAGAAACTGTATGAACCTGTGGAAGACCTACAGAAGACGGCCAGATTTGTTAAGGAGACTGGCATTCAAGTGTAATGACGAACGACAAGAAGAAGAAGAGGTAGCGACGAGTATGTTCTTGTTCACAACTTCACTTTCTGAAAATTAGTCAGTTGGAATGTAGGTGAATTCGTAATTATATAAATTTGCGTCAAATAATAATATTGTTTGTAGCTTTATCAGCCGGAACAAAAACAAATTCATTGCTGAGGTCCATCTATTTATTTTTTTTCGGGAAAAACGGTTTTGATGTTGTTTATTAGGAGTTAAGGGTTCCTCAGAATATTTTATTCGGATGTCAACGATGTTTATAACCGTTTTGAAGAAATAATCTAATGATTTCTTGTTTACTTTCTCACGTTTTATCTATTGTATACAATACGATTGCAGTGAGTCCTGAATGAATAGCCCAAAAACCGGTATTTATGCAGTTTTTTGCCAATATGTCACAAACCGTTACAGATAGAGGTATACTCTAAAGGACAAATATGTGCAAAATAACACGTTCTACAAGAAAAGTATAGGTGTTATTAGCATTTTCAAAACTGTAAGAGTTATGGCCAAAAAACTGATTTTTGTATGCTATTTTGATAGGATCGGTCATTTTTTTTCAATTGTTTCAAATAAAAGTACCTACAAACCATATATATTCTTGACCAGGAGCATAAATGCTACCAAAAAAATACCAAGGTCAAAAGTCAAAGGTCAAGGTCATCTGTTTTAAAGGTCAAAAACTGTGTCCAAAAATGTTTTTTTGCCATTTTTTCCATCCAATATGGTTCAAGATAGACAACTCAAACTACTTCCAATCAATTTAGAGGCATGGTTCCACATCCAATGATATGCCACAATATATACTTCCAGTCAAATTTGACGATTTTCAAGAATCGATGAAAATGCGCAGATTTGCGACATTTTTAAAAAGTGTAGTTTCTTTGTCGTATTAACTCCGGGATACCATAATATCATTCGAATAACCATTATAAGCCCTTTTCGACCAATTTTATTAAAGTCTTTCCAATTTCAATGGGAAGACCTTCTTATACTTCTGATTATTATTATTCTTTTTTTCTTCGGCCCAATTTCCCCGCTTCTGATTAAATTGTATCGCAACAAGATTTTAACCATCTTTTGTAATCTGAAATAAGACTTTGGAATTCACCCTGTGAGACCTTATCGATGGTCGTTCCAGAGTTGTCGCCTCCGTAGCGGAAAAACTAATTTTGTAAAAATTTCTTAAACCGTTTTAGATACACACAAACCGAAAGCTTCATATTGTTCAGAAACAGAGGGCAGTACTATTGGACAATGCTTTGGTAAGATTTGAGGTTTCCCTGGTAATGCGATGTTGCGACTTACAATTCGGTTGGTCACTTAACATTAAAACCATAAGTCAGAAATACACTGTTACATCAAAAAGCCACATTGTTGTGTCAACTGACATAATGGAGGCAAATAACACTTTCTAATTAAATACAAATATGATTTAAAAGTACACACCCTGTGATTTATTTTGACTACTTTCGAACAACATACACACAGATTATCCATTTCCAATGCATAGATGCATAGATCTACTTTCAGTGTGTTTTTAGTACTACATAGAGGGATGGTCATTTGACCTTGAAGTGATAATTGAGACCTTTACTTTGGGTACTTTATAATTACTTCACTTTCATTTCTTCTATTTCAACGAAAATAATCAGTTGGTATTATTATCAATAACAGTTTCGATGAAAGTAACAGAGAACTATATATAACTTCTAATGTTACAACTAAATAACTGATGTTATATATTTAATTATTGCCAGAAACTTTACCCTTTAGAATATATGCATAAAATAAGTCATTTCGTCTCAACCCTTTTTGGGTCTCATCCTTTAATAACAACCTAGACATGATGCTCTTTGTTAAGAGGTTAATGACATTTGGCCATCTCCTTTAGTGCAGAATAGACAGGAAATGGATGGGAAAGGCCTTATAATTGTTCTTGAACAATTGACCTTTTAATTGCATACAGCATTTCTTAAGAATTAAATAGAATAACTGATTCGAGCTATTCTATATTCTGGTGTTAGTGATAATAACACCTATAAAGAAACACAACTGGTGTATTGTATTTTTCAGAGTGTCTGGTGTTTTGCATTTTTCGCTTTTGGTTTATTTGTTTTGAAAGAGTAATCAAGGGAACCAAGATTCTAGCGGAAATCAAAAGAATGTAATTAAGGGACTAAGACCATACATGGAAAACAGACAAGCACAACTCCACTTAAAACAAAGAATTTGGATGCAAGGACCAGGTGCACCGGTAGGGTAAATGACCTTTACTTTTTTTAGAAACACCTGTCCGAGATAGAAGAGGGAATAAAAGAAAATCATGACACGTTGAATAAATCAGTTTTCATGGTGCAGATGGATACACCATAACGACCCACGAGTTCATAATGACGACAGTAAAACTGTGATGACTTCAATCTTGTAGCAATAAAACCCTATTCTAGAAGCCTGATTGTAAGAAGTCTATGTAGAAATATAAAAATTTTGCAATATATTAATTGGTATTTTTTTTTGGCATTTTGGTACAACAGGTGAGAATGATTATATAGGGTTTTACATTTATATTGTTAAATGTTGATCCAAGCAGATAATATATTGCATGACCTCTACGAGTGATTCGTTTTACCAATATACATGCAATAACACTTTATTACATTGTAATCAACATTTTTATATCATATAGTGCTCGTAAACAAACAGTGTATTCTTTTAAAATTTAAGTTAGTATTGAACTACTTTTAATATATACCAAAATTTGATAGTTTATAGTTCTATAAATATCTATTTTTCCCATTCGATTATAAATTAGAAGATTACCGTCTATCAACATCAATTTCATCTACATATTGTTAATCCGGCAGTTTTAAAAGCAAATAAATGTTTTCAGAAATGATCGACATCCGCCATTTTGCATTTACACTTGACAAGGATACAATTTTATCGGAGTTTTTTTCTGATTATAAAGCTTGCGTCAAATACCAAAAAAAAATGGCAGGATCGTTTTCTCGAAATATTCAATTGAAATAAACAAACGAATATTTATTACAATGGAATAAACGAAATTTCGCAAAAATTAACAAAACAGAAACAAAACCTTTTTTTATGGTTGTTCTTGAAAGTATTGTTTGATTCATTACTGTTTGTTGTTTTTGTTTTTAACTTGCAATAAAAATATACATTCTTTGGTATGTTTCTACTTCGATTTGACAAGCAAATAAAAGGGTGATTACAAGTATGAATCGACCGATATAAATACAACTTTAAAAACTGAAATACTACTAGGAACAAAAAAAAAAAAAAAAAGAATCCGGCGTTCATCCGCTTCTAAAATTGCTTACTTAGCTAACCAAGGACACTATTACCTGTAAGTAAACTTTAAACAACAGTTAGTATACTAAAGCATTTGTTGCTTAAATGGACACTACTTTCAGTTAATGTACCGGGTAAACTTCCTATTCTATTGCTTACAAGAGTAGGAATTCATATGGGGGATAGAGTTTTGATTGTTGAAAGATTGGGAAAGCGTTAAAATATGTTTTTTTTTATGAAACATTATGTTTCATTAAATTAAAAGATTACTTCTTGAAATACGTCAATACTCTCGGATACTTATTATATTGGTTGGTTGATTGATTGTTGGGGTTTAACGTCCGAGCAGCAATATTTCAGCTATATTCAGACAATGGACATGAAAGGGGTGATAAAATGATCATGAAATGATGCGATGAAGAAAAGGGATGGGACACAAGGATAATACGGTCGAAAAATTTTGATTGCCACAAGAAAAGGGGGGATGGGTAGGGTCGGGCGATTTGGCGGAGCGCAAAGGTTCACACTCCTATCGAATACCACAAGCAGGGTTCTTTAACGTGCGAGGAACGTGGCATCTTTCCCAACACGGTGCACCACTGGTTTGCGGTCAGGTTTTCCGTATTATAGCCTGACAACCCCAGCATGTTACACGCCAGAGGTATCCCATTCCACCACCTCTGGCAAACAACACAGTTGCTCTGTGGGCAGAGCGCCTATCTCCCGGCTAGGTTTCTGACCACTATTGAGTCGCCTTTTACGATAAGCTTAGCGCTGCTGCTGGCCTGTTCTTTTGACACCCGGACCTGCACGGGGCCTTATGTTATTGGTATTTTAAAATTTAAACCAATATTTAAGAATAAAAAAAAATAAAATTTGACTTTATATGTGGTAAAATGATACAGAAAAATACAATTTGGAAATGGTGTAACCAATGGGGAAAGGGATGTTGCCAATGAGGAAAGCGGTGTAGCCAATGGGGAAAGGGTTGATGGTATATATTGTACATGGGAAGTTTCTTCCATTGAAGAGCTGTAATTATAAAACTAAAAAATTAAAAAAGGGAGCGAACAACATTCTGTCGGGAAAACGTTTAATGAAAAAATACGTATATGTGTAATATTGTAAAACATTAAATAGACTCTTAAAATAATCCTTGTACACAATATAAAATTGAGTCTTATCAATTCAAACGTATTTCAATGGTTTTTTTTGCCATTTTAATGTCCTATATATCCAGAAGTAACTCAGTACTTTTATTCTTGTGAAAAAGGTGTGTTTTGTGCAATTTACTAAGAAAACGTTCCGCAATGTTTACGGAGTGCTTGATTAGTATTTTAAAACATCCTTTATAAACATAGTTATTCCTATCAATTACAAATCGAAGATGATAGATATGGAAGAAACTTAATTAAAAAAACAAAACAACAAACAAAAAACAAACAAACAAATACCCTAATGTTGTATTCATGTTATTCATTGCTATTAAATATCTTAGCAGAATGGGAATCGTTAATAATGTTCTTCAACTAATACATTTGATATTTTACTATGTCATTTTACTTTTTTTCGTAGTAATGTGTTATGTTGTTAAATTATTGATAATCATATCAATATAGGAAACCTTTATAAATTCAAATCATATAAAGAAAACCTTGATTTTTGATGTTTTTTTAACAAAAATCCTAAATATTGTTGCGTTGATTGCAGTGGCGCGATCATAATCTATTATTTATAACGAATTTTGAAAATTTCTGTAAAATGTGATACACCTAAAAAGGCTACATATTTTTATTTTTGATATTAAGTTGATTTAAGGGTCTATATTATGAAATGTGTAATTATTTATTAGAATCTGCATGCTCTTAGGAGATTTTTGTTTGTTTGTTGGGGTTTAACGCCCGGGCAGCAATATATCAGCTATATTCAGGCGATGAACATGAAAGGGATGGTAAAATGAACATAAAATGATGATGATGAAATGTAAAAAGGGATGGGAAATAAGGATAATGGGTCGACAAATTTTGATTGCTACAAAATAAAAGAAAGAGATGGGTTGGGCAATTTAGCCTCCTATCGAATACCACAGCAGGGTTCTTTAACGTGCGAGGAACGTGGCATCTTCCCAACACAGTGCACCACTATGGTTTGCGGTCAGGTTTTCCGTATTATAGCTTGACAAACCAAGCATGTAACACGCCAGGGGTACCCCATTCCACCACCTGGGGCACACATCCCAGTTGCTCTGTGGGCAGAGCGCCTAGCCCCCGGTTATGTTTCTCAGCACCATTTAGTCGCCTTTTACGACAAGCTCAGTGCTGCTGCAGGCTATTTCTTTTGACACCCGGACCTGCACGGGCCTGGGCCTACTTTTAGGAGATAATCAGCACTGAAAATCTAATAGATTCTATTGTATTTGAGTGTCATTTACAGAGTTATCGCCCTTAATTTTGAAATATACAGTGCATTCTATATATTTTTTATCTGCTAAGTGCACGGGGTATATGAAAAACCGACTGTTAATTTCTGTTTACTATGGCATTTCAAATAAAATATCAAAAATAAAAATATGTAGGCTTTTCACCCATGAATCACATTTTGCATGATTTTTAGCCGGAGTACTACTTAAATTAATAAATAAGTTAAAAGTTTGTTTAAATTGAACTTAAATTAAACTGCATTAAAAACAGTGTCTTTGATTTTTTCTTTTTTCCGCATACTTATGATTGTGCTGGAAAAATGTTAAAAATGTGATTACATTCCATTTGTCATGTTTTACTTTTTACCTTCTTGTAAGTGCTTATCTGGTCACTTTTTGGTAGCATTGTTTCTTATATCCATCATCACTATTAAAAGATTTAAGTATATCTTCAATAAATATTGTCACTGTATATAGAAACAACTGGTACTCTCAGATGTATACCTTATTTGATGTATATTATGTTTGTTTGTTTGTTTGTTGGGGTTTAACGTCCGAGCAGCAATATTTCAGCTATATTCAGACGATGAACATGAAATTGATGATAAAATGAACATGAAATGATGATGAAATGAAAAAGGGATGGGACACAAGGACAATGGGGTCGAAAAATATTGATTGCCACTGGAAATGGGGAGAAGAGGGTAGGGTCGGGCAATTTAGCCTACTGTGGCAGAGCCCTACGGTTCCTACTCCGGGAGAATACCACAGTAGGGTTCTTTAACGTGCGAGGAACGTGGCATCTTTCCCAACACGGTGCACCACTATGGTTTGCGGTCAGGTTTTCCGTATTATAGCCTGAAAACCCCAGCATGTAACACACCAGGGGTACCCCATTCCACCACCTGAGGCACACAACCCAGTTGCTCTGTGGGCAGAGCGCTTTAGCCTCCGGCTAAGGTTCTGTCACTATTAAGTCGCCTTTTACGACAAGCTTAGCGCTGCTACAGGCCTATTCTTTAGACACCCGGACCTGCACGGGGCATGTCTATTATAAATAAGTATTGGTTTCTATGATACAAAAAATAATGTAATGTGTATAAATTTCGGCGAAACAAAAACACAAACACAAAAAACAAAGGAAAAAAAAAACAAAAACAAAAACAAGAAGAAAAAAAAAAGAATAAAAAAAAACATAAAACAAAACAAAACAAAACAAAAAACAACAACAAAAACAAACAAACAAACAATCATAATGATGTAGGACTATTCATGCACACAAGAATCTTAAGACATGCCCTAAACGTGACGCACCAGACAAGAAGAATCTACTTCTACAATGCTTTCAAAAAAAAAAGAAAAAAAAACATGCAATTACATATTAAACTTGAAGATTCTGAAACACACAGAAAACACCACTCACATTATGAAAGAGTAATCAAGGGAACCAAGATTGTAGCGGTAATCAAAAGAATGTAATCCAGGGACAAAAACCAAGAACATAAAGTAACTAAAATAATACATACAAAGTGTACAAAAGCAAATGAACAACTCGGATTCCATTAAAAAACTGGAAACATGGACCAGGTGCAACGGTAGGGTAAGCGTCCTCTTCTAGAAACATCCACCGAGTTGCTAATAAAAAGTCAAGTCCGGGATAGACGAAAGAGGAAAGGAAAACTATGACAGGTCGAACAAATCAGTTTTCATGACGTAAATGGATACACCGTAACGATCCACGAGTTCATGATGACGACCATTATACTATTATACTATACCATTGTAGTGACGACTTGTAGCAACATAACGCTGATCCAGAAGTCTGCTTGTTAGAATTCTAGCGTGATACAAAGTCTGCGTAGTATCGGCAAGCTTTGGCATAACGTAGGAGTTATATGAAGACCTCATACGCAGGTGCTGAAGGTATGTTGCCACAGATGAAAGGAAAGTTGAGAAACTTATGCAAAAACAAAGAGTGACTCTAAGTGCTTAAGATGGTTATGCATCTGCTGTTCCGTCATTGACAACCGACACGTTGCAAGTAAATAAATCTGGTAAGCGTTAATTTTGGTGGGTTTTCAATCCAATGTAAGCACTGTACAAAGAGGGATAACTTTATAGTTATACATGTATAAGAAATTTGCTTGAAATGTGACAAAATATAGTAAATGGAAAGCTTCAGAGAGTGTGATTTATCTCACATGAAGTGTGATAAATCGCATCACAAGTACATTTGACGGTTACAAATGTTATTTGAAAAAATGAAATCCGCGGTATATTGAATTTCTGCCGAATATTATGAAATACCTCCTTTTTCTACATGCAAAGTTACATTATGTAGGTAAAAAAACTTCAGTTTCAGACTATTTCGTTGTATTTAACTAAAACGTTTTTCATATCTTTTGCACTACTGATGTGCATGTCGTTACATCACTTTGTTGGGGCTTAACACCCGAGCAACAATATTTCAGCTATATTCAGTCGATGAACATGAAACGAAAAATGGGATGGGACACAAAGATAATAAGGTCGACAAATATCGATTGCCACTGGAAATGAGAGGTGGGAAGGATTGGAAAGTTCCCTACTCCTATTGAATACCACAGAAGGGTTCTTTGACATGCTAGAAACATGGCATCCTTAACAAGCACGTTGCACCACTATCGTTTGAAGCCAGATTTTCCGTATTATGGCCTAACGACTCCATCCATGTTTAAGTTTTTGCCAACTACCACTTTGTTAATTATGCAAATTTGTAGTGCAATCACTCGTAAGCGGAGAAGACTTTATAATTACATTATACTTGAGTTATACTTGAGTCTTATTCCTTTTGTAATACTTTCATGCTAATAAAATATGTTTAACCTAATATAAAAGCGTTATTTTGAAATGCATTCGTTTTTTTTCGGTAGGGTCAAATGCATCGGAATTTGCTCTGTTTTGATAGAAAATTTTATTGTTGTAACTTATGAAGACATATACAGTATATGTATATTCATGGAAATTATCAAATTTATTTGACAAGCTTTAAAAACAATCAGATCATGTTTTTTTTTATCTTGCAACCACATTTTCTAAATAAAACATGAGACTTTGTCCAAAAAAGTATACTAGCAATCCTTTGAGCGCGGTGGTCGGCGAAGGCATCTTTAAACTTGCAACCTGTTTCCTGTTTTTGACGTTGCCCATAACTAACAAATTAACTTGGTGACGATATTATGCAGTCGACACCCTTAATTTGATTTGTATAGTAGGAAGCTTAGTTGCTGTATAAATGCTATATTAACCTCTGTAAATCATTTACATTGGACAATTTCATTTATTTTTCAGTTATACCCAAGAGTTAGTATATTATTAGATGGGCAATCAAATTGTTGTCATTTGTCTATTTATCAAAAGGCAGAAAAAAGAAATGAATATATATTTTTGTATTGTTGGTCTTTTCATATATGAAGTCCATAGATTACGATTTTCCTTCTAGTTTTTTTTTTCAGTTTCCAATAAAAACTATGTGGTAAAAATATTGAATAAAAACAGACATTTTAATCTAATCAAAACATAACGAACACTAATTATTCCAAATGGCATTATCATGGTTAATTGCCTGGGTCACATGCTAGGACAATATTAAAATTGAAGGCAATATTACATCATTTTATCAATAATGCATTCTACATAAGCAATTTTTGTGTTTATTTCATCGACGAATCTGAAGAGGGCATTATCGCGTGATATTGACTCGAGTATTTTCACATGATAATGCCCTCTTACCGCACATTATTGAATACAACATGACTATGTTTAAAAAAATAGTAGTTTATTCTTCACTGATATGAAACAATTCAAAATATCACACGCAAATGAGTTAAAAGAATAGTAAAATAAAATTAATGAAGTATTTTTTAACTACAAAAGAAAGATTAAAAAACATGTTTAAAAGGCGTATAGTAATTAGTATTCCGGTCGATACAGAAAACATTATTATCATGGTCAATTTCTGCTTTAGCTTGTATAACTCCTTGGATGTGTCCTGTAAAAAATCAACCACACAAGTTCACTGTTTGCATTTGGAATTGTACGAGAAGGATGATGGGCCACTCCCATAGATGGACAACGAAACAAATGATGAAATTAGCTAGATTTCAGTTTAGTAATGAGGAAATTTGTAAAAGACCAAAAATAATAATAATAATCATAATAATCATAACAATGAAACCAGCAAACATACCCGATAAAGATGTTTATGCCATGGAAAAAATACAATAAAATTTAAAACAAGTAACAATATTAATCATTTACAAAAATAACGAATGACTGAAAAGATCTTAAAAACAACATTACGAAATGAATCATCACCACGCTTAATGAACACAAACATTAGACCTAGAGAAACGAAATCATAAACAGCCAAAGTTGTTGGTCAAGAATTATATCTTGAGTAACCCCTGGTTATATTTTTTAGTTAGTTAATAATCTCTTAAAAAAAAACAGTGAAACATGTCTTAACCGAACAACTTTTGGACTTTAAGTATAAGTATTTATAAGAATTTGGCAAAATGGGAAAAATCAGAAACATCAATGTCAAAACCCCACCGATCTGAGAATAAAATATCACTCAAGGATGCTTTTTCTATTTGTAAAGACCATTATTTGATTTCTGCATCAATGGATTTGCTCAGAAATATATCGAAAGAATCTTAGAAAAATGAGATTTTTGACATTATCTGCCTTTGAAATTGTAACTCAATGGTCAAGCATTATAGGAAAAATCTTGTGTCTGTTGTCCTTGATTCTGATTATGCAAATATCAAATTACCCTATCAAAATGATCGTTTTTTTTTATACCTACTGTGTAATTCTTACAGGACACTCATTTTTGTAGAAATTAATTTCTATGACTCAAAAATGTATGATCGGAAATTTGTTGTTGAAATTAGAAAGATAAAACTACAACGGAAAAGCAATAAATGGAGGGAACGAAGATTTGAGCGGTAATAAAAAGAATATATTCCAATGACAAAGACTAGACAGGAAAAATAGACACACACAGCAGAGAACATGAAAGAACAAAAATAGACACACACAGCAGAGAACATGAAACAATAAAAATAGACACACACAGCAGAGAACATGAAAGAACAAAAATAGACACACACAGCAGAGAACATGAAACAACAAAAATAGAACGCACACATAAAAAAAGGCAAATGAGCAACTCGAACTTAACAAAAAACTAAGAATACGCGTACATAGGTGCATCGGTAGGGTAAGTGACATCTTTTTTTTCTAGTAACACTTGCCGATTTCCTCGTAAAATTTCACGCCTGGGGTAAACGAATCATGTAAAGAAAACCATTACACAGTGAACAAATCGATTCTCACGATGCAGATGGATAAACGGTGACAATTCACTTAAGTTTTATGAAAATAAAATTCGTGACGCTAATTTGAGTTATTGTTCTGAATGTTAACGACAGAGGGACGGACGGGTAAGGTATACAATTAAAGGAAAGTTTAGGAAGACGGGTATTTAAAAAATCTTCACTTCTGAATTGATCATATAGATAAATTGCCTATATTTCAGCTAATATTACAATAACGATTGTAGCAGTTTTCTTTGTGTTTCTCTGTCTAGTTCGAAACGTTATTTTGATTCAAATTATATTACTTGTACGTGATATATATTAAGTACTTATGTATCAAATCTAAAACATGTCAGCTGAAGTACAAATGATTACAAAAATTCAATCTATTACTTTTATTGCTTTTGTCAAAATATTAAAAACAGAGAACTGAAAACAAATATTGACAACATAAGATTTATGTTATGTAAAACATGTATTTGAAAGTAAAAGTTGTCTTTTTATCATTCTGTTAAAAATACTAAAGTTCTTGGCATACGGACCAAATTTTATATATCAAACATTATTGACAAAATTTCAGATATGTTTGATTTTTTATAGAAAGAAAAAAAGTACCTGCTGTTACTTCATGGTTTCAATACTGTTTTACAAAAGGATAGAATTGCATGATAACGATGTTGAAAAGATCGATGTGTATAATAATTTGTCTGAAACTTTTAGTACTGCCCTGCCTAAGATCCTGACTGAAGCTTGTAAATAGTGATTTATACATTTCTTAATCCCAAAATTTTGTTGACAGAAATACGCCTCTTAGAAACTATATTCAAAAATAAGAGTTCAAATGAAAGATTTTTATTGGAGATATTTTGCCCTTAACATTTGGTTGCATTCTACTGCAGAAAAAGTATGGTAGATCCAAGGAACTGAACACGATAATAAGTATTTTAAAGAACGTAACAAACTCATCGATAATCTTTAGATGTGATGAATTTCCCCGCATGATTTTTAAATAGACCCATACTTAAAAAATGTCTTTAAATCAAAAGAAAAAAATATGTACTGTTTTTGGGTGGTGAAAGTATTGAGAAGATTAAAAGCGAATGCAATCTATTAGTATGTGGCAGTAAATACATGATCTTCCAATACTTATGAACATGGACATACTTATCTTGGTGTATGATTTAATTGCCATGTTCATTTTGAAAACATGTGCCTATCCACATATTTCAGGTATGTTATTTGATTGTAACGATCTTCCAATAATTTAAAAATGGAAAGACTGATTGTTGTGAAATTTTATTGTCAAGATTGTTTGGGAAATAAGACAATATGTATACATATATAAAGTAGGTTATTTAATTGAAAGAGGTAGACCTAGAGTAAGGGACATAACTCTTACAAATCATTGGAATGTTTGTATTTACCATTTTCATCAATTTTATTAAAGCATCAAAGTAACTTGGACTGATTTCATTCTGTTTCAAAGGAAATCCTAAAAAGCTATGGTGAAATTGAATATAAAATAAACATATTACTGATTTCATGAGTTATGTCCCTCAACCTACGTCTACCTCCTTGAGACTTTGTTAGGTGTATACAAGTTTTCTTTGTAAATATATAACCCTGAGTATTTTAAGAACGTAAACAACAATTATGAAGTATAAGTTTAATGGTGACTTCATAGATACATAAAGTGTATTTAGAAATCATGGATATTTACCAAAAGAAAACCAAACATCATTTCGAACGATTTAATAATGACGATTGCATTTCTCTCAGACATAGGAACCTTTGCGCTCCGCCACAGGAGGCTAAATTGTCCGACCTTAGCAAACTGAATTGCAAATTTAAACAAAAAGTAAAAAACATTGGTAGGTTTTGATTGAACAGGTTTATTACATTTTTAGAATATTCGCGGTGTAATTTCCCTTGTGCTCGACAGCATAGGTCTTATTTTGAAACTGATACTGGCAACGAATTTGTTAATTATTCAACTGGAGATCCAAGCTTCATCATAAAGTCTGAAGGTGAAACGAGTTTTCAACTTTACTGTATTGAAAGAGTCGGACAATTTTTTGTGCTAGGGTAAGTTTTATCAAATCCAGTAAAGAACTTGTAAGTTTCGCCACGTGACCATGATGTTTTTCGAGATTGGCCCCTAACTCCCCCTCAAAAGCATAGAAAGTTTATTAATAAAATGAATGCGTAATAACAATGATACAAAAAATTACGATTACCTATTTCTACACGCCCCATGTAGGCCCGGGTGTCAAATGAATAAGCTCACAAAAGCGCTAAGCTTGTCATAAAAAGCAACTAAGTAGTGCTCGTAACCCTGGCTGCGGGCTAGGGCACTCTGCCTATAGAGTAACAGGGTTGTGTGTGTAATGGGGTACCTCTGGCTACATGCTGGAGTCATTAGGCCACAACACGGAAAACTTGACCGCACACCTTAGTGGTGCAACGTGTTGGGAAAGATGCCACATTAAAGAACCTTGCTGTGGTGTTCGATAGGAGTAGGAAACTTTGTCTCCGCCACAGGAGGCTTAACTGCCCGACCCTACTCCCTCACTACTTATAGTTGCAATCAAAATTTGTCAGCCCTATTATCCCTGTGTCCCAATCCGACTTTCATTTCGTCTTCATTTTATTTTTATTTTTTTATGCATTTCAGTTCATTGTCTGGATATGGCTGAATTATCGCTGTTTGTGCGACAAACACCAATCAATATCTCAACACTATAGGTAGTTTGGTAATAACACAAAATCGAAAACACTGCAACATCGAATAACATTCATGTATCCGAAAGAGGCAAATTTAATACAAATCAGTCGTCGGATTTCAACAGCGGAAATTCAGAATCAAACATTAATCAAAAACGAGACAAACAACATTAATTCTAAACCACCTTTAAAAGATTGCTCTGTAAGTCGGAGAATGACAAAGAATGATAATATATGTGATATCTGAACTGCAACGCACAAATACGAAGTAAAAAAAAGGATAACACCAATAAACAAACAATAAAGGACATTTTAATATACTTAAATTATATGTTTTGAAAAATGACCCTTAACTTCTAATCAAAACATGCATGTCTTAAATCATTGTTGGAATAATTAAAACCTATACTAATGTAAATACAAAATACACGGCAGGTGTTCCCCATTCCACAAAAATGGGGCACATAACCCAGTTGCTCTGTGGCGGTTCAAATTGGTCAAGTGTCATTGGAGTCTTGAAAAATTGTTAACGACGACGACGGGCGTCAAGTGATGGCAATATCTCACATGGTCTTTCGTCAGTTGAGCTTAAATAATATATTAATAAATAAATGAAAACTAAAACTGGTATATATATTGATTAGGGGACAATCATTTGATTTTGAGGGGAGATGAATTGATTGATTATTGGAGTTTAACGCCAGAGCAGCAATATTTCAGCTATATATCATATATGAACATATGATAATGAAATGAAGAAAAGGATGGGACACAAGGATAATGGGGTCGTCACATATTGATTGCCACAAGATAAAAGAGTAATCAAGAGAACCAAGATTATAGCGGTAAACAAAATAGGTAATATAGGGACAAAGACCAGACAAGGAAAACTGATATACACAACAAAGAACATAAAGTAACTTAAATCATACATACAAAGAAACAAAAGTAAATGAACTCCACTAAAAACTGCGGGGGATGGGTAGGGTCGGGCAATTTAGCCTCCTATGGCGGAGCGCAAAGGTTCCTACTCCTATCGAATACCACAGCAGGGTTTTTGAACGTGCGAGGAACGTGGCATCTTTCCCACCACTGTGGGCAATGCGTCCTAGTCCCTGGCTAGGGTTCTGAGCACTATTTGTCGCCTTTTACGACAAGTGCTGCTGCAGGCCTATTCATTTGACAACCGGACCCGTACGGGCGACATTTTATGAGCAACTCGGCTGGTGTTTCATGTTATTTGTTGTGTGTGCTTGTTGCCCCCTCCTAGTGTTTATCACTGGATTATATTGCATTTACTTTCGCTCTAATTTCCTTGATGATTTGCCACTGTATTCTTATATCTTAGAAGGTTGATTGATTGATTGATTGTTATCTTTTAATGCCGTTTCGGCGACTAGGGCCATATCACAGCAAGAACATTGAATGAAATGGAAATATTAAAAGCAAGATCAAAGTCTCTTCATAAAATAATGAAATTAAAACAAGCAGCTATTTACATATAAAAAGGTACATAAAAGGTCAACCTAAGACATAAAATACTTATAGAAACATAAATTCGATAAAACATTTAAAATATTGAAAAACTAAGGAAGGTATCCAATTTAGATTTTATTAAATAAACCGATGCCCCGCAAGAAATCGATGATGTTTTTAGATGAAACGGTCTTGAACAAATCAAACATATTGGCGCAGTCAAAATAATTTTGCCTGGTGTTACCAAATCCACACAATCTAGAAGAACATGTTTGATAGAGAAAGGGCAATCACATGGGATACACTCAGGTGGAGGATCACCCGACCCGGATTGATGAACGCCTAGATCGGGTTTTATGGAATTGAGTTTGTTGTGTTCAAGACCGTCCCATCGGTTCTGCCACATCTTTAAAATATATTTTCTTATAAAAGGTTTAAAATCGGTGTATGGCAAACTAACGTCCTTTATTATTTCATTTAATGCCTTCTTGGCAACCCTGTCTACAACTGAATTCCCCTGAATACCAACATGACTGGGTACCCAGAGAAAAACAATCTCTTTATCAAATTCCCGAAGTCGATGAATAAAATACAAAATTTGTAAAATAAGAGTGTTTTTCAGTTTGTGATTCTTAATTGCCAAAAGACAGCTCAAAGAGTCAGAACAAATAATAAACTGTGACAGATTAGATTGAGTAATCAATTTAAGTGCTAACAATATCGCTCGAGCTTCAGCTGTGAATATGGAAGCGCTCGATGGCAACCGTTCAGTTACAGTTCTGTCACCATGGACAGCAGCACATGCAACGCTATCGCCATCTTTTGAGCCATCTGTATACACCGTCGAAAAATCCGGATAATTAGCTTTAATTTCAGAAAATTTTTGTTGTAAAAATAAAGGATTGGTATCGGACTTTTTATATTCACGCAGATCAAAAATGAAAGAAGGATGTGGAAGCTCCCATGGAGGGCATTTCGAAGTAACAACAGGTGTCACTGCATTGGTCTCCAGATGAATTGCTTCCAAATGAGGTTTTATTCGAATTCCAAAAGGAGGCGTTTTGCTTTCATGTTTTCGATAAATGTCGACATAAATAGGATTAATGACACAGTCGTAGGCAGGGCTATCTGGGTAGGCCATAAGTTAACTTACATATTGAAGTATATCTTAGAAGGGACAGGCAAACAAAAAGCGAAAAACAAAACCCATAAACTTAGAGACATTGTATGGAGAGTTTCTGTTTGAAAATGAATAAGATTTAAAACTATCTTTTTTGCCTTTCCGTTCACTTTAAAAAAAATCATATTGCAGAATATATTCTCGTGGTTAGAAGCGCTCTATTTTACAAATAGACAATTTGAATAAATAATTATTGATGTAAATGTTTAAGACGATCAATAAACCGACAAGACGAGTACCAATGTATGAATGACACTGGTTTCGATACAGCTAAGGACAATTTTCAAGTGATTTACGAGTAAGTTAAAAAAGATGAAAAGATGAAAATATAATGATTTAAGATACTGTTTAAGTAGAAATCAGGGAGATCCTATGATATGCTTAGTAGATGGTAAATTTTATCTCACAGATTGTTGTTTAAATCCTGTATATATGTCAAATAGTGAAAAGATTTTTAATGCGAAAATAAATGGCCAGATAAACGATTTTAAAGTTCTCTAACATAGCAATCAAAGTTTGCCCAAAATGAAAGAGTTTTCTCCCTTTTTCAACAAATTTCAATGCTTTCCATGTAATTCATTTTTCTTCAACCGTTGCAGTTAATCAAAAACCGACATGAGAAAGGATGCATTTGCAATATGTAATGGAGGACATTTTATTCTTACAAAAAATATCATGTGCCATCCACTGCCTGGTATTTTTCTGGACACCCTCATAAAACCTAGTTTGCAGTAAATGTAGGAAGAACTTTTAGCTTATACATTTTTGAAATTTTCTGAATTCATCGTTTTATTTTGTAATACTACATCTTGCATATTGTTTCATTCTTTTTAGAGATGTTTGTAAACAAATAAAATGCAAAGGCTGAAAACACACCTCTGAAAGAAGCCCTTAAAGATACCAATACGGTATAAAAAGCGATCATTGAAATGAAAGAGAGGACGCCAATCATTTTTCAAATGCCTCCTTAAAAAAAAACAAAAACATTTTTATTATAGAACCATATATGATGAGACCTGACATATGCGAAGTCTGTGATGGACAGAATATGCGTGAAAGGCACTATGTAGCTAGTGAGTTGCTTAATATATTTACAAATGCAAACTTTGTTGTAGGCATTTTTACCAATGGAATACAATTTATTCTTTAAGCTGCCAGTGTTTTGTTTTGCATGAATTTACACGTTCCAGAGATCAGGACACGGTTTTTAAAAATATTTATTCACTGGATATGTCTAGTGCAATTAATATAAGTATCCAGTGGATACGTCTACGGCAATCTATATAAGAATAATCAAGGGAACCAAGGTTATAGCGGTAATCATAAAAATGTAATCCAGGGACAAAGACCAGATATGGAAAACAGACATACACAACAAAGAATAAATCAGTTTTCATGTTGCAGATGGATACTCCATAACGATCCAAGAGTTCATGATGACGACCATGAAACTTCTCTGTAGTGATGACTTCAATCTTGTAGCAACATAACCCTGTTCCAGAAGCCTATTTGTTAGAGTTCTAGCGCGATACAAAAAGTCTGCGTAGTTTCGGCAAGCTCTGGAATGACATATGAGTTGTGATATGGATAAATTATCCACTGGATACGACTAGTGTAATCTATACCAGACATCAAATAGATAAATATTTATCCAGCAGAAAATAGTTTTGGACAACTGGATACAGAGGTCCTTTATTCACATCAAAAGTTTGCTTCATCTTGTCTTTTTTTTTACTACTTCTCTTTTTGTATTCTGCACAGACTAGACTGTATAATATTCACAGGCATTGAAACTATACAACATGGAATTTCTCGCGAAAATAAAGTTGGTTGAGAATATGTGGAAGTTAAGCATCTTTTCTAAATCTTCAGTTGCAAATGTGTTTTAAAAGTCTGACCATGCATATTTAGGTTATTTCTAATTGAACAAAACACATAATGGGCGGGGCTTTGGGGACGTTAACACTGTATATATGTAAGTGGTTTCAAACATCAATGGTTCAAAACAGTTTGTACGACAATCCGGTATCTGATCTTTTGACGGAGACACAGATGGAGTGTTCTAGTAAGTATGGTCGAGACATCACCACTGTAACAATTTGAACGTGCATTATAAAAGCAAAATTGTTTTTGTTTAAGTACAATTGTTCCGCCCTCATAGATAAATCATACTACAGTAAATCTTTTAAATTTAACTCAAATAATATATAAATCAATCATCCGGAATCGATTATATATACTCAATGTATAATATAACATAAAATAATAATATTTAATATTAAAAAATAAAGTGCATGATATTGTAGGATGATTAAGAGAAATTTGCCATACTGCAAAAGAATAATTAAAAGGAAGGCAAAACCAATCGACCTTAAAATATTTTTAACCCGAACAATATTCCTGTGAAATTAGTTCTTTAGAAGAATCTTAAATCTAATTGAAACACTAAAACTTAAATTGACTGGAATCAAACAGGAGGTGATTCATGCATGTCAAAACCCATCTAATCACATTTATTTCTATTTCAGAATCATTTACAGGTCACATATCCAGTATTAGTTTTTCACAGGGGAGTTACAATTTTGAGAAAAAAATATATCGAACGTTCATAAATTATTGTAGAACATTGTAAACATACAAATATAGCACCTGCTGTTTTTTTTGTGGGTTTTCGTAGACCATGAATCATCTATTACATAGGCAATTTTATATGGGCTTCAAAGAATGTTAAATGAAAGCTAAATTTTGGCAAAGTTAAATTCTCTGTCTTTTCCAGCCAACAAAAGAGGTAAGTGGTACATATTAATTGTAAAACTCTGTATAAATCGGGTAAAATGGGAAACTAGAAACATGCATATCAAAATATCAAAACCCAACCAATCTGATAACATAATTTCACTTAAGGATGATTTCTCCATTTGAAATGATTATCTTATGATCTGTGCATCACTGGATTTGTTTAGAAATTGTACACAAGACCTTAGAAAAAATGCGATTTTTGAAAGAGTTACCTGCTTTTGAAATGTTCATTTCAATGAAATTACAACTATATTTACCAAGTAATAAGAAACATCTTCTCTTTGATTCTGATATTGCAAATAGTCAAATTATACTTTCAAAACGGTGTGTATTTTCATACCATGTTTCACCCACTGCCTGCTTCTTACAGAGATTGACACTTAAGAACTAAGCTAGGGATCAAAAGCACGAATAACATCTCAAGTAAATAATAAATATTTTCAGATATACATGTAAGATGATAAATGTTAGCGATTCCTGTACATAGTCTTAGACAATGAACATTTTTTTGTAATGTACATGCAACAAACCAAAATACAGCGAAACAGATACCGCTAAGACAGTTGTTCTGTTGTCCAGGTTTTTTGTTTATTCAGGTTCTAAACTGTCAGAGAAGATGTCTGAATTTCACAGGTTACTGAACACTTGTCTCAGCCGTATTAATTTAAAAGTAAAAAAAATGTTTTGAATGGTTTTACTGTAAATTTTGAAGCACGTTTTGTTCTTTTTTCAGACCCAGACTGCACATCTCGCAATTATGGTAGGAAAGTATTGAATCACCTGAACATTAAGGATTCTGAACAAAATTTGTCACTAGAATAATCTTCATTGCTTAAAAATATCTTTTTTCACGATCATATTTCACGAACGACGTTAACAGAAAGAAAAATCGGATATTGTTGAAGTCAAAACACATCATTGAATTGATATGAGAAGGATAGGTTTGTTTGTTTGTTTGTTGGGGTTTAACGTCCGAGCAGCAATATTTCAGCTATATTCATACAATGAACATGAAATGGATGATAAAATTAACATGAAATGAAAAAAAAAGGATGGGTCACAAGGATAATAGGGTCGACAAATTTTGATTGCCACTGGAAAAAAGGGGGATGGGTACGGTCGGGCAATTTAGCCTCCTGTGGCGGAGCGCAAAGGTTCCTACTCCTATTTAAATCTGGTGTTCGATAGGAGTAGGAAACGTTGTCTCCGCCACAGGAGGCTTAACTGCCCGACCCTACTCCCTCACTACTTATAGTTGCAATCAAAATTTGTCAGCCCTATTATCCCTGTGTCCCAATCCGACTTTCATTTTTTATGCATTTCAGTTCATTGCCTGGATATGGCTGAATTATCGCTGTTTGTGCGACAAACACCAATCAATATCTCAACACTATAGGTAGTTTGGTAATAACACAAAATCGAAAACACTGCAACATCGAATAACATTCATGTATCCGAAAGAGGCAAATTTAATACAAATCAGTCGTCGGATTTCAACAGCGGAAATTCAGAATCAAACATTAATCAAAAACGAGACAAACAACATTAATTCTAAACCACCTTTAAAAGATTGCTCTGTAAGTCGGAGAATGACAAAGAATGATAATATATGTGATATCTGAACTGCAACGCACAAATACGAAGTAAAAAAAAGGATAACACCAATAAACAAACAATAAAGGACATTTTAATATACTTAAATTATATGTTTTGAAAAATGACCCTTAACTTCTAATCAAAACATGCATGTCTTAAATCATTGTTGGAATAATTAAAACCTATACTAATGTAAATACAAAATACACGGCAGGTGTTCCCCATTCCACAAAAATGGGGCACATAACCCAGTTGCTCTGTGGCGGTTCAAATTGGTCAAGTGTCATTGGAGTCTTGAAAAATTGTTAACGACGACGACGGGCGTCAAGTGATGGCAATATCTCACATGGTCTTTCGTCAGTTGAGCTTAAATAATATATTAATAAATAAATGAAAACTAAAACTGGTATATATATTGATTAGGGGACAATCATTTGATTTTGAGGGGAGATGAATTGATTGATTATTGGAGTTTAACGCCAGAGCAGCAATATTTCAGCTATATATCATATATGAACATATGATAATGAAATGAAGAAAAGGATGGGACACAAGGATAATGGGGTCGTCACATATTGATTGCCACAAGATAAAAGAGTAATCAAGAGAACCAAGATTATAGCGGTAAACAAAATAGGTAATATAGGGACAAAGACCAGACAAGGAAAACTGATATACACAACAAAGAACATAAAGTAACTTAAATCATACATACAAAGAAACAAAAGTAAATGAACTCCACTAAAAACTGCGGGGGATGGGTAGGGTCGGGCAATTTAGCCTCCTATGGCGGAGCGCAAAGGTTCCTACTCCTATCGAATACCACAGCAGGGTTTTTGAACGTGCGAGGAACGTGGCATCTTTCCCACCACTGTGGGCAATGCGTCCTAGTCCCTGGCTAGGGTTCTGAGCACTATTTGTCGCCTTTTACGACAAGTGCTGCTGCAGGCCTATTCATTTGACAACCGGACCCGTACGGGCGACATTTTATGAGCAACTCGGCTGGTGTTTCATGTTATTTGTTGTGTGTGCTTGTTGCCCCCTCCTAGTGTTTATCACTGGATTATATTGCATTTACTTTCGCTCTAATTTCCTTGATGATTTGCCACTGTATTCTTATATCTTAGAAGGTTGATTGATTGATTGATTGTTATCTTTTAATGCCGTTTCGGCGACTAGGGCCATATCACAGCAAGAACATTGAATGAAATGGAAATATTAAAAGCAAGATCAAAGTCTCTTCATAAAATAATGAAATTAAAACAAGCAGCTATTTACATATAAAAAGGTACATAAAAGGTGAACCTAAGACATAAAATACTTATAGAAACATAAATTCGATAAAACATTTAAAATATTGAAAAACTACGGAAGGTATCCAATTTAGATTTTATTAAATAAACCGATGCTCCGCAAGAAATCGATGATGTTTTTAGATGAAACGGTCTTGAACAAATCAAACATATTGGCGCAGTCAAAATAATTTTGCCTGGTGTTAGCAAAATCCACACAATCTAGAAGAACATGTTTGATAGAGAAAGGGCAATCACATGGGATACACTCAGGTGGAGGATCACCCGACCCGGATTGATGAACGCCTAGATCGGGTTTTATGGAATTGAGTTTGTTGTGTTCAAGACCGTCCCATCGGTTCTGCCACATCTTTAAAATATATTTTCTTATAAAAGGTTTAAAATCGGTGTATGGCAAACTAACGTCCTTTATTATTTCATTTAATGCCTTCTTGGCAACCCTGTCTACAACTGAATTCCCCTGAATACCAACATGACTGGGTACCCAGAGAAAAACAATCTCTTTATCAAATTCCCGAAGTCGATGAATAAAATACAAAATTTGTAAAATAAGAGTGTTTTTCAGTTTGTGATTCTTAATTGCCAAAAGACAGCTCAAAGAGTCAGAACAAATAATAAACTGTGACAGATTAGATTGAGTAATCAATTTAAGTGCTAACAATATCGCTCGAGCTTCAGCTGTGAATATGGAAGCGCTCGATGGCAACCGTTCAGTTACAGTTCTGTCACCATGGACAGCAGCACATGCAACGCTATCGCCATCTTTTGAGCCATCTGTATACACCGTCGAAAAATCCGGATAATTAGCTTTAATTTCAGAAAATTTTTGTTGTAAAAATAAAGGATTGGTATCGGACTTTTTATATTCACGCAGATCAAAAATGAAAGAAGGATGTGGAAGCTCCCATGGAGGGCATTTCGAAGTAACAACAGGTGTCACTGCATTGGTCTCCAGATGAATTGCTTCCAAATGAGGTTTTATTCGAATTCCAAAAGGAGGCGTTTTGCTTTCATGTTTTCGATAAATGTCGACATAAATAGGATTAATGACACAGTCGTAGGCAGGGCTATCTGGGTAGGCCATAAGTTAACTTACATATTGAAGTATATCTTAGAAGGGACAGGCAAACAAAAAGCGAAAAACAAAACCCATAAACTTAGAGACATTGTATGAAGAGTTTCTGTTTGAAAATGAATAAGATTTAAAACTATCTTTTTTGCCTTTCCGTTCACTTTAAAAAAAAATCATATTGCAGAATATATTCTCGTGGTTAGAAGCGCTCTATTTTACAAATAGACAATTTGAATAAATAATTATTGATGTAAATGTTTAAGACGATCAATAAACCGACAAGACGAGTACCAATGTATGAAAGACACTGGTTTCGATACAGCTAAGGACAATTGTCAAGTGATTTACGAGTAAGTTAAAAAAGATGAAAAGATGAAAATATAATGATTTAAGATACTGTTTAAGTAGAAATCAGGGAGATCCTATTTTTTATTTATTTTTATTATAGAACCATATATGATGAGACCTGACATATGCGAAGTCTGTGATGGACAGAATATGCGTGAAAGGCACTATGTAGCTCGTGAGTTGCTTAATATATTTACAAATGCAAACTTTGTTGTAGGCATTTTTACCAATGGAATACAATTTATTCTTTAAGCTGCCAGTGTTTTGTTTTGCATGAATTTACACGTTCCAGAGATCAGGACACGGTTTTTAAAAATATTTATTCACTGGATATGTCTAGTGCAATTAATATAAGTATCCAGTGGATACGTCTACGGCAATCTATCTAAGAATAATCAAGGGAACCAAGGTTATAGCGGTAATCATAAAAATGTAATCCAGGGACAAAGACCAGATATGGAAAACAGACATACACAACAAAGAATAAATCAGTTTTCATGGTGCAGATGGATACTCCATAACGATCCAAGAGTTCATGATGACGACCATGAAACTTCTGTAGTGATGACTTCAATCTTGTAGCAACATAACCCTGTTCCAGAAGCCTATTTGTTAGAGTTCTAGCGCGATACAAAAAGTCTGCGTAGTTTCGGCAAGCTCTGGAATGACATATGAGTTGTGATATGGATAAATTATCCACTGGATACGACTAGTGTAATCTATACCAGACATCAAATAGATAAATATTTATCCAGCAGAAAATAGTTTTGGACAACTGGATACAGAGGTCCTTTATTCACATCAAAAGTTTGCTTCATCTTGTCTTTTTTTTACTACTTCTCTTTTTGTATTCTGCACAGACTAGACTGTATAATATTCACAGGCATTGAAACTATACAACATGGAATTTCTCGCGAAAATAAAGTTGGTTGAGAGTATGTGGAAGTTAAGCATCTTTTCTAAATCTTCAGTTGCAAATGTGTTTTAAAAGTCTGACCATGCATATTTAGGTTATTTCTAATTGAACAAAACACATAATGGGCAGGGCTTTGGGGACGTTAACACTGTATATATGTAAGTGGTTTCAAACATCAATGGTTCAAAACAGTTTGTACGACAATCCGGTATCTGATCTTTTGACGGAGACACAGATGGAGTGTTCTAGTAAGTATGGTCGAGACATCACCACTGTAACAATTTGAACGTGCATTATAAAAACAAAATTGTTTTTGTTTAAGTACAATTGTTCCGCCCTCATAGATAAATCATACTACAGTAAATCTTTTAAATTTAACTCAAATAATATATAAATCAATCATCCGGAATCGATTATATATACTCAATGTATAATATAACATAAAATAATAATATTTAATATTAAAAAATAAAGTGCATGATATTGTAGGATGATTAAGAGAAATTTGCCATACTGCAAAAGAATAATTAAAAGGAAGGCAAAACCAATCGACCTTAAAATATTTTTAACCCGAACAATATTCCTGTGAAATTAGTTCTTTAGAAGAATCTTAAATCTAATTGAAGCACTAAAACTTAAATTGACTGGAATCAAACAGGAGGTGATGCATGCATGTCAAAACCCATCTAATCACATTTATTTCTATTTCAGAATCATTTACAGGTCACATATCCAGTATTAGTTTTTCACAGGGGAGTTACAATTTTGAGAAAAAAATATATCGAACGTTCATAAATTATTGTAGAACATTGTAAACATACAAATATAGCACCTGCTGTTTTTTTTGTGGGTTTTCGTAGACCATGAATCATCTATTACATAGGCAATTTTATATGGGCTTAAAAGAATGTTAAATGAAAGCTAAATTTTGGCAAAGTTAAATTCTCTGTCTTTTCCAGCCAACAAAAGAGGTAAGTGGTACATATTAATTGTAAAAAATGGGAAACTAGAAACATGCATATCAAAATATCAAAACCCAACCAATCTGATAACATAATTTCACTTAAGGATGATTTCTCCATTTGAAATGATTATCTTATGATCTGTGCATCACTGGATTTGTTTAGAAATTGTACACAAGACCTTAGAAAAAATGCGATTTTTGAAAGAGTTACCTGCTTTTGAAATGTTCATTTCAATGAAATTACAACTATATTTACCAAGTAATAAGAAACATCTTCTCTTTGATTCTGATATTGCAAATAGTCAAATTACACTTTCAAAACGGTGTGTATTTTCATACCATGTTTCACCCACTGCCTGCTTCTTACAGAGATTGACACTTAAGAACTAAGCTAGGGATCAAAAGCACGAATAACATCTCAAGTAAATAATAAATATTTTCAGATATACATGTAAGATGATAAATGTTAGCGATTCCTGTACATAGTCTTAGACAATGAACATTTTTTTGTAATGCACATGCAACAAACCAAAATACAGCGAAACAGATACCGCTAAGACAGTTGTTCTGTTGTCCAGGTTTTTTGTTTATTCAGGTTCTAAACTGTCAGAGAAGATGTCTGAATTACACAGGTTACTGAACACTTGTCTCAGCCGTATTAATTTAAAAGTAAAAAAAATGTTTTGAATGGTTTTACTGTAAATTTTGAAGCACGTTCTGTTCTTTTTTCAGACCCAGACTGCACATCTCGCAATTATGGTAGGAAAGTATTGAATCACCTGAACATTAAGGATTCTGAACAAAATTTGTCACTAGAATAATCTTCATTGCTTAAAAATATCTTTTTTCACGATCATATTTCACGAACGACGTTAACAGAAAGAAAAATCGGATATTGTTGAAGTCAAAACACATCATTGAATTGATATGAGAAGGATAGGTTTGTTTGTTTGTTTGTTGGGGTTTAACGTCCGAGCAGCAATATTTCAGCTATATTCATACAATGAACATGAAATGGATGATAAAATTAACATGAAATGAAAAAAAAAGGATGGGTCACAAGGATAATAGGGTCGACAAATTTTGATTGCCACTGGAAAAAAGGGGGATGGGTAAGGTCGGGCAATTTAGCCTCCTGTGGCGGAGCGCAAAGGTTCCTACTCCTATCGAATACCACAGCAGGGTTTTTTAACGTGCGAGGAACGTGGCATCTTTCCCAACACGGTGCACCACTATGGTTTGCGGTCAGGTTTTCCGTATTATAGCCTGACAACCCCAGCATGCAACACGCCAGGGGTACCCTATTCCACCACCTGGGGCACACATCCCAGTTGCTCTGTGGGCAGAGAGCCTAGCCCCCGGCTAGGTTTCTGAGCACTATTTAGTCGCCTTATACGACAAGCTTAGCGCTGCTGCAGGCCTATTCTTTTAACACCCGGGCCTGCACGGGGCGAGAAGGATAGGAATGCAATTGTATAAAACAAAACAAAAAACAAACAAACAAACAAAAATTGTTAAAACTGTTAATACAATACAAACGTAAAAGTAAGAAGAAACGACCTTAATCCGTCCAACGTCTGTCTTCATACGATGCTGCACAGTCCAACATCAGAAATCTATATTGGACTTGGTAATTTGACATTATGGAACAAAGGCCAAAATAAAGCTATACTTGCAGCGCCTCAGTCCATGGACCAATACATCATAACATAACTAAGCCAATATAGAATACCTTACCCTATTATACTATAGAATGAAGAGTTTGTTTTTTTGCAGGTATTTCAAAGGGTAAGTAAAAAATAACTGGTATTGTTAATCGTAATCAATAGATATCATACTAAAAAAACAATGCAAATATAAAAATATCGAAGGTAAACTACTACGGAAATTGCAAGGCTTTTTTTCTTTTTGCACAATGCACGCCTTCATTAGGCGGATCACAAGGACTAACATATGATGAGAAAATTAGGTGAAAAAAAAACGATACAAAGTATGAATCTCAAAGGTTGTAAATATAATTCTTTTAATTTCATCTGATTACATGAAGTGTCTGGTCTTAAAGGGAGAGATGGATATGGTCGGGCAAATTAGCCTTCTGTGGCGGAGCCCTATTATTCCTACTCCGGGAGAATACCACAGAAAGGTTACTCGAGGAACGTGACATCTTTCCCAGCATGTTGCACCACTATGGTTTGCGCTCAGGTTTTCCGTATTATTGCCTGGCGACCCCAGCATACAACACGCCAGGGGTACCCCATTCCACCACCTGAGGCACACAACCCAGTTGCTCTGAGGGCTGAGCGCCCTAGCCCCCGACGAGGGTTTTGAGCACTATATAGTCGTCTTTTTAGACGAGCTCAGCGCTGCTGCGGGTCTATTCTTTTGACAACCGGACCCGCACGGGGCACGCCATATTCAGGCCATGGACATAAAATAGATGATAAAATGAACATGACACGATGATGATGTTAATGAAATGAAAATGGGATGGGACAAGGATAATAGGGTCGACAAAGTTTGATTGCCACTAGAAAAAGGGAGGGATGGGTCGTTTTGGACAATTAAGCCTTCTGCGGCGAACCGCAAAGGTTTTTACTCCTAACAAATACCACAGCAGGATTCTTTGACGTGCGAGGAACATGTCATCTTTCCCAAAACGGTGCACCACAATGGTTTGCGGTCAGGTTTTATAGCCTGACCAACCCAGCAAGTAACACGCCAGGGATACCCCATTCCACCCACCTAGGGCACACAACCAAGTTGCTCTGTGAGGAGAGCGCCTAGCTCCTGGATAGGGTTCTATGCAATATTTAGTCGTCTTTTACAAGCTTAGCGCTGCTGCGGGTCTATTATTTTGACAGCCGGACCTGCACAGTGTATTTTGCAAAATGGCTAAAGAGAGTTTTTTTTGTGACCAAACTTTGATTCGTCTGTTGAATATAAATTTTCTTTAATAATTGTGTTATGAAAAAGATATAAATATCGTTCTTTTCAATACTGCTAGTTTTTATTTCAATTTATTGTTTACGATGTATTAATTTTTGTATCTTTTTAAGAGCTTGGTTGTAACATTCCCTGGTTCTGTCCTGCAAAAGATCCCAGAACAAAAGTTCACTGTAGCCAATGTGAGCTCTCAGAGAGAAACGACGATGGCCAATGTTGCCGTCATAAGAGAAAAAGATACTATTATTAATTAAAATTCAATGAATAATTTTCCGTTCCATTTTCTCATATAAGTGTTTATAAGATTGTGTACGTTATTTCCTGCTGGGAATACCTCCACTCAATTATCACAGTAAACAGAAAGTAAATAAATAAATCTTTAAATTTTACCCCTCCGATAAAAGCCAAAACATCTGTTACAGAAAATTAATTGATTGATTGTTGGGGTTTAACGCCCGAGCAGCAATATTTCAACTTTATTCAGGCTATGAACATGAAGTGTGTGATAAAATGAAATGGAAAATGGGATGGGACACAAGGATAATGGGGTCGATAAATTTTGATTGCCACTACAAATAAGGAGAGGTTGGTAGGGTCGGGCAATTTAGCCTCCTGTGGCGGAGCCCTATGGTTCCTACTCCGGGAGAATACCACAGTAGGGTTCTTTAACGTGCGAGGAACGTGGCATCTTTCCCAACACGGTGCACCACTATGGTTGGCGGTCAGGTTTTCCGTACTATAGCCTGACAACACGCCATGGGTACCCCATTCTACCACCTGGGGCACACAATCCAGTTGCTCTGTGGGCAGAGAGCCCTAGCCCCCGGCTAGGGTTCTGAGCACTGTTTAGTCGCCTGTTACGACAAGCTAAGCGCAGCTGCGGGACTATTCTTTTGACACCCAGGCCCGCACGGGGCACAGAAAATTAAAATCATATAGTTGTATAAGATGAAATTTGTTCCTCTTATATAAAATCAAGGGGGCTTAATTTGTAACCATAACATTAACAAAAATCGTATAAGGTGAATGATTATAGCACAACATAAAAACAGCTTTTTGTATGAGCGAAAAAAATTGATATTTAACATTTGTTTAATGAATATTCAAATTAAATGTAAAATGTATTTGTGTATGGTATTTCAGGGAGCCCATGGCTTGGAAACAATACAAGTCTGACTTTAAAAATAAAAGAAATTCTGGAAGACAATTAGACCATTTGTCGCCCTTACAAATATATAATGGTGCTTTCCAAAATATCCTTTCTTGTTACAAACATTTTCTCTGATTTCTAATTTAGAAATGTGGAAGACACTAGATACTTACATGTGTTTTAGTATTAACTTTCATTTTAAAAGATTTAATTAAAAGTGTCTTGGTATTTTTGGCAAACAGTTTATGTCCTGCAACTACAATCTTAAAGTTAAAAAATCACACCAGAACATAAAAGCGCAAAACAAAACACACACAAAAAAAAAAAAAAAAAAAATGAAGTCCAAAAATAAAAATAATAATAATAATAATAAATCATAAAAATCAAAATAATGCGGCGGGGTTTAAGTACTTAGTTGTATTCATAACCCTCCCCTTTAAAGGATACGAGGGAACCAAAATCAGGCCACTGTGAATGAAAATATCACACAATCAAACACACATAAAAATTAGTTCACAAAGGGCCCGGTGCAGGTCCGGGTGTTAAAAGAATAGGCCTGCAGCAGCGCTAAGCTTGTCGTAAAAGGCGACTTAATAGTGCTCAGAACCCTAACCGGGGGCTATGGCGCTCTGCCACAGAGCAACTGGGACGTGTGCACCAGGTGGTGGAATGGGGTACCCCTGGCGTGTTACATGCTGGGGTTGTCAAGCTATAATACGGAAAACCTGACCGCAAACATAGTGGTGCACCGTGTTGGGAAAGATGCCACGTTCCTCGCACGTTATTAAAGAAACCTTCTGTGGTATTCTCCCGGAGTAGGAACCATAGGGCTCCACCACAAGAGGCTAAATTGCCCGACCCTACCCGCCTCTCCCTATTTCCAGTGGCAATCAAAATCTGTCGACCCCATTGTCCTTGTGTCCCATCCCTCTTTCATTTTATCATCATTTCATGTTCATTTTATCATCAATTTCATGTTCATCGTCTGAATATAGCTGAAATATTGCTGCTCGGACGTTAAACACCAACGAACAAACAAACAAATAGTTCACAAAGGTCTGTGTCACTAGTTACAACGTAAAATAAAGACACAAATATACAAACTGAGGACTACTAGCAGTTAACTGTCATTCCAGCGAATTTTAAACCCACAAAAAGTTATGTCCCCGTCGTATGTGAAATAAATCCAAATTTTTCCCATGTAAGGTTGAGAACCACGGTACAACATACGTCATACAATAAGGGCACAACCTATGTCATGCCAAAAACTGCCTTTAAATATAGTATTTTAATTTCTATTTAAAAACCCTATATTCGAATCATTGTTTATACAAAAAGTGAAATGATATAAACGATTTGACAATATCATAAATAAATCCCTTACGAATAAGCCTATTCATAGATTTAGTTATGGGTTGAGTTTCGAGCTTCCGTGATTTGTGTAGAGTATTGCAGTAATTATTGATCCTTTACAAGTACGTCTGTATTTGAGAATGAGCTCCTTGTATCGGTCAAAAAAAAATTGTGAATATTTTTACGAGCTCGTGATATCGAAAATCTTGTTGTATTAATTTCTCGGTTATATAAAGATTCCTTTCGTTAAAATTTAATACGTTGTAACATGTTCTAAATACGAGCCAATTGTGAACTCCATATGAAGATGACAAGGGTGCGTCACCATCTAAAAACGGATAGCTGATAATAGGATATGAAAAATCATCCCTTTCATCGTATATTTTAATTTTAATTTTGCCATTATCGATATGAATTATATGATCAAGAAATGAACATTTTTATGATCAATATTTGCATTATTCAAAGATAGTTCTAAAGGATATATCTTCAGTATAAATATTGAAGTAATCGTTGTCAGGAGCCAAAATATCGTCAAAATATTTAATTTTTTCTACTAAATGTTGCGTGAAAGGGTTGTATGTAGTCTAGCCATAAAATGTGATTTGGTACAGTGCAAAAAAAACCGTCCACAATAAGTGATGCACAATTGGTTTCCAAGGAAATTCCAATAAATTGAAAATAATCTAAAATAATTCAAACAAATATATACACATCCCGATTTATTATTTGATATGAGCATTTTTGTTCTATGAGAATAAGTGGAAGTGTAGTGTATAAAGTTGATAATAATAAGAACGAACGGATTTAAAAGGTTCCACGTGGGCGTGTATTTTTTCAAACATTTCAAACGAATTTTTAACGCTCCAATAATTGTTTATTCTACAATTTTCATTTACACTGTATAATAAGATTTTTTATGGTATTGAGCCCACTTGTAAGTAAAATAGAAAGTCTAGTTGTAGAGCAATGACTTGAGGCAGCAATGAATCTAATCTATATTTATAGGGGATATTGTGACGTTTGGAAAGCCAATACATAGTAGGAACTTCCATGCTACTAGGTTCGGTTTGTAAAGAGGTAGCGACTAGTATGTGCTTGTTCACACTTTCACTTTCTGAAAATTGGAATGTAGGTGAATTCGTAATTAAATTTTGTAGAATTTCAATATAAATTTGCGTCAAATAAATATATTATTTGCAGCTTTATCAGCCAGAACAAAAACAAATTCATTGCTGAGGTCCATCTGTTTATGTTTTTTGGGGGAAATACGGTTTTGGTGTTGTTTATTAGGAATTAATTGTTCCACAAAATGTTTCATTCGAATGTCAACTATGTTTATAATCGTTTTGAAGAAATAATCTAATGATTTCTTGTTTACTTTTTCACGATTTATATATTTTATACAATACAGGTGCAGCGAGACCTGAATGATGTTACGACTATATTCCAATTGTCCTTAACGACATTTTGATAACTTATAATAACATAGGAACTGGGGTATAAATATATTATCTAAATTACTACAATTTCAAGCTATTGGCGTTGATTCCTTAATGTTCACATCTTTAAAATATAATTCATTATAATTAAAGACATATGTATGGGCTGGCTTTTTGTTAATATAGCAAATAGGAGGGAGACATAATACCATTTAAATTTTAAATATTTTAAATTACACACACACACACACACACACACACACACACACACACACACACACACACACATACACACGCACGCACATGCACACACACGCACGCACATGCAAACACACGCACGCCACCATAATTTTACGAGCCAAGGAGTAAAACGAAAATAAATGATAACACTAACACGAAAACTCACTGTGTTCCATTCCTTCTCTTCTGCATTTCTTAAGAATTTAATGGAATAACTGATTCGAGCTTTTCTATAATATGATGTTAGTGATAATAACACCTATAAAAGAAACACAACTGGTGTATAGTATTTTTCAGTGTCTTTGGTTTATTTGCGTCCTTTACCATTCTCGAAACACCTGCTGATTGGCTCATAAAATGTCAAGTCCGGGGTAGAAGAGAGAAGAAAAGAAAATCATGACATGTTTAATAGATCAGTTTTTATGGTGCAGATGGATACACCGTATCGATCCACAAGTTCATAATGACGACAGTAAAATTGTGATGACTTCAATCTCGTAGCAATAAAACCCTCTTCCAGAAGCCTGATTGTAAGAAGTCTTATGTAGAAATATAAAAAAAAATTGCAATACATCTGATTGGTATTTGTTGCATTTTGTTACAACAGGTACGAACGATTACATTTATATTGTTAAATGTTGTTCTAAGCATATATTATATTGCAAGACCTCTACGAGTGATACGTTTTACCAATATACATGCAATAACACTTTACTACATTGGAATCAAATAGTGCTCGTAAACAAAGAGTGTATTCTTTTTAAAATTTTAGTTCGTATTGAAAAAGTCATTAATGTAACCAAGGTTATAGCTGTAATCAGACATACACAACAAAGAACATAAAGTAACTAAAATCATACATACAAAGTAACACAAGCAAATGCACAACTCGGACTCCACAAAAACCTGGGAGCATGGACCAGGTGCACCGGTAGGGTAAGCGTCCTCTGCATTAGTTTTAACATAAACCACAACTTTATATTGAACTGGTTCTATAAATATTTCCCGATTTATTTTCCGTTCGATTATTAACTCTAAGATTATCGTCTATCGACATCAATTTGATCTTCTGTTTATCCGGCAATTTTAAATGCAAATGGTTATTTTCAAAATGATCGACATCCGCCATTTTTTTACACTTGACAAAAATACAATATTATCAGAGTTCTTTTCTGATTATAAATGATTGATTGATTGTTGTTGTTTATTGCCGTTTCGGCGACCAGGGCCATATCACGACAAGAACATTTAATGCAAGGAAAATATTAAAATTAAGATCAAAGTCTCTTCATAAAATAATGAAATTAAAACAAGCAGCTATTTACATATAAAAAGGTACATAAAAGGTGAACCTAAGACATAAAATACATATAGAAACATAAATTCGATAAAACATTTAAAATATTGAAAAACTAAGGAAGGTATCCAATTTAGATTTTATTAAATAAACCGATGTCCCGCAAGAAATCGATGATGTTTTCAGATGAAACGGTCTTGAACAAATCAAACATATTGGCGCAGTCAAAATAATTTTGCCTGGTGTTGGCAAAATCCACACAATCTAGAAGAACATGTTTGATAGAGAAAGGGCAATCACATGGGATACACTCAGGTGGAGGATCACCAACAAGCAAATGGCCATGTGTAAATCTAGAATGTCCAATGCGGCATCTAGTCATGACCACTTGCTCTTTGCGATTGCCCGACCCGGATTGATGAACGCCTAGATCGGGTTTTATGGAATTGAGTTTGTTGTGTTCAAGACCGTCCCAACGGTCCTGCCACATCTTTAAAATATATTTCCTTATTAAAGGTTTAAAATCGGTGTATGGCAAACTAACGTCCTTTATTATTTCATTTAATGCCTTTTTGGCAACCCTGTCTACAACTGAATTCCCCTGAATACCAACATGTCTGGGTACCCAGAGAAAAACAATCTCTTTATCAAATTCCCGAAGTCGATGAATAAAATACAAAATTTGTAAAATAAGAGTGTTTTTCAGTTTGATTCTTAATTGCCAAAAGACAGCTCAAAGAGTCAGAACAAATAATAAACTGTGACGGATTAGATTGAGTTATCAATTTAAGTGCTAACAATATCGCTCGAGCTTCAGCTGTGAATATGGAAGCGCTCGATGGCAACCGTTCAGTTACAGTTCTTTCACAATGGACAGCAGCACATGCAACGCTATCGCCATCTTTTGAGCCATCTGTATACACTGTCGAAAAATCCGGATAATTTGCTTTAATTTCAGAAAATTTTTGTTGTAAAAATAAAGGATTGGTATCGGACTTTTTATATTCACGCAGATCAAAAATGAAAGAAGGATGTGGAAGCTCCCATGGAGGGCGTTTCGAAGTACCAACAGGTTTTCAAAATGATCGACATCCGCCATTTTTTTACACTTGACAAAAATACAATATTATCAGAGTTTTTTTCTGATTATAAAGCTTGCGTCAAATACCAAAATAAATGGCAAGGTCGTTTCCTCGAAAGATTCAATTGAATTAAACAAACGAATATTTATTACAATGGAATAACGGACACCATTACATATGGTTGTTTTTGAAAGTATTGCTTTGATTCGTTACTGCAAAAGCATGTTCATTGCTAAATGAAGAGATGATTACAAGTATGAATCGACTGATATAAATATAGCTTAAAAATTGAAATACTACTAGCAACAAAAAAGAATTCGGCGTTCATCAGCATCTAAATTGCTAAATTAACTAACCGAGGACACTATAACCAGTAAGTAATTATTAACAAAACTACAGGAGAAACGCGAGTCATCTACTTTCCTTTCATCTGTGGCAACATCCCTTCATCACTTGCGTACCGAGTATTCATATCACAACTTATACGTTATGCCAGACCTTGTTGAACTACGCAGACTTTTTGTACCGAGCTGGACGTCTTACATTTAGGTTTCTGGAACAGGGTTATGTTGCCAAAAGACTGAAGTCATCACAATTTTATGGCCGTTCTTATAAACAGGTAGGTCGTTACGGTGTATCCACCTGCAACATGAGAACCAATTTGTTCAACTAGTCACAGGTTTTCTTTGCTGTTTTTTCTACCCCGGACTACCTTTTTTAGCAGTTCGGCGGGTGATTCTAAAAAGCCGAGGACGCTAACCCTACCGGTGTACCTGGGCCATGCTCCAAGTTTTTATTGGAGTCGGCGTTGCTCATTACTTTTTTTGCTTTGTTTGCTATGTGTTGTGTTGATTACTTTATGACCTTTGTTGTGTGTGTGTGTGTTTTTCATGACAGGGTTCATCCCTTTGTGGACACCATCCTTTTCATTTTCACTAGAATATTGGTTCCCTTGATTATTTTGTCTCAATATGTGTTTTCTCGTGTAAAAGTTTTGATTGTAGTGTACGTTGGAAAGATGATCATATTTTAATTTTTTTTATATGAATGCGGAATTTAAATTTGTTTCTCTAAACTTTAAACAGCAGTTAGTTATTCTATTTTCCTAAGAAATGTCAATTTTTTAAACAAACGCATCTGTTGGTAAAATATGCATTATTTCAGTAAAAATTGGGGGTAAACTTCCAGTTGAAACTTTATACTCCAAAAGAAAGTCAGTAATTTCAACTAAGGCATTTGTTGCTTCAATGGACACTACTTTCAGTAAATGTACGGGGTAAACTTTCTATTCTATTGTTTACGGGAATAAGAATTTCATATGGGGGATAGGGTTTTGATTGTTGAAAGATGGGGAAACCGTTAAAATATGTTTTTCATGAAAAAAACATTACGTTTCAATTAATTATACGATTACTTCTTGAAACACGTCAATACTCTCTGATACTTATTTTATTAGTATTTTAAAACTTAAGCCAAAAAATAGAACAAAAAAAAAATAAAATGTGATTTTATATGTGGTAATATGATCGGGAAAAAATACAATTTGGAAAGGGAGATAGCCAATGGAGAAAAAGGGTGTAACCAATGGGGAAAAAGGTGTTGCCAATGGGGGAAATATGTAACCAATGGGGAAAGGGTTGATGGTATATATTGTACATGGGAAGTTTCTTCCATTCAAGAGCTTTAATTACAAAACTAAAAAAATAAAAAGAGGGGAGTGAACAACCTTCTGTCTGAAAAACGTTTAATGAAAAAATGCGGATATGTGTTGTACAACATTAAATAGACCATTGAATTAATCCTTGTACAAAATGGAGTCTGATCAATTCAAACGTATTTCAATGTTTATGTCCTATATATCCAGAAGTAACTCTTGTCAAAAAAGTATATTTGGTGCAATTTTCTAAGAAAACGTTCCGCAATGTTTACGGTGTGTTTGATTAGTATTTTAAAATATTCTTTATAAACATAGTTATTCCTATCAATTACAAATTGAAGGTGATAGATATGGAAGGAACTTAATAAAAAAAAAAACAACAAATAAATAAACAAATAAACAATGTTATTTTTTAAGTGATAAAAATCAAAGTTATATAATTTGACTGGTACATATTTTTTCTAAATAAAATCACGGTTCTGTGTTGGCGAAAACAATATTATCATATGAACTTAAGTCATTCCTGCAGAAAGAAGTATCTATCACACAACATTCTAAAAGCAATGAGGGTGAACCTAAAGCATTCTTAATTGGGACATCAAACACTGTTGGTATTAATGAGAACAAGCTTTCTGATCAAGTAGATGTTAAAAATGTGAAAGCATTTAAACTAGATGAGACCAAAGACGCTATCTTGAAATCTGATATGAAACCTGGTGTGGTAATTCTTCACACGCTTACTAATGAGGTAAAGAACAGTGAACCATTCACTTAGAGAGGTTACTGATATCATATCTAACAAATGGAATGTTGTAAAAACTGTCGTTTCTCTTACTACACCTAGAACCGATAGTAAAATGAATCGTTCAAACTGTAAAATTCTCCACGGTATTGGGAAACGTGAATTTATGCAGAAACGATATGTTTCTGTCTCAGATAACAACAACTTGTGGTTTGGATATTGTCTGCTAAACCAGATTCTGAAGGAGAAGGATGGCTTTCATCTAACAAATACAGGAGTTTCTTTACTGATATCCAATGTCAGGAAAGCAATGCATAGTGTATTTGTTATCAAAGCTAATCCGAAACTTAAATTTAAGAAGAAAGACTGAAACATTTATTCCAATTATTATAGACCAAATGGTCAATTTTCAAATGTTTTTTTTTTTCAGATAGTGCAGATATTAGTATATGTTTATCTGTTTATACAAACATCGCAAACTGGTAATAGTGAAAGCATCAGTCAGTATAATTTTGTCTTCATCAAAGTAAATTGAATTAGCTGACTAAGCATCTACAAATTAATCTCCCCGTGCAGGTTCGGGTGATAAAAGAATAGGCCTGCAGCAGCGCTAAGCTTGTCGTATAAGGCGACTAAATAGTGCTCAGAAACCTAGCCAGGGGCTAGGCGCTCTGAAAACAGAGCAACTGGGATGTGTGCCACAGGTGGTGGAATGGGGTACACCTGGCGTGTTATATGCTGGGGTTGTCAGGCTATAATACGGAAAACCTGACCGCAAACCATAGTAGTGTACCGTGTTGGGAAAGATGCCACGTTCCTCGCACGTTAAAGAACCCTGCTGTGGTATTCGATAGGAGTAGGGACCTTTGCGCTCCGCCACAGGAGGCTTAATTGTCCGATCTTACCCATCCCCCCATTTTTCCAGTGGCAATCAAAATTTGTCGACCCTGTTATTCTTGTGACCCATCCTTTCTTTTTCATTTCATGTTCATTGTCTGAATATAGCTGAAATATTGCTGCTCGGACGCTAAACCCCTACAAACAAACAAACAAACAAACAAATTAGTAATTCATTTATAATTTGATTATATTTTTAGGGAAATAAAGATAACTCAAGTTTTCTAGAGAGAAGAAAACTTTTGATTACTGCTCTTTTTGTAATAACATTTTTTTTCTAATTGTTTTCTTTCATTGAAATACAAAGGATTTTAGAACATATTATATTGTCTGAATTGTTACAGATTGAGATCAAGAACTTACTTATTTACTAAATTGTATTTACAGGATAAACTGAAACATGAGCAATATCATTAAGAATAGTTTAAAAGTAAGTTACTGGAATTTAAGTGGAATGTTTAGCCGCAATTTGAACAAATTAAATGATTCTTTATTTTTAAGGCAGATTTGGGAGTATGATCTTATTTTTTTTTTACAGAAACCCATGTCGGTTACAAAACAAGGCTACATATTGAGGGGTTCAATTTCTTCCCCTTTGTAAAGAGGTTTCGAGCAATGTTTGTTTGTTGGGGTTTAACGCCCGAGAAGCAATATTTCAGCTATAATCAGGCGATGAAAATGAAGTGGGTGATAAAATGAACAGGAAATGGTAATGAAATTAAAAATGGGATGGGACAATGGAAGGTATTATGGTGGGTTATGCATTTTTAGAAAAACCTCATTGAAAGAACATATGAAAATCTTACAAAGGGCACGTAAAGACCTCCAATGGATAAAAATGGAAAAAAAAATTCTTTAACTTGAAAAAATGACATTTACTTATGTGTTATATATATTTCCCCCAATAACCCCTCTTATACCCGAAAACTAGGATATGACTTGGTTAGTCTCATTGAAAAAGATATTATGGCATATAAACAAAAAGGAGAAGTATATTTTTTGGGGTGATTTGAATGCTCGTACCTCAAACCAGGGCGATTTTATAAACAATGATAATCCAGATCACCTTCCATTGTTTGACATAAAAACCTGATGATAAAATCAGATCTCGATTAAGAATGAACCACATACTTAATGGGAGGGGTAAAGAAATAATTGATCTCTGTATCAGTAATCAACTGCGTATCATCAATGGAATGTTGATTGGTGATCTTCATTGTCAATATACTTGTTATAATGTACATGGACAAAGCACTGTTAATTATTTGATAGAAAATGAGGAAGTATTATATCAGATATTATATTTTCATGTGTGTGACTTTTTATCAATATTTGCAGACTGTCACTGTAAAATATCTTTTGAAATTTTATCAACATTTTCAGACAAACTTCTTCGAATAGGTACTTCTTGTAAAGTTGAACCTAATTTCAAATGGACTGAACATTTCCCGATTAAATTCAAGGAGGCTCTTATTTCACCAAGTATTCAGAAAAATATGAATCTTTTTTAAACCAAAATGCAGGTACATTATGTAAAGATATTTAAAGAAAAGTTGAATATTTTTTCGGATATTTTATTGTGTACAGCTTAGCTTAAATATCGCTGTACAGACCTAAATTTAAACCCAAGGACTAAAAAATTCATATTTAAAAGGCAAATATTACAGCAATTATAGAGTCTATGACAAGACCATGAATCACAAATACAGATGTTTTATAAGTTGTATGCTTAATAGGTTGGACATGCCTAGATCTTATCAGCCCAAAGGGTATTGGAAATTAGTGAATGACATAAAAGGCTCATCAAGGGTTGATTCAACATCTCAAATTGACATTTTGAAAATTTACATACAAATGTGGATAATTCATTCAAAAAAAAGGACTCAGAATTAAACAAATTTTAAAGGAAAAGGAGAGTAGACTAATCTTCAACGAACTTGAATATAAAGTGTCCAATAAAGAGATTTCTAATGCAATCTCAAAGCTTAAAACTGGGTATAGCTGCAGGCCCCGATCTTATTTCTAATGAAATGTTAAAATGCAGTCAAGAACACATTATCCCACGTTTAAGCGAAATTTTTAACATATGTTTTATAAAATCTGAGCTGATGGGTAAATATGTCCAATCTATAAAGCTGATGACCCATTTGACCCTTCAAATTACAGGGGGATTACTATATCCAGTGTAGTGAGCAAATTGTTTAACAAATTTTGAATAATAGACTTGATAGTTTTCTCAAAAAGCATTAGCTTATTCATGACACTCAGATAAGCTTTACAAAAAATGCTCGCACTGTTGACACTGTATTTATTTTAAAAACTCTCTTTTATAAAAATTGTAGCTCGAATAAAGGTAGATTGTATATCTGTTTTACAGATTTTCATAAAGAATTTAACAGTGTTGTCCATGCTGGTCTAAAATTAAAATTGTTGAACATGAATGTTGGTACTTATTTTCATGATATAATTGTTGATATGTATAAGAGGTCAAAAGCAAGTGTTAATGTTGGATATTTTCACACTGATAAAATCTACATTAATCATCAAAGAGATAATCTGAGTCCGTCCATCTTTAAAATATTTATAAATGACTTTCAGGCATATATTCTTGGTTGTGAAGACACTGTATCTTTACAAGCTAAAGAACTAAACTGTCTTATGCATGCTGATTATATAGTATTAATGTCAACATCAGTAAAAGGTCTTCAAGAAAGACAAGTTAAACTTGAAAAATATTGCTCTGATTGGTGTTTAAAGGTGAATATAAAGAAGACTAAAATTAGTATATTTAACAAGGCAGGAAGAAAAATTCAGGCAAAGTTTACATTTAAGAACAAGGAGGTTGAGTGTGTATCTTCTTACAAATATCTTGGTACACATATTTCAACATCAGGAAGCTTTAATATTGCAAAAAAAAAAAAAAAAATGAATTATATAATAAGGCACTCGAAGCCTTTTATAAATTGAAGAAAGACTTCTTATGTATTGGACCTGGAATAAAAACAAGTATGCATCTGTTTAATCATGCAATAAAACCTATACTTTTAAATCACTCAGAAATTTGGGAAAGTTACAATATTTCATTTGAAAAACCTAGTCAATTTGATCCAGATGGTATTTTCAAGACTCTTCAGTGTGAGAAGCTCCACCTAAAGTTTTCTAAATGTGTTCTTGGTGTGCGTAAAAAAAGTGTACATTTTGCTGTTTTATCAGAACTTGGTAGATTTCCTTTGCACTATGATGTTTTAAAATCATTGATAAGTTACTGGTATCGACTAGAAAAACTTTTTCTGATTTTGATCTTTTGAAGGATGCTTATATGTGCTGTAAATCTATCCACCATAGCAACAAATTGTCATGGTATTCTATGGTCATTGAAATAAGAGAATATCTAAATATTGACCAAAATTTAAAGATTTTGGTCCACTTAAATTTAAAAAGATATTAAAGAACAACTTGATTAACACATACAGAGATAGTTGGAACTCCTCAAAAGCAAAATTTGAAAATGGCAAATTATGCACATACTTCAAGTTAAAAACATTATTTTATTATTGAGAATTATTTAAGTTTGAACTTAAGAAATTTTATTATCATATTACGTATTTCGGCCCATGTTTTGTTTTGTTTGTTGGGGTTTAACGTCGGAGCAGCAATATTTCAGCTATATTCAGATGATGAACATGAAATTGATGATAAAATGAACATGAAATATTGATGAAATGAAAAAGGGATGGAGAAACAAGGACAATGAGGTCGACAAATTTTGATTGCCACTTGAAATAGGGAGAGGTGGGTAGGGTCGGGCAATTTAGCCTCCTGTGGCGGAGCCCTACGGTTCCTACTCCGGGAGAATACCACAGTAGGGTTCTTTAACGTGCGAGGAATGTGGCATCTTTCTCAACACGGTGCACCACTATGGTTTGCGGTAAGGTTTTCCGTATTATAGCCTGACAACCCCAGCACATAACACGCCAGGGGTACCCCTTTCCACCACCTGGGGCACACATCCCAATTGCTCTATGGGCAGAGCGCCCTAGCCCCGGCTAGGGTTCTGAGCACTATTTAGTCGCCTTTTACAACAAGCTTAGCGCTTGTTTGTTTGTTTGTTGGGGTTTAACGTCCGAGCAGCAATATTTCAGCTATATTCAGACAATGAACATGAAATGAAAAAAAAGGATGGGTCACAAGGATAATAGGGTCGACAAATTTTGATTGCCACTGGAACAAGGGGAAGTGGGTAAGGTCGGGCAATTTAGCCTCCTGTGGCGGAGCGCAAAGGTTCCTATTCCTATCGAATACCACAGCAGGGTTCTTTAACGTGCGAGAAACGTGGCATCTTTCCCAACACGGTGCACCACTATGGTTTGCGATAAGGTTTTCCGTATTATAGCCTGACAACCCCAGCATGTAACACGCCAGGGGTACCCCATTCCCCCACCTGGGGCACACATCCCAGTTGCTCTGTGGGCAGAGCGCCCTAGCCCCGGCTAGGGTTCTGAGCACTATTTAGTCGCCTTTTACAACAAGCTTAGCGCTTGTTTGTTTGTTTGTTGGGGTTTAACGTCCGAGCAGCAATATTTCAGCTATATTCAGACAATGAACATGAAATGGATGATAAAATGAACATGAAATGAAAAAAAAGGATGGGTCACAAGGATAATAGGGTCGACAAATTTTGATTGCCACTGGAACAAGGGGAAGTGGGTAAGGTCGGGCAATTTAGCCTCCTGTGGCGGAGCGCAAAGGTTCCTATTCCTATCGAATACCACAGCAGGGTTCTTTAACGTGCGAGGAACGTGGCATCTTTCCCAACACGGTGCACCACTATGGTTTGCGGTAAGGTTTTCCGTATTATAGCCTGACAACCCCAGCATGTAACACGCCAGGGGTACCCCATTCCACCACCTGGGGCACACATCCCAGTTGCTCTGTGGGCAGAGCGCCTTGCCCCCGGCTAGGTTTCTGAGCACTATTTAGTCTCCTTATACGACAAGCTTAGCGCTGCTGCAGGCCTATTCTTTTAACACCCGGACCTGCACGGGAAAACAAGCTTAGCGCTACTGCAGGCCTATTCTTTTAACACTCGGGCCTGCACGGGGCTATTTTGGCTCATAAACTTATGATTGAGATGGATCGATACCCTAACGTTACTAGAAATGAACGTGTGTGCCACGTAAATGCTGTAGGAGATGAAACTCATTTTTTGATAGTGTTTGAAAATACTTCTAATGACAGAAAGGTTCTTTTGGAGTTAGTTGAAAACGATATTTCAAATTTAAAATTTTTAGATAATGAACAAAAATTTATTTATGTTCTTATTTCTGAAAACCACTTAGTGTAGTTTATTTGAAAATTTATTTGCAGCAATATATAACATAACTGTATTATGTAATTTTACTTTTCTAACGAATCAATGCTCTTTTTCTCTTTGTATGTATACTATACTCATGTAGCCCCCTATAATACGGAAAACCTGACCGCAAACTATAGTGGTGCACCCTGTTGGGAAAGATGCCACGTTCCTCGCACGTTAAAAAACCCTACTGTGGTATTCTCTCCGAGTAGGAACCATAGGGCTCCGCCACAGGAGGCTAAATTGCCCGACCCCACCCAACTCTCCCTATTTCCAGTGGCAATAAAAAATTCTCGACCCCTATGAAGGTGTGCTCATTTTATAATTTATAAAGTCATTATTTTGGTCGGGAAAAAGAGAAAAAAATGTAAAAGAGGCGAAGGCTAATGTGAATGATGAGGTTAATACAAATCTCACAAAAACCAGGGTGAAGCTTTTGGACATCCTCATCTCTCAGGAATGAAGATTAAACCATTTTCTATTTTGCTTATTAGAACAAAGCAGATTTGGAGTATAAAAGTACTGAGAATAAATATACTTGAGCGACTGAGGTTGAACTAAACTAAAAACAATATTCTTAAATTTTCGTTTTGGAAATGATTGTTTGTTTGTTTGGGTTTAACGTCCGAGCAGCAATATTTCAGCTATATTCAGACAATGAACATGAAATGGATGATAAAATGAACATGAAATGAAAAAAAAAAGGATGGGTCACAAGGATAATAGGGTCGACAAATTTTGATTGCCACTGGAAAAAGGGGGATGGGTAAGGTCGGGCAATTTAGCCTCCTGTGGCGGAGCGCAAAGGTTCCTACTCCTATCGAATACCACAGTAGGGTTCTTTAACGTGCGAGGAACGTGGCATCTTTCCCAACACGGTGCACCACTATGGTTTGCGGTCAGGTTTTCCGTATTATAGCCTGACAACCCCAGCATGTAACACGCCAGGGGTACTCCATTCCACCACCAGGGGCACACATCCAAGTTGCTCTGTGGGCAGAGCGCCTAGCCCCCGGCTAGGTTTCTGAGCACTATTTAGTCGCCTTTTACAACAAGCTTAGCGCTGCTGCAGCCCTATTCTTTTAATACCCGGACCTGCACGGGGCCGTTTTGGAAATGAAGTTTCATTACTAAATGAAATAAACAGACTGAGAGACCGCATGAAGATTTCCGTAGACCAGTTACAACAAGTAGGAAAATTGTGAGCAAAGCATCCCAGAAACCTTTAAGGAAACACAAAAACTCATTTAGGTACAAATGCAAAACTTTCAAAAAATGTGAAGGTATAATTATGACAGAGGTAATAATCTAGAAACTGAAAAAAGTCTGTATTTGCATTATATCAGTTTTGTTTTCAAAATAAAAGTGAAACGTTACACAAAAGCAATGGTTCAAATAGCTGCATGCAACCGGCTGCATAATATTTATTTTCAAAATAATACAATTAAATATCATTAATGAATTTTAAACGAGAAATTAAAGTTTTTTTGCATTGAACAAAGAAAAGGCGTATAACATGGATATTATGAATATTTATTAATGTGAAGTACAAGCTTTTTAAATGTATATTTGCTTAAACCAAGCATTGTGAACACATGTTTTGAATTACAGTCATTTGATTCAATTGTTTTGTTAACGCTGTGCTGGTAAATTGCTTTGTTAACGCTGTGATGGTTTTTTGCTTTGTTAACTTTGTGCTGGTATATTGCTTTGTTAACGCTGTGCTTGTATTTTGCTTTGTTAACGCTGTGCTGGCATTTTTTTTATAAAGGAAATAAGTTAAAAATATTACATATACTATAGCTATTAATTAATATGCATTTGGTAAACAACGACTCGTTTTTCTTGTGTGCTTTGTTGTAATGAAAAGTGGAGTAAAATAAAAGAAAAACGTTTGGAGGTGTTTATTTACCTTATATTAATTCATTCTTATGTTTTAAATATGTATGTTTATTGGACCATATGCTCAGAAAGATAATTTAGGAATGATTGAGTACCATCAGTATCAAATTTAATGAAATATGTGGAACTAGATGGGAAAAGATTCGCTATTTCTGTGTGTTTTGTGTTTTGGTATTTATTGTTAATATTTCCTTTTCACAAATGATACTGTTACCTTTTCATTCAGAGCTTTTGTAAGCCTAAAATTCACTGTGAGTAGAGCAGTTATTCAAGGATTGCTTTTAATTTTTTATCAGGTTTGCAAAATAACCTGATTTGGGGCAGTTTACGCTTCATGAACCGCAAAGTGGTTTTTGAACAAGCGTGAAGTGCCTCAATTTTTATTACGCTTAGCATGGTAAAATTAAAAAAAACCCTAATCATTTCTAATCGAACAATGATTGATTGATAGATTGATTGATTGTTGGGGTTTAACGTCCGAGCAGCAATATGTCAGCTATATTCAGACGATGAACATGAAATGATGATGATGAAATGAAAAAAATGGGATGGGACACATGGATAATAGGGTCGACAAATTTAAATTGCCCCAAGAAAAAGAAAGGGATGGGTAGGGTCGGGCAATTTAGTCTCCTGTGGCGGAGCGCAAAGGTTCCTACTCCTACTAAATATCACAGCAGGGTTCTTTAACGTGCGAGGAACGCGACATCTTTCCCAGCACGGTGCACCACTATGGTTTGCGGTCAGGTTTTCCGTATTATAGACTGACAACCCCAGCATGTAACACGTCAGGGGTACCCCATTCCACCACCTGGGGCACACATCCCAGTTGCTCTGTGGGCAGAGCGCCTAGCCCCCGACTATGTTTCTGAGCATTTAGTCGCCTTTTACGACAAGCTTAGCGCTTCTGCAAGCCTATTCTTTAAACACCCGGACCTGCATGGGCTATAATCGATAAAAGTCAAAATTCTACTGTATCCCCTCAACAAAGCCTTATTTGATTTGGAATCATTTGAATTGCGAACTGTGAACCAATCGACCTTAATAACAGCACAGTACCAAGTGAATTTATGGAAAACAAGTTATCTTTCCCAGTTGATAAATAAACAATAATAATAGATTATTTGTAAATATTCTTTGATGTTATTTCTTATTGATTAAAGCCTGAGATAACATTCATTCATTATTGCGGAGTTTTGATAAGTTATACTTTAATACTATATGCTATCTTCTTTAGATTATACAAATGTTCCATCCTGGTATGGTGTCGTCTCTTTAGCATATTTACCATTTTCATTCTCGTTACATATATTAAATCAACTACTGGAACAAATGGTTGCAAAGGGAAATAATACACACATATTTACAAAGTAAATGGTCATAAAATAGTATCTAGATGTATACCAGGTCACTGTTTGCTATTACTTCAATCTTTTTTTAAACATTTAAACCTGAAAGTTTATGTTCCAGCATGAAACAAACAAAAAACAAAACAACAGAAAACAAAAATAAAAACAAACAAATAAAATTAACAGCACGAACCACAATAAATATCACTCAGGTGGGATGCTTTGAAAGGGTGAGTTTATGTTCTGCTTTCTGCATGGTACCACCGTGGTGTTCTTCGTTGGTCAAGTTGCGATTAGGTTAGGTGCCCTGAATCGTCGAGTAGTTGTTCTGTTTTCAAGACAGCCTTCGTGGTCTTTATCGGTCAAGTCGGTTGAAGATGAAAAAAAAAGGCTTTGTGCATATTGGAATCTGACCATGTACTTGTGAAATGACGACTTTTCCATATATGCAATGAATCTTTGTATATGAAAACTGAACCCTATGTACAATGTAAGTATAATGGTCACAATTTTTAGAAAGAAAATTAGGGATGCAACATTTTATATGGAAGTTAAACTATAATGACATTGTCCTACATCTGAATGAAAGACGCCCAAATTTTCGAAGACCACAAACTTGGAATTCGCATCAATTAACTTTTCACAATAAAAAAACTGACCATCGTTTGTACAAACAACCCTATTATAATTGCAATCATCGATTGTGTGCTTATGTACCAAAACAAAAAAATTGTTTGTTTGTTGGGGTTTAACGTCCGAGCAGCAATATTTCAGCTATATTCAGACGATGAACATGAAATTGATGATAAAATGAACATGAAATGATGATATACTGGAAAAGGGATGGGACACAAGGACAATGGGTTCGACAAATTAAAAAAAAAAAGATAAGGTAATGAGATCCGACTAAAGGGCACGATCTGTATCATATGTTCCCATTAAATAAGCATGGAGAACAATGCATTTTCATATCATACCAAGTACGTTAACTTTACGATTCCTGAGTTAATGATTCATGCAAGTCTTGACCCGTTTTCCTTAACAGAAAGTATTTCACTAATGGATTGAAATTATATTAAATAGCACTACAAAGTGAAATGTTGCACAATTGGAACTTAATTGAGGGAACTGCATCAATATAATTAAAACGCAAGCGGGTATCCAAGTACTTAAGTTGTACTCGCTTACTTGGCCTTCCGATCGAGTACTCGAGTATTCGTGGCGATTCCTAGTTTTAATACACTTAAATTACCTTAACTATACAACGCTGTAGAATTTTTTACTTGACTACAAATATATACCTCGAACTTTTTTATTCATGTAATGTTTAAAAACGGCTGTGACATCATTTATGATGGTAAATGGAAAATTACTAAATACGTTTCACGTGTTTTAATCAAGAATCCTGGTTTTTAAAAATCTTTTAGAAGTTAGCCATACTTTTAATTTCGTTTCCTCAGATTGAACCTTAAAAGAATGAATAAATGCCGTGATCGGATTGATTGATTGTTGGGGTTTAACACCCGTGCAGCAATATTTCAGCTATATTCAGGTGATGAACATGAAGTGGATGATAAAATGAACATGAAATGATGATGAAATGAAAAATGGGATGGGACACAAGGATTATAGGGTCAACAAATTTTGATTGCCACAAGAAAAAGAGAGGGATGAGTAGGGTCGGGCAATTTAGTCTCCTGTGGCGAGCGCAAAGGTTTCTACTCCTATCGAATACAGCAGGGGTCTTTAACGTGCGAGGAACGTGGCATTTTTCCCAACACGGCGCACCACTATGGTTTGCGGTGTGTGGTCAGATTTTTCGACCCCGTGCAGGTCCGGTTGTTAAAAGAATAGGCCTGCAGCAGCGCTAAGCTTGTCGTAAAAGGCGACTAAATAGTGCTCAGAACCCTATCCGGGGGCTAGGGCACTCTGCCCACAGAGCAACTGGGATGTGTGCCCCAGGTGGTGGAAAGGGGGTACCCCTGGCGTGTGACATGCTGGGGTTGCCAGGCTATAATACGGAAAACCTGACCGCAAACCTTAGTGGTGTACCGTGTTGGGAAAGATGCAGCGTTCCTCGCACGTTAAAGAACCCTTCTGTGGTACTCCCGGAGTAGGAACCATAGGGCTCCGCCACAGGAGACTAAATTGCCTGACCCCATCCACATCTCCCTATTTCCAGTGGCAATCAAAATTTGTCGACCCAATTGTCCTTGTGTCCCATCCCTTTTTCATTTCATCATCATTCTATCATCAATTTCATGTTCATCGTCTGAATATAGTTGAAATATTGCTGCTTGGACGTTAAACCCCAACAAACAAACAAAAACAAACAGATTTTCCGTGTTATAGCCTGACAACCCCAACATGTAACACGCCAGGGGTACCCCATTCCACCACCTGGGACACACAACCCAGTTGCTCTGTGGGCAGAGCGCCTAGCCCCAGGCTAGGCCGAAATCGGATTAAATATCTGACTGGTGACTCAAAAACATGCATCAAAGCTTCTTAGAAGTCATTTACATCCAGACAACTTTACAATTTATAGTTACTCACGTTGGTAAAATCGTATTAGATAAATGCAATGATTTGTTTAATAAAACGTGCATTTTTAATTAAAATTTAAACTAACTCCCCAACAGCTTTCCTGATTTCTATAAAATTTGTCTTCCTTTGAAATATAAAGATAAAACAATTCAGGAAATACATCATATATTTGAAATACGAGACAACGTCATTATTTAAACATTGTTTTTGCTCCAGATAAACTGAAGTATATGTTGTTCAACAGCTTGTTTTTTTTCTGTTAAATAAATAGCTTGCTTCCAGTTGGTTTAGAAAAAAAAGGTATCCACTATCAAGATGGACGTTCGATTCTGTTTCATGGTTTTGATTCTACTACACTGCGTTTATACAGGTATGGTTTAAGCAAGTTTATACTAACTGTTTTTGAGGGGAATACTTCAATATGTTTTTTTTTTTAAATTTGGCATTACATGCGATTTTAAATATGAAAAACACCCCCCCCCCAAAAAAAAAAAAAAAAAAAATTAAAAAAAACAAAACAGAAAAACAAAAAACGTGTAAAAAGCATAATATTTGGACCGAAAAATTAAGACGTAACTACGGAAACTCCATTGTATCATTGCTTTACCTAGGCCTAGCTTATCATGTTTATCATGCTTAGCATTATTTCCTCCGAGAGGTTAAATATCGACATTAATGGCCATGCCGTTGTAAAAGAATGACAAAATAGAGTTTCCGTGATATATTTCGATTCTAATAGAACAAATTTCTTCATATTTTTAAAAAGACGTAGGCTATGTGTTGGACGAAATCGCAACCGTTGGGCAAAATTCTGCTGTAACGTTGGTAAAATTTTAACCACGTTAATTCTGAATGCAATACAACTATGATAGAGATTCTTGAATGCCTTATTTTCAAAAAATTGTTCTGAATGCCAATGTTTATATGTTGTAACAAAGTTGGGAAAGGGAATCTATTCACCTAAGAATATAAGAAACATGTGCTATTCATTCAATTAAAGAATAAAAGTCATTTACATTCATAATTACAGTAAAACACGTTTAAACCAAACCTCTTTTATTCAGTTTAGACAGGTATTCAATTCACCAAGATTCGAAATAAATTTTAGTTTATATAAGGGGCTTAAGAAAGTCTCTGGTTCAGACAGATATACTCGGGGTTCATGTTAGACAGGTTTTACTCTAATATCTCTAAAATTTCCTTGTTTACATTCAAGCTTCATTAACATTTATACATTTATGTCTTGAGTTAATCTATCGTTTGAGTTAAAACTATTGATTGTATAGCTGAATATTAACAATATAAGCTTTTAAATGCTTCAAGTGGTTAATCATATTCAGTCTTTTAAATTGTCTTCATTAACACCCCTTTGTTATAACAATGTGACCTTTTAAGATTAACACTGTAAAAGGTTCGAAGGATTTCAATTGTATTCGTTTCAGACAATAAGGGTTGTTCTGAAAATGTCACGCCCAACACAATAAATTCCCGTTCAGGTATGATTTAAAGAATATGTTGCCACCAGCGGGTACACTCATTTCCTGTTATTGAAAGTTTTCATAATCATGTTTTTGCAATTACTTTAAAAGAGGATTACATTCCCTAGGGTTCAATCATTGTTTAGTATTTGCGTATGTCAAAGTAAAACAATTGTTCTGTAAATTTAGAATTAATTTGAGCATCTCTGCTTCTAGAACAGGGTTTTGTTGGTACTAGAAGATTAAAGTCATCACTAAAAAGGTTTTATGGTCGTCCTCATGAATTTGTTTATCGTTATGCTTTATCCATCTGCGTGGTGAGAATCTATTTTGTTCACCGTGTCATAGTTTACCTTTCCTCTTACGTCATCCGTGAACGTGACATTTTATGAGTAACTCGACAGGTGTTTCTAGAAAAGCAAAAGAAGCTTATCCTACCGATGCACCTGGTCTATTTATTTTTTTAATGAGTTGGGGTTGCTCATTCCTTTTTGTTTCTTTGTCCTTGTTTTTTGAAAATTTCATGTTTTTGTGGTGTGTGTTTTCCCATTCTAGTATTTATCCTTGGAATAAATCCTTTTTAATTCCGCTTGAATCTTTGTTCTCTTGGTTACTCTTTCATAAGTTTTGCTTTGATCAGATTAATCCATCCTTTATTGTAACTTTAGCAAAAATAACCGTATGAGATTAATTGATTTGTAACATTTTAAGGGTTCACTGAACACGATATATTCTTTTTTCTCAATACGTAAATTTTTGCATATTTGATAAACCCGTGTGAAAAGGTATTTTATCAGTCCTGGGTAATATCAGTCGGAGCAGTAAATAGTTTCAGTTCGGGGTTGATTACCATTTCTTAGTTCCGGTTAGTGTGTAATAATGCGCATACCGTTTTGGATGAGGACTCCTATACTGTTGTTATAACTTGGCTTGTATTCTTGTGCAAACAAAATTAAACTACCGTTGTGTTTGTTTGTTTGTTTGTTGGGGTTTAACGTCCGAGCAGTAATATTTCAGCTATATTCAGACAATGAACATGAAATGGATCATAAAATGAACATGAAATGAAAAAAAAAAAGGATGGGACACAAGGACAATAGGGTCGACAAACTTTGATTGCCACTGAAAAAAGCGGGGATGGGTAAGGTCGGGCAATTTAGCCTCCTGTGGCGGAGCGCAAAGGTTCCTACTCCGGGAGAATACGACAGCAGGGTTCTTTAACGTGCGAGGAACGTGACATCTTTCCCAACACGGTGCACCACTATGGTTTGCGGTCAGGTTTTCCGTATTATAGCCTGACAACCCCAGCATGTAACACGCCAGGGGTACCCCATTCCACCACCTGGGGCACACATCCCAGTTGCTCTGTGGGCAGAGCGCCTAGCCCCCGGCTAGGTTTCTGAGCACAATTTAGTCGCTTTATACGACAAGCTTAGTGCTGCTGCAGGCCTATTCTTTCAACACCCGGACCTGCACGGGGCAACTACCGTTGTGAGTGTGGCAGGTGATAATACAGTAATATGCATCGAACCTGCAAGAGTGATGAAATAAAAAAAAAACTACTAAAAGTTACATTAAAATAAATGTTTCGATATGTCTTTAAATTTAAGTTTCAATTCTCTGAGATGCTTCTACATAAAATAGACAACTAAACTTTATTTGTATGATAATAACGTGACCAAAAGTGACATTATTTTTTTTTGAAGAAAATGTTTTGTTCTTTCTTGATTTGTAAGTAATTTATTATGTCATCGATTATCATTTTTATCATAACTTTTAAAAGAAATATCATAAATGTATAAAGAATAGGTTTTTACATGGCATTTTCCATATCGCTCAGGTAACAAGCACTTTACCCATATCGTGGGCGATATGGAAAATTTCATTTATTAACCTACATTTTTTTATTTATAATTTGCATATGTAAATCGTAGGTAAAACACCGATTAAATACCTTTTACGTATTATTGACCTTAAAAGATCCATCTATATTATAACTTATTGACTGGGTTTGGGGGTAATTACAGTTTTATTTTCCCGGAGGTACTTACTACTTACTATTGCCCGTGGCAACGCCGAGGACAACAGTTGGTACTGAGGAAAGGATAAAACTGCTATTGCCTTCACATGCAGTAAATAAGTGTTTTATTATACTGACGCGAACCTGCAGCCCTCAGGCATTTTGTTGTTGTCGCCTGCGGTTTCGTTATTTAACCTCCTACTATGAAAACTCTTGAGTTCTCTCCCATGACGTCATTTGAATTAAACCAATGAAATGAATGAGACAAGTAAGTCCGGGAAATCTGATTGTGAAATTTACCGTAGAGGAAAAACAAACAAAACTATTTCACCGGGAGGGGAATGAGTATTCAAGAAAACTTAAAAGAATGAAATCGCTTTTATATACTTTTATACAGTAGAATAAGTACTGATGTATAATATATAAAAATATTGATAGCTGTTTTATTGATGACTACTTTCCAACCTTAGCAAACTGCCTGTCTTTAAACAAAATATTAAACTTAAGAAAGTTACCATATAATACAGTAAAGAGTAACCTTCCCATTAAATGAATAACGGGGAATGGGGAGAGTGAGAAGTTTTCCCAAACAGTCTCAGATACGGGACTGAAGCTACAAGAAAAAAAAACTTAAGGCCACAAACGCACAGCAATGAATAAATATTTATATTAGTTTGCGAAATAATTTTAGGATATAAATGAAAATTAATGCATTCGAACTTTAATTCAGTTTTACAAATCCTGCGTAAATGTTGTACGTGATGTGGGTGTTAATTTTTTGTTTTCAGGGTCCCCACGTTGTGCTTTCCCATGCGCTAGAAATGGTAAAGTATACCGAACCTTTGATGAAAGCGCCATCTTCAATTTTACAGCTGAAGATCCTAGCGTAATAAAGGCAACATTAAATGGTCAACACTTTGACGTGTTTTGTATTGAAAGAGCTGGACCATTTTATGTGTTAATGTAAGCTTCATATTTAAAGTCGAGGCGAACGGCATAAAATAAACACCCTACCGATGCACCTGATCCATGCTCCCAGTTTTTAGTGGAGTCCGAGTTCATTAAGTTCATTTGTAGGTCAGAGAACGCTTACCCTACCGGTGCACCTGGTCCTTGCTCCCTGCTCCCAGTTTTTAGTGGAGTCCGAGTTGCTCATTTGCTTTTGTTACTTGTATGTATGATTTTAGTTACTTTATGTTCTTGTTGAGTATGCCTGTTTTCCATGTCTGGTCTTTGTCCCTGGATTACATTCTTTTGATTATCGCTATTACCTTGGTTCCCTTGATTACTTTTTTTAATTTAAATAATGCACACACAGGCAATTCATTCTCCTATAATTTCCATATGAATTTTGCATGGTTCCCACTTAAATTCAACAAATAAATTGTGTGTACACTTTAAATCACATGAATCTCGATTGACATGCATAGAAATACCTTCTTTATTAATTTCAAAGAACGTTGCAAAGGAATATAACAAATATGCAATACTCTGTACGCTCAGGAATCTGAAACTAATTACATTATAGATATTTATCATAAAGATACACATTTTTGCATTTTAAATTCAATAGAATTAAACAGTGTAATATGCAGTATAATACGACAGGATCCGAACGTCGATTTTCATATTGCACATCTGTCCCCCGGTAAACAAAATAAAATGGCAGAACAGGATATCCCCCATCTTTTGAAGAGAGGAGAATCCGTCGGATTCTAAAAAGAACAAACCGAAATCAATTTAATAGAAGACAAAAGCAGATGAAAGTTTTATAGTCAGCAGAAAACTGAACTGTAAAATGTGCATAAAAAATGAAGTGTACATGTGACTGGTATCGAACTCCTGTGGCGGAGCCGTATGGTTCCTACTCCGGGAGAATACTACAGTAGGGTTCTTTAATGTGCGAAGAACGTGGCATCTTTCCCAACAGCCCCGTGCAGGTCCGGGTGTTAAAAGGATAGGCCAGCAGCAGCGCTAAGCTTGTCGTAAAAGGCGACTAAATAGTGCTCAGAAACCTAGCCGGGGGCTAGGGCGCTATGCCCACAAAGCAACTGGGATGTGTGCCCCAGGTGGTGGAATGGGGTACCCCTGGCGTGTTACATTCTAGGGTTGTCAGCCTATAATACGGAAAACCTGACCGCAAACTATAGTGGTGCACCGTGTTGGGAAAGATGTCACGTTCCTCGCACATAAAAGAACCCTACTGTGGTATTCTCCCGGAGTAGGAACCATAGGGCTCCGCCACAGGAGGCTAAATTGCCCGACCCTACCCACCTCTCCCTATTTCCAGTGGCAATCAAAATTTGTCGACCCCATTGTCCTTGTGTCCCATCCGTTTTTAATTTCATCATCATTTCATGTTCATTTTATCATCAATTTCATGTTCATCGTCTGAATATAGCTGAAATATTGCTGCTCGGACTTTAAACCCCAACAAACAAACAACAATCTTTCCCAACACGGTGCACTACTATGGTTTGCGGTCAGGTTTTCCGTATTATAGCCTGACAACCCCAGCATGCAACACGCCAGGGGTACCCCATTCCACCACCTGGGGCACACATCCCAGATGCTCTGGGCAAAGCGCCCTAGCCCCCGGCTAGGGTTCTGAGCACTATTTAGTCGCCTATTATGACAAGCTTAGCGCTGCTGCAGGCCTATTATTTGACACCCATGCCTGCACGGGGTGCTAGGGTTCTGAGCACTATGTAGTCGCCTTCTACGACAAGCTTAGCGCTGCTGCAGGCCTATTCTAAGAACACCCGGAGCTGCACGGGTAGAACTTGAAACAACTTATCCGAGCAAGGACCTGTATTGAAACTGCATGTAACTTGAAGTTCAATATGCTATCAATGTTCAAGTCATGAAGTGATTGAAACTGACCGATAAAGTGTAGGATTATTTTGCCATAAATATTGGCCTTCGCTGAGTATCATATTGCACTAACACGCTCGTATAATATGACATCTGACATTATTCACGAATATTTTTGCAATAAACTTATGACAGAAATTAAGGAGGTAGACTTAGATTATGGCACTGTCTCTTAAAAATCGTTGGTTTATTGTATAGACTATTCAAAACAATGTCATCTAAAGAACATAGATTGATTTAATTCCGTTTCAAACAAAAGATTTACAGGTTTGATGAAAACGGATATTATACGAAAATACCACTAATTTCAAGTGTTATGTTCCCTTAGCCTGGGTCAACCTTTTTAAATTGGTGACTTTTCATCTTACTGAAGGAGATTTCTTGTAAATGATTGAAAGATGATCTTGTGTTACGCTTTAAAAAAGTGGAAAAAATGAAAAAGGAAGAGGACGAAGCAGTATATTGTTTTGTTGAAACATTCTGATGTTTAACAATGAAGTCATTTGTTTTCAATTAAAGGCGTGATTTAGGAGGAGGAAAGGAATATTCATGCAACAAGGATACTATATTTAATGACACAGATGACACGTTCAGAGTGATGTACACAAACGGATATAGTAAGTCCTATTTACAGTGAAACCTGTTAAACCGAACCCCTTTTAGATACAATAAAGACAATGCAGAGACATCAAAATCCAAGTACATTGTCTAAACGTGGAAACAATAGACAAAGGCGATCTACATGCACAATGTAGAAAACAGAACAAAACTGAAACAAAAATACATCACACACCCACCAAATCAAAGAAAATACTATATGACCACCCACATTAAACCGGAAGTGACACCTGTTGCTACAGAAGCGTGTATATCTGTCACATTGCAAGATAGTAAAATTGGGTACAAATCCAGATACTACAATGTAGAATTGTGAATCCACTAAAAAGTTAGAACGTGTTCACTAACTACGTCGTGCATTTTTTTCTGTTTTACTTCAGCACACCATTGGACTAAGTGCCACAAAACTTGCAAAATAACTGAAGTCTCAGGTTATTTTCAATATTTGTGAGATCATAAAATTTTAAAAATGTGCATGGAGTAACCGTAGTTCAAAAATAATCCCAGACTTCAGTATATATATTCGTTAGTAGCAGTAATATCTGCTTTGACAGAATTTTTTTTGAATTGGCTTCATTATTGATCGGATTAATGTTCGGTAATTGTGTTGTTACCATTACTCAGTAAAATGTTCCCAGGGGATAAAAACAACACTCCCTTTCTTATTAACATTTCGACATACTTTAAAAAAAAAATCAAAACAAGATAGCAATTCAAAACTTTTAACTAAAAGAATCATGATGTGTATAGCACTATGCATAAATATTCATATAGACCGTTTACCCAAGAATAACCACTGCAGGCTGTATATGTCTACAAATAGCATACGTTATATTTACTTTTTTCTATAGAACATTACAGTGGAGAACCTTCCATTTGTGAAATTTGTAATGGACAGAATATGTCACCAGTCGGTTATGTGAACGGTAAGTTATGTGAAGTACGCAATTGTGAGAATATGTCGGTTAACTGGTTATGTGAATTATGTAACTGGGAGAATGTGTCAGTTGATTAATTAAGTGTAGTATGTTTTGTTTGTTTGTTAAGGTTTAACGTCCGAGCAGCAATATTTCAGCTATATTCAGACGATGAACATGAATTTGATGATAAATGAACATGAAAAGATGATGAAATGAAAAAGGGAGGGGACACAAGGACAATGGGGTCGATAAATTTTGATTGCCACTGGAAATAGGGAGAGGTGGGTAGGGTTGGGCAAGTTAGCCTCCTGTGGCGGAGCCCTATGGTTCCTACTCCGGGAGAATACCACAGTAGGATTCTTTCACGTGCACCACTATGGTTTGCGGTCAGGTTTTCCGTATTATAGCCCGACAACCCCAGCATGTAACACGCCAGGGGTACCCCATTCCACCACCTGGGGCACACATCCCAGTTACTCTGTGGGCAGAGCGCCCTAGCCCCCGGCTAGGGTTCTTAGCACTATTTAGTCGCCTATTACGACAAGCTTAGCGCTGCTGCAGGCCTATTCTTTTAACACTCGGACCTGCACGGGGCAAGTGTAGTATGTAATGGAGAGAATATGTCGGTAAATTAGTTAGGTGAAGTATGTAATGTTTGTTTGTTTATTGGGGTTTAACGTCCGAGCAGCAATATTTCAGCTACATTCACACGATGAACATGAAAAGGATGGGACACAAGGACAACAGGGTCGACAAATTTTGATTGCCACTAGAAAAAGGGTTCCTATTCCTATCGAATACAACAGCAGGGTTCGTTAACGTGCGAGGAACGTTACATCTTTCCCGGTGCACTACTATGGTTTGCGGTCAGGTTTTCCGTATTATAGCCTGACAACCCCAGCATGTAACATGCCAGGGGTACCCCATTCCACCACCTGGGGCACACATCCCAGTTGCTCTATGGGCAAAGCGGCTAGCCCCCGGCTAGGTTTCTGAGCACTTTTTAGTCGCCTTTTACGATAAGCTTAGCGCTGCTGCAGGCCTATTCTTTTGACACCCGGACCTGCACGGGGCCAGAAGAACATACATATAGCCATACATATAGCCATAATTATGAAGTTTTTTCCAACTCTCAAGTTTAAACATTGTAACTTATTGCAACTTTATTATTTTGCAGACCAAGAAGAGGGTAAGGTGTAACATGTTATATTTAGATTAAAGCGGTCAGCTTGAAAAAAACATGATTCTTGATTTGGTACACAAAAATAATAGTAAAGTAATATGTTCATACATAAATATAAATAAGATCAACAAAAAGTTTCATATACACGAAAGGAACAATTAAGTGAAAAAAATTCGAACGGTTAAAAATATAATTCAAGATTAGAGATGGAAGTAAAACGCACACACGACAAAGAACATGAAATAAGCAAAACAACATGTTCAAAGAAACAAGCAACTCGGAATCTACTTCCAATATAAATCATGGCCCGGGTGCACTGATAGGTTAAACGTCTTTGTCATTTCTTGAAACACAACAAACGTAGGTAAGCATATACATATTATTGATTGTTTGTTTGTTTGTTGGGGTTTAACGTCCGAGCACTAATATTTCAGCTATATTCAGACGATGAACATGAAATGAAAAAAAAAAAAGATGGGACACAAGGACAAAAGGGTCGACAAATTATGGTTTGCGGTCAGGTTTTCCGTATTATAGCCTGACAACCCCAGCATGTAACACGCCAGGGGTACCCCATTCCACCACCTGGGGCACACATCTCAGTTGCTCTGTGGGCAGAGCGCCTAGCCCCCGGCTAGGTTTCTGAGCACCATTTAGTCGCCTTATACGACAAGCTTAGCGCTGCTGCAGGCCTATTTTTTTAACAACCGGGCCTGCACGGGGCACATATAATTGAAATAGATTGATTGATTGTTGCGGTTTAACGCCCGATCAGCAATATTTCAGATATATTCAGGCGAAGAACATGAAAAGGATGACAAAATGAATATGAAATGATGATGAAATGAAAAACGGATGTGACACAAGGATAATGGGGTCGACAAATTTTAATTGTCACTAGAAAAAGGGAGGAATGAGTGGCAGAGCACAAAGGTTCCTACTCCTATCGAATATCTTTCCCTACACAGTGCAACATAGTGGTTTGCGGTCAGGATTTCTGCATTATAGCCTGACAACCCCAGAATGTAACACGCCAGTGGTACCCCATTCCGCCGCCTGGGGCACACAACCCAGTTGTTCTGTGGGCAGAGCGCCGTAGCCCCCGGCTAGGTTTTGAGCACTATTTAGTCACCTTTTACGACAAGCTTATCGCTGCTGCAGGCCTATTCTTTTGACACTCGGACCTGCACGGGGCGTAATTGAAATAGAAATTTGTAAGTAATGAAAAAGAAAGCAAATCAAAATATTAAGCGCGGTTCATTTATTGTCATATGGGTAAACGCTAAATTGCCTTCTACTGACGTCATAGTATCGTTTGTTTGTTTGTTAGGGTTTAACGTCCGAGCAGCAATATTTCAGCTATATTCAGACAATGAACATGAAATGGATGATAAAATGAACATGAAATGATAAAAAAAGGATGGGTCACAAGGACAACAGGGTCGACAAATTTTGATTGCCACTAGAAAAAGGGGGGATGGGTAAGGTCGGGCAATTTAGCCTCCTGTGACGGAGCGCAAAGGTTCCTACTCCTATCGAATACCACAGCAGGGTTCTTTAACGTGCGGGGAACGTGGCATCTTTCCCAACACGGTGCACCACTATGGTTTGCGGTCAGGTTTTCCGTATTATAGCCTGACAACCCCAGCATGCAACATGCCAGGGGTACCCCATTCCACCACCTGGGGCACACATCCCAGTTGCTCTGTGGGCAGAGCGCCTAACCCTCGGCTAGATTTCTGAGCACTATTTAGTCGCCTTTTACGACAAGCTTAGCGCTGCTGCAGGCCTATTCTTTTAACACCCGGGCCTGCACGGGGCCGTCATAGTATCCATTATATTTTAATTTTATTGGCGCTTTGTGAAAACTATAACCTTATAATGTAACAAAACCAGGCGTCGATTTCACAAAATGTCGTAAGTGTAAAGTTGATCGTAAGTAATGACGTCACGACCTAAAATAGAATAGTGACGTCATAAGTTACGATCAATTTCACCTTACCACTTTTTTTGTGAAATTGACGCCTGATTATAATATCACTGAAAAGCTACAACGTCACTTACAGTTTTTTAATAACATTTCAGATTGTAAAATAGGTAAGCATTGCTCTTTAATTTAAATTATTTTCTAAGGACTGGACATAAGGACAAAAAAAAATTCCACACCCCCCACTCCCCCGCAAAAATTCTTGTCACATAGACTAGTCTATTACAGGACACATTTATATAATTTGGTGATTGAATCTTATGTTTTGAAAACAATTAAAAGAAGAACGTACGTAGATAAAAGCGTCAGTTTGAAATGTACCATTCATTTCCTTCGGTAAGGTCAAATGCATTGTAATTTGTTGTTTTAATAAAAGTTATTGTACCTTATGAATACATTTACAGTACATGTATTTTGCTGGAAAATATCAATTTTATTTGACGAGCTTTAGAAACATCTCGGCAATGTTAATGTATTGTTTTTTTTTCATCCTGCAACCATATTTCCTAAATAAAACATGCGAAATTTGTCCAAAATAGTTTATTTTTGTCAGCAATCCTTTGAGTGCGGCGGTCGGCGAGGACATCTTTAAACTTGTTACCTGTTTCCGACGTTGCTCATAACTGAAAAGGTAACCAGTAGACAATATTATACAGTGGAGGAATACATATTGCGTTATTCGACACTCTTTATTTGTCTAATAGAAACCTTGTATGATAAATGCTATATTTATCCCTGTAAATCATCCACATTGGACAATTTCATATATTTTTCAGTTATACCAAAAAGTGAGTATATAATCAGATTGGCAGTTGAATGGTTGATATTTATCTATTTATCAAAAGGCAGAAAAAAAGAAATGAGTATATTTTTTTGGTTAAAGTCAGAGGTGTTATATTTTTGCATAGTTGGTCTTTTCATACATATATAACGATTTTCCTTTTTCTTTTCAGTTTCTTATAAAAAAGAACTCTGCGAATAAAAAAAGCTGACATTTTAATCTATCCAAAATAAAACAAATACTAATTATACAAAAGGGCATAATCACGCTTAATAGCTTGAGCCACATGCGAGGACAATATTAATATTGAAGTCAATATCACTTCTGAAGCTCTTTACCAATAATGCGCTCAACATAAGCAATTATTTTGCTTATTTCATTGACAAATCAGAAGAGGGCATTGTCGTGTGATATTGACCTGGGTATTTTCACATGATAATGCGCTTCTCTGATATGAAATATTTCAACATAATATTTCAACATATCACATCCAAATGCGTTAAAAGCAAAGTAATATACAATTAATGTTTTTTTTTTTTTATTTAAAAAATAATGTTCAAATGTTTTATAGTATTCGGCATTCCGGTCAATAGAAAAAAAATTAAAATTGAAAATCATTGTCAATTTCAGCTTTAGGTTGCAACATTCCTTGGATGTGTCCTGTAGAAAACCAAACCACACAGGTTCGTTGTTCGCCGTGTGAGGTGTACGAAAAGGATGATGGGCTATGCTGCCCGCTGCCGGCCATCACTCCCATAGATGGATAACGAAACAAACGATGAAATTTGCAAGATTTCAATTTAGTAATAAGGAAATTTTGGACTCATCTTTGTCGCTAGAAAATAAAATATCAATAAATTTTTGAAAAAGTAACAAACCATTATTCATCACTTAAAAAAAATAACGAATAACAGAAACGATAAAAAGCCCCGTGCAGGTCCGGGTGTTAAAAGAATAGGCCTGCAGCAGCGCTAAGCTTGTCGTAAAAGGCGACTAAATAGTGCTCAGAACCCTAACCGGGGGCTAGGGCGCTCTGCCCACAGAGCAACTGGGATGTGTGCCCCAGGTGGTGGAATATAGCTGAAATATTGCTGCTCGGACGTTAAACCCCAACAAACAAACAAACAAACAAACAAAGAAACGATCAAAATATAACATAATTACGATATGAACACGCTTAAAGAACACACATAAGACCTAGAGAAACAAAATCATCAACTGCTGTTCAAAACTTAAGGGTTTAAGGCCCAAGCAACCATATTTCAGCTGTATTCAGGCTATGAACATGAAATGGTTTGTTTGTTGGGGTTTAACGTTCGAGCAGCAATATTGCAGCTATAATCAGACGATGAACATGAAACAATGATGAAATAAAAAAGAAAGGATAGGACACAAGGACAGGAGGGTCGACAAATTTTGATGGCCACTAGAAAAAGGGGGATGGGTAAGGTCGGGCAATTTAGCCTCCTGTGGCGGAGCGAGAAGATTCCTACTCCTATCGAATACCACAGCAGGGTTCTTTAACTTCCGAGGAACGTGTTTTTTTCCCAACACGGTGCACCACTATGGTTTGCAGTCAGGTTTTCCGTATTATAGCCTGACAACTCCACCATGTAACACACCAGGGGTACCCCAATCCACCACCTGGGGCACACATTCCAGTTGCTCTGTCGGCAGAGCGCCTAGCCCCCGGCGCCCCGTGCAGGTCCGGGTGTTGAAAGAATAGGCCTGCAACAGCGCTAAGCTTGTATAAGGCGACTAAATAGTGCTCAGAAACCCAGCCTGGGGGCTAGGCGCTCTGCCCACAGAGCAACTGGGATGTGTGCCCCAGGTGGTGGAATGGGGTACCCCTGGCGTGTTACATGCTGGGGTTGTCAGGCTATAATACGGAAAACCTGACCGCAAACCATAGTGGTGCACCGTGTTGGGAAAGATGCCACGTTCCTCGCACGTTAAAGAACCCTGCTGTGGTATTCGATAGGTTTGTTTGTTTGTTTGTTGGAGTTTAACGTCCGAGCAGCAATATTTCAGCTATATTCAGACAATGAACATGAAATGGATGATAAAATGAAAATGAAATAAAAAAAAAAAGGATGGGTCACAAGGATAATAGGGTCGACAAATTTTGATTGCCACTGGAAAAAAGGGGGATGGGTAAGGTCGGGCAATTTAACCTCCTGTGGCGGAGCGCAAAGGTTCCTACTCCTATCGAATACCACAGCAGGGTACGGAAAACCTGGGAAAGATGCCACGTTCCTCGTACGTTAAAGAACCCTGCTGTGGTATTCGATAGGAGTAGGAACATTTGCGCTCCGCCACAGGAGGGTAAATTGCCCGACCTTACCCATCCCCCCTTTTTCCAGTGGCAATCAAAGTTTGTCGACCGTATTGTCCTTGTGACCCATCCTTTGTTTTTCATTTCATGTTCATTTTCTGAATATAGCTGAAATATTGCTGCTCGGACGTTAAACCCCAACAAACAAACAAACAAATAAGAGAGTTCTCATTTCTGAATTTATCATATAAATAAATCGCCTATATATCTGCTAATACTAAAATAAGGATAGTATGAGGTTTCTTTGTGTTTCTCTGTCTAGTTGTAAACGTTTTTTTGTTTCAAATTTTACAACTTGTAATATATATATTATAAATTACTTATATATCTATTTATAACAGCTAAAGTACAAATTGTTACATTGGTAGATTGTTGGGGTTTAACGTCCGAGCAGCAATATTTCAGCTATATCCAGGCAATGAACATGAAGTGGATGATAAAATGATGATGATGAAATAAAAAAGGGATGGGACACGAGGATAAAAGGGTCAACAAATTTTGATTGCCACTAGAATAAAGGGATGAATGGGTAGGGTCGGGCAATTTAGGGCATATTAATGCAATCTTAAACTTGCTTGTTTCATCTCTTCTGCTGAAATAACATCATGTCCTTCATCATCTTCATTTATGTACCTCCTGATGCACGCTTTTATATTAGATGCCCTACGACCACATGGTTCTACGAAAGTTATTAACAAAAGTAGTCTCCCCGTGCAGGTCCGGGTGTTAAAAGAATAGGCCTGCAGCAGCGCTAAGCTTGTCGTATAAGGCGACTAAATAGTGCTCAGAAACCTAGCCAGGGTACAAGGATAATAGGGTAAAAAAAATGTGATTGCAACTAGAAAAAGGAAGGCTGTGGTATTCGATAGGTTTGTTTGTTTGTTTGTTGGGGTTTAACGTCCGAGCAGCAATATTTCAGCTATATTCAGACAATGAACATGAAATGGATGATAAAATGAAAATGAAATGAAAAAAACGGATGGGTCACAAGGATAATAGGGTAGACAAATTTTGATTGCCACTGGAAAAAGGGGAGATGGGTAAGGTCGGGCAATTTAGCCTCCTGTGGCGGAGCACAAAGGTTCCTACTCCTATCGAATACCACAGCAGGGTTCTTTAACGTGCGAGGAACGTGGGATCTTGCCCAACACGGTGCACCACTATGGTTTGCGGTCAGGTTTTCCGTATTATAGCCTGACAACCCCAGCATTTAACACGCCAGGGGTACCCCATTCCACCACCTGGGGCACACATCCCAGTTGCTCTGTAGGCAGAGAGCCTAGCCCCCGGCTAGGTTTCTGAGCACTATTTAGTCGCCTTATACGACAAGCTTAGCGCTGCTGCAGGCCTATTCTTTTGACACCCGGACCTGCACGGGGCAATAGCGAGAGGTGGGTACGGTCGGGTATTTAAGCCTTCTGTGGTAGATTAATTGATTGCTTGTTGGGGTTAAAAGCCCGAGCAGCACTTTTTCAGCTATATTCAGGCGATGAAGCTGAAGTGGATGATAAAATGAACATGAAACGATTGATTGATTGGTGGGGTTTAACGTCCGAGCAGCATTATTTCTACTTTATTCAGACGATGAACATGAAATGAAAAATGGGATGGGACACAGGGATAAGGTCAACAAATTTTGATTGCCACAAGACAAAAAGGAGGGATGGGTACGGTCGGACTATTTAGCCTCCTGTGGCGGAGCGGAAAGGTCATATAGAATAACTTGTTTGTTTGTTTGTTGGGGTTTAACGTCCGAGCAGCAATATTTCAGCTACACTCAGACAATGAAGATGAAATTGATTGATTGATGTTGTTTATTGCCGTTTCGGCGACCAGGGCCATATCACGGCAAGAACATTTAATGCAAGGAAAACATTAAAAGCAAGATCAAAGTATCTTAATAAAATAATGAAATTAAAACAAACAGCTATTTACATATAATAAGGTACATAAAAGGTGAACCTAAGACATAAAATACATATAGAAACATAACTTCGATAAAACATTTAAAATATTGAAAAATCAAGGAAGGTATCCAATTTAGATTTTATTAAATAAACCGATGTCCCGCAAGAAATCGATAATGTTTTTAGATGAAACGGTCTTGAACAAATCAAACATATTGGCGCAGTCAAAATAATTTTGCTTGATGTTGGCAAAATCCACACAATCTAGAAGAACATGTTTGATAGAGAAAGGGCAATCACATGGGATACACTCAGGTGGAGGATCACCAACAAGCAAATGGCCATGTGTAAATCTAGAATGTCCAATGCGGCATCTAGTCATGACCACTTGCTCTTTGCGATTGCCCGACCCGGATTGTAAACGCCTAGATCGGGTTTTATGGAATTGAGTTTGTTGTGTTCAAGACCGTCCCATCGGTCCTGCCACATCTTTAAAATATATTTCCTTATTAAAGGTTTAAAATCGGTGTATGGCAAACTAACGTCCTTTATTATTTCATTTAATGCCTTCTCTTCTTGGCAACCCTGTCTACAACTGAATTCCCCTGAATACCAACATGACTGGGTACCCAGAGAAAAACAATCTCTATATCGAATTCCCGAAGTCGATGAATAAAATATAAAATTTGTAAGATAAGAGTGTTTTTCAGTTTGTGATTCTTAATTGCCAAAAGACAGCTCAAAGAGTCAGAACAAATAATAAACTGTAACATATTAGGTTGAGTAATCAATTTAAGTGCTAACAATATGGCTCGAGCTTCAGCTGTGAATATGGAAGCGCTTGATGGCAACCGTTCAGTTACAGTTCTGTCACCATGGACAGCAGCACATGCAACGCTATCGCCATCTTTTGAGCCATCTGTATACACCGTGAAAAAATCTGGATAATTTGCTTTAATTTCAGAAAATTTTTGTTGTAAAAATAAAGGATTGGTATCGGACTTTTTATATTCACGCAGATCAAAAATGAAAGAAGGGTGTGGAAGCTCCCATGGAGGGCATTTCGAAGTAACAACAGGTGTCACTGCATTGGTCTCCAGATGAATTGCTTCCAAATGAGGTTTTATTCGAATTCCAAAAGGAGGGGTTTTGCTTTCATGTTTTCGATAAATGTCGACATAAATAGGATTAATGACACAGTCGTAGGCAGGGCTATCTGGGTAGGCCATAAGTTTACTTACATATTGAAGACCTAATTTCAAACGTCTGTCTCCAAGGGTGGATTCATTTGCCTCGGCATAAAGGCTCTCAATAGGAGAGGTTCTGAAGGCACCAAGGCAAAGTCGCAACCCCTGGTGGTGAACAGCGTCTAAAATTTTAAGGTAAGGTTTTTTGGCGGAACCATAAACAATAGATCCATAATCAAGTTTAGACCTAACCAAAGATCTATATAAATTTAATAGAATTGAGGTATCAGCACCCCAATCGGTACTGGACACCATTTTTAAAATATCTAGTGCCTTAAGACACCTAGATTTAAGTAATTTGATATGGGGAAGAAAAAGAAAGTTTACCATCAAAAAGTAATCCAAGAAATTTTGCTTCTTCTACTATTTTGATTTTATTACCATAAAGAAAGAGATCTGGGTCCGGATGCAGCTTTCGCTTTCGACAAAAGTGCATACCAACAGTTTTAGATGTAGAAAACTTAAACCCATTCTCCAAAGCCCATTTCTCAATTCTTTTGAGGCAAAGTTGTAACTGCCTTTCAATATTACTCATATTTTGTCCCCTGTAGCAGATCAAAAAGTCATCTACATACAAGGAACCGTCAATATTGTCCTTCAAAACTTGGGCTAAACTATTAATTTTAATTCTGAAGAGAGTGATAGAAAGAATACTTCCCTGAGGAACTCCCATTTCCTGTTCCTTCTCCTCAGAAAAAGTCGAATTTCCCCTCACATTAAAATGACGATCTGACAAAAAATTAGACAAGAACAGAGGAAGTCTTCCTTTCAACCCCATATCAAATATATCTTTTAAAATATCATATTTCCACGTCGTGTCATAGGCTTTTTCTAAATCGAAAAAGACCGACAGAACATGTTCATTTTTAGCAAATGCATTTCTGATGAGCGTTTCAAAATGGACTAAATGGTCAAGAGTACTTCTGCCTTGCCTAAAACCACACTGAATATTAGTAAGTTGTGCTTCTCAAGGAACCACAAGGCGATCATTGACCATTCGTTCCATTGTCTTGCAGACGCAGCTTGTCAATGCGATCGGGCGATAATTTGAAGGATCCGTATGATCTTTTCCTGGTTTTGGAATAGGGACTACTGAAGCCGTTTTCCAGATGGACGGAACGTTACCAGAAGTCCATATCTCGTTCATTAACGCAAGAAGTGTATGAAGAGATGGATCAGGAAGATGTTTCAAAAGTTGATAGTGAATATTATCTAGCCCACTAGCTGTATCGTGGGCTTTAGCCAGTGACGATTTTAGTTCCTCTATAGAAAATTGAGAGTTGTAGGATTCAGCATTATTTGACTAGAAGTTTGAATTTGTCTTTTCTGCAGATGATTTAATTTTTTGAAAATCCGGTTTGTAGTTAGTTGAGGATGAATGTTTAGCGAACGTTTCGGCTAGCTTATTGGCGATATCTTTTTCGGTGGTTAGAGTGGTATTACCAACTTTAAGGTGTTTCACTGAAGAATTCGATTTTTTTCCTTTTACTTTTCTAATAAAATTCCATACTTTATTGAGGGGAGTGTGAGATTTAATATTAGAAACAAAATTTTTCCAAGAGGTTCGTCTGGCTTGTTTACATGTACGTCGAGCTTTTGCTCGAAATATTCGGAAGTTTGTCAGATTTGCTAGTGTAGGATTTTTGTCAAACCGGCGATGGGCCTTGTTGCGTTCTTCGATCGCTTTGTCGCACTCATCAGTAAACCATGGTTTACTAGGCCTTTTTGGATTTGTCGAGGTTTTAGGTATTGTTTTATTAGCAATTGATGTCAGTCTTTCATTAAATAATAAAATGGGATCTTCAACATCCTTCATCGTTTCTAATCGTAATTCTTCAAGACAGTGGGCTTCAAATGAAGCCCAATCTGCTTTCTCAAGTTTAAAACGAGGTTGACCTTCCTCCGTTTTGGAGGATAAATGCTCCAAAATAATTGGAAAATGATCACTCCCGCACAAGTCATCATGAACTCGCCATGTAAACTCTGAAAGTACGAGAGGATCACAAATGCTTAAGTCAATAGAGGAATACGATCCATTGCCTGAATGAAGGAACGTTGAAGATCCGTCATTAAATATGCACAAGTCTTCTTGCTGAAGGAGCTCCTCAACTTTTTTACCTTTATCATTCGTATGAATACTTCCCCATAAAGGATTATGAGCATTAAAGTCACCCAAAATAATAAATGGTTTGGGCAACTGTTTTACCAAATCATCTAATTTATATCTGCACAAAATTGAATTTGGGGGAATGTAAATGGAACAAACGGTTATGGTTTTATCAAGGGATAACCGAACGGCCACTGCTTGTAGATCGGTAGTTAAAGGAACTGAACTATGTATTACTCTGTCCCTAATAAAAATGGTAGATCCACCAGCAGCTCGTTCATTTGCCTCAGCAAATGTACTATACATTGTATATCCTTTTACGGAAATTTGATCCGTTTCTTTTAAATGAGTCTGAATACAACATTATGGGCACTAAATAAGGAAATAATTCATTGGAATGAAAATTATAACATGTATACATACTCCACACGTAAAAGGCGACTAAATAGTGCTCAGAACCCTTGTTAGGACGCTCTGCTCACAGTTTGTTTGTTTGTTGGGGTTTAACGTCCGAGCAGCAATGTTTCAGCTGTATTCAGACGATGAACATGAAATTGATGACAAAATGAACATGAAATGATGAAATGAAAAAGGAATGGGACACAAGGACAATGGGGTCGATAAATTTCTATTGCCACTGGAAATAGGGAGAGGTGGGTAGGGTCGGGCAATTTAGCCTCCTGTGCCGGAGCCCTACGGTTCCTACTCCGGGAGAATACCACAGTAGGGTTCTTTAACGTGCGAGGAACGTGGCATCTTTCCCAACACGGTGCACCACTATGGTTTGCGGTCAGGTTTTCCGTATTATAGCCTGACAACCCCAGCATGTAACACGCCAGGGGTACCCCATTCCACCACCTGGGGCACACATCCCAGTTGCTCTGTAGGCAGAGCGCCTAGCCTCTGGCTAGGTTTCTGAGCACTATTTAGTCGCCTTTTACGACAAGCTTAGCGCTGCTGTAGGCCTATTCTTTTAACACCCGGACCTGCACGGGGCCGTCAATTTCATGTTCATCGTCTGAATATAGCTGAAATATTGCTGCTCGGACGTTAAACCCCAACAAACAAAAACAAGCTTTGGAGAATGGGTTTAAGTGTTCTACATCTTAAACTGTTGGTATGCACTTTTGTCGAAAGCAAAAGCTGCATCCAGACCCAGATCTCTTTCTTTATGGTAATAAAATCAAAATAGTAGAAGAAACAAAATTCCTTGGATTACTTTTTGATAGTAAACTTTCTTTTCTTCCCCATATCAAATTACTTAAATCTAGGTGTCTTAAGGCACTAGATATTTTAAAAATGGTATCCAGTACTGATTGGAGTGCTGATACCTCAATTTTGTTAAATTTGTTTAGATCTTTAGTTAGGTCTAAACTTGACTATGGATCTATTGTTAATGGTTCCGCCAAAAAATCCTACCCTAAAATTTTGGACGCTGTTCACCACCAGACTTTGCCTTGGTGCCTTCAGAAGCTCTCCTATTGAGAGCCTTTATGCCGAGGCAAATGAACCATCCCTTGGAGCCAGACGTTTGAAATTAGGTCTTCAATATTAAGTAAATTTATGGCCTACCCTGATAGTCCTGCCTATGACTGCGACATTAATCCTATTTATATCGACATTTATCGAAAACATGAAATTAAAACTCCTTTTTGAATTCGAATAAAATCTCACTTGGAAGCAATTCGTCTTGAGACCAATGCAGTGACACCTGTTGTTACTTTGAAGTGCCCTCCATGGGAGCTTCCATACCCTTCTTTCATTTTTGATCTGCGTGGATATAAAAAGTCCGATACCAGTCCTTTATTTTTACAACAAAAGTTTTCTGAAATTAAAGCAAATTATCCAGATATTTCGACGGTGTATACAGATGGCTCAAAAGATGTCGATAGCGTTGCATGTGCTGCTGCCCATGGTGACAGAACTGCAACTGAACGGTTGCCATCGAACGCTTCCATATTCACAGCTGAAGCTCTAGCCATCTTGTTAGCACTTAAATTGATTACTCAATCTAATCATTCACAGTTTATTATTTGTTCTGACTCGTTGAGCAGTCTTTTGGCAATTAAGAGTCACAAACTGAAAAACACTCTTATTTTACAAATTTTGTATTTTATTCATCGACTTCGAAAATTTGATAAAGAGATTGTTTTTCTCTGGGTACCCAGTCATGTTGGTATTCATGGGAATTCAGTTGTAGACAGGATTGCCAAGAAGGCATTAAATGAAATAATAAAGGACGTTAGTTTGCCATACACCGATTTTAGACCTTTAATAAGAAAATATATTTTGAAGATGTGGTAGGACCGATGGGACGGTCTTGAACACAACAAACTCCATTCCATAAAACCCGATCTAGGTGTTCATCAATCCGGATCGGGCAATCGCAAAGAGCAAGTGGTCGCATTGGACATTCTAGATCTACACATTGCCATTTGCTTGTTGGCGATCCTCGACCTGAGTGTATCCCATGTGATTGCCCTTTCTCTATCAAACATGTTCTTTTAGATTGTGTGGATTTTGCCAACACCAGGCAAAATTATTTTGACTGCGCCAATATGTTTGATTTGTTCAAGACCGTTTTATCTAAAAACATTATCGATTTCTTTACAAAAATTTCTTTGCCAACACCAGGCAAAATTATTTTGACTGCGCCAATATGTTTGATTTGTTCAAGACCGTTTCATCTAAAAACATTATCGATTTCTTGTGGGACATCGGTTTATTTAATAAAATCGAAATTGGATACCTTCCTTGATTTTTCAATATTTTAAATGTTTTATCGAAGTTATGTTTCTATATGTATTTTATGTCTTAGGTTCACCTTTTATATACCTTTTATATGTAAATAGCTGCTTGTTTTAATTTCATTATTTTATGAAGAGACTTTGATCTTGTTTTTAATAGTTTCCTTGCATTAAATGTACTTGCCGTGATGTGGCCCTGGTCGCCGAAACGGCATTAAACAACAACAATCAATCAATCAATCAATCAATCTGAATATACATGTAGCTGAAATATTGCTGCTCGGACGTTAAACCCCAACAAACAACAAAAAAAAACTAAAAAAAAACAACATTGGCTTGCCTAGTAGAAACCATTTTGGTAAAAATAAGTCAAGAAGAAACACTGTCGTTCATCCATTCCTTAAGTACGTCAGCATTTACGATCATAATATTTTTTTATTCGAAATTTAATAGAAAAATATATTATAGATTTATAATAAAAACAATCATGCCCATCATTTGTTGTTTGGAATTTTTATTGGATCCTTAATATTTGACCACCGAAAAGGGTTACCCCTTAGTACATTTGGTTCATTTCGCAGTTTAGAACAACCTGCATTCATAGGAGTTTCAATCCCCTGTATAAATTTACCCATTATGATATTCTTACAGGTTTATTTGTTGGGTTTTTTTTTTGTATGCTAGAAACATTTTTCAACTACCAAGGGGGTTCATTATTTCGTTTAGTTAAAGTCATTGTTTTAAATAACCCCCACATTTCTTAATTTTCGTTGGACAACATGGCTAAATTAAGCCTACAAGCCACTATTGTCACTTCGACACTACATATGTAAGTTCAGTGCATATGATTTTATGTCGATCTGTCCCCAATCATTAACTTGATGCATTAGGAATTCAAACAATTAAAATATTGAACATACTTATTGAAAATAAATTAACTTATCCTTTCCTATGTCTTTTCTTAAATTTTACAATATAAATGAATAGCTGTAAAATTGTAGCTCTTGATCTTTTTTTTTTATTTTGCGATCTAATGTTTAAAAAATACAAGAGCTTTTTTCTCCATTTATTAGTCAAGAAGTTAGATACCTACCTTGAAAGTGCAATGACCGCTCTTAGAAGACATTGAGCTAATAATGGAATGGGAATTTCCCTACATTTCACAAAGTGACTTTTCGCAAATTGATTTTAGTATTTTACACCATGTGACTGCTTTTTAGTATAGGTACATTGCCTTTGGATTGGTTTGTTTTGGCTTTTTTTGTCATTTTGCCCAAACTTAATATGATTTCAGGCTTTGCCCGTTATAGATGGAGCAGTTTATACTCAAATTACAATTAACCAGTTTTGTTGTATTGCTGATGTCTTAATCAGTAGGAATATGCAAGACCTCCTATAATGCATGATCTGCATCTCTGTTATAAGTTTCCCCGTGCAGGTCCGGGTGGTAAAAGAATAGGCCTGCAGCAGCGCTAAGCTTGTCGTAAAAGGCGACTAAATAGTGCTCAGGAACCTAGCCGGGGGCTAGGCGCTCTGCCCACAGAGCAAATGGGATGTGTGCCCCAGGTGGTGGAATGGGGTACCCCTGGCATGTTACATGCTGGGGTTGTCAGGCTATAATACGGAAAACCTGACCGCAAACCATAGTGGTGCACCGTGTTGGGAAAGATGCATAGTCAGTGAAATTTGATAGGTAGGGTCAAGAAATTCAAACCAAAGACAATTTTTTTAAGGCCTGAAAATTGCCATTTTTTTTTAAATGTAATAAAAATGTGCACCGTGTTGGGAAAGATGCCATGTTCCTCGCACGTTAAAGAACCTTGCTGTGGTATTCGATCGGAGTAGGAACCTTTGCGCTCCGCCACAGGAGGCTAAATTGCCCGACCTTACCCACTTCCCCTTGTTCCAGTGGCAATCAACATTTGTCGACCCTATTATCCTTGTGACCCATTCTTTTTTTTCATTTCATGTTCATTTTATCATCAATTTCATGTTCATCGTCTGAATATAGCTGAAATATTGCTGCTCGGACGTTAAACCCCAACAAACAAACAAACAAACAATAAAAATGTGTTTTTATTTTTTAATTTAAAGTAAATTTACAATAGCATTATAATGGATTTCTTCCTATAAAAATTCTGAAATTTACATGAATTGATCATCTATTATCATTTTGCATTACAAAGCCATGATCAGATCTGTCACCAGTCAACTAGTGGAGGGTCCAGAGAATCACCTCCCAACCAGATCCACCAAAGCCATGATCAGATCTGTCACCAGTCAACCAGTGGAGGGTCCAGAGAACCACCTCCCAAGCAGATCCACCAAAGCCATGATCAGATCTGTCAACAGTCAATCAGTGGAGGATCCAGAGAACCATCTCCCAACCAGATCCACCAAAGCCATGATCAGATCTGTCACCAGTCAATCAGTGGAGGGTCCAGAGAATCACCTCCCAACCAGATCCACCAAAGCCATGATCAGATCTGTCACTAGTCAATCAGTGGAGGGTCCAGAGAATCACCTCCCAACCAGATCCACCAAAGCCATGATCAGATCTGTCACCAGTCAATCAGTGGAGGGTCCAGAGAATCACCTTCCAACCAGATCCACCAAAGCCATGATCAGATCTGTCAACAGTCAACCAGTGGAGGGTCCAGAGAATCACCTCCCAACCAGATCCACCAAAGCCATGATCAGATCTGTCAACAGTCAACCAGTGGAGGATCCAGAGAATCACCTCCCAACCAGATCCACCAAAGCCATGATCAGATCTGTCACCAGTCAATCAGTGGAGGGTCCAGAGAATCACCTCCCAACCAGATCCACCAAAGCCATGATCAGATCTGTCAACAGTCAACCAGTGGAGGATCCAGAGAATCACCTCCCAACCAGATCCACTGGAGCCATGATCAGATCTGTCAACAGTCAACCAGTGGAGGATCCAGAGAACCACCTCCCAACCAGATCCACCAAAGCCATGATCAGATCTGTCACCAGTCAACCAGTGGAGGGTCCAGAGAATCACCTCCCAACCAGATCCACCAAAGCCATGATCAGATCTGTCACCAGTCAATCAGTGGAGGGTCCAGAGAATCACCTCCCAACCAGATCCACCAAAGCCATGATCAGATCTGTCACCAGTCAACCAGTGGAGGGTCCAGAGAATCACCTCCCAACCAGATCCACCAAAACCATGATCAGATCTGTCAACAGTCAACCAGTGGAGGGTCCAGAGAATCACCTCCCAACCAGATCCACCAAAGCCATGATCAGATCTGTCAACAGTCAACCAGTGGAGGATCCAGAGAACCACCTCCCAACCAGATCCACCAAAGCCATGATCAGATCTGTCACCAGTCAACCAGTGGAGGATCCAGAGAATCATCTCCCAACCAGATCCACCAAATATCCAGTGGCGGATCCAGAGAAACAACTCCCAACCACATCCACCTAAGCTATCAGTCAATTTTTTAGTCTTACGTCTGTCAAATATAGTTGTGCGGATCTTTTCAGGGACTGAACTATGTTATGATTACAAGATTTATTGTCGATTAAGTATATTAATTCTAGTAATTATTCATTTACATTAGTTTATAGGGGTTGTTACTGCAATGCTACAAATATAGCTAATCATGTGGACCATATTGTAACCAGACCATGTACAATATAATGAGATGTTTATTGAGTGGAAAGCCTGAGACTTACTTGTCTAAGGATTATAATGGATTTAGGAAAAGTATTAGCTTTTTATGGAATGGTGTCCATGTCAGATTACTATCAGGATCTCAAAAACTGCATTGGTAATTAATTAATACTTCATTCTTTATTATTTTTCTGTAGCAACTTTACAGAGGGACTGGCACAATTGATATATATATTTGTTCTGAGATGGTCCTTAAGTATACCTTCATTAGGGTTCAACCCTTTTGATTTCTAGGATCAATTTTGAAATAAAAAGGCAGAGTTGATGCTTTATGTTTAAAACAATCCAGGATGAACAATTGGGTAAAACAAAAAGTGTTACAAAAAAAATCAGGATCTCAGGTTTGAAAAAAATCTAGGACTCAAAATTTTATCCTAGCCCCCAAACCCTTTATTGGAAATTTTTGTTGAAATGAATTAAAGTTGGGGGGAAACAAATGAGCAAATAATAGCCTGGAGCCCCACTCACTCATATTCAATATCTCAGGATCCATTTCTAGAACATCTGGTATGGAGGAACTTTGCTATTTCAGTAAGACAAATTTTTGCAACAAGTGAGGGACATATGGCTGTTTGTTGTAATCATGATTATATCAAACAGCTGGTCGTGGCCACTAGAATTCTGACTTTTAAGAATGTCACACCGTGATAACTCTGTTCACATGTTATCAATTTAGGACCAATCGCTTTAATTACTATAGTGCACTACTTCTACTGTATTCACAATTGCTCACATGTAAATAACAATAAAAATTTTTGCGACACAGTCGGTATATTTTCGCTTTTTACCCTTTTGACCTTAAGGATGCTCTTCTATGGAAACGCAAGTCACCTGATCGCAATTCTGTTTCCCGATTTGCCAAATACAGATAACTAAGTGGCGTTCAAAAAAATGTTTCAACATGTAAATTAGGTGCCATGTGTTATTTTCTTGAAAGAAATGTAGAAATTAATAAATAAAAAGAAGAAATTTTTACTGCGTCGGCTATCTTTTTTTAAAGATAGTACTTATTTAGTTTTCTGGCTATGTTTTAGTTCTGATTTCACTTTATTTCAAATACAAATTAGGTATTTATGATATTCTTTTTATTCAATGCTCACATAAGAAAAATATGGAAATTTGTTCTCCCTGTAAGAATTTTGCTTTCAGGTTGTTACCTGATAAGGCATTTTCTACAGAGGTTCACACTTTGTAAAGTAAGACTTATTATTAACTAAATAATGTTTTGATTGTAAATTGGTTAATGGCACTGCTACTTTATGCAATAATTTTAATATTCTATGTTAAAAAGAAGTCAATTATGAAAGTTGTTAGAAGCAGATGTCAATAAAAAATATACAAAATTTAAATTTAAAAATGTGAGAACAACTTATACAATTATGGTGTATTTAGGTTTCTCATTGACTTCATTGGTAGGTCAATCCAGGTCTTTCACTTTATGTGAACAGGTATTCAATTTCCTTATGTACATGTAGCAGATTACTCCCAACCTGCTAATGGAAACTATACAGTAGTAGAGATGTTGATATCACTATGAGGATATCACAGAAAAGTAAATACATACAATGTATATGTTGATGTCACAGAAAAATAAATACATATATGTTAATGTCACAGAAAAATAAATACATATATGTTATTGTCACAAAAAACTGAATACACATAAGTACGATGATGTCACAGAAAAATGAATACATATTTGTTGATCGCACAGAAAATTAAATACACGCATGTCGATCTCACAGAAAAATGAATACGTATTGATGTCACAAAAAAATGAATACGTATTTGTTGATCTCAAAGAGAAATAAATACACATATGTCGATGTCACAGAAAAATGAATACATATATGCTAATGTGTAATAAGGGTACCCCGGTAATAACAAAATTATCCAACACTAATTTGATTTGCATACTATTGCATCATAATCAGTAAATCAGAGGTCATATCACCACAAAGAACAATTTACAAAAAACAATAATTTCTCATTATTTTAGAAGAAACTGAGTATTTTACAAACCTAGGACTGATATAAAAAAAAAAGAATTTGTAAAAGACCTTTTTAGAAGCATTTCCTCATACCCCTGATTTAGGAGTCTGTTATGCAGATATTTAAGGAAATCAGATAGAGAAGAATATGTTTTCTAAGAAATATACTATTTAGTCCTAAATGGATTCTGTAAAGTGATAGATTCTGTTCATTTTTAACAACTCTCAATTTATTTCAGGAAAACTAAGAAGCTGTCAGTCAAATTGTATGGTGAAGTATTGTTTGGTATACATCCTGTCCAGCTTGCACTCCAAGCCAGGAAAAGATGTTTCAACAAACTTTACATCAAAGAGACTTCAGAGCCAACAGGAACAGAATCGTACATCAATGCAGCATTGTTAGCAGAGGGTCTTGTGGAGAAGACTTGGGTATCTAAGTTTGTACTGGATAAACTAGCTGATGGCAGGCCACATCAGGTACATGTATCGAATCTGTATTTTTTGCAAAATTGGATTTTTGTTTGCCGTTAACAACACCATATTAATGACATTTTTATGCTATTAAAGTACTGTGTAAAAGCAATAAAACAATAAGTAGTACAAAGAACAATAGGATAATAAATTGGAAAGAGAATAAACAAAATGTGATCATGAGTGCTGAAGATTTCCTAGATTTCAATGTGTTAAATCCTTAAGCGTTCTTGGCATGAGTGCCAAAAGCAAACCTTCTGCTAATTAAGGCCATAACCTAACACAGGGCTCAATATTTTGTGGTCATAAATGTTGGTATGACACCAGAACGTTGTAGGTATCTGTTTTTAATAGGGCATCAATGTAAAAACCAGGTAGTGGGTGGCACATCACAAATTTGTTTTCTTAGTAAAATTTTCATCCGTTTCATATAACAACTGCATCCTTTCTTAAAGTTGAATGTTGCTTTTTGATTAACTACAACAATAAAAGAGAAATAAATTACAAAGTAAGCATTGAAATTCATTGAAACAGAGACATAACTCTTTACTTGATACAAAATTTGGTTGAATTGTTAGGGAACTTTAAAATCCTTTTCTGAGCCATCCATTGCCGGTTTGATAAAATCTTTTAATTATTTGACATACTTATGATATAGACATTACATTGAATCGAACAAATCAGTAGGATTAAACAAATTTACCCTGTGCCACCAATTTCATGGGATCTGCATGATTTGGCATGAACAGCCTCTTAATATTAATAATAAACGGAGAAGGCATAGTACAAATACCAAGAACATGTTTATGTATGACGTATGTATATTTATTAACATCATTTCAGGGAATATGTTTAGATGCAGGCCCTTTGAATGTTTCTGATTTAGATTTATCAGAAGATTTGGATATGAGGTATATTTTAGTATATGATGTTTTTATACCTGTGTCCCAAAGTGATGAAAGCAGTTAAGTAGTGGCTTCACCCTATCCATTCATCTGACTGTCTGTCTGTTAGTACATCATGTTAAGGGCGTATTACATTGTGTAATCTGTATCTCAAAAAGTATTTTACAAACTTATTATAGTATTTATATGCATACGAAAGATATTCACCATCTAATTAGAAGCAGTCTTTGTAGGAATTATGTAAATTTGGTTATATGTGAGAAAGGCTACACATTTGTATTTTTATTTTTAAGTTGTATGGGTCTATATAATGAAATGCATAATCATTCATTCTAATCTGTCTGAAAAGTCTTAGGAGATAATTCACATTGAAAATCCCATAGTTTCTTATTGTATTTCAGTGTCATTTACAGAGTTATCTCCCTTAGTTTCGGATTCTTTAGTATATTCTTTATAATTCATATCTCCTATATAAAGAAAGAGCTATATGAAAATCTGCATGTTAATATCCGTCCACTCTATCATTTTAAATAAAATTTCAAAAATGAAAATATAGGCTTTCTAACCATGTATCACATATTACATGATTCTTATCTGGAATGCTGCTTAAAGAGAAATGCTAACACGTTTCTTTCAACTAATCAGATTTGTATAAATAACCAATTTGCAACAACAAATTTTAGATAGTGTAATATCGAAAATACATAGCTATCCCCAGAAGGAGAGTAAGTGACTGAATCATATATATATATATATATATCTGTCAATAGATTTTTGTCTCCAGATGATTAAATATATTAAAGGCAATGCTTTTTTTGCAATGTATTGCATTGCACATGCAGGAGTTATGGACCATTTCCACTTATAATAATGAACAATTAGCGGATAAACTTTATGTTTTATTTTTGTAGTCTGACTTCAAATCAAAGAAGATTTCCAGTTTGGCTGTTACCATATAGGGTTAAGGTAATTAATGACAGTTTAATTTTAATAATTAAAGGGGGATTATTATATTCTTCATTCTTCTATTAATGCTCCATCAACTTAGGCAGTTCAAAGTTGATTTTGGCCTCAAAATTTGAAATTGTTCAAATTGAAGATTTTTATCATTTTTTATTCTCCTAAGTGTTTACACCAGCTAGTTCAATAATATTTAGGCCAAAACAGAAATGCATCCCGTCATTGTAGCACCAACAAAATTGCCTAAATGATAAAAAATCCACAAAATCTCAATATTTCAGCATATATTTGACGGTTTTTGTGGAAAACAAATGTGGCCGCATGTATGTCCATTCTTGTTCTTTATATATATTGTATTGTATATTTTGGATAAACAAGGATGCGGCCACTTCTGTTTTAGGCAAAAACCATCACAAATATGTGCAAAAATGCAACAAAATGCAAGATTTCTCTAATACTGTGTTAATTTTTACTGCTATTAGGTCAAAACATTCATGATAAACCAAATTTGGCTGAGATGTATTTACTACAGCCATTATCTTTTCAAATAAACTAACTAGTATAGATGAAAAAAAAAATCTTTAAAAAACATTGAAAACTGGGGCCAAAGTAGTACCTTACCAAATCTACTCCTTTCTAATCTTAACTTTTTTATTAGCTCACCTGGCCCAAAAGGATTTTTTTTCTAAATGCTTGCAGATTAGGACAGGATTCTTGGTACATACGATCACCATGATAGGTTACAGGCCAAGTGTTCATTTTGTTCCACTATGATGAGATTTACATTGGATTAATTAAAACTAAAAAAATTCACAGTGTGGAGTTTGAAACTACCATTCTGAGTAACAGAAATCAGTGAGAAATAAAGAAAAAAATCATTTTTAAAGATCTTTTATGTTGTTGCAATATTTTTTATTGACTGAAAAAAACACTCTAATTCCTTCTTTATCAGGTCCTTTTACATTAATTTCTTTTGCAAACAAATTTACTTCAGTATCCAACATGGGAACGCATGCGGTGTGTGAGCACCCTCACTAAGGTTTTTTAATTTTCAGGAAAATCTGTTGCCATATTGGAGTTAATGCCCTTTTTAATTTTTAATGTTTTTTTTTTTTTTTTTTTGTAAATTTCCCCTGATACTACCAGACCAATTAGAACCAAACATTGTATGGCTATTCCCTTGGGAGTTCTGCATAAAACTGATTTGAAGATTTTTGATCCTTTGAAAAACATGGCCACAGTTACTGAAAAGTAGAATTTCACATTTATCTCTGCAGCTTTTAGGTTTAGCCAAATTCTGACAAGGGTAAAATGTTCATCTACTTGACCAATTGGAATTAAATTCGGTGAGAATGTTCCTTACTGTATTTTACATAGAACTTTTTAGAGATTTTTTTATCTATCGGAAAATGTGGTCGATGTTACTAAAAATGGAACAAGTGGATCAGTCAGAAGTTTTTATCATATATCTCGAAAACTGTTACTCTTTCAATTGTGGAAATGATTGTTATTATAAGGACTACAAAAGTCTCCAGGGCATAAATGTTGTCAGAAGACTTTTTGTAAGAGTTATTGCCATGAAAGGTGAAAAATGATGTTTTTTACAGTTTTCAGCCAATTTCTTGAAAACTGAAATAGATACAATGAAATTTTCTATTGCTGAATTGATCCTTATGAATTTGCCGTGATCAAAAGTGTTAGAAGACTCCTTGTTAGAGTTATTGCCCTTGCAAGGTGAAAAAAGATTTTTTTAGCAGTTTTCAGTCAATATCTTTAAAACTATAATAGATAGGATGAAACTTTCAATTGATGAAATGATCCTTATGATAAGTCCCGCCAAAGTCTACTTGGGGTCAAAATTGTTGACAAATCCTTGTTAGAGTTATTGTCCTTGAAAGGCAAAAATTTTAATTTTAATGTCAAATGCTCCCTAAGTTGCAATTTTTCAGTGAAATCATGCGAAATTTTGATATTAATATAATATATGTATATCTGAATGAAACTTTCAGTTGAAATTATTTAGCTAGTACTTGTATATGTAGTATTATATTTTTAGGTTATATATTATAATCAATGTTTAACATTTGTTTCACTTTCAACTATTTGTTGCTATTTACAAAGGGAAAAATTCTTATACACAGATTTACTATACATTGATATAGGATCCACAGAATCTTGGTGCCATTCTGAGATCATCATATTTCCTTGGAGTGGAACAAGTAGTTATTCCAACAGTTCACACGTATGTCTGTATAAGCTTGCATTATTTGTTCCCCTTTCCCACTGCAGCACAGTGCAGATACATGAATAATACTTGGTATTTGTCTGACATTTTGAACGCTTTTTGAGCTATTACCATCACTAGGCGTCTGTTGTCATTAACAAATTTTCAAAACTTTTCTGACACTATTGACCAATTAAAACCAAACTTGGTATGAATGTTCCTTGGGGTATCCTGCATAAAACTGATGTGAGAATTTTTTTATCTGTTGAAACACATGGCTGTCTTTGTTTAAAAAAAAACATAAGGGTCGGACAGAAATTTTCCCCATATATCTTGAAAACCATCAGGTTCAGCAACATTTTGACTGAATAAGAAAGTTCAGAATGATGAGATCTATCTACCATTCAGCTATGTTGGAGTTATTACCCTTATACACATAAAGAGTGCTTTTTTGGCTATTTTAAACATTATCTTTAAACCAAACTTAATATGAATGTCCCTTAGGGTGTTTTGCATAGAATTGATTTGGGGATTATGGATGTGTCAAACAGTATGGCTGCTGTTGCTTAATGTAGAACATAGACAAAAGACAAAAGTGTTTCTCAAATACATGTATCTCCAAAACCATTAGGGTTAGCCAAATTTTGAGTGGGTAAAAGTTTCAGCATGATGTGATCTATCTTTTGTCTTATCTATTCAGCCAAAGTTGAGTAATTGCCCTTTCCCTCTCCTCCTTTGAAACTACCGGACCACTTTGAACCAAATTTGGTATAAATATTCCGCAGGGAATTTTGCTTAAATCTATATTGTGGATTTTTGATCTATGGAAAAACATGGATGCTGTTACTAAAAATAGAACAAAAGGGTCAAAACTGATAGGTTTAGCCAAATTCTTTCAGTTGCTAGAATGATCCTTTTTATAAGCATGATAAAAGTCTGCATTGGATCAAAGTTGTCTGATGACTCCTTGTTATGCCAAGTTTGGTTCTACTTGGGATGGTTAAGAGTGTCAGAGGAGAAGATATTTGAAAGAAATAACATTTGGAAAGGCAAAAAAAGTTAACAATGGCCAAAAACTTCAACATAGTTTAACAGATTAACACAAAAATTTCACCACAGATAGATTCTCATGCTGAACTCTTTTACTCTATGTCGGAATTTGGTTTAAGCAAATTGGTTTGGAGATTTTTTCTAAGAAAGACATCTGTCCGACCCCTATGTTCTATTTTTAATCATGGCCATCATGTTTTTTTGACAAATCACAAATCCCTACTAGATTTCTATACAAAACACCCTACGGCACATTCATGCCAAGTTTGGTTCCAGTCAAAGAAGAAGATTTTGGAAAGAAATAACATTTAAAAAGCCAAAAATGTTGAAATCGAGCAATAATTCCAACATGACTTAACAGATTTACTCGAAGATTTGACCACTGTTAGATCACATCATGTTTGTCAGAAGTTGATTAAATTTGCAAAAAACTTCTGTCTGACACCTGTTTTATTTTTAGGTCTGTCAGCCATTTATTTTTACAAATCCAAAATAACTACTGGTACATCAGTTCTATGCAGAACACCTAAAGAAACTTTTATACCAAGTCAAATTCTAGTTTGTCGAGTAATTTCAGAGGAGATTGAGAGAGATAAATTGTTAATGACAACAATGGATGCCAAATGGTTGCAATAGCTCTCATGGCCGTTTGTGCCAGGTGAGCTAACAAGTTGATATTTTTTTAATGAATGGAACATGAATATTGACATTTGACATATTCAATTTTACTATTAAGAAGAAAAATGCATTTTATATTTCTGCTCCTGTAGAAATATATACTTATTTATATTTACTTTGAAGTAAAAATGTTGTTGCAGTCAGTTCAAATTTTTGCAGGCTGTGGATAGAATGTCACTTTCTAAATTTTTTTTTCATGAATAAGAGTAATGACTTGGTCCTCAGGTGAGAGTTCCAGGCTGTCAGTTACTCATTTCGTCTGAATTTGCAAGAAATTAACAAAAATGTTCCCAATTCCAGGGTATGCTACCCACCCCTAATCTCTTAAGGGAATCTGCATGGGAGATATTTTTTGTTTTGACCACCAAAAGGGATTACCCCCTCCCTTCCTCCCACATCTACTACTGGTACATGTATTACAATTTATTGATATTTACATGTATATGTTATATGTATGTAAACAGGTAGTGTGTCATTGTGTAAAAAAATAGACATATGAAAAAGTCCAATATATGAATCTTCAATGTTGATCTTTTTAAAATATATTTGTTCACTCATTAATGCATGAAAATTATCATTGTTTTTATTTAATTTTAGGTGCCCTTTGAACTCTATGACAAGTAAAGCTAGCTCTGGTGCAATGGAAATTATGAATCTGTCACAAATTAAAAATGATAAAGCAATATTGCATTTTATTCAGGTAAATTGATTTTCACCTTTTTCATTATGCCACAAGGAGTTCTGCTTTGTAAGGACTGTGTTGGCATCAACTTCACATAGGTTGTAATTTGACAGGATAAAAAAACATTAAATTTCGATCTTATCATAGGTTCACAGTGACTCATCTATCTATCTAATCCTCTTCAATGTACTGAGGTGCACATAAGGCCATCACCAGAGTCTTCCAATATTGCCTGTCTTGGGTCCAATGCTGTACTTATCCCCATGTCCAGCCTCTGTCCTTCATCTCCTTTTCGGTGGATCGTCTCCAGGTCTCTTTTGGTCTGCCTCTCTTCCTCTTGCCCGATATTGTCCATCGCATAGCCACCTTTGGGATGGAATCAGGGTGCATCCTGCAAACATGTCCTATCCAACTCCATTTACGTTAATCGGTTCTCTAAGGTTTCTCTAGTGTAGCTTGTTTTACATGGTAGGGTTGCTAGCCCTATGCAAAACCGTCCTCATTTCTCAGCATGGGACTGGCCTTGGCAAAGTTACAGATACTCAAGATAGTCATTATTTTTCTTCAGATTGTCACTTTAAATGGTAAAATAATTGAAATTTACTTGCCAGCTTGTGGTTACTTACGTTTCCACTACATTGTAATACTAGTATGGGAATTACCATTTAATTTTAGTAAGGGGATGGAGGCTAGGATCAAATTTGAAATAAAAAGGCAGGATTGAAATTTTCAAGAAATAAGAAAAACCAGGACAGTCCATAAGAAAAAAACTAAGCAGGATCTATTATTGCCCTATATTTTATGTTTATATTTAATATTCAAAAGACAGCACCAATATTTTCACAAAATATAAAAACAGGATAGAAAATGTAATTTTAGCCCCCACCTTAAAATTAATGGTAGTTCCCTGAATACAACTTTAATGACAACTTAGTGTTCAAATATGTGACATCTTGAGTGTCCTTGAAACCTTTAGTTCTAGAAAAAGAAGATATTATACACATTAAACTTTGGAAACTTGAACTTTTCACTGGAAAAACCATATGTATGAGAGTAATTAGCATTTGCAGTACATGTTATTGAGCCAGTTGTCATTTGAAATTTGTAATTTGGCCGCATCTTGATAGAGGAAACAAAATGGATTCCTGCAGAAAATGTGTATCAATTTATATTATGTGCCTTTTCATTGAAATTAAATGGCTGAAAGTATTGTTTCTTAGCTCTAAGCAAAATTTGAAATGCCCGTTTTACTGTTTCAGAAATGGAAAGACTCTGGTGGAAAGGTTATAGGAGCATCATTAGATAAAGATATGGAACCAATTCCTATTGAGGAGTATTCTGTGGAAGGTCCTATTTTATTGGTTGTTGGTAGGTGTACATGTCTCAAAAATATTAATTGGTGAAGTTCCTGGGAATATGTATTTTTTGCTGGCATTTTTTCATACTGTGTATATGGTATGTTCCATGTGTTTTAAAGTGTTTGTGTAGTTGTCACTCAAGAAATAGCTGTATTTAAGGTATGACCTTGTACACCTGTTCTTCCATCCATTCATAAGTTATTTAAGTTACAGTCTTTATAAAAATCAGATCAATTATTTGAGAGATTATAATGATCTTTGAGTTATAGACCTTTGAGCACTAAACAAAGGGGGATCTCACATAAATAATCTTCAGGTCTCACTAACCACTTTCGGGTCAAGTGGCCACCCCCCTATGTAGTACGAAAAACACACTGAACCTAGACATATGCATTGCAAGTGCATTATTTGTGTGTATTATGATTAAAAGTAGTCAAAATAAAGCCGAGAATGTGTCCTTTAAAATCATATATGTAATTAACTACAAAAGTGTATGAATATTGTTTACATGTGTGAGTAATTTGCCTCCATGCTGTCAGCAGAACAGGTAAAAATGTGGATTTTCAGTATTATTTATTGAAGTAAATTTTGTGAAGAATTTCTACAATCATCGTACCATTAGTATAATGATTTTGGAAGTCTTATTTTCCAAGCTTTGCAGCGGTATGCAACTTTAAGATGTCATTTGTCCTGGGAATTCTCAGTGAAACTTTGAAAATTACTTTTTTAACATGTAAAGTAATGGAAACATTAGAAGTGGTTAGTGAGACCTCAGCACAGAGATATACCCCTATTTACTCTCCATTGACATGTTGTCAATAGTAGTAGTCATTTGTATTGTCTATTCTACTGAATGAGGATCTCCATAATTTATTGTTTAAGGAGGTAGACCTAGGGTGAGAGACAACCCTTACAAATCATTGGAACATTTGTATAGAGTATGCAAGTCCCGTTCTAGTTTCATTTTCTTTACCGGAATTTCTGATGTAAAAAGTATTGAAAACCGAAGACCAATCTGCATTTTATTGTTTACTTCCGGGTACTTGAAACGCTGTATAACATCACAAAATCTTCCATCTGATGTTTTATCTTAATACTTTATCATGTACAGTTAGATATTTGTCATTTTGTATTGGTATTTTTTTTACACAAAAAGATGTTTTGTCCTTAACACTTAACTAAATGCTCTCTAAATGACAAATCTCCATGCTTTTGAATAGTAGACTAGGACCCATTCTCATGAAATCATGGGGTCACATGACAAGACTTACCTATCCTATTCAGAATTTGACATCAATCTCATATCAGCATGGCAGTAACTTGGATTGATTTCATTGTGTTTCAAATGCAAGATAAATGATAGGCTTCGGTGAAATTGAATATGATACAAACATATCACTGATTTCAAGGGTTCTATCCCTTACCCTAGGTCTACCTCCTTAAAATCACGTCATTCACTCAAACCTGAAATTCATACTTCTGTTTGTTTTGTGAGTGAACTGTCTGATTTCACACATTGGAAAATACAATGTTAAATAATTCAATAAAATGTGCAATGTTAAATAATTCAATAAAATGTGCAAACACGTGTAGTTGTATTCAATTAGAAAGATTTGCCTGATTTTAAATTTGTTTTAAATATTTTTTTTTAGGGAATGAAGAAAAAGGAATTAAGCACAGCATTTCATCTGTATGTGACAATCATGTCAGTATTAGTTCTGTAGATAATATTCATCCAATGATGGACTCACTCAATGTTTCTGTAGCAACTGGAATATTATTGTATCACTTGACTCAAAGTAAATCTTGACACAAGCATATATCCATAGTCTTTCTTATATCATGACTTAAGGAGGTAGACCTGGGGTAAGGGACATAACTCTTGAAAAAAGGGATATGTTTGTATCATATTCCATTTCACCAAAACCTATCAAGCTTTCATTTGAAACAGAATGAAATCAATCAAAAATACTTTGAAAATTACATAAGATTGATGTAAAATGTTGAATATAAACATTCCAATGATTTGTAAGATTTGTGTCCCATACCCTAGGTCTACCTCCTTAAGTTGGGTGACACATCATTTTTCTCAGTCTGGTCTTGTTTTGCCTCAAATATATTCAATCCATCTAGAAAATAACCAAAAAGCTAGTTAAAAGTAAATTATCCTGAAGCATCTGTGACATAGTTATTTAATTGCTGCATATATAGGGGAAAAATTGGGGCAAATTTTCCCACCATTTTCCAATGGTGCATTTCAACTAAATTTGACCTATCAATATCTTCGAAAAAAAATGTTAACATACACTTTGAATAAGGTTATACTTGAATAATGCAAGTAAATCTTTTCTTTTCATGTGCAAAACCTTGCATACATTTTGTCTGTTTCTAAGACAAACATATACTTTAAAGCTTGGTACCTTTGAACTCTTATGTTCTTTCTACTCTACAATTATCGACGGTATGGAAAAACATTCAGTGTCTAGTTGTGAAAGGTATTTACAACAAATATTGTTTACTTTTTTTTATTTTTAAATATTACTTTCATGTGCCATTTCTAATGGAAAACAAAAGCAAATAGTATCACAATTAAACATTCAACATAATCAGATTCAGTCAAACAATAAAAAAAATATGCAAGAACAAAACTATAAATAATAAGGTTTTTGTGTATTTACGATCAGTCTGTACATCTCCAACAGTCAAAAACTTGTCACAAAATGTTACTGAATGAATGAAAATACACATCAGACAAGTTTTTCCATGTACTGTATGGAAACTCAAATTAAAATTCAACTAAAATATGAAAATAAAACTAAAAACAGTATACTATCAATTTATCATACTTCATTATCCATAAGATTTCGTTACAAACTTGAGTTAAAATAATTTTTATTTGTTCTGGACGGAAGATCACAAAAAACATTAAACAAATCAAAACAAAATGCAGAAACTGACATAGAAAAACATATCAATGTTCAAGTAATGTGGCTTAAACTTTGTCAAACAGACTTGAACCTCGATATAACAATTCCAATTCACTTAACGAAGCTTCATGTTAAAAGAATACATGTGTATTTAACATAGCATAGTAAATTGCCTGAAAAGTGACTAAATTTTTCCTTCCCATACATTAACAACAGTACAGCTAACTTAACACGTTCACATTTTACTGTCTTGTAAAATTTAATATAAGACTTCATAATGTTGTGGACATTTTCATCCCCAGTACAAAGCAGAAATTTACAGATGGACTGACCATTTTTCCTTATGGAAACTTTACTAGATATTGTTCTTAACGGATGTAAACAAAAATGATAATGATCAGCTTTGGTAGATGAGAGGCAGAACAGCATAAAGGACATTAGGGCACGGCACAAAATATTTACGAACACATTACCAATTAATGGAATTGACCACTACAAGAACACACAAAATAACCTTTTGGCTGGTTTAATAATTATAAGAAAAAAAATGTTTCATACCAAAAACTTTAAAACCCACAATATGCAATAAAATTACACATACTGGTAGATGTATAAATTGCATTTTAATAGCACAATGTATTTTCTTTGTAGCCAAAATTTTCATAATTGCCTGCAAGAAAAGATAACAACTTTATTACATTTACTTTTATATGCTGAAATTGTTCTATTTCTTATCATCAAGTAACAATTACAAAGCTACAATAATAAACAGTTTGTGCTACTAGACTCACTTACATTTTGTACTTTCACACAAAATGTAGTTCAAAATGTAAATTCTTTAATTTTACGACAACTTTTTCGGCATTTATCTATAGTAGACAACTTTTATCACAGTCCAGAACCAAATGGTCCATTTTGTTTTGACTCAAATAACCTCTACAGTAAACAAATGTTCTAAAAAAAATTATTTTAATCCTTTTGCCATACCATAGGGCTACACTAATGATCTAAATCTAAATGAAAGAGTTGATGTCTACGTAAACAAAGGGCAATAACTCTGCAAATAACAAACTGGATATTTTTTTTTCAAGTTATATAATAAGTTACATAATTATTCTTTTAAAAATACCATAACAGAGATTTCTTCCTAACTACCAAATACAAGTTGTTTTCTTGAGAAAAAAGGTTAGCTCTTAAATAGTGAAAATCTCAATATTTGGAACAGAAGCATAAAACTGGCACAAACACATAAACAAAGCAATATTTTATATGTGTAAATATAATAAAAAACATAAAATTAAAAGGTGCCACAAATAAAATGAAAACAAGAAAAAAAAACTGTATCACTTTATGCTTTAGAAAAACCATTTGTACAAAATAATTTTCTCTCTGAAAATGCATCATACAATGTTCATGTGAGACAGAATTAAAACAAGTGTGTCTTAACAAATTTCAAAAAACGTAAAAGTTAAGAAATTTTCTACATCACTTGGACCAATTCAAATTAACAATTCTACCAATAATCTAATTATTCTTTTCATTTCATATTGAATAACTTTCATGTTATATCCATTTTCCAGATCTTGTCTTTTACAATACATTCTTTCAAGTGGACCATTGTTACTTGTTATAATCGGTTTCTTGACCCCTTAATAACCACTTTATTTCCATAATTTTAACGACAACAGCATATTTTTATGGATAGTAAGAACTTAAGAATAATTTTCATCAACAAAATATAGCTATGCCTACATTCAGCAAGTAAAAAATGACCACTGATCTATAAAGGACCCGACTGGCTAATTTTGATAAATACAAACAAAAATCAAAAGATTTTGAATAGATAACTTCATGCAAAATAATCATTAATGAAAGCAAATTGCTGACTCTGACAAGCATAACAATACCCCAAAAATATTATTGACAGCTTTGAGTTAAGGTGGATTGGTCCATTCAGAACTAATTTGACAATCTTATTTAGTTATACTCTGAACTATGGGACTCCTGAGCCCTTGCTGAAGCCCATTGGTCAGATACTTGGTCCACAGCAAGTAATTTAACTCCCTGTTCTTTACTAGATGTCATTTTATGAGATTTTGCTCTGGCCTGGTTGGCCTCAGGAGACACATTTTGAAAATAAACACGCTTAGATTGCCCACGTTCAACACCAGGGGCAGATCTAATTGGTGGAAGAGGATGTCGCTCTTTGACCTCTATGGACGGCTCTCTCTCATGACGTAAAAAAGGCTTGGCCTTCTCTAAGACAGGAGAATCAGATCGAGTACTGGAACTTCCTGAGCTTACCCTCAATGGGTGTTTCTCCAACTCCTCTTTATTGGTTTGAGGTTTCACATGCCTTAAATTTCCTCTTCTGATTTTCAAAGTCACTGGTTCTTTTGGTGGCATGGGTAGAATTCTGGCTTGTGCTACGTAAGCTTTTGATCCTGATGTATGAGCCTCAGCTACAAAAGCTTTTCTCTCATTATTTTGATCTAATTGCAATTTTTTCAGTTTGTGCAGTTCACTAGTGAGATAAGCAACTTGGTTAGCTTTAGACTCATTCTCAGCTTTTAGTCTGTCCATTTCTTGTGAGGTTTTCCTATTTTCATCTAAGTATTTCATTTTCTGTTTTTTACATATAATTTCTAAGTCCTTAATTTGCTTTTCTCGTTTTCCTAGTTCTTGTTCTAACTGTTTTGATTTGATGACTTCAGATTTCAGATTGTCTTCAAGTTCTCCAGTCTTACCATTTGGACCTAAAACATGCAATGATAGGATTTTTAATCAAAACCTTCTTCATCAATAAACATTATAATACAAGAAAATACATCTACAATGTACATGTCTATGTTAACAGGATGCTGTAGTCATGTACTACTAGAAACTAACTTCAAAGGGTAATAACTCCTACAAAATTTCCTTCTAAATATTCACTAACCACTTCCGTGTCAAATGGCCACCCCCCTATGTATTACAAAAAACACACTGAACCTATACATATGCATTGTAAGTGCATTATTTGTGTGTATTATGATTGAAAGTAGTCAAAATAAAGCTGAGAATGTGTACTTTAAAATCATATATGTACTTAACTACAAAAGTGTATGAATATTGTTTACATGTGTGGGTAATTTGCCTCCATGCTGTCAGTTAGCAGAACAGGTAAAAATGTGGATTTTCAGTATTATTTATTGAAGTAAATTTCGTGAAGAATTTCTACAATCATGGTACCATGAGCATAATGATTTTGGAAGCCTTATTTTCCAAGCTTAGCAACGGTATGCAAATTTAATCTTTGAACAAGTAGTATCATACTTCAAAAACACTTTTGATAATCACATAGAATTACCTGAACAAATCATTTGCACAAAAGTAGATTTGCAATAGGCATGTTTAGCCTTTCACAATTAAGTGTCAGTCTCTGTAAAATCAGGCATTGGGTGAAACATGGCATGTAAAAAAAACCATCATTTTGAAAGTATAATTTGACTATTTGTACCATCTGAATCAAGAAAAAAAGACAATATTGTAAATATCATGTTGGTGTATTGAAATCTAATTTCATTGAAATGCAGAGTAAATGAACTTTTCAAGGGAAGATAACTCTGTCAAAAACATCATTTTTCTTACATTTTATTGAAAAATTTCTGAGCAAAGCCAGTGATGTAGAGATTAAAGAATGGTCTTTTAAATAGAGAAAGTATCCTGGAGTGATATTACATTTTCAGATCTTTGGGGTTTTGACATGCATGTTTCTGATTTTTCCCATTTTGCCTGAATCTTACAAACACTTACACTTAGATAGTAGTTGTAATAAAACTCAGACAGAACGAAATTCATGCGTGTCAAAAACTCTTCTTAATCACTTGCATTCCTAATAAAAAAACAGTTTGAGACTATATAACCAGTCTTATTTTGTCAATGGGATGTTGTACTTTCAGATATAAAATATCTTGCGTATGAAACTGGCACTTTGCAAGAGTTACTGTTCTTGATTTGGTTGATTTAAGTGGAAGATATATGATTTTCTCAAAGTACAGACCTGAATTCAAAAGGACTATTATTATGTTAAAATTTGGCATATGCAGCACCAAAAAAAAAAGCATCTTTTGTTAGGTGGGTTTTATATGGATTGGTTTTTAATTACAGTGTCAGAACATGTATGAGATAAACATCAAATATCATTCTGTGTAAGAATCAGGCAATGAGTGGCACATCATACATGTAATTCTTAATTTAGTGGGGTTTTTTGCCTCACGTATATTCAAAACATCTAGAAAACAACTTAAAATATATTTAAATTTATTCTGAAGCATCTGTGACATAGATATGTTTTGACTGCTTATAAAAGGAAAAAGTGCAGAAACTTTTTCTCACCATTTTTCCATAGTGCATTTCAACTAAATCTGACCTAAAAATATCTTAAAAAAAGCAAATTTAACAAACACTTTGATGGTTATTTCTGGAGGATACCATGTATAAAAAAATGGTTAATGCATTAAAATCTCGGTTTTTTTTTCTTTCATGTGCCACACCTTATAATATACACATTTCACCCGATTCTTAGACGGAGAAGTACTTTCAAAGGCATACCTGAACCAAGGAAATCTGCACCAACGCCTTGCATATTCAGCTGAAAGGTTAATTCTGAAAAGAAAACAAACAATAGAATTTAACATAAGCTTCAGATGCTTTATCATGATTTTAAGACTATCTATGTGACATGAGGCAAAATAATATGTGTTTTCTGTTACATCTTTAAAAAAATTAGGATAGGTAAGGATAGGAGAAGATTTTGAAAAAAAGAACATTAAAAATAGCAACAACAAAAAAACGTCGAAAAAGGGCAATAACTCCAACGTGGCTGAACAGATTAAAATGAAAATTTGACCGCAGATAGATCTCATCATGCTAAACACTTTTACTCTGTCAGGATTGGGGTTAACCTAATCCTTTTGGAGATATATGCGAAAAAATATTGTCTGACCCCTATGTTCTATTTTTTGTAACGGCAGCCATGTTTTTCAACAGATCAAAAATCCCCACATCAGTTCTATGCAGGATACCCCATGGAACATTCATACCAAGTTTGGTTCCAATTCGTAAAGTAGTGTAAGAAGAGAAGATCTTTGAAAAAAAAATGAAAATTTGACTTCAGATAGATTTCATCATGCTGAACACTTTAACCCCCATGTCAGAATTTGGCTAGACCTAACCATTTTGGAGATATATGCGAAAAACTACTGTCTGACCACTATGTTCTGTTTTTAGTAACAGCGGCTATGTTTTTCGACAGATCAAAAATCCCCATATTAGTTCTATGCAGGATACCCCAAGGAACATTCATACCAAATTTGGTTTCAATTGGTCAAGTAGTTTCAGAGGAGAAGAGTTTTGAAATATTGTTAACGATGACGACGACGGACGATGACGACGATGGACGCCAAGTGATGGCAATAGCTCACATGGCCTTTGGGATGGGACACAAGTGTAATGGGGTCAACAATTTCGATTGCAACTGGAATAGGGAGAGGTGGGTGAGGTCAGAAATTATCCTCCTGTGGCAGAGCCCAATGGTTCCTACTCTGGGAGAATACCACAGAAGGGTTCTTTTTTGTGCGAGGAATGTGGCATCTTTCCCAACAGATTGCACCACTATGGTTTGCAGTCAGGTTTTTTCATATTATGGCCTGTTGACCCCAGCATGAAGCATGCCAGGGGTACCCAATTCCACCACCTGAGGCACAAAACCAAGTTGTTCTATGGGCAGAGCACCCTAGCCCCTGACCAGGGTTCTGAGCACTATTTGGTCGCCTCTTACAACAAGCTAAGAGCTGCTACAGGGCTATTCTTTTGACATCTGGAAGCTGAACGGGGCGTGTAGATTGGAGATATTAAAATTAATGCTGTTGGAATTGTATCTAAATTTGATACAATAGTGTCCAAAATACAATGTATAAAGCTAAGCTAAGCCTGTCTAAGTCTTTAGCCAAGTACACACACTATTTTTTTTTACAATATACATGTATACACATATACTAGTTAGTTCGAGTGTTTGAAAAATGGAAGTCCAAGATGATTTATATTGATCATATAGGAGAAAAGCTTGGTACTTTGAATTATACACTACACTCAGCAACATTCGTTTCTCGAACACTTAAGTCCGACTCGAGTAAAACACAGTGTTACAAAAACATTTTGAGTGTTTACCACCCAGATTCCACCTAGCCAACACCAACCGTTTGAATATTGCAATAGTCGTAAAATTCAATGAGGCATAACAGGGAATTCATTATAAGATACGATGCATATTGTGTTTCCGTTTCTCAGGTAATTCGGAGCACTCCAGTTAAGATAAAAAAAATTAGTTATGTCATTAAAAATTCGGCATCATCTTTTTTTTTTATATTTTGTACATGTTCATCATTTTTTGGTGTGTTGTTTTTTTTTTTTTTTACAGCTACGTCCAATCAGTGGGAGATATGTAGAAGTATTACTTCATATTTTTATCTTTTGATATTTTAATTTTGCATTTGTAAATTGATAATAAATATTTATAAATATAAATAAAACATTATAAGTATTGAATTTTGTAATTTGATTCAAGTGACGTACTTGTAAAAACAGTCTGGTGATGCTTTTATTTTCTGATAGTTTTAATAATTGAATGACTTTTCTAGAAATAAAAGAAACTAATTACAGGTCCCAAGACAATGTATACATGAGAATTGTAATGTAGTAGCCATTAATCAGGACTGAGATCATTGTCAGTGATAATTATAAGACGTTACCAGACGTTGTCCAAACGAGGAAGAGATGGTGTCCTCCGCCGGTCGTTTTCAGCCTCTAAAATGCTTCAAGTTAACTCAGAGAAATTTCTTATGTAAAGTACATTTCAAATACAACCTACATATGTCTTCGTTTTAATTATAAGTTTTGTTAAACGGTTTCGAACTTTCATTGATGCTGACCGATGTTTACTCACGTATTAAAGTAATCCCTAGATGAACTTTGCACATACATGTATATAGTTGTCTATTTTTAGAAATTTAAATGAATACATTGTTTACAATGTCTCCGATGTGTGTCTGGTCATCTCATGGACTGCAATTAATTATAATTACTCAATACAGGACAGTTAAGAAGTATGTACCTCATGGACTACAATTAATTATAATTACTCTATACAGGACAGTTGTGAAGTATGTATCAACGATGGTGTTTTATTTTACGATTTTTGCGTTATATTTGTCAATCTTTAATACCATTTGCTAATCGTTTCAACCGCTGTTTTATTTTGCTGACGGCTTGAATTGGATTAAAGCTGGACAAATTAATTAGTATCGATTTTGGCGATTGAATTAAGAATTTTCACATGTCCTCCGGACTCCATTTTTTTGTGATTTTCTGGGTCCCACATAAATTTTGGAGGTCAGTGACTTGCGAGCTCGGGTACTAATGTTCATATTGTCGGCGAAGATCAATGGGAATTACTTCACCATGCTGGGTGATTTTTGACCCAGGTTGGTGGTTCTCCGTACACAATTAACAACAAGAATATATGATGTCCCAGCTGGGTGGGTGTAACACTCACATTTCACCGTGAAAAAATCTGACTGACACTGTGTATCACCGATTAACACAGATTTAAAACTCTGACTTGAGTGTTAGAGAAACACAAGTTGCTGAGTGTAGTGTATTTGAGAAAATCTGGGTTTTCGAGCCATCCAAGTTCAAGCCAGTGAAGTTCAACTGTAATTAATATCTACACCTAATGTATGTAGTTTGTATGCAGACATGTATATATAACTGTATATAACCAAGTTCAAGAAGGAAAGATGTTAAGTACTGAGAATCTAATTCATAACCTAATCCCAAAAAAATTCTGGTAAAATAACATGTAAGAAGAATTGCCCATTTGTAATACAATACCTAATCCTTAATTAATTTTCAGGAAATACCTGAACATTTTTTCTGTAAATTTTCTATTTCTTTGTGTAGACCTTTCAATGTCTCTGCATGCTCTTGTTGCATAAATAATATAGCACTATCCAAATTTCTTTTATGTATTGCTGCTTCAGACGTCATAGTTAGTGGTTTGATGACTAGATGCACAGGTGACCAAGGACTATCTGGAAAAGATCAAAAAGACAGTATGGCATTCTTGTATGTCTATAGTTGATGTATGTTTTCTAAGGTTTTATAACTGTCCAATATACATGTACTGCTCCCAAAGGCAGCTAAATGGTAAAAAAGTCCAACAAAAGGCTCCCAGGAGCCTGAATCGCTCACCTTGTTGAATTTTGCCTTTCAAATGCAATAAAATAAACAAGAAGTTGTCCAACAATTTTGACTCAAGAAGTCTTTGGTAGAACTTATCAGAAGATCTTTTCAACAATTGAAAGTTTCTTTTAATCTATCATAGTTTTCAAACTATTGACTGAAAACTATTTAAAAAAAGTCATTTTTCCCCTTTCAAGGGCAATAACTCTTACAAGGAGTCTGAAGACTTTTGTAGTCCTAATAATATGGATTTCAGCTATTGAAAGAATTTGGATAAACATAACGGCTTAGGAGATATATGTGAAAAACTACTGTCAGACACATATGTTCTATTTTAAGTAACAGCGGCCATGTTTTTCAACGAATCAAAAATCCCCACATCAGTTCTGTGCAGGATACCCCAAGGAACATTCATACGAAGTTTGATCTAATTAGTCAAGTACTTTCAGAGGAGAAGAGTTTTGTATAATTGTTAACTAAGACGACACGGCCTTTACAGACATGATGATAACCATGGAAAAGGGATTTTCAGCACATAAATTTTCTCAAAGAGGACTACAAATGTGTACAATCATGCTGTCACCAAGAAATTAGAGAGATAAATTGAACCAATGTCTGATTGAACCAAGTTCATTTAAGGGAATAATCATTTCTTTGGATGAGTCGGTTGCATTTTTTCAAGGTTCCTTTGTCTTAACATTACAATCATTTTACAAGAATTATTTTTCTTTTTCTTTTAAGTTCACCTGTCTCGTATTCACAGGTTGGCGTGTGTCACCCGAGATAAAGTCGCAAAGACATACAAATAAATGTACTCCGATATCATTATAGGCCACAATCACAGATCTATTGTATAGTCTTAAAGTAATTTATGTAGAGCTGGCGCAGAGCCCTGGCCCTTCATTTCATCAGAAAGTTATGCGCGTTTTTGGGGGTATAATGCAAAGTATTTACAGGAAACCGTTTACTGATTAAATCTGTTAGATAATTAGCTGCTTCTCATATCTACGGTGAGTTGTTATCGACTGTAGATACTCAATGACAGCCACAGCAGCATTCTTGCACCCAGATGGTTTTCCTTCGTTACAAGAATGCCAGTGGATTGTGGGTAATTTGCACCGGATATGGCCAAATATTATACGATAAGAATTTTTTTTTTAATTTTTGTAAATTTTACTGAAAAAAAAATCTTTAAATTTCTGCAGTTTTTTTAATTTTATGTTTCTAAAAACAAAATTTTTGTGTTCTCTTAGAAACGAGATGTAAATAAACTTCCATTCGGATGCTCTTTAGATTTTTTAATCACAACCGAGAATTCCCACATAAAACATGAAATTGTCGCAAAGTTCTACTAATGTTGTTGTATGGGAATGGATGAACGAATTTGGACGATGGAGACCATATGCTCCTCATGTGACACAGTTTATCGAGAATTCTTACGTGACAGGACCGCATAATCAACAGGTCAACCTTGGAAGTGCTGATAGTTCATTGTCATCTTATGCTGTAGACTTTGTCACTACTTGTCAAATTCGTCTTGGTACAGGTAACTGATTTAATGTTTAAGGATTTGATTACGATACTACTTACGATGCACAGCATGGGGTATAGAAAGTCTTGCATTTCCCATTGGTTGAGACATCAGCAAAATAATATCATGGCAATGCTTCATCAACAAAGTACAAATAGATCCATCCCTTATAGAAAAAGCTTAAAATTATATGGATAATGGCCGTACCCGCAATTAGTCAAAATTCACATGAACAAAACCCCTTTTCCGCCATATTGCATTTTTTTAAGGCCCATAGTATACACACACATGTATGTACATGTACCTTTGGTACATGTACAATGTATGTACCAGATCCTTTATTTTCATTTTACCCATTTTGCACTTCTATACCATTATATGATTTACATGTACTTTCACATGTTTTAGCTGATCTGTCCCCAAGTTGATAAGTATCGTTGCCAATCCATTAGTTCATGGATCTCCAGTACATGTAAATTGTAAATCTATGTTGTACATGTATCCCTTGGTTGATAAAGTTGGTATTTGACAAAAATGGTACATTTTTGTACTTTTTATAGTAAGGCAAAAACAATTAGTATGCCTATTTTAAAGGTTACATTGGGGTTAATGGGGTTAAATCATTTCATTTTTAAAAAAAATTTTATGTAGACACTTACAGGAGTATTTTTTTACTTTAATAGTGCACAAATAAAAAAAATTATAGTTTGGCAGCATTTCATAAAAAATACCAATGTAATGTGATAGGGTATGCAAAAAAAATAGAGTAGGTAGGTTTACTGTGTCTTAAACAGACATTTTCTTTCTTGGCCTGATCCCAAAATTTTTAAAGATCTTTTTAACTACATTTTGTATTTATTGGTGCTTAAAGATAAACATGTACTAGTACACTTTACATGTACAATGTATATAAAACATATAGATGGGTATTAAGCTTGAATAATATTTGGAGCCATAATTATAACAGATTATACCACTGTACACAATGTATATTTTGTACATGTACATGAACAAGTTGTTACATGTGTTATTCATGTGTACAACATCTTTAAAGCAGTAGTTTAAAATAAGATAAAGATAAGGGAGCTCAACAGCAACCTGTGCATTCATGGCATTGTGAACATCTGAATCCGGCTAAGTTAAATGATTTTGTGGTCATATAATTGTATTGCAATGTCTATTATGTCAGTACACAGTTGGTTTTAGTATGATAATCAGAGCATTAGACCTTCTAGATGAATAATTATATCTTAAGCAGACTTTACCTCAAGCACCGTGTTTTATCACAACAGAAAGGTGATTGATTTCACTGTTTATGACCCCTATCATTTAGGAAATGGGACCAAAAATTAACATTAAAAATACTTGTTTCTTGATCAATTTCAGTTGGTTTTAATTGAAAGGAGTTCTTTGTGTCTTCATTATTTTTAATTTTGTGCCAGTGATTTTCAGTTTAATGATTTTGACAAAGTGTTAATTCTTAGACTTCTGTGATTTTCTCCAGCTGCTACATAGAGTTTAAAATTTTTGTTTTGCATGTGCAAATATTCTACTATAACTTAATTATGCCTTCACTCTTACATTAGAATGATTCATCACACATATTTTTTACTTAATAGGCACAGCTCGACCAATCAGAAGAAGCACTTATCCACAATCATGCCCTGCTGGCAAAGGCATTGTTTGGCAATGGGAAGGAGATATGCAGGGCCAATGGCACATGTATGAAATGGATGTGGCTTGTGCACTTGAGGACTCACATTCCCAGAATCCTAGAATGGCTTTACTTGATCTATCCAAATCCTCATTAAAAATTCCATACCATATTGATTTTAGTAGAATGATACAGATTCGAATTGAAACAGGACGAGTGAGAAAAATCAGAAGAGCTACGTTGAAACAAGCATATCCTTCTGGTGTCTGTGGATCATCAACAGCTTCAGCAAGTACTGCTTCATCAAATACAGTTAGCTGTGCTGTTAGTCATTCAAAAAGAAGTTCTACTTCTACAGCAACCATCGGGGCTAGTCCTGCAAAAAAATTAAAATCTGGTCTAAGTGTAAGTCAAAATGTTGCTGGAGTAGCACCTACTAGTAATATGAATATTGCTGGAAATAATTCGCTTAACTCTTTTCCAATGAACTCTCAACCTGGAATTCAGAATTTTTCAAATAGTCATTCACATGTGCCTCAAGTACCTGGACAATCCAGAAGAATAACTAGAAGCCTAGTCAATGCCCATATTGCAGCTGGAGCTGGTAAGACGCAAAATCATTTTCAACATAACAGTACCGTTACAAATATTCAGCAAAATCCATCTTTTCCACAAAATTCAAATATTCTTCAGAATTCTGGTGGTTATTCTAATCAACATCCATTATTTCCTCAAGCAGGAGGCTATATGATGAGTAATGGTCCTGCTCCCAACATTGCAATAGGCCCTCCTGTGTCTATTCCACAGGGCTTCATGGGATCTGTTCCAATGGGGATGTTTCCTGTACATAGCGGTTTACCAGGTGGTAGCAGTGTAATTACAGCCCACAACAGCCAGAGGTAATATATTTACAGGTATACAGAGAGGTAGAACTGTACTAGATGAAAAAAAATTTCAAGAATTCTTATGCCTAGAACTTGAATGTTAAAAATCTTTAACTGAAGAAGACTGTAATTATAATAATGGTACATGTACATGTTCATCTACATGTATTTACTGTGGTTAAGTTACTTTCATATCCAAGTATTGCTTCCTTTAATTATTTTGTCTACATGTGCATTTAACTGTTTGCTAACCTGTAAGAGGAAGAAGTTAGATAGAACTAATACTGAATTTTTAATTAAAGGTAAGATTTTACCTATAAATTTGAAAAAAAAACCAGTCTTTATAGAAAACGAATTATCAATTTTGTCATTATAAATTTGTCAGTTTCCTTGGCCCAATGTAAGTACAGGTATAGGTACATGTATTTATACATTAATATGTGAAGACGGTATTAAATGATCTGTTTTTATTTTCAGTGTCAATGTACAAGGCCCAGGTCCAATGTTTTCTCACTCAGGTGAGTATCAATAATTGTAAGAATCAGGCAAAATTGAAAAAAAAATGAACCATGCTCTATAAAAAGTATACACATTTGACAATGTTGGCATACAGCTTATGGTCTATTGAAGACAAATTTAAGTTGAACAGTTTGTTGGTGTTAGAGGTGTCAGGGGATGCAGTAAAGTGAGACCAAAATTACAATAGAATAATAGGGGAAAAGTGAGTTATCTCCCTTTGATGATGAAATTGCAAAGCACATCCTTTAATTTATACCCTGAATTACTTGCACTTATTTGTTAAGGTGTTTGTATTCTGTATTGATCTCGAGAGTTAAATCCAAATTTATCAGGTTTTTATTGTTGTATTTTCCTGCCTGTGATACTTTCCCAAGTTAGGGGGAGGGTTAACCGCTCACAAACATGTTTAATCCTGCCATATACTTTATGTGCCTGCAGTCCCAAGCCAGGAACCTGTAGACCAGTGGTTGTCTTTGTTTTTTAATGTTCAATGTTATTTGTTTTACGTTTTTTCTAGAGATACATGTAAGGTCGATTTTGATTTTTTATGAATTGTTTCACATCATTTTTTTTCTGGCCTTCTACAGCTTGCTTTATTCTATGGATTTTGCCTTGTGTGACCTGTAGAAGTTTACATGTGATTGTAAGTTGCATGGCATTTGGTGGATGACTATCTCATCTCCAATTTTTATATTTTCATAGAAAGACTTGTGTGTATTTTTTTACCATGATTCACCCATTGCCTGATTCTTACAGAGAATAGCACTTACAACAAGTTAACTTGTTACTGATCCATGATTTATAATATACCTTTCAATGCACAGCATACATTGCACTGTGGCTCGGAAGAATTCATGTATTTGTATTGTGATTCTTAAATCTGTTCATCCAACTTTTGGGTTGATATATGATGGATAATATTTAGATAACTGCTCAACCAAATCATTTTATTTTTCAAATTTCCTGAAGGACTTTGATCAGTGAAGGGCTGAAGGACTGGTTAAATTCATGTGACCTTTGCTAAAAATAAATGGATGGGGGGTACAAATGTATTTACTTGTATAATCTATTTTGTACAGTTTATCAAAACAGTTCTTTTGTGACTTATATTGTGTTGCAATTTATACTTTTAGATTTTGTATTTTATATATTTCAGTAGGTGGAAGACGCTCAGGTTCTCAGCATGTAGATATTCCAGAAGAGGCTAAAATTCCAAATGCAGCTCCTAAGCAAAATAAAAAAGGTATGATGAATTACAACTGAATTTTGCTACTTCCAAAGTACATGTACATGGATTTGCTGCTATCTTTGAAAATGATTTTTTCTAAAGTTCGAATGGTAAGGTATTCTGTCGATATGTTTCCTGTATGTATATATAGATACATGTAGATACTTTGAAACACGAATGGATCAAAATCATTCTGTCGGAAGTGACGTATTATGAAATGATATATGCAGTAAGGAAGTGATTGTTTTCAAAGCCAGATCCAGACACTTTGAAAAGGAGGGGTGCAAGCTGAGATTCCTTAGAAATAGGGAGTGCCATCTTTTGTTAATTTTACACATAAAAATGAAAAGTTTTCAAATAGAAAAAAGGGGTGCCAACCCCTTGCACCCCACATCCTCTGGATCTGCCACTGACTTTTTATGCAGATACACACCTTGTGTTCATGTAATAGGCAGTCTTGTTTTTTCTTGTTGGTCAAGGCATCAGAGATATAGCGGGGCATTATCAACAACATTGAAGTGTTTTGTTAGTACAAATATCCCTGATTCTCTTTGTCAAAGTGTAAAATCATATAAAAATGAAAATAGTCATTCAAGTGTAAGGCAATAAATTGGTGATGATTTCTTTATGTACATGTATGTAGTAGTTTATTATTATGTGCTATAGCAAGAAGTTACTTGTTTGTGTATTCATTCAAATTCTGATGAAAAAAAATCACACATGTACATTGGTTACTTTGAAAAACCTGTAAATTTGTATTTATTTATTAACAGGAAAGATGTCTGATACTGAAATGTTTGAACAGTTCACTGAAGTTATACAGCAACCACCACAGGAAGAGGTAATTTACATAATTTTAAATGTCTGTCTGTCTGTCTGTTAAGACTGTTTTCTATGCAGCTAGCAACATTGTTATGAAACTTTGTTGGATGTAATATAACCACATGGAGATGTGCATACTCTGAGGAATTTATGTTTGGACAAAATTGTAGAAATGATGGCTATTGAATTTTGGCATCTTTCAGCAAAACTTGGTCTGATGTGTTGTCTGCAACTCCTCCTAAACAACTATCAGGATTATTATGAAACTTAATTGGGTGGTGGGGGGGGTAAATTACCGTATTAGCATGTGCATATTGTCAGGAATTTATGTTTGGTAAAAAATTGTAGAAGATGGCTGTTTGAACTAAAGCTTTTTTCAGCAAAACCTGGGCTGATGCTTTGTCGGCAACTCCTCCATAACGACTTGCAGGATTGTAATGAAACTCCATAGAGTGTTAGATTACCATATTGGGATGTGTATATTGTCATGAATTTATGTTAAGGTAAAAAGTAATCAAGGGAACCAAGGTTATAGCGGTAATCAAAAGAATGTAATCCAGGGACAAAGACCCAACTTGGAAAACAAACATACATGTACACAACAAAGAACATAAAATAACTAAAATCATACATACAAAGTAACAAAAGCAAATGAGCAACTCAGACTCCACTAAAAACTGGGAGCATGGACCAGATGCACCAGTAGGATAAGCGTCCTCTATTTTTTTAGAAACACCTGCTGAGTTGCTCATAAAAAGTCAAGTAAATAAACGAGGAAAGGAAAACTATGACACGTTGGGCAAATCAGTTTTCTTGGCACAGTTGGATATACCATAATGATCCACAAGTTCATGATGACGCCCCGTAAAGCTTCTGTAGTGATGACTATAATCTTGTAGCAGGTCTGTTGCAGAGTGGGAGGTATATACAGTGATCATGCTGCAGTCTGTTTATCCATCCCTGTTTCCCATCTGCAACTCCTTTGAAACTGCTGAATGGGATTTGATAAAACAAATAATAATAATCGCATAATGCAATTGTGGATCTCCTATTTCATTTTCTTCTGAATTACTTTTGTGGGTTTCCTGATGCAAATCATGATTCTTGTCATTCATTAACTGAGGAGACCGTCATCTAATCATGTTGTTTTAGACGTTTGCATCTTACGATAATATACATGTATGTTAAGAATCTTAATCGAAAAATGGTGTTTTTGTGTATAAAATCAACATAAAAAACTTTTTTTTTTTTCCCAAAATCATATCAGATTTATTTTATGTATGAAATCTATGCAGCTAAGAAATATTAACAGTATGGTACTGTAAACCAAGTATTTTTTGTGAGGGATTTTATGTTTTGTGAGAGATTTGATGTTTTCAACTTTAGCAAGCCAGAAATAAGAGCAAAAATAAATCACTGTGAACAAATCTCTTTTCAAGTACCAGTCTTCATAAAAGTCGGACACTATCAATGGTAAAGTGATTCATGGTGTAGAAAAAGCCAACGAACAACGGGCGTGTCAATATTTTTTTTATCCATTGAGATATAACAAAATTATTATAATCAATCAGATTACAGAATTTATCTCAAATTAATTTATTACAGTTTGGTAGGGTTGTTGTTTGAATGTTCAGAAAGTATAAACATTATCTGCAGTATTTTTTCTGTGAAACTTGAAAAAGTGTCAGCTATATGAAGTGTAAGAATTTTAAACAACATATGTATAATCAATTAATCAACTAATTTATCTTCTCATTCAACATACTTTACACCAATCATTTAGTCATATACTGGCTTGACTACTGTTTTACTCATTTGGGCTAGTGTGTATGACACAAATTTACTTACTCTGAAACTCTTATTGCCAATATGGGAGTGAGAGGATTGGCTAGCGATAAAACCAGATTTAACACGCAATTTCACTTTGAAATGCCTGTATGAAGTACTGTATAGCAGGAAATTTCCGTGGGCTGCTAATTTGTTGTATTTTAGCAATCTGTCTAAAAATGCCAAAATAAATTTAGCTATATACATGTATTTGCTCTTAGCGTAGGTATTTTAGTGCACAACATAGCATCTGCCAAAATTAGAATCACCAAAATTTTTGGCATACTTTTGCCTCAAAATCGCCAAATTTTACAATCGCCAAAATAACCCAATATGTGGTATTATATACACGAGTTTCATTTGATTTCTTTTGATTTATTATTTTCTGGAATAAGCATTTTGATAATTAGTGTGTTTTTTTGTGTGTTGTCTTTGCAACTATGTGTATTTTGGTTTAAAAAAAAATATATCAAATTATTATTAAACCATATAATTTTACTAGTTGTACCTCTCGTTCCCTGCAAAAAAGATTGTAAAACAAGCGGCAATATTGTGGCTAATTTCATTGATCCAATTTATCCATAATTATGTCAGTTTTCTTTTATTATTTATCTCCCTTTCCAGTTTATGATTATGAGTTTGGTTATGTTCTCACCTTGTTATATCTTTTAGGATTGTTGTATATGCTGTGAGAAGTTATGTCATGCTTCTGGTTATGGTGAAGGTCAGATGGAAAATCATGTTGTATACCAAATGAACAAATGTAGTCACATGTTCCACAAGTTATGTCTGATCGCCATGTACGAAAATGGGTCAAAGGTAAGTGATACATATGTATAATTTAATTTAAGATATAACACTATTTCTAGATTTGTCTGTTATCAAAGCGTTATTTTGTTTTGAACTATTTACATAGTAGTTTTTGTAAGAATCAAGCAAATTCTGTAATATGTGATACACCCCAAAAAAGGCTACACATTTTTATTTTTGTTATTAAGTTGCTTTATAGGTCTATGTGATGAAATGTATAATTATTTGTTCCAATCTGCTCTGAGGAGATAATCCACATGGGAAATCAACAGTTTCTATTGTATTTTAGTGTCATTTACAAAGTTATCTCCTGTAATTTCAAATTCTACAGTACATTCTATAAAATTTTCATCTCTTAAGAACAAGGGTTATATGAAAAGCCCCATGTTATTTTCTTTTTACTCTAACACTTTGAACAAAATGTAAAAAATATGTAGCTTTTCCAACCATGTATCGCAGTTTGCATGATTCTTAGCTGGAGTACTACTTAAATTGTGGCATGTGGACCAATCAACATCAGTGATGTCACAATACCAAATCTACATATACAAAATAACTTGATTTGCTCAGAGACCCAAATAATCAGATAGCTTGTTTAAATCAAATTATTTTTCCAATAGAATGGTAGTATGCAGTGCCCAACGTGTAAAACAATCTATGGGGAGAAACACGGGAACTGCCCTAAAGGTGTGATGGAGTACTCAACCATGTCACAGCCCCTTCCAGGCTATCCTGATTGTCAGACCATCAGAATCATGTACCATATATCCCCTGGGGTACAGGCTCAAGAACATCCCCACCCAGGGAAGCGTTTTAGCTGTAGGGGATTCCCAAGAATCTGTTTCTTACCAGATAGTGATGATGGAAGAAAGGTATGTTGACTTACCAATCTACCAATCAATCAACTACACCTCTTGAATACTGTAACATTCTTAATTCTGTGTACATGAAACATGTACATGTTTCACACAAAATGCATGTTACATGAACACAATCTGCACATTTCATGAAAATCACAGGAACATTGTACGAAACATGAATGATTGTGTCAACCATAGGTTTTGTTCTTGGATGCTTCTAAATCACCAAATGAAACTTAAATGATTAAGTATTCTATATATATTTTAGCATTGACAAAACATTGTCATTTATGTAGTCATCTGGTCTTACAATGTTATAATATCCTATTATAGAACGGCAATTCTGACTGCAAGTACGAATAGTACAGCTATAATTACATGTACAAAATATTCAAAATGCAATTTTCTATATGAATAAATTCAAACAATTTCAAATTTTCAACACAATATGCATAATTTTTTAAACCAATAAATACTATCATTAATTTTTTTTAAAATTGTATTTGAAATTCTGTCGTGGAGTAATTTAGACATTTATCGAATGCAATAAGTTTTATATTTATGTAAAACTTGGTTCCTGGTGTGAAATAAATTGAATTACACTTAAAATTTCAATAACTGACAACCAATTTTGTAGTAAATAGCATATATCCACAAGCTTTGGGATGATTCAAATCCATCAAAATCCAAAAACATGATCTAAATATGAATCAAAGACAACCTACAATTACACATAAATACTGAATTTATAAACTAATCCACTAGCAATATAAACTCTCGTAAAGAACTAGACATCAACTATATGACAACTTAAGGTAGTAGACCTAGGGTAAGGGACACAACTCTAACAAATCATTTGGGACGTTTGTATTCACCATTTTACAACAACTTCATGTAAGCATCAAAGTAACTTGGACTGATTTCATTCTGTTTCAGATGAAAGCTTGACAGGCTTTGGTGAAATTGAATATGATACAAACATATCACTGATCTCATGAGTTTTGTCCCTTACCCTAGGTCTACCTCCTTAATGCATTATCAATTTGAATACAAATAACAATGTCCCTCAAAGGCAAAGTCTTAAATAATATTATAATAGATATTGTTGTATTAGGCCTAATAAAATTAATCAGTAGATTTTTATCCTCTCCCACCCCTAAAAAATTGACAAAATTTTTTTAAAAATTTGGGTGATTTTTTTATTTCATTTCTTAACAGGTATTAGCCTAGCAAATATCTGTTAAGAAATAATTTATATGAAAAAAAATCCTAACATCTGCACCATAATCTTTGTGAAGGTTTGATGGAAATCTACCATTTAGGTTTACTTGGCCTTACAAAAAAGGATATTGAAATTATCTGTGAATTAGTAGGTATACCATCAAACCATCAAAATAACACCTACAAAGACACAACAAATAAGAGCAACTCGGACCACTAAAAACTGGAAGTATGAACCAGTTGCATATGTAGAAAAATCATCCTTTGCTTTTTTTAGAAACACCTGCCGAGTTGTATTAGTTCATAACAAACTGCCATAAGTCAAAATTGTGAAACCATGATATTTAATACACAACAAAGAACATGAAGTAACTAAAATTGTACATACAAAGTAAAAAAGCGAATGAGCAACTCCAACTCCACCAAAAACTGGGAGTATGGGCCAGGTGCACCGGTAGGGTAAGCGTCCTCTGCTTTTCTAGAAACTTATAATATAAGTTGAATTATTTGTTGTTTTGAAGATACTAAAGTTGTTGATAGTGGCATGGAGACGTAGACTGACCTTCACAATTGGTCAGTCTACCACGACAGGAGAAAGTGACACGGTCACTTGGAATGAAATTCATCATAAAACAGAATTTGGATCAAATGTATCGGGACATGGCTTTCCTGATGAGAAGTATTTTGACAACGTCCTCCAAGAACTTGCTGTGCAAGGAGTTACAGAGAAGGATATATGAGCTACAAGGAAAGTGCCCTGGAGAAGACGAAGCATCATACATGTATTCAATTTTATATGTTACTATGTAACTTAATTAAAAGACTGTGATTTATGCACAATACATGACTTTAAATGTGAATATAAAATGTTGTGAATATCAGTTTTTATTAATCTATTGTATGGTAATGATATTCAGTATTTGATTATGTGCAATCAGCAAATAAATGGCTAAAAATGGTGTCAGTTAATACAAACTTAAGTGTAAAAAAGAAGAAATTTATGATATTTTGGCCTAAACCCAGTGCAATTTTTACTAATTTCTATGCTTCCCTTGTTTGAATAAAGCTTTTATCTAATTGGGTTCATCCACATCCTTCATTGAGTCTAAGACATTTAGAGAAGTAAATAAATTCAGCTTGCACATCCATTTCTTTGTGATGTAATTTCAAGTACAAAATCTCTTGGTAAATAATTAATTTCAGAACAGAGTACGTTGGACGACTGTTTATCCAGATAATATTCTCAACATGGGGGTATCATGATAAGATGGCTTTGTTATGAAGGAAAAGGAAATGTAATGTTTTCTCAATTGAGTAGGCTCACGTGATACTTACCATGTTTGTAGCAGGCAATTTAAGCATTGTTTCTCATCATTGATATCAAGCAAGTTAGATATTTTCTAGTTGTCCATTTTAATTTATTTAGGCTCTAGAAAATAAGGGTAACAACGAAATTATAGAACAATGACCTGACCAAAAATCCAGTCCAAAACAAACCTGGCAAAATAGATATTACACCACTGGAGCAGCTGACACCACAATGGTCAATTTACAGTGCACCAATGTCCCTCTTTGTGGCGTGAATATACCAGTGGTGATTAAATATACCATGTGCATGCTGTTGTGAAATAATCAGTAAATCAGAGATCACATCAGCACAAAGTTAATCTGGTTTGTGATATTAATTTGACTTAATAATACTGATATCAATACTTTCTAAAAATTGCAAAACTAATACATAACATCCCACCAAAGAAAGAAAAAAACCTTTGAAAAAGGATTTTGTTTTTAATACTAAAATTGCAATTATTTTTAAAATATATTTAAGCTATGTATGCTGACTAAAACATTCTTTTTTCGGATATCTCCTTCCATTCTCTTAACTCTTTCAATATTTATCATCCACTTTCATACGTCAATTGATTACACAATGAAATACATATGAAAAATAATCATGCAAAAAATAGCATTATACATATAATACATGTATCAAAATTTAAAATAACATATCAATGATATTAACCTCACATTGAAAAAATAACATGTGTATTATTATATATTTTGTAATATATTTTTTATTTATGTACATGTAGCATAAAAATATTCAAGCACTCGTACATGTACATGGTATATTCATGTAATACACTTAAATCATAAATCAAAATGAATATGAAAACAAATAGAATATTTATGTACGTCATGTACATCTATATATACTAAATCTTTCCATGGCCATATACTAACAATGCATAATATAATGCAAACAAATAATATGGCCTTATCTTAACTCATGTTGATGGATAAAATTATGTAATGGCAATTTTTTTTTACCACATTATCCATAATGTTACCATTTGACCAGTGGAATTTCAACTTTTTACATCAAATATGATGCATATTTATTTCTGGTTTATCTCCCATTAATAAGTCAACATTTATTTATATTTAACCTTATAAAATATTCTTAATGTACATCTTTATTTTTTAGTTTCCTGTTTTTTTTTATCCCATCATTCAATCTGAACAATAACAGGGGAGGCGAAACTTGAATTAACATTTTAGCTTTACTATCAAAACTTGCAAAACGTACCCAAACAGCATATCTACCCTACTAAATGAACCAAAAAAACACGTCTTGTTGTCCTGAACCTTCTGACATCGTTTCGTTTAATCGTATGGAATCCCATCTCATCCATAATGCCATCTTCTGAAGACAGGACTTCATCTAAAGTAACATTCTGGAATTTTGTGCATTCGACTAGAACGACGAAGAACTGTTTTTTTCTCTTCTTGTTTATTAATTTCTTCATTTATCTTAGTGATACTTTCATCATGTATCAACAGAGGCTCTGACATCATATTTCCTTCTTGAAAATATTGCCTTGGTGTAGGCTCCCTAACATGAGCCGTCTTCAATCTGTTTACATGAATAGGATGTTTAAGACATTTGTTTGTTTGTGGGTCTTGTAACACCAATAAATGCGGACTGTTGACTTCATGTGCAACATACGATCCTTTGTACCTATCCTTAACTTCTGCTCTTTACCTGTAGTTTCTTGTTGTAGGTAAACATAATCACATGTACATGTTTGTTTGTTTGTTGGGGTTTAACGTCCGAGCAGCAATATTTCAGCTATATTCAGACGATGAACATGAAAAGATGAAATAAAAAAGGGATGGGACACAAGGACAATGGGGTCGACAAATTTTGATTGCCACTGGAAATAGGGAGAGGTGGGTAGGGTCGGGCAATTTAGCCTCCTGTGGCGGAGCCCTGTGGTTCCTACTCCGGGAGAATACCACAGTAGGGTTCTTTAACGTGCGAGGAACGTGGCATCTTTCCCAATACGGTGCACCACTATGGTTTGCGGTCAGGTTTTCCGTATTATAGCCTGACAACCACAGCATGTAACACGCCAGGGGTACCCCATTCCACCACCTGGGGCACACATCCCAGTTGCTCTGTGGGCAGAGCGTCCTAACCCCCGGCTCGGGTTCTGAGCACTATTTAGTCGCCTTTTACGACAAGCTTAGCGCTGCTGCAGGCCTATTCTTTTAACACCCGGACCTGCACGGGGACATGTACATACTGATAATGGTTGAGATTTGTCATTTGCTTTATCAACCATTACCTTTTGGCTTTGTAGAACATTGTTTTTTAGTTTTGTCCTTGTTCTATTTAATTTCTCTGAATGTTTCTGAACATAGGATCTTATACTTATTGGAACTTTATTTAAATCTACAACTGGTGAGGAAATCATAGGAAATTTAGGTCTTGCCCCAAAAATTACTTCATGTGGCGTGAATCCTGTGCTTGAATTCACAGACTGATTAATTGAAAATGTAATACATTGAAGATATAATCAATCCAATTAGTTCTAAAACCATTCATGTATGGGTTTAATGAGTAATCAAGGGAACCAAGGTTATAGCGGTTATCAAAAGAATGTAATCTAGGGACAAAGACCAGACGTGGAAAACAGACATACACAACAAAGAACATAGAGTAACAAAAATTATACATACAAAGTAACAAAAGCAAATGAGCAACTCGGACTCCACTAAAAACTGGGAGCATGGACCAGGTGCACCGGTAGGGTAAGCGTCCTCTGCCTTTCTAGAAACACCCGCCGAGTTGCTCATGAAAAGTCAAGTCCGGTGTAGACAAACCAGGAAAGGAAAACTATGACCCGTTGAATAAATCGGTTGATTAAGTGGCTCTGATTGATATCTTTACTATGTTCTACAAACATTAATATAATGTAATAGATCAAGATATCCATGAAGACTCCTTGATTTATAGATATATTTCTTTGCAAAAGCAGTTCACGATTGATTATTTTTCAACAAGAATGATTCTTTTTCTACAGATCCTAAATTAATTTCAATAGAAAAACTACTGTGGAGGTGTGAACAATTGGAAACATTTTTTGATATAAATGATGGAAAACAAGGCTTATTTAAGTTTATTAATTGTGTGCGTCATAAGTATCACTCGTGTGAACTCAATGGAAAAAATATTACATTTCTTTTTCCGTCGTAATAAAACCATCTCGCCAATTCATGATAAAACTACGATAAGAATATTATCTGGAGTTACGATCGTCCAATGTACTCTATTCTGTATTGAACTATTTGCCGAAGGATGCTGTAGTGGAAACTACGACAGAAAGAAAAGAGAGTGTGTGCTATACTCTCTATGTACTCCAAAAGTCCTTGACGCAACTGATGATGGCGTTAAGTACATGTGGAGGAACCCACTTAGATGTAAGTTTTATTTTAAACAATGGAAATAAGGCAGTAGATAACCAGGATTTAACCAAAAGAATTGAAACTGCAAAAAATTCTAAGGTTTTTTTTTTCAAATTGTAAACAAACATGCATAACTATCAGTTATAGCTTTTTGTTCATTTAAATCGTGGCTTGGCAGAAAATCTGCTTGATTTTTATTAACTGTGTAAACCATTTTTTTTTTATTTTACAAGTTTAAAAATAACGTAGGTTATAGTATACTATATACAGCTTCACATGCATAACATATTGTTTGAATTTAAAAATAGCCTTCCAATTTTTCAATTGTTCATTCTGATTTATAGACTCGTTTGGATAATTAAAATTTCTTTAACTGGAATGATATGCTTTTTGTATCATAGTTGATGAATATCTTGTTATTGACATTGACTGTAAAAATAATTTTTTTGCTATATTAAAGTTTAAATTCAGAAACAAGGGAGAGAGTAATGTATTAAAATATGCCAATAGTGTGAGAGATGGGCGGAGTTTTCCTTGCATGTTGCACGTGCATTTATGTCTAAATCTGTATTACGTATCTTCAGTTATAGATTAGGTTTGATAGCCAAAACATGCCATAAAATAAAACCAATACGATATTACAACGTCACAACAGAAAGTTATGTTCAGTCAGTGACAGTATAAAAGTTGTCAATATACGGTCAATGCAATTTGTCTGCTCAAATAGAACTGTCGTGATATAAACACGATTACTAAAGATTATTCCTTTGCAACATTGTCATCTGTTACTTTTAATCTCAAGTAGAGAATGCCACTTAATTGCTAACAAATACCGCCTCCAAATACGACAAATATATTATCAATGAGGAAATCAAGCATTCTGCAAACCTGCTTTTCTGTATCGCACACATTATCTTTCTGAAATAACAGGTGAAACAAAACATGGACGAAATTCCATCTTTTCACAATCCTTTCAGTCGACAAAATGATAATTGACTAAAGATAATTTATCAATTATTTGTTTTAATGACAATATACATTATATGATTTCAAACAACTTTAAAAAGTTGAGGGTCGGATTGGACCTTGGACATTCTTCAGATGATAGGGAGTTGAATTTTCGTTTAGATCGATATTCAAATATAGAATCTTCTGAAATAAATCACACCAAATAAAATTCTTTTCAATACCTTTACCTGATTTCAATGCAATATCATTTGAAAAATAGAATTAACATTTAGGCAAATCCTGTATCGTGTCATACCTTGTACAGTATTTGTTTTAATCGTGTATTTTGACAGCAAATCAAGGGAACCAAAATTCGGGCGGAAATCAAAAGAAAATAATCCAAGGAAAGAGAATAGACAGGCAAAATAAACATACAAAAACAAAAAACAAAAACAAAAAAAAAACCCAGAAACTAACCAAAATACCATTTACAAATAATAAATGTAAATGAGCAACCTGGATCCACTAAATATTGGGAGCATGGACCAGGTGCACCAGTAGGATAAGCATCTTCTGTTGCTCCTAAAAAAGTTACGTCTGGGTAGGAAAAATTGAAAAGGAAAATAATGACACGGAGAACAAGCCGATTCTTATGGTGCGGATGGATACGCCATAACGATCAATGAGTTCATGATGACGAACATTAAAGTTCTGTGGCGTTGACTCATAACAAGATAACCTTGTTTCAGAAGCCTAACTGTAAGACTTCAGGCTTTTATCTTAAATGAATTCAATGATTTTATTTTGGACACAGGATTGTAGAGTATCTGATTTGTCACTTGATAAGTAAACGTGTTTGAAAGATTAGGTAAATTGTTTTTTATTTTGAATGCAGAGTTTTCCTTATTTTAAAACAAGAAAATTGTACTGAAGATTGACATGCTATGGTATTCTGTTTTTCAACGCGTTCGATTCATTAGAACGCATCCTTAATTGCAAAGTACAAGTGCATTGCATGGATCTGGGGCTTATTATTTTCAGTTGAACTTAACATGCAGATTTCAAAGTTATAACTAACATATTTAAAAAAAGTTAGTTATTATAATAAATGAAAATGGTCAGTCTTTGGTCATCTAGAGCCTTCGAAAATTGAGATTTAATTCTTGCGGTATACATTTTTGGGAATGATAAATTGCAATGATTTTAGAATTAAAAATATGTTTTGTAGGTGATGCTTTAACAGGTAACAAATTTAACAGTATTAATGGCACATAGTTCAGTATAAAGGACGCTAACAATGATTTAGCTCTACAGCTAAGATTTATACAAATTGTAATTCATGGTTGAAAAGCCTACATATTTTTATTTTCGATATTTTGTTTAAAACGTTATAGTGAACAGAAATTAATATGTCGTTTTTCATAAAACAGCTGGTCATTAGAGATACAAATCAAAATAAAGAGAGATAACACTGAAAATGACACTAGAATAAAATAAAACCTGTTGGGTTTTAATTGTGAATTATCTCTTAAGAGCAGACAGATTGAAAGACCTATAAAGCAACTTATTGACAAAAATAAAAATATGTACTCTATTTTAGGATGTATCACATATTACATAATTTTCATGATTCGTGCTAAAACTGTTTATTAAGTATGAAGCACTGCGCTCACAAAATGAAATATGGCTTTTGGTTAAGATATTGCACCCGAGCAATTATCTATTTATTTACTATTCATTAGAGGACAAGGCCATTTATAGGCTGACATGACGTGGTTTCAATGCACCGAAGGGTACAGAAATTAAGATCGATTCCTTTGAAAGTAACGTTCAATATAAGACCAGTTTTCAAAGTATAGCTTAATATTCATCATGAAAAAAAAAATCAGCCGTTTTGTATGTTTTGTAAGTTGTTACTGATGTTGAATTATAGAAGTAAAATAAAATATATGGTAAAGTGACATTTATTTTAATAGTTGGTAAAGTATAAGATTGTGACAGAATGTTTTCATGTCTGGACAGCACCTGAAACGACTTAGATATACAATATTTCAGTACATTGGGCAACCTTTTCTTTTCCTCTGTAAAGAAGTAGTATCAAAATCGTTCTAAGAAAGGAATGAGTTAAAGCAGTTACTCACCTAATATGATATAGTATTGTTTCGAGTAAAGCCTGACGACTATTAGAACAAATTGTGAGATGGACAGACACGTGAATAACATGTGTTACACTCCTAATCAGGAAAAGTTAACTTTTAAACTGATTTTTTTAATCAGAATTCTACAAATATTCTCATATCTCCGCGCAAATATCATAAATTTGAATAGTACACGGACTTTGTTTAAGGCAGCGTTAAACTCGAAATTAAAAAAAAAATACATAGTTACGGGCTAGAACATGCTGACAAATTAATTGTTACTGATAAAAATTTAAATCAATCCCTGAAATTATTCACCTTATTACATATGAAATATAAACCAGGATCTTTAGAATAGAGTTTGGTGCAAGACATTTAGCAACTCGGTAATGTTTTTAAAAAGGAGAAGTCGCTTACCCTATCAGTGCATCTGGTCTGTGATTCTAATTAATTCAGTTGAACCCCTAGGGTTGCTCAATTATTTTATGTCTTTGTACATGTTATTTTGATCTTTTTATGGTTTTTGTTTTGTTTGTATATTTTCCAGTCTAGTCGTTATCCTTATGTTATACTATATTACTTTGTGTGCCCTTTGAATCCTGGTTCCATAGAATTCCCTCTTATAACACATTTAACATCATCAAAAAGTAACTGTCTAGGGCACTACACGCAAACTGCTTTCCTAACCAAGTTACAATGACAGCAAAATCATTTACGAATTTATATTACTACGGATCTTTTGATAAGTGAACATTGATGAAACTGAGTCAGATTCTCCATATTCAGGAGATAAAAAATATGTAGACGTCAGAAGTTGATTAAATGTGTACATAAAGTGGAGATTGACGACCCATTTTAGCCAACAAAAAACAATCTGGGAGCGATTTCAAACAAGTAATACCCCTGATTTCAATCAAGATATAAGGAAAATAAAGGAAGTCTCGGCAAACAGGAAGTTGCTGTCGATTTTGTTTCGAAAATGAATCTACCCATTTGGCATAACTGTAGAAAAAATGTGTCAAAATTTCGAGCCGCTATGACGAGTAAGTGCTGAAAAACCTGTGACGGAAAAAATGTTACTAATGGAAACTCAGACGCACGGATAAGAGTAAAACAGTATAATCCGTTCTCGGAGAGAGGTATAATAAGTGTATGCTTCATAATTTGTTATTTCTGCCTCTGATTAGAGATGTGACTTCTTCATCTTTTGAAATATGCATGTAGCTTTTAACTTGTCTTTTATAAAATGTATTTTCTTTAACCTTGAGCTTCCAACATATTTGGTTCTAATGCTGCTGATGAGAAATTACTCCTTGAAACATAATATTCATATGATTAATACTGTAAACTGTAAACGTATTCAATTTTGTGATGTGCTTATTTTCGGTGTATTTAAAAAGAAAATAGTCCCCGCAAAGTAAATTTTGCTAAAAATTATATTTCTGTTTTAGGTAACAAATGTACATTTTTAATGTAGGTTTATGTACGTTTGTTCTCCCCTTCCTGGTTCCTCTAACTTCACAGTTATATTTAGATAGACATCCACAGGTCACATGGCCTATGCATGATGTCATGGAATTTTTAGGCTGCGGCAGTTGGACCCCAAATAAATTTCAGTGAATTTCACTTGACGCAATGTAGCTGTCCAAACTCCATATTTATTGGACTTCAATAGCCGTTTTACTATTAATTTGTGCATCTATTCATAGGATGTGTTACGTAAATCACGTAGTATTTTTATCATAACACACGAACTATGTCTCCGAAGGCAAGCAACAGTGTGCATCGTATTAACCGTATAACTTACCAGGAGATTGGACTGCTGATCAGCTTAATACTGAACTTTAAACTTGGAATAAGTTTCCTGGGAGCGCGCGCCGATCCCACTTGGTTTCATTGTATAAATCATATGGTCATACACGGGAGGTAACGGCTGAAACTATACCTTTGAGGCCGTAAGATGGAACAGCTGAGATAATCATGGCCGAAACGGAACTTCCGGTAGTGCATGAAAAGAATAATAATATAAACAATAAACTTCTCAGTGTAATTCGAGAATTGTCAGCCAGAGTCAACGCATTAAAGAAGGACATGAACTCTGTTATGAATGATATTCAAACGTTAAAAGGCACCTGACACGTGTTAGTAGCTGCAGGAAGCCCAGACCAGGCGGGTCAGAGCTGAGAACAAACATGACTATACAGCTCTGGGGTTCCCGAAGAACTCCAAGAAGACACAACACGTAGCAGACTATATTTAAATTTTAACTGTACTGAAAATTCATATCTTACCAACTCTGTACACAAATCCAAATCTATTCGTCAAAACTAAGTTCGGCATTGCAAAGGAATCCTTACCTTTTGTGGACACCGTATCACCTCTGTTACGCAAAAGTGTATTAGAAGGTAAGGATGTTTATTTGGCAACATTGCTCATACCACATTTTAGTTACTCAGAAGAAAGACAATAAACGTCCTATCCCAGGCTAAAGTAAACAATTGTTAATAGCAGAATTTGTTAACGATTTCGGGATTTACAAGAGCATTAGTGTGTGAGGTTTTCCCGCATAGGCATGCTGAACTTGATCTTTATGAACGAGACTTCATAGAAATGGTAAGCCGGTATGTTGGTGATGGCTTTTATGAGTTCCATAAGCTTTTTAGTGCTAGTGCTACAGCCCACCTCAATATCAAGGATTGCCAGTATATTAGTCTGTCAGGAATAACATTATGCTGCAAAATATTTGCCAATATGAAGCCAATCACTTGTTTAAATTGTCAGAGTATAAACCATTCAGTGGCCTTTTGCCTTAACAAGGTTTGGAATGCGAATTGTTCTAGGATTACACAGCCAATATATAGAGATTCCAACAAATTTCTGAATGACAATAGGGATACCGATGCTTAGGGGAGACTTAGGATTACTTATGGTGGTTTAGAAATTAGCAATAACTTTAATGCAGAGAAAGGATGTATTCGACCAAGATGTAACAATTTACATGCATGTGCTATATGTAAGAAAGCAGAACAAGAGAAATCACAATATCTTCATTCGACAAACTTGATAGCCCCCAAAGTGCCATTCAAACCTTATACACAAAGGCCCAGTGTCTACTGCTTTAAATATTGACAATTGTCAAAAAACTATTGTGCAACCATCCAGATAGGCATTTGGGCAAAACTTAGTGATAGGTCTAAAAATATGGCTTTGATATTGGTATTTCTCCATTACCGTCTTCCTTAAATTTATTATTTATTTTAAAATGTAGGAAAGGTAGTTGGCTATGGAAAACCGATATTTCTGATGCACTCAATTAGTGCCAATAGCAGAACAGTTATGGCCATTTCACGGTATTGATTGGGAGGATTAATATTATTTTATTTTAGATCGGTCTTAGGTAGTCGGTCAAGTCCGAAAATATTTGACCAAATATCTTTTGCAATATGCTGGATAGCTGAGAATGTATTCAAAGTGAATAACATTTTACATTTGTTAGATGACTTTCTCACAATTGACCCACCAAATTACGAAGCTGGTAGAAGTATGGCAATATTAACCTTGTTATTCAGGAAGTTGAACATTCCAATTGCACCCCATAAGACTGTTGTAATGACTCATTGTTTGGAATATTTAGGTGTAGTATTAGATACGGAATATATGGAAGCTCGGTTACCCAGGGGAAAATCGAAAGGATCGATGAAAACATATAGAAATTATATACAAAGAGACCATTACTCGGTTTATTGGGTCATCTCAATTTTACATGCAGAGTATTTATCCTAGCCGTTCATTTATTTCATATCTAAGTAAGCTTTTCACAGCTGTTAAAAAACTGCATTAACCACGTTTATCTTACCTAAAGTAGATTGGATATACATGTACAAATGTGGCCGAGATTCCTGTCTGGATGGAATGGCGTTTCTTTCTTTCTAAATTATAATCTTATGCATTTAATTACTGATGCTACAGACTGCGCTTTTGGGGGTATTTATGGTACCATGTGGTTTCAAAGAAGGTTTTCTTCACAGATTTTGCACAACAAAGAAGCTTCTATGGCCTTTCTTGAGTTATATCCCATAGCTATGGGTAGAAAAGATCCACTCAAAGAGAATGATAGATTAGAATGTATATTGAGAGGTATCAAAAGAATTCAAGGTCTTGATTTAGCGTTTAAGAAAGACTTCTTGTAACTTTATCTACTTTGTCAGAGATTTGTAAATGATTTAAAAAGGGTTTTGTCCCCTTTTCTAGTCTCTATGATGTTAGCACTTTGTCATTTAGCGTTATTTTTTGGCTCTAACATTGTGGGGAATTTACTGTTACCTTAATGCGAGATGTTACTTTTGATATAAATAGGTCTAACTATGTTTTGAATTTGAGAATGTCGAAGACTGATCCTTCAGACAGGGTGTAAATATTCATATTTTGAATCTGAAAGTATATAACCTGTACTATGTATGAAACAGTTCATTGAACTTAGGAGGAAACAAATGCAGTTAGTTTTTTCAGCTATTTTTATAGACTGTAAAGGAGCACCATTGAGTAGAAACAAGTTTATTGACTTTTTAGACTTGCAATATCTTCATTAGGTATTGATGATTCCAAATACAGTGGTCAATCCTTTTCGTATATATAGAGGTAGCTACTACTGCTGCAGCTGCAGGAATCGAAGATCATTTGATTCAAACTTTAGGTCGATGGTCATCAAACTGTTATACTAGGTGCATGAGGACTTCAGTAGATAGAATTATACATGCACGAATCAAATGAATATTTCCATCTGATGTTGACTATAGTGGGTTACATTTAAATGTTCAATTCATATTAACAGTGGAGCAATCTTCTTGGGGGCACTCACTATACTCCTATTGGCGCTTTCAATTCCATTTTTCTGGAATTATAATCCCCAATTCAGATTGCACAAATGTTTGTAAGTTATTAACCTGGTGGGCTCTCCCCAGGTTATCTTTTACTTCCCAAATTTTTTTTTTCAATGTTTAGAAATCAGTTGTAGCATCTGCCGGGCTCCCCAAGATATCTAGACCACAGTTTCCAAACGTCAGTGTGTGTGCCTGCCGGGCTCCTCCAGGTACCAAGATAAGGTTGTAGGCGTGTCTGCTGGGCTCCCTCCAGACACTAAGATTTAGGATGTAGGCGTGCCTGCCGGGCTCCCCAGGTACTAAGATAGGTAGGCGTGTCTGCTAGGCTCCCCCAGACTCAAAGGTTTAGGATGTAGGCGTGCCTGTCGGGCTCCCCCAGGTACTAAGATAGGTAGGCGTGTCTGCTGGGCTCCCCCAAGACACTAAGATTTAGGACGTAGGTGTACCTGCTGGGCTCCCCCCGGGTACTAAGATAAGACAAATTTATACAGTATCTGTTGAGCTCCCCCAGATACAATGTACTTTTGTTTTCTTTCATTTTTGAGTTCACTTGTATTTTCATTTTTACATCTTTCATGTATCTGCTGGGCTTTCCCCCAGATACTAATTTCTACAACAAGTTTGTTTTCTACGAATAGCTCCCAGATTGACAAATTATGTTTTATGTTTTTTTTTCATTATTGCATATTGTGTTTATGTAAATATTGTGTACTTAGTTTAAATGTAGTTATTTTAATAGATTTATTAACTTTACAAAGATGTTATAGGTTTAGACTATATACACTCACCAACGTGTTAACTTGTAAGATACGAACGTACATGAAGACATGATGTACATATACATGTATTTACTACATGTCGTTTTTTAATTCCATGAAACTTACACAGAGGTGTTGTCAGCTAAAATGATGGAAAAGATGTGACAGAAGTTTGATATGTGTTGAACTTGCATAAATGAGCACCTCAGGAAGTGTTCCTCTGCTAAGTATTAATTTGGTTTCTCAGTATGATTAAATGCATACAGTTGTACAGAATAATTGAATGTGTTTGTCATGGTTAAAAGTGCATTTGGGAAGGTGTGTACCATGTTCTTCAGAGTATATAAATATCATTAAATTATCATGTTTGATTATGCAATTTATATTTCTGTTTTAGGTCACCATAACATTAGATATTATATTAGATACTAAATTTGAAAATAGGCCTTTTATCAAATTCTATATCAAAATCTATATAGCCTTATATTGTAAAATAAACTATTTCGAGCTATTTCATTCTAAAATTAAGAAAAAAATATAAAAATGATTCGGTCGCATTCTTAAGCACGACAATGAAAAAAAAAAATAAACAATGAGAAATTGTTTAAATACAGAACCGAAGTATTCGTTTTGTTCAGTTTTCGTTGCACCTCATACATAGCAACGTTATGATGTGGAAGTTAATTTTTATTGGAGTTTTTTTAATGTGCCACTTGAGCGAGGTAGGAGTCAAAACTTATCACATTAAACATGTTAAAAGAGACGCTTGTATGGGATTGTGTATCATTTCTTAATACTGTAAATTCAGATATGATTGTAAAAATGCAACTTAATCTAAATTGTAATAGTAAAAACTCACATCGTGATAGATTTTGAAAAAAATCTTGCGCATATTATCCTTCGTGGATTAAGCTAGTACGTTCATATTCGTCGATTTTTCCTTTTAGATTGTGTGATTTTTTAAAAAAAAAAATTTTGCGAAAAACAGGGATGACGAGTGTAATATATGTGTATTAGTACAGCTCTTTTTATACAACTTAATTAACTAAATACCAGTTATCTTGCAATTTATTCTTGAAAAAAAAAATAACAATAAAAAATATATATAAAAAAAATCATAGAAGCACTGAACTTTTGATCATCAATATCTTTTATTTCATTTTAAAGCATTTCTTATCAATTGAATTAGTGCTCTAGTGGCTATAGACATTGTAATTGTCGCTTTGTAATTTTTTTTTCAGAGCACCGGTCTCTGTCCAAGCTCAATTGCAATGAAGTGTGTCGATGTAAAGCCGTGTAGATACGATATACATTGTCTCAAAATGGGTAAGTATAATAATATTCATCCTGTTTTTCTATTTGAAAAGAATGAGATACTGCAAGTAAGAGAAAAAATGTGGAAAAGATCTAGCTGCAATTACAATTTGAACTCCCTGAACGGAATTTTCATCCAAACATAAGTAATGATATTATTCCTATAAATATTTGCGATTTTGTTTTGTCATTCATATACATTTTTCTTCACAAAAGTTTTTCAATTTCTTCACACTTTTAAAGGTATGATTTGTTGTGCGAGCACTTTGTGTAACGAGCACTGTATGGTTCCGGTATGTATATTGTGAAAACACTGCATACATATTTTTCTTTAATGAGGATCAAATTGTTTCGTATGTGACATAACAAACACAAAACAATTGAATAGTGTTAGATGATTTTTTTCCAGTTTTAAAAAAACATTATGATTAAAAACAAACGTGTTCCGAGTACTGTAAAAATGGGTCCTTCACTATGTTCATTTGTACTAAACGAGTAAAAGTACTTTAAGGTACATATACTGTTAACTCGAACTTTCGATTTCCTTATCCATATTTTTAGCCCAGTATTATATTTGTGCTGTTGGGTTAATTTCATATTACATGTATTGTCGAGAAAAAAAAACATACAAAAAAAAAAAAAAAAAAAAAAAAAACAAGAGCAAAAAGAAAACAAAAAAACACAAAATGGGTCGATCAAACTTATCATTTGTTTATTTTGGCAAACTTTGCTATGGCATTCCGTCTGCTTCTGCTTCTTGTAATAAAATAATGTAAAATTTTACTATAAAACGGAGGTATCTAGTTCCATATATTTGTTCTTCATTTATATTTCGTGAAGTTACCCAAACCAGAATGTCCGAATGATTTTGACTGCCAGCGGTTTTTTCTACACTGCATGTCCGATGATGATTGTGACAAAGGTATTCATTATTAACTGTAGTTTAGGGATTGTATCTGGAGTTGGATTGAGTAAAGGGGTTGTATCTGAAGTGAGTGTGAATGACAAAGAAGTTTAGGGATAGTATTAGTAGTGGGGCTGAATGACAGACCACTTTAGGGAATGTATCTGTAGCGAGTTTGAATGGCATATAGAGCAGTTTATGGATTTTACATGGAGTGGGTTTGAATTACAGATCAGGTTAGGGATTGTATCTGGAGTGGGTCAAAATGACAGAGCATGTTAGGGATTGTACTGTGAATGTGCTTTTATTCGTGGGTACCAATTCCGTGGTTAAGGTAGTAGATTCTTGAATTCATGGACTTGACAACTCTATCATACAAATCAACGGAACAATATTTCGTGGCTTACCAAACAAACGAACGTTACTCAAATTGGTAAGCCATGTACAAGAATGCTTTGACAGTATCTGGAATGCTCGAGTAGTCAATGCCACAAGCCATTAGAACTACTTTGTCTTTCACTATTTCAAAAATTCCACTCTCTCTACACTTCCATGTATCTAAAGTGTTTGGAGAATCCTTTCTTTGAATGCAGTCGGATCGCATCATAATAGAATGCTTTTGTCTTTATAAATAAATCATTTTCACCATATAACATATCCGATTGTCCTCGTTTTTGTTTTCAAGGAAACGAGCCTAATTTCCATTTAGTAAAATTGTATTGTTATATTGTTATTATAAGTGTCAACTTACATCTAAAAATGTTCAACATTTTGAATTAAGTTATAAAAATATAATTTGAAATATAAACTGTAACTTTTAGATAAAAAATACTCTCTATATAAATTTTCCCATTTTTCATATTGGAATCCCCACCACCACAGGAAGTACTCACCCCATTTATATTCCACATTCTCCATATATCATACAATTAGACATTTTCTCAAGACAATATAACTGTATCTGGTGTATTTGTACTTTAAAGGACTAAAATGAAGCAAATGTCATTTGCGTCATGAATTTCTGTATTTTCATTTGTATTCACATTGAGAAATAAAGTGCAAAAAATATATATTTGCTATTTACAAATTTATTTTATTGGAAGACAAAGGAACGTTCATGAAAATTATTGTTATTATTGTAGGAGACATTTGCTGTTTTAGTTCAAAGTGCGGTAGGCGTTGTGTACGAAACAAGCAGAAATAATAAAAGGTGATTTCGAACTTTTTTTAAAACAAAGTGTTTGATCAGTGATTAAGTTTTTGCCTCATTACATTATTCCAAATGAATTTTGTTAAGTTAGAAACCGCTTATGTGAACTAATACTTCGAAAGTCAGATTGAAGCGTCAGCACGGTGAGTTTTATCATTGCCAGAGAGACAGGATTTTGGAGAACGGTTAAAACAAATGTATCTCTTATGTTTTCCTAAAGGTTTCCAATATTACATTAATTTATCCTCTCGTGTTGTGGTTTTAGATAAGCAAACTTAATTTTCTTTCTAAAAACAAAATACGTCATCTGACTTCAACGTTAACCCAAATACTGGCTGTAATTTTAGAAAGGTTCAAGAAAATAAGTAAATTAATTATTTCATGTCTTTTTAATTTCAGGCCGACGTTATGAAAGCAGAAATAGTAGTCATGATACAGTCGTTATTACGAATAAAACACTAAAGCATTGATGTTATTATTACCAAATGATTTCTTTGTTTTCAAATTTCGAGACCTGATTCGAGAACGGGTAATACTGTTTTAGTCTTATCCGTGCGTCTGTGTTTTCATAAGTAACATTTTTGCCGTCACAGGTTTTTCAGCACCTACTCATCACAGCACCTCAATATTTTAACACATTTATTCTATAAATATACCATATGAAGAGATGTATTTTCGGAAAAAAATCGACAGCAACTTCTTGTTTGCCGAGACTTTGTTTGTTTTATTATATATCTTGGTTGATATCAGGGGTATCACTAGATTGCGATCGCTTACAGATTTCTTGATGGGTTAAATGGGTCTTCAATGTCCACTTTATGTACACATTTATTCAGCTTCTCACGTCCACATATTTGTTTTATCTTTATTTGGTATTTTTCTAACGAGTGTGGAGATTCGGACTGAATTTCACCTATGTTCTTTTATGAAAATACCCGTAGTAAAATAAATTCGTGAATGATTTTGCTGCCATTGTAACTTGGTTAGGAAAGCAGTTTGAAATTATTAATTGTAGTGCTCTAGACAGTTACTTTTTGATGATGTTAAATATGTTATGAAATGAAAATATATGGAACCGGGATTCAAAGGCCAACAAATTATTATAATATAATATAAGAATAATGAATAGACTGGGAAAATATACAAATAAAACAAAGACCATAAAAAGACCAAAATAACATGTACAGACTTAAAAATAATGAGCAACGCGACGGATTCAGCTGATATAACTTGGAGGACATACCAGATGAACTGATAGGGTAAGTGACTTCTCTTTCTTAAAAATATTACTGAGTTGCTAAGGAGTTATCAGGGGAACAAACCAAGTTTGTAGCGGAAATCAAAAGAATGTAATCCGGGGACAAAAACCAGACATGGAAAACAGACATACATAACAAAATAAAATTACCAAAATGATACAAAGTAAAAAAAAAGCAAATGAACACTCAGACTCCACTTAAAACTAGGATCATGGGCCAGGTTGGGTACGTGTCCTCATAAAAAATGTTCATAGAAAATAAAGTCCGGGGTAGACGAAAGACGAAAGGAAAACTATGACACGCTGAACAAATCAGTTCTCATGGTGCTGATGGATACACCGTAACGATCCATTTGTTCATGATTAAGACCGTAATACTACTCAGCGATGACTTCAATCTTGTAGCAACATAACGCTGTTCCAGAAGCCTAATTGTAAGGAGTCTAGCGCGATACAAAAAGTCTGCGTAGTTACGACAAGCTCTGGCATAACGTTTGAATTGTGATATGAGAACTCCATACGCAGGAGATATAGAGATGTTGCCACAGATGAAAGAACAGTTGACATTACGGAATAAAAATTCACGCGTTTGTCGTAAAGTTTGGTCAATAGTTTTTCTTTACCATCGATCTCTAATGTAGGTCAAGATATGAGGATGATTTCACAGTGTCTGTAGTATATTTTATCTCAAGTTCTTTTGAGGTAGTTAAGTTGTATCAAATACCCGAAACTAGGATTGTCTAACGATAAGACGTCGTCTATACAGCGGAAACTGAGATTTAGAGGATCTAGCTAAACGATGCTACTTCATTTGGTTCAGATCAACAATAAGATTAGCCTCATAAGAGTGAATGAATATATTAGCAAGTAGAAGAGCACAACTTGTTCCCATTGGAATGCCGACCGTTTGTTGAAAAACGGGTCCACCACATTGGGCAAATATGTTGTCAGTAGAACATTCGAGCAGTTTGAAAACATTTTCTTTGGTATATTTGGAAGATGCTTTGGAATTATTTTACAGAGTACAAAGAACTAAATATTTGTATCTAGGTGTACCGTCTTTTTTGGAGTAACAACGATGTATAATGTTATGCCATCGTTTAAACCTATTAAAATTAGTAAATACTTAGAGAGATCAACAAATGGTATTCAATAAGTGTAAACACTCCTTCAAGTGAGGTCTGAAAGGTCCCGACAAAAAATTCCACAAACAATATCACACACGTCTACTTCCGGTAGAGGATAAAAAAAAATCTTACCTCTCAGGAAATGGCCATCCAAACTTTGATAAAATTAAAACTTAAGGAAGTTAACCACAGTCTCCGGATAGCAATGTTATTAACAATCGCAAAAGAGAATAGTATGTTTTGAATTCTAAGACTTAGTCACTTGTCGAATGAGTTACCTTATTGTGAAAGGAAAGTGTAATGTTCGGTGGCTGGTCAATCCGGTAAAACGTCAAGTCTAAAAGGAACAGATGTGGTAAAATAAACTAAAATTTCAAATAATGGCACGAAGACTCATTAATGACCAACATCTCCTGACTATAGACAGGCGCATGTCAGTGACAAATCGAATACTTCAAAACCACGTGCCCAGAATAAAACCAAATTGGTCATCTTAGTTTTAAGCATAGTTTCTTACAACACGCTTCTTCTGGAACAGGCTTATCTTATTATGACTCATCGTTACAGATGTTTCATGGTCATTATCATGAACGGATGGGTCGTTATGGTGTATCCATCTGCAGCATAAGAATCATTTTTTTTCCTACCCCGGACGTTACTTTTATAGGAGCAACTTGACGGGTGTGGCTACAAAAGCAAGGGACGCTTTATTTAAATATAGATCTTGACATAAAAAAAATGTTTAAATTGAAAAGAGAGGAATTAATTATGACCGCAAAATGTTCTGGATTTAATTTTCAGTGGATTGGTTTTGTTTTTTGAACTGCTTGGTATAACGAAACTGTTCTTAATTGATAATTATAACAAATATGATAATCAAATCGATACACACATTCGATAAACCAGATAAACAATTCTCACGCAAACTAGAAAAAAAAACATTTTGCATGCTACAAAATAAATCGATCATATTATACAGGGCGGAGGGGGTTTGAACAACACGTTATAACGGTTATCAAAAGAATGTAATACAGGGAGAAAGACCAGACATGGAAAACAGACATGCAAAACTAAGTAACTAAAATCATACATGCAAAGTAACAAAAGCAAATGAGCAACTCGGACTCCACTAAAAACTGGGAACATGGACCAGGTGCACCGGTAGGGTAAGCGTCCTCTGCTTTTCTAGAAACACCCACCGAGTTGCTCATAAAAAGTCAAGTCCGGGGTAGACAAACGAGGAAAGGAAAACTATGACCCGTTGGATAAATCATTTTCATGGTGAAAGGTTCAGTAAGTGTGTTTTTGTGAATAACTAGGCATGTGCTTGGTTCATATGCCGATCTAATTATTTTTATAAGTTTTCTCTTAAATACCATGATGGTGTAGTAGTTTCCAAAGTGATGATCTATTAATTCTGTCAAAAGTCTTTTCGAATCTAAAAAAAACATACATATACTGATGAATTCCACTCTAAAGACTGTTCAATGATTATTCCTAGTATAGTTATTTGGTCTGTACAAGATCTATTTTGCCTAAAACCGGCCTGCTCATCGCGGACAAATGTTAACAGCCGACTTCATTCTTTCTAGCAGTATTCAGTTTAGGATTTTACTTGGAACAGAAAGTCAGGTAATTCCTTTCCAGTTTTTGCAGTGTGTTGGCATTGAACGATTTAATAGTTCTTCATAGTGTTTTACTTGTGTTCAAAGCTGCTTTACAAACTATTCTCTCCTTGGTCTGAGAAAGGATGTCTAAACAAATCCATTCCTGGTGTTGCCTTGTCTTTTTCCCTATGACTTTGTCACATGTCTCCTTTCATACATTTCTGATCTTTTTCCATTGCTGTTCCACTGTAATGTTTTCATCAGGAAGATCTGAGAGTGCCTGATAGCGATTGGAAAGTTCTTGTTTCTATCTCTGAGTTGTTTGTTTGTTTCTTTGTAGGGGTTTGACGTCCGGAGCAGCAATATTTCAGCTATATTCAGACGATGAACATGAAATGATGATGAAATGAAAAAAAAGGATGGGAGACAAGGATAACAGGGTCGACAAATTATGATTGCCACTAGAAAATAGGAGGGTGGCTAAGGTCGGCAATTTAGCCTCCCGTGGCGGAGCGTAAAGGTTCCTACCCCTATCGAATACCATAGCAGGGTTCTTTAACGTGCGAGGAACGTGACATCTTTCCCAACACGGTGCACCACTATGGTTTGCGGTCAGGTTTTCCGTATTATAGTCTGACAATCCCAGCGTGTAACACGCCAGAGGTGCCCCATTCCACCACCTGGGGCACACATCACAGTTGCTCTGTTGGCAGAGCGCCTAACCCCCGGCTAGGTTTTTAGCACTATTTAGTGGCCTTTTACGACAAGCTTAGCGCTACTGCAGGCCTATTCTTTTAACACCCGGACCTGCATTTATTATATATAATTATAATTCGTATCCATGTTTTGGTTGTTCTTAAACTTCAATTTAATTTTTACATAGTAGTAGATGATCTGATCTAACGTCAGCCCTCTTTTATTTATAACACCTACAAGTGATCTCCGGAAGGTGCTACTAATACAAAGGTGATCTATCTGGTTTTCCGTGTGGTGATCTGGTGATACCCATGTTATTTTATGTATTTTTTTGTGTGGGAATACACTTCCGCCAATTACCAAGCTGTTAAAGGTACGGAAGTCTGTAAACATTTCGCCGTTTTCATTCATCTCTCCAAGACCTTCTTTACCCAACTCATGTATTATCACCTCATATTTTCGCATTTAGATCTCTCATCACTATGAGTATATCTTTCCTTGTCTTAGAGTTAATCTCTGTTTGTAGCTGTTGGTAGAATTCTGATTTAATCTGGTCATCTGTGTCATTTGTCGGTGCATAACATTGTATTATGAAAACTTCTGAGTTTGGTGTAAACATGATGATATTGCCTTCCATTCTATCAGAGATTTTGATGCACTCTTAGATAACATGAACCCAACACCTTCAGTATGTAGTGCTCTTTCTTCTTGATGGCCTCAGTATAATAGTGTTTCACCTGTTAATTTCATTTGTCCTGCGTCAATCCATCTAGACTCACATAGTCCAAGAACAGACAGTTGGTATTGTTGCATTTCTTTTGCTATTTGGTGTGCTTTTTCAGCTTCATATATTGTTCTAACATTTCATGTGCCAAATAGTGTGTTGTGTCTAGGTGAAAACAGGGGCATCTGCTTGGTTGCTTCCTTTCGGTTTTGACTTCCATGTTTTATAATAGTACTATCAATACTACCTATTTTACCCAGCAAGTTATTTGAATAACGTTGCTGTAACAAAAACTACAACGCATCACCCAGTGATTTGATAGAAGTCAAACGCAACAAAAACATTAAGAACCAACATAATACACTTTTTCCACAAAGATTTTTGTCTCGGGTCGATATAAAGAACTCGGGCTGATGACAGGAGCAATATTAAAAAGGCCATCATTAATCTATAACAATTACTGATTTTATTTGTATTTAGCTGTAATAGCTGATCTAAGGGACTGAACAGTCAACAAAACGAAAAAGAAAGAAAAAAGGAACGATGGGAATATACTGATGCATTTTAGCAAACAAAATTGTAAACAAACAAAATTTCGGTGACGTACAAATTGAATTGTTGTAATAATTGATCGGTCAGTTCAAATCAGGTGTCATATTTTATGTCCACTCTTTCAATCTTTACTGTTCTTCATGATGATGTTTTTCTGGTCAAGGGTCAATTATCTACGTCTTTCAAATCCATTTGAGCTGATAAAATTGTAAACAAAAACACTTCTTGTGACTTAAAAAAAATTACATAGTTAGTGACGTTTATAAATGTAAAAAAAATACATTGCCAACAAAATATATCCTATTGTTTCCAGACTTTAAGAAGTCTTTTACAGAAGTTTTATGGTCGTCATCATGAACTCGTGGATCGTGATGGTGTATCCATCAGCACCATAAAAACTGATTTATTCAACGGGTCATGGTTTCCTTTCCTCGTTTGTCTACCCCGGACTTGACATTTTATGAGCAAGTCGGTGGGTGTTTCTAGAAAAGCAGAGGACGCTTACACTACCGGTGCACCTGGTCCATGCTCCCAGTTTTTAGTGGAGTCCGAGTTGCTCATTTATTTTTGTTACTTTGTATGTATGATTTTAGTTACTTTATGTTCTTTGTTTTGTATGTCTGTTTTCCATGTCTGGTCTTTGCCCCTGGATTACATTCTTTTGATTACCGCTATAACCTTGGTTCCCTTGATTACTCTTTTATATTACCATTCATCAAAAAATTTAATCTATCAAGTTGAAAAGTTGGAACCACTGCAATGGTCCTGACTTGTAACAGGCATTTCAAAATGAAAAGTGGGTTAAAGCAGGTTCTATAGCGCAGAAAGTAAACTCTACAGTTAAATTAATTTGTTTACATTATGGTAATCCATCATCATGAACATTTTTGTAAGAAACATAATATTTCTCTATAAGAAATGGATATTGGAATACAAGATTTTATGCAGCGTATGAGACGTATTTTCTGATAACCTTGGTCCAAAATAGTCTGCATTATACAATTAGGAACAGAACTACGTGAATTTCAGATTTCAAACTTTTTGGGACGGCTATAGATTTATACTAAAGTATGCTGTTTACATTTTTGTTGCTTGTGTTATATAGAAGTTATAAAACATTTGTTCCTAAGTTTGATTTGTGCTTGTGTGTTATATACATATAAAGATGCATTTAGCAATGTTTCATTGCTTTATGTGATGTATTATTAAAACTATGACTAAAACATTTCAATAAGGAATGTCCTAGATATTGACTTTAGCAGAACCTTAAGGTGTTTTATAAATCATATAATTTGAATTATCAGTTATGTTTACCGTTGATTCATTTATAGCATATTTTGGCTGCCGAAATTCAAGCTTGCCAATCCTGATACATATTGAAATCGTAATTCAAAGTTGAAAATCCCAATTTGTGCTTCTTGTGACCAACTCCAACACCGCCGGACCGGCATTGCAATATTACGCTCATATTTTTATTGTAAAAAAAGTATATTCCAAATATACTTTGAACAAGTTTATACACAACACACACAATTAATTAGTGACATGTAAGCTGTTGGTTGAATCATTGTGATGGGAAAAGGAAACTAGGTATGAATGTGGGTACAGGGTGCAGTCACAGGATTTTTTGTTTAGGGCCATAGCCATCTTTAAACCAGAACTTTGGAAAATAAACTTATTTATTTAATAATAGCACAAAATCGAACACATTTATACATTTCTTTTATTTGCATCGCGGTCTTTAATCATCTGCTAAATCTCCTTTCTCATAAAACTTTCTTACGTGAGTAAATTTGCATACATGTGTAAAAGTTAATATGCAAAACGTTCATATGTCTTTTTTAAATCTGTGCATCAAATGATGAAAACTTGTGTGTTTTGGGAAGGTTATTTTAGCAATATTATGTTATATTCATACTTCTTTACTTTTTATTACTTCACTTTTTTGTTCATTTATGCCCAGATGATAACTTTATTTTGATAACTATTATAATATCCGTAACCGCAGTATTGATCGAAACCCTGAACATTGGCATTTAATGGCTATATAATCTACATTAAACGGGTCCGCACCCAAACGAAAAACACCATTATTTCGACCGCGAGAGTCTAACGCTGTGTATGCGTGGGTGAACTTTTACAGCTTAAATATGTGTTTTCAAATGCTGTAGAAGTACTTTGATTCGTTGATACCAATTTTCATGGATTAGGGAAGAAATACAAGTGTGGATTCTTGAATTCGTGGTTTTAAGGTTTTGGACAATATTTGGGCATAAATGAACAAAAAAAAATAGTCTTGTCCTTTTAACAAAATTTCTGAATTAGATCCCTCTTTCTAGATCCGCTCCTGGGTCTCTACAACAAGAATATTGGATTATTATTTGAGAGAACATCCATCGAAAATATAATGATATGTACAATTAAAAGATCTAACATTTTTAATCTTCTTGTGTTTTACATTATTTTGAAAGTACCCCGAGTCATTGGAAAAAAGAAAACAAACCGGCTAGGAGAGCCTAACTGTATTACTAAATGTGCCAGGAAACACACATCTGAGAAAAAAAAACAGGGTCAATATCAATATCAATATCTATATATTTGGACAAGGGTTATAAAGAAAAACGTACAGCCTGTAAAAAAATATTTCATTATATTAAGATCTTATATATGCAGAATGCAACTCGGACTCCACTAAAAGCTTGGGGTAGGTGTGCTGGTAGGGTAAGAGTCCTCTGCTTTTCTAGAAACGCCTGCCGAGTTTCTCAATAAAAGGCAAATGAAAGTAAATAGGAAATAAGTTTTCATGGCGCAGATGGATAAACAGTAACGATTCAAGAGTTCATGATGACGACCATAAAAATTGTGTAGTGATGACTTCAATCTTGTAGCAACCAACCTAACCATGTTCAAGAAACCTATTTGTTAGAAGTCTAGCGCGATACAAAAGGTCTACGTAGTTTCGGCAAGATTTTGCATAACGTATCAGATGTGATATGAACACTGCATACGCAGTTGCTGAAGGGATGTTGCCACAGATGAATGGAAAGTTAACAATACTGAATGTGAATAAAAAGTCATCACGTTTCTCGTAAAGTTTGGTAAATAGCTTTCCCTAACCATCGATTTCTCAGTGTAGGTCAAGATATGAGGCTGATTTCACAGTGTCTGTAGTATCCTTTATCTCAAGTTCTTTGGGGGTAAATGTGATGTATCAAATCCCCAAAATTAGACTTGTGTAAAGATAATACGTCATCTATATAGCAGAAACTGAGATAAAAGGGTCTAGCTAAAACATGTTCATTCATTTAGATCAGATCAGTTATAGTCAGCATCATGAGAAAGAAGGAATAGGTCAACAAGTAGAGAGCACAATTTGTTCACATTGGAATGCCGACCGTTTGTTGTAAAATGAGTCCACCACATTGGACAAATATTCGAGCATTTTTATAACATCTTTTGAAAATGATTTGGAATTATTTTTGGAAAGTATGAGGAATCTCTATCACAAACAACATCTTTGTATCTAGGTGTACCGTCTTTTTGTTTGAGTAACAACTATGTATAATGTTTTTGAGTCGGGATTTTAACTGAATATGGGGAATAGAAGAATAAAGAATTGAAAAATCAAAGGTTGGAATGCTATTATATTCTGATAATAATTTTGAAATGAGGGCTTCCAGAAGATCTTTCGAATTTTTCTGGATCCACATTGAATTAATACCACAACGGTGTAACAATTGTCGTGGTAGGACAGCGTTAGTATAGAAGTTAAAAGTTTTGAAAGAGGTTTAGTGGTATAATTTGCAGATCCAACTATGTAGCGTTATCTGCATGGCTTCTTGTGGAATTCAGGAATCCATTACATAGACGCGACAAATCACAATCATCGTAGGGAGACCAAAAGAGGATAGCACAGATTAATCTAAGTTGCTAAGAAATGTTTACAATATGGTTTTTACATACTTTACTCGAATCAATTCTTCATATCTTAACATACGGTAAACCAAGTATTTTTTGTGTAGGCTGCTAATTTGTATTATTTTAGCAGTCTGCCTAAAAATGCCAAAATAAATTTTGCCATATACATGTATTTACTCTGAGCTTAGATATTTTAGTGCACAAGTTAGCATCCGCCAAAATTTTTGGCATACTTTTGCCTGAAAATCGTCAAATTTTACAACCGCCAAAATAACCCACTATGTGGTATTATATACATGAGTTTCATTTAATTTCCTTTGATTTATTATTTTCTGGAAACAGCATTTTGATTTTAAGTGTATTTTGTTTTGTGTTGTCTTTTGCAACTATGTGTTCTTTGTTTTTTTTTTTACAAAAAGATCGAATTATTATTAAACGACGTAGACTTTACTATAGTCGGCGTCACATAAATAACATACTGTTAAAATTTGAATAAAAATATTTTCTACGACTTTATTGACACCAACCGTCGTTTAAATTGTCGTAGAAAATATTTTTAACAGTATGTTATTTATGTGGCTAATATCATTGATCCAATTTATCCATAATTATGATGGGAAACCATGTTGTGTACCAAATGAACAAATGTAATCACATGTTATGTCTGATCGCCATGTACGAAAATGGGTCAGGGGTAGGTGATGCATATGTTTAATTTAATTTAAGATATAACAGTATTTCTAGATTTGTTATCAAAATATTATTTTGTTTGGAATTATTTACATAGTAGTTTTTGTAAGAATCATGCAAATTCTGTAATATGTGATACAACCCAAAACACGCTGCACAATTTTTATTTTTGTTATTAAGTTGCTTTATAGGTTTGTATGATGATATGTATAATGTCTGCTCTTCGGATATAATCCAAATTGAAAATCCAACAGCTTCTATTGTATTTTAATATCATTTATAAAGTTATATCCCGTTATTTGGAATTCTACAGTACGTTCTATATATTTTTTATCAATCAAGAATCAGCCAACTGAATACAAAATGACATATAAAATGAATGAGTAATGAAGGGAACCAATATTTTAGCGGTAATCAAGGAGTAATCAAGGGAACCAAGATTTTAGCAGAAATCAAAAGAATGTAATCTAGGGACAATGTAATACATGTTGCAATTTTAATTTATTGGTATAATATATATTGGCAAAAAAAAAAATACGGAAGCGTCAGCAGTGGGGGATATGTTAAAATCTAAACACATGGCCTAAACGTGAACACATGAAACAGGGACAATCTACATAACATACACAATTTAGCGAACTGAATATAATATATTACACATAAGGGAAACGAGACATCTCACAAAACGGAAAAAAATATAAAGCACTCGCTATGAACTCGCACAAAAAAATAAAGATCAACTAGATAACAACTTAATGATGCATTATCAATTTGAATACAAATAACAGTGTCCCTCAAAGGCAAAGTCTTCAATAATATTATGATAAATATTGTTGTATTAGGCCAAATAATATAAATCAGCAGATTTTTATCCTCTCCCACCCCTAGAAAAATTGACAAAACAATTAAAAAAAAATTGGGGTGGGAATTTCAAAATCTGGATTTTTTTCGCATTAGTTTCTAGTATTGATGTAATATAACACACAAATCTTTCATTTCTTGCTGACTAAAGTGATATTTCTTCTCTGAAACTGGTATGGCTATGGAATTAGAACATATCCATACTTCAAATAGCAAAAAATATCTGGTAAGAAATAAAAAATAAAAAATTTAACATCTGCCACATAATCTTTGTGAAGATGGGATGGATATCTACCATTTAGGTTTACTTGGCCTTACAAAAAGGAATATTGAAACCTCTACGTCATTAAATACAAAATACACATGAAAACACCTTAAGGAGGTAGACATAGGGTAAGCGACATACCTCTTGAAATCAGTGATACATTTGTAACATATTAATTTCACCAAAGGCTATCAAGCTTTCAATTGAAACAGAATGAGATCAGTCCAAGTTACTTTGATGCTTACACGAGATTGATGTAAAATGCTGAATACAAACGTTTAAGTGATTTCTAAGAGTTTTGTCCATAACCCTAGGTCTAGCTCCTAAAAATATATTCAGTGAATGGAAACAAAAAGAATGAGTTTCTGACCTACATATTTTTAATATGTCATTTATTATACATGCCTTGCTGTAAGTAATCAAGGAAATCAAAATTTTAGCGGAAATCAAAAGAGTGCTATCCAGGGACAAAGACCAGACATGGAAAACAGACACACACAACAAAGAACATAAAATAACCAAAATGATACGTACAAAGCAAAAAATGTAAATAAGCAACTCAGACTCCACTAATAACCAGGATAAAGACTAGACTGGGAAACCAGACACACAACAATGAACATGAAATAACCAAAATAACACCTACAAAGACACAAAAACAAGAGCAACTCGGACTTCACTAAAAACTGGCAGTATGCAGATTCAAAGGTAGAGAAATCCTTTGCTTTTTTTAGAAAAACCTGCCGAGTTGTATCAGTTCATAACAAACTGCCACAAGTCAAAATTGTGAAACCATAATATTTGTGCAGTATGTTGAACTTTTTGTTGTTTTGAAGATATTAAAGTTGTCGATAGTGGCATGGAGACGTAGACTAACCTTCACAATTGGTCAGTCTACCACGACAGGAGAAAGTGACACGGTCACTTGGAATGAAATTCATCATAAAACAGAATTTGGATCAAATGTATCGGGACATGGCTTTCCTGATGATAAGTATTTTGACAACGTCCTCCAGGAGAAAGATATATGAGCTACAATGAAAATGCCTCGGAGAAGACAAAGCATCATACATGTATTCCATTTTATATGTTACTCTGTAACTTAATTAATTAAAAGACTGTGATTTATGTACAATAAATGACTTTAAATGTGAATATAAAATGTTGTGAATATCAGTTTTTATTAATCTATTGTATGGTAATGCTATTCAGTATTTGATTATGTGCAATCAGCAAATAAATGGCTGAAAATGGTGATTTTGTTCACTTTGGTAAATGTATAGGAGCAATAAAAGTTTTGATCTGATAGCTTTCACTAATATAATATTTCAATAGCGCTTATAGCACTCTGCAAACAGCCATCACTTTTTATTTAAATGTTCAAAACTTCATGGTTTTTCCCCATTTTGTAATTCTATAAAACATTAAGCATTTAGCTTTCATAATATCCGTGTGGTAAGTTTCTTTTTCATTTTTGTTTTCTTCAATGTTTCAAAACCACATTAAGTACGCCAGTTGATACAATGGTCGCCTGTTGATCCCTTAATACCATTTATATTTGCCCTGACACAATCTCTGAACCAGAAACCAGACTTCTTCATATTAAGCGCGCATTGGGCCCCACTCATTGTCAGTATTCAGTGTACTGAATTGCATCCAATCCAGATTTATAAAATGTGTGTCAGTCATGGTATTGCCCGACGACAAATATTTAAAATTTAAATGATAATATAGCATTCAAACTTCAAATCAATATACCAAAGTCGTGTGCTACGGAGTTGTTCTATTAGTATACAATACGATATTTTGTTGATTGAGATTACATATGCAGAACGTAACATTTTCCTGTAGTTTTTTTTTATCATTATTTTCAATTGATTTTCTATATAATTGCAGGTTCACATAGAAATATGCAGTGAAAGAAAAAAAAACTAATGTGTTATATAGTTTTTGAGAACTTCAAAACAAACATGAATTGTTCAGCATGTTAACTTTATTATATAAGAGTAATAAAGGAAATCAAGATTCTCACGAAAATCAAAAGAATGTGATTCAGGGAAAAAGGATCCAGGGACATAAAAAACTGACAAACACCATAAAGAACTTAAATCAACTAACATAATACATACAAAGTAACAAAAGTAATTGAGCAACTCGGACTCCGCTAAAAACTGGGTGCATGGACTACGTGTACCGGTAGGGTACGCGTCCTCTGTTTTCTAGAAACACCCTAGTTACTCGTAAAAAGTCCCGGGTACACGATAGAGGAAAGGAAAACTATGACACGTTGAACAAATAAGTTTTCATAGCACAAATGGATACAGCGTAACGATCGAGGAGTTCATGATGACGCCCATAAAACTTCTGTGATTACTTCAGTTATTACTTGTAGCAACATACAGTCGAACAACAAAGTGCCTCCGTGATCCCGAAATCCTTTGATCTCATTTGCAGTGACCCATGAGCAGGTAATTCCAAAAATGGCAGCGAGAAATTTCCCGGGAAAATTTTACGTTTCCCCTGCTTGAAAGAATCATTAATAATTTAAATCAATTAGAAAATAGGTAAACAAAAAAATCGTATCCTATACGAAAATAAATTCATCTAAATGACGTCAATAAAAACATTTCAGACGGACCAATGAGGAAAAAGAACGCATAGAAAGTCCCCGTCTCCAAGAACGAGATTTCATTGTTTTGATTTTGAGCCAATGGAAAAGCTGAGAGAATTGCATTTCACACGTCATATCTATTAAACAAAGGGTTGTCTAGATAGTTTGACCAATGAACTACAAGATCTGAAAGGGAATTCCATGTTCAAGTTCGCTCTCAATGTTTATTTGCAATGCTCCGGAGGTTACCAAAAAAGCACGTTGTCATTATTTTTCTCGAGTAATTCCTCTAAATCGACTTTTTATGGTAAACTTACAGTTGGAAATGAGTTCCATATTATTCATTCCATTCTAACTTGGTTATCCAATAATTTTACACTTGTTTTGTGTAGTACTATTTTTTGTTGCTAACAGTGAGACTTCAGTGCATGTATTTTTATTTATCAAAACTGAACAATACCTCAAACTTTCTCTCCTCAGTTAACGTAGCATTTTTATAGGAATTATATTTTTTCATTTGTTTAGAAACTGCCAATAGAAATACAAGTAAGAATCTATTTCATGATACTTATTGTGTATTCATGTCCTGCTATGATTTATACTTAACCTAATATACCTTCCACAACTGGTATGTACATACAAAAATGTACGTTATCCCTTCTCTTTCGTCATTAAGGATCATACCATTGGAAAACAGTTAGCAGACAGTAAAAATGGAAGTTGTCAGCAAATTCATATGTTGAATAATTAAGTTAGTAAATAATAAAATTGTAAACCAATTATATAGCAGTTATTTATTTATTAGTGATATGTATTGACTAGTAAAGTTAGTCACGAAATATCAATTGACAAATGTCTATTTTAAATTCTTGTTTTATTTTGTAAAACACCTGGTTAATTTTTTGTTGCATTTTAAAGCAATAAAAAGATATCAGAAGAATTAATTGTCTGGAAATTTTTTTCTACCCCTTGAAATCTAAATAACGAATACATGCACATGCGGCTGGAGGTATTGTATCTGAATTTTTTTTTCTTCATATTTAAAAAAAAAATTATTTGATAATCTCCTTCCACAGTCAACGTTAAGATGTTGTGAACAAACTTCCTTATCAGTCCACTTGGTCCCATCCATTTAAGACAGGAAATATGTTCTTTATATTTTTTTAGTTATAAACACAGTAGTATGTGTGTCTTGGTGTATGCATGCATGTATCTCAATTTACATGTTATTGTAATAGAGGATTTATTTACTGGTGGCTGTATTCTTCACTAGGATTTTTTTCAAAAGATTCCAGTATTGGACAAAACTTAAAACAATCAGCAATATACAATGTATTTCATGTTATTGAAGACAGATATTCACTGCATGGTGATGATTCTTCATTACAATAATATTGTCATTGTGTATAGTGAGCCAAAGTGTACAAAAAGCTATATTTTATACAGAAAAAAAAAATTCTGAAAAAAGAATATTTTTTTTTTAAATTCAATGTTGATATTTAAAAAAAATCAAATTCAATTGACAACAATATTAGAAAATATAAAAAGGAATTTTATTATAAGGAAATTAATTGTCCATAAGAAATTGATATTGATTTGTTTTATATAAAAAATGAATTTCTAATGTCAAAAACTAAAATTTTAATATATGAATTCTCAATATAAAACTATCTTTTTTCAAAACATTTAGTTCTAATATTCAAGAATCAATATCTAATATGAAAATGAATTCATTGTAATTAAAATGAATTTCTAATTCCATGGACTTGTTTTTAATTACAGGTTTATGCTAATACTAAGACATAGTTTTCTGATATTAGAAAATAAAAAGCTAATATTAAAAATGTATTTTTGTCCACTTTGGCTTACAAGTCATTCCAGCACAGATGGGTGCATGAAGAATATTTTGACAAAAAGTTCTTTTCTTCTTTTTATTATAACCTAGTTACATTATTTTTTTAGACATTTTTAAATGAATATATGGGTTGAAACTAACTCTGTTTGGAAGAGTAATCAAGGGAACCATGATTATAGCGGTAACCAAAAGAATGTAATCCAAGGACAAAGATCAGGCATGGAAAACAGACATACACAACAAAGAACATAGCGTAACTAAAATCATACAAAGTAACAAAAGCAAATGACTAACTCGGACTCCATTAAAATCTGGGAGCATGGACCAAGTGCACTTTCTATGGTAAACTTAGAGTTGGAAATGAGTTACATATTATTCATTCCATTCTAACTTGGTTATCCAATAATTTTACACTTGTTTTGTGTAGTACTATTTTTTGTTGCTAAAAGTGAGACTTCAGTGCATGTATTTTTATTTATCAAACCTGAACAATACCTCAAACTTTCTCTCCTCAGTTAACGTAGCATTTTTATAGGAATTATATTTTTTCATTTGTTTAGAAACTGCCAATGGAAATACAAGTAAGAATCTATTACATGATACTTATTGTGTATTCATGTCCTGCTATGATTTATACTTAACCTAATATACCTTCCACAACTGGTATGTACATACAAAAATGTACGTTATCCCTTCTCTTTCGTCATTAAGGATCATACCATTGGAAAACAGTTAGCAGACAGTAAAAATGGAAGTTGTCAGCAAATTCATATGTTGAATAATTAAGTTAGTAAATAATAAAATTGTAAACCAATTATATAGCAGTTATTTATTTATTAGTGATATGTATTGACTAGTAAAGTTAGTCACGAAATATCAATTGACAAATGTCTATTTTAAATTCTTGTTTTATTTTGTAAAACACCTGGTTAATTTTTTGTTGCATTTTAAAGCAATAAAAAGATATCAGAAGAATTAATTGTCTGGAAATTTTTTTCTACCCCTTGAAATCTAAATAACGAATACATGCACATGCGGCTGGAGGTATTGTATCTGAATTTTTTTTCTTCATATTTTAAAAAAAATTATTTGATAATCTCCTTCCACAGTCAACGTTAAGATGTTGTGAACAAACTTCCTTATCAGTCCACTTGGTCCCATCCATTTAAGACAGGAAATATGTTCTTTATATTTTTTTAGTTATAAACACAGTGGTATGTGTGTCTTGGTGTATGCATGCATGCATCTCAATTTACATGTTATTGTAATAGAGGATTTATTTACTGGTGGCTGTATTCTTCACTAGGATTTTTTTCAAAAGATTCCAGTATTGGACAAAACTTAAAACAATCAGCAATATACAATGTATTTCATGTTATTGAAGACAGATATTCACTGCATGGTGATGATTCTTCATTACAATAATATTGTCATTGTGTATAGTGAGCCAAAGTGTACAGAAAGCTATATTTTATACAGAAAAAAAAATTCTGAAAAAATATATATTTTTTTTTAAATTCAATGTTGATATTTAAAAAACTTCAAATTCAATTGACAACAATATTAGAAAATATAAAAAGGAATTTTATCATAAGGAAATTAATTGTCCATAAGAAATTGATATTGATTTGTTTTATATAAAAAATGAATTTCTAATGTCAAAAACTAAAATTTTAATGTATGAATTCTCAATATAAAACTATCTTTTTTCAAAACATTTAGTTCTAATATTCAAGAACCAATATCTAATATGAAAATGAATTCATTGTAATAAAAATGAATTTCTAATTCCATGGACTTGTTTTTAATTACAGGTTTATGCTAATACTAAGACATAGTTTTCTGATATTAGAAAATAAAAAGCTAATATTATTAATGTATTTTTGTCCACTTTGGCTTACAAGTCATTCCAGCACAGATGGGTGCATGAAGAATATTTTGACAAAAAGTTCTTTTCTTCTTTTTATTATAACCTAGTTACATTATTTTTTTAGACATTTTTAAATGAATATATGGGTTGAAACTAACTCTGTTTGGAAGAGTAATCAAAGGAACCATGATTATAGCGGTAACCAAAAGAATGTAATCCAGGGACAAAGATCAGGCATGGAAAACAGACATACACAACAAAGAACATAGCGTAACTAAAATCATACAAAGTAACAAAAGCAAATGACCAACTCGGACTCCATTAAAATCTGGAAGCATGGACCAAGTGCACCGGTAAGGGTAAGCGTCCTCTGCTTTTCTAGAAACACCCGCCGAGTTGCTCTTAAAAAGTTAAGTCCGGGGTAGACGAAAGAGGAAAGAACAACTATGACACGTTGAAAAATTCTGTTTTCATGGCGCAGATGGAAACACCATAACGATCCACGAGTTGATGATGACGGACATAAAATTTTTGTAGTGATGACTCCAATCTTGTAGCAACATAACCCAGTTCCAGAAGCCTATCTGTTAGAAATGTAGCGCGAAACAAAAAAGTCTGTGTAGTCTCGGCAAGCTCTGGCATAACGTATGAGTTGTGATATGAACACTCCATACGCAGGTGTTGAAGGGATGTTGCCACAGATGAAAGGAACGTTGACAATTCTGAATGAAAAGTCATCACGTTTGTCGTAAAGTTTGGTCAATAGTTTTCCTTTACCATCAATTTCTAAGTGTAGGTCAAGCACCACTGTAGAAGAGCACAATTTTTTCCCATTGGAATGCCGACCCTTTGTTGAAAAATGCGTGCACAACACTGAACCAATATTAAAAATGCCAGCATTTTGTGATCATCTTTTTCGGTTTATTTAGAAAATGATTTGGAATTATTTCTTATAAAGTATGAGGAATCTCTACCAAGGACTATGTATTTGTATCTAGGTGTACCATCTTTATTGAAAAACCAACGATGTACAAATTTTTTAAGTCAGGGTTTTAACTGAGTATGTGGAATAGAAGTATGCAGTGTTAAAAAATCATAGGTTTTACTGCTATTCTATTCTACAATGATCGTCCTTGGTAGAGAGATCAAAAAGGGGATAGCACAAATTTACGGTTTTCCGCAATCTCTTCTTTGGAGAGTGTGGTAGCAGTATACCTATGATAATAAACATTGGATGTAAAACGTTTTGCAAAGAAAAGCAGTGCTGTTTTTGTGGATACGACAACATATTTGTCATGAAAAGTAGACATCGGGATCTTTGAAAACTGATGTAGCATTGGGACACATTAACCTACTCAAAACTTTCATTCGTTTCAAAATTAAAGACCTCACGGCCATTAAATACTCTGACAGAGAATCAATGTCTTAAAGAATCTTTTCGGTAAAAACGTTTCAGCAACTTAAATTCTAAATCCATTCATTTGAACTCAATCTAAATGTCGTTAATACAACTCTGCTAACACAAAACATTTTATTTAAGGAATCCAACAATTCATATTTTTAAGTTAAAGAAAGTTTTATCCCTTGTAAATTATATAAAACATTGAAGCATCTATCTTTATTCATATTTCTGTCGTAGGTTTTATCTTCATCATTGTTTTCTTCAGTGAATCAGAAACTCGCCAAGTACGCCAGTTGACACCATCGCCATCTGTTGATTCGTAAATGCCGTTTATATTTGCCTTTGTACAATCTCTGAACCAGAAACCAGACTTCTTTATAATACGCGCGCAGTGGCCTCCACTTAAATCATTGTCAGTATTCGGTGTACTGAATTGCATCCCATCTAGACTTTTAGAGTAAAAATCAATCATGGCATTGCCTGAAGTAGAGGAATCTTAGTGTGAAGACGTACAAGAAGAAGAAGAACGCAACATGTTTCTGTATTTTTATTTGGAATGGTGGATGACTGAAGATCACACATTCGTAGAGGAATCTTCCAGTGATGACGTACAAGAAGAAGAAGAAAAGTAAATGACTTCTTAAGATCACACATTCGTAGAGGAATCTTCGTGTGATGACATACAAAAAGAAAAAGGATAGTGGATTACTTCTGAAGACCACACATTCGTAGAGGAATCTTCATGTAAAGACGTACAACAAGACAAAAAAGTAACATGTTCCTGTATATTTATTTCATTTTCAATGTACTGATTCCCTTAAGAAACATTTAAAGGAAAAAGAAACTTACTGTGACAGTACTTTTTTTCGTGGGATACCGATTTTATGGTTTTCGTGGGTAGGCCAAACTACGAAGTTTGGCTCCAAAGAACATGTTATATCCGTTGATGTGTATACTGAAAACCTGCACAAACCACGAATTCTAGAATCCACTAATTTGTGTTTCTTCCCTTGTCCACGAAAATTGGTATCCACGAATTTAAGAACTTTTACATTTTTTTTTCAATTTCTAAACAATCATGCATCGTTCAAATTGCTACATTTTTCATATATAGTACAATAAGAGATGCGCATAAGATTAGAATATTAGAGAAATAAGTCGGAACAAAGTTGAATTCCATGAAAAAATATTAGAATATTAGAGAAATAAGTCGGAACAAAGTTGAATTCCATGAAAAAATATTAGAATATTAGAGAAATAAGTCGGAACAAAGTTGAATTCCATGAAAAAATATTCGCCGCCACGGTGGTACTGTGGTGACATGTTCGCATTGAATGCAGGAGATCGTGGGTTTGATCCCTGGTGGTCAAATTGATCGTCCCAAGTTAGTCACGAAATATCAATTGACAAATGTCTATTTTAAATTCTTGTTTTATTTTGTAAAACACCTGGTTAATTTTTTGTTGCATTTTAAAGCAATAAAAAGATATCAGAAGAATTAATTGTCTGGAAATTTTTTTCTACCCCTTGAAATCTAAATAACGAATACATGCACATGCGGCTGGAGGTATTGTATCTGAATTTTTTTTCTTCATATTTTAAAAAAAATTATTTGATAATCTCCTTCCACAGTCAACGTTAAGATGTTGTGAACAAACTTCCTTATCAGTCCACTTGGTCCCATCCATTTAAGACAGGAAATATGTTCTTTATATTTTTTTAGTTATAAACACAGTGGTATGTGTGTCTTGGTGTATGCATGCATGCATCTCAATTTACATGTTATTGTAATAGAGGATTTATTTACTGGTGGCTGTATTCTTCACTAGGATTTTTTTCAAAAGATTCCAGTATTGGACAAAACTTAAAACAATCAGCAATATACAATGTATTTCATGTTATTGAAGACAGATATTCACTGCATGGTGATGATTCTTCATTACAATAATATTGTCATTGTGTATAGTGAGCCAAAGTGTACAGAAAGCTATATTTTATACAGAAAAAAAAATTCTGAAAAAATATATATTTTTTTTTAAATTCAATGTTGATATTTAAAAAACTTCAAATTCAATTGACAACAATATTAGAAAATATAAAAAGGAATTTTATCATAAGGAAATTAATTGTCCATAAGAAATTGATATTGATTTGTTTTATATAAAAAATGAATTTCTAATGTCAAAAACTAAAATTTTAATGTATGAATTCTCAATATAAAACTATCTTTTTTCAAAACATTTAGTTCTAATATTCAAGAACCAATATCTAATATGAAAATGAATTCATTGTAATAAAAATGAATTTCTAATTCCATGGACTTGTTTTTAATTACAGGTTTATGCTAATACTAAGACATAGTTTTCTGATATTAGAAAATAAAAAGCTAATATTATTAATGTATTTTTGTCCACTTTGGCTTACAAGTCATTCCAGCACAGATGGGTGCATGAAGAATATTTTGACAAAAAGTTCTTTTCTTCTTTTTATTATAACCTAGTTACATTATTTTTTTAGACATTTTTAAATGAATATATGGGTTGAAACTAACTCTGTTTGGAAGAGTAATCAAAGGAACCATGATTATAGCGGTAACCAAAAGAATGTAATCCAGGGACAAAGATCAGGCATGGAAAACAGACATACACAACAAAGAACATAGCGTAACTAAAATCATACAAAGTAACAAAAGCAAATGACCAACTCGGACTCCATTAAAATCTGGAAGCATGGACCAAGTGCACCGGTAAGGGTAAGCGTCCTCTGCTTTTCTAGAAACACCCGCCGAGTTGCTCTTAAAAAGTTAAGTCCGGGGTAGACGAAAGAGGAAAGAACAACTATGACACGTTGAAAAATTCTGTTTTCATGGCGCAGATGGAAACACCATAACGATCCACGAGTTGATGATGACGGACATAAAATTTTTGTAGTGATGACTCCAATCTTGTAGCAACATAACCCAGTTCCAGAAGCCTATCTGTTAGAAATGTAGCGCGAAACAAAAAAGTCTGTGTAGTCTCGGCAAGCTCTGGCATAACGTATGAGTTGTGATATGAACACTCCATACGCAGGTGTTGAAGGGATGTTGCCACAGATGAAAGGAACGTTGACAATTCTGAATGAAAAGTCATCACGTTTGTCGTAAAGTTTGGTCAATAGTTTTCCTTTACCATCAATTTCTAAGTGTAGGTCAAGCACCACTGTAGAAGAGCACAATTTTTTCCCATTGGAATGCCGACCCTTTGTTGAAAAATGCGTGCACAACACTGAACCAATATTAAAAATGCCAGCATTTTGTGATCATCTTTTTCGGTTTATTTAGAAAATGATTTGGAATTATTTCTTATAAAGTATGAGGAATCTCTACCAAGGACTATGTATTTGTATCTAGGTGTACCATCTTTATTGAAAAACCAACGATGTACAAATTTTTTAAGTCAGGGTTTTAACTGAGTATGTGGAATAGAAGTATGCAGTGTTAAAAAATCATAGGTTTTACTGCTATTCTATTCTACAATGATCGTCCTTGGTAGAGAGATCAAAAAGGGGATAGCACAAATTTACGGTTTTCCGCAATCTCTTCTTTGGAGAGTGTGGTAGCAGTATACCTATGATAATAAACATTGGATGTAAAACGTTTTGCAAAGAAAAGCAGTGCTGTTTTTGTGGATACGACAACATATTTGTCATGAAAAGTAGACATCGGGATCTTTGAAAACTGATGTAGCATTGGGACACATTAACCTACTCAAAACTTTCATTCGTTTCAAAATTAAAGACCTCACGGCCATTAAATACTCTGACAGAGAATCAATGTCTTAAAGAATCTTTTCGGTAAAAACGTTTCAGCAACTTAAATTCTAAATCCATTCATTTGAACTCAATCTAAATGTCGTTAATACAACTCTGCTAACACAAAACATTTTATTTAAGGAATCCAACAATTCATATTTTTAAGTTAAAGAAAGTTTTATCCCTTGTAAATTATATAAAACATTGAAGCATCTATCTTTATTCATATTTCTGTCGTAGGTTTTATCTTCATCATTGTTTTCTTCAGTGAATCAGAAACTCGCCAAGTACGCCAGTTGACACCATCGCCATCTGTTGATTCGTAAATGCCGTTTATATTTGCCTTTGTACAATCTCTGAACCAGAAACCAGACTTCTTTATAATACGCGCGCAGTGGCCTCCACTTAAATCATTGTCAGTATTCGGTGTACTGAATTGCATCCCATCTAGACTTTTAGAGTAAAAATCAATCATGGCATTGCCTGAAGTAGAGGAATCTTAGTGTGAAGACGTACAAGAAGAAGAAGAACGCAACATGTTTCTGTATTTTTATTTGGAATGGTGGATGACTGAAGATCACACATTCGTATAGGAATCTTCCAGTGATGACGTACAAGAAGAAGAAGAAAAGTAAATGACTTCTTAAGATCACACATTCGTAGAGGAATCTTCGTGTGATGACATACAAAAAGAAAAAGGATAGTGGATTACTTCTGAAGACCACACATTCGTAGAGGAATCTTCATGTAAAGACGTACAACAAGACAAAAAAGTAACATGTTCCTGTATATTTATTTCATTTTCAATGTACTGATTCCCTTAAGAAACATTTAAAGGAAAAAGAAACTTACTGTGACAGTACTTTTTTTCGTGGGATACCGATTTTATGGTTTTCGTGGGTAGGCCAAACTACGAAGTTTGGCTCCAAAGAACATGTTATATCCGTTGATGTGTATACTGAAAACCTGCACAAACCACGAATTCTAGAATCCACTAATTTGTGTTTCTTCCCTTGTCCACGAAAATTGGTATCCACGAATTTAAGAACTTTTACATTTTTTTTTCAATTTCTAAACAATCATGCATCGTTCAAATTGCTACATTTTTCATATATAGTACAATAAGAGATGCGCATAAGATTAGAATATTAGAGAAATAAGTCGGAACAAAGTTGAATTCCATGAAAAAATATTAGAATATTAGAGAAATAAGTCGGAACAAAGTTGAATTCCATGAAAAAATATTCGCCGCCACGGTGGTACAGTGGTGACATGTTCGCATTGAATGCAGGAGATCGTGGGTTTGATCCCTGGTGGTCAAATTGATAGTCCCAATTTCTTCGCCAAACACGTAGTTATATAAGGCGATATAGTGATTTCAAGTGTTATCCCAATGGTAATATTTCAAAGAGCAAATTACAGCTTGTTTAAGGTTGAAAGCAAAATTTTTCTCGGCAGGGATAAATTTGTTTGTTTGTTTGTTGGAGTTTAACGTCCGAGCAGCAATATTTCAGCTATATGCAGGCGATGAACTTGAAAGGGATGATAAAAGGAACATGAAACGATGAATGAAATAGGGATGGCACACAAGGATAATTGGGTCGGCAAATTTTGATTGCCACAAGATAAAAGGGGGGATGGGTAGGGGTGGGCAATTTAGCCTCTTGTGGCGGAACGCAAAGGTTACTACTCCTATTGAATACCATAGCAGGGTTCTTTAACGTGCGAGGAACGTGGCATCTTCCCCAACACGGTGCACCATTATGGTTTGCGGTCAGGTTTTCCGTATTATAGCCTGACAACCACAGCATGTAACACGCCAGGGGTACCCCATTCCACCACCTGGGGCACACATCCCAGTTGCTCTGTGGGCAGAATGCCTAGCCCCTGGCTAGGTTTTTGAGCACTACTTAGTCGCCTTATACGACAAGCTAAGCGCTGCTGCAGGCCTATTCTTATAACATCCGGACCTGCACGGGGCGACAGGGTTAAATCAACCAGAATATAGTCTGCTACGTTTGTAGCAACTATTTTTAGAAACAAATCTAAAATTTCAGTCATTTTTCTTGTATGCTTGTACTAAATTATAACTCTGGGTATGTGAATTTTTTTCTATTCTATTCGCAATCTTTGATATATTTTTGTTGTCAGTGATATTTACAATATATACAATAGGCATACACAATCCTTACAGTGGCTTTCATTAGGGTTTAGGTACATATGTTCGACATTGTTCTTGAAAGAAAATTTTGTTCAAGAGCCAAGTAATAATGAGTAAATGATAGCCTCTGACCCTTTCCCCTTCAAAAAGTTTCTTTATTTGCGCCTGCCTCTCAAAACGCAATTAAGGGAACCAAGATTCTAGCGGAAATCAAAACAATATATATCCAGGGACAAAGACCAGACATGGAAAAAGACACGCACAATAAAACATAACTAACCAAAATAATATGTACAAAGCAACAACAGTATATGAGCAACTCAACTAAAAAGTGGGAGCATGGATCAGGTGCACCAGTAGGGTAAACGTCCTCTACTTGTAAAAACACCCGCTGAGTTGCCCATAAAATGCAATGGCCCTATATATAACCATTTTTATATATTCTATATACAACTATTCCTTCACTCTTATGAGGCCCCCGTGCAGGTCCGGGTGTTACAAGAATAGGCCTGCAGCAGCTCTAAGCTTGTCGTAAAAGGCGACTAAATAGTGCTCAGAACCCTAGTCAGGGGCGAGGGCGCTCTGCCCACAGAGCAACTGGGATGTGTGCCCCAGGTGGTGGAATGGGTTAGCCCTCGTGTGTTACATGCTGGGGTTGTCAGGCTATAATACGGAAAACCTGACCGCAAACCATAGTGGTGCACCGTATTGGGAAAGATGCCACGTTCCTCGCACGTTAAAGAACCATACTGTGGTATTCTCCCGGATTAGGAACCATAGGGCTCCGCCACAGGAGGCTAAATTGCCAGACCCTACCCATCTCTCCCTATTTCTAGTGGCAATCAAAATTTGTCGACCCCATTATCCTTGTGTGCCATCCCTTTTTCATTTCATCATCATTTCATGTTCATTTTATCATCAATTTCATGTTCATCGTATGAATATAGCTGAAATATTGCTGCTCGGACGTTAAACCCCAACAAACAAACAAACAAACTTTTATGAGGCTGACTTTATAGGTGATCTGATCCGAAAGAAAGAATATTATTTGGCTAGATCCTTTAATCAAAGATTCCGCTATATAGATGATGTAGTATCTTTAAACAATCCTAATTTCGGGGATTTGATACATCGCATCTACCCTAAAGAACTTGAGATAAAGGATACTACAGACACTGTCAGCCTTATATCTTGACCTACACTTAGAAATCGATGGTAAAGGAAAATTATTGACCAAACTTTACGACAAACGTGATGACTTTTCATTCAGAATTGTCAACGTTCCTTTCATCTGTGGCAACATCCCTTCCGCACCTGCATATGGAGTGTTCATATCACAACTCATTGGTTATGCCAGAGATTGCCTAAACTACGCGACTTTTGTATCGCGCTAGAACTCTAACAAATAGGCTTCTAGATTAGGGTTGTGTTGCTACAAGATTGAAGTCATCACTACAGAAGTTTTAGGTTCGTCGTCGTGAACTCGTTGATCCTTATTGTGTATCCATCTGCACCATGAAAACTGATTTATTTTACGTGTCATAGTTTTCCTTTTCTCGTTTGTCTACCCCGCACAACTCGTCGGGTGTTTCTAGAAAAGCAAAGGACGTTACCCTACCGTTGCACCTGGTCCATGCTCCCAGTTTCTTTTTTGTGTAGTCGGAGTTGCTCATTTGCTTTTGTTACTTTGTATGTATGATTTTAGTTACTATGTGTTCTTTGTTGTATATGTCTGTTTTCCATGTTTGATCTTTGTCACTGGATTACATTCTTTTGATTACCGCTATAACCTTGGTTCCCTTGATTACCATAACAAGTCATGTTAGGTTACAGGCTAAGCAGTACATTGTAAAGGTCGATACGAATAACCTTCATATAAATTTTAACTCATCTAAGTTTTTAAACATTGAATATTTCCTTAATCCTGTAAAATGAAATAAGAGATATTTACCAGCTGTTCCAGAATAGGAACCCAACGTAAGTGTATAATTTGTTTCTTCGCTACCGATGTAAAACTCCGAGTATTCCGCAAACGCCTTTTCTTCTGCAAAATCTTCGAGATCAAATCTTACTTTGTACTTTTTGGAAGTATAAGAAACTATATAATGTATGGCATCGTTTCCTGTTAAAAGAAAGAAAGCGAGCACGGTGAAGCGCAGCTAGAACGGATAGCTTTATGGTAACATGTACGTGCAAATGTTGAAAACAAAAAATCATCGCTCGGAATAGATAAGTGGCAGAGGTAATGCTTGTAAAATATTAATAATTATTCTAAAATTTTAAACGATTCTAGAATGTCATAAAATCTAATTAAATAGGAAAGAAGGATTGGAAGTACGTACAATATCTATATTTTGAGAAAGTCATACGTAAAACGTGTATGAACAACTATTTGTCATCTACAGTGCAACCTAATACTGATCAAAAAGAAATACTGTACTCAGTTATAGGCAATGTCTACTCCATATTTATTGAACAGTGTAAGTTTTTTTTTCAGTAGAGAAAACGTTGTTAGAGGAAATGCTCAGCTTTATGATATCGGTCACTAAAATCAATATTTGTGGATATTTAGTTATTTATTTTATATATAAGAAATGCCATAACTTAAGAGTTGCCGCTGTACATGGAATACTGAGTTCTCCAATCTCTTCGAATGCAAAATAAAAGGACCTCAAGATAAAAAAGATTACATTTTTTATTGATTTTCCACATTCTAAATAAAATTAGAATCAGCGATTCTGTGTTCATGGTGTTTATAACAACTGAGGTGTAAGTCGGTTGGGTGTTTTATACTGTCAATATTTGGATGTTTTTATATCAACAAACCATGAAGTTTAAAGGAAATAATTATATCTGCAGTGAAGGAGTGACAGGCTGTGGTAATTTCGTCAGAGGACTGAGAAATATAGGTTATATAAAATGTTATGTAAGAACTACTACTTACCTGCCCAATATTCGTGGGATGCATTACCGAATCCTATCTTGTAGTCATTCCATTCTCTATAGAAGTTTAAACTACCATCATACCTCCTTTGCAAAACCTTATGGAAAGTCTTCAATGATTACACATTTGTTAAATTTAGTTTTAAAATCAATCCCGAAAAGATGTTTAACCGACGCGATTATCATTGCTTATGCCTCTAACAAAATCTGCTTCGATCCTTATCTCATTGCTATAATTGTTTTGGAAACGTTTAGAAAAGATGTTTGATTTGACGCGTACTTAATTTCTATTATAGTTTTAGAAACGTCTTTAAAAAGATGATGTTTGCATTGACGCACATTACATTGTTATGATTTTTTAGACACGTATAGAAAAGTTGGCTGAATTGATTAATTTACCATCATAATGTTTTGGAAATGTAATGCATAGATGACCCCATTTGGTTCGAACCAAAGATCAATTAGTCCGGCGATCTGGTAACAAAATGTTCACTTTTATCTACAAGCATGAAATTTTGCACAAAAGAACTTTTCATAATTGAAAGGGAGTCACTCAGAAATATGTCGAAGTTTCCAAGTTGTAGATGGAAATTGTAAACTATATATGTTTTGACTTTAGTTTCTTTATTAGTTATTATTCAAATAAAACAGACAAACATCAATGTTAAAGAAGTTACTTCCGTTGTAATTCAAAATGGCGGACCCATGTGTTACTTAAATGCAAATGTTGTTTGAAGATTTATAAAAAAAACTATCATTTAAGAAGACAAAAATATAGTAAGAAGTCTTGCCATTAGTCTGATTGAGCTCACAGTTTCAAATATTGTATCCAAAATGTTTACTGGGATGAACCTTACTTTGGTGAGTTTTCGTGTCAAAAGAGAAAAACCTGATCACGGACAAAAGATAGAACTTGTGTTCCGTATTTGTCTTCGTCATCCCATTCTATTATGGCAGGCAACAATTCTCGTTCCTATGACCGTTTTATGCTTGGTTTAAAATTGATATCGATATTGGTCCTGACATTGTATGGAATATTTTTTTCGACGTGATGTTAACTAATAGTGAATCATAAACTTCAAAGTCTTAAAAGAGCGGATATGGCGAAACGCGACAAATACACTAGCGTATAACCTAAAAAAAGTTAATATTTTCAGGGATCACAAAAAGGTCTTCAAAATCAATCATCACCATACCTTTAAGCAAGCTCCCCGTCAAGTAATGGAATTCAAGGTTACAGATCGATGACAACTCTTTATAATCAAACGAAAGATAGTATAATGCACAAAAACTCATTAGTGACCAGCGTCATCTGTCTGTGGACAGGCGCATGGAATGTGCGGTTGGGATATACTAGTCTTATAAGACCTTAAGCATCCCCTTTAATAACAGTTCAAAATGAACTGAAACAAAACAAAAAAAAAAAAAAAAACACACACCAATTCACTAAATAATATATTCAGTTGTCTCCATAAAATACCTTAACATACACCGTGTAGACAAAAAGCGATATTCAATAAAAAATTACTGAAAGATAGCTCAGGACATTTTAATATCACAAAACCATCAAAATTACCAGCAATAGAAATTATCGGTCCCTACAATTCTAGTTCACTTGGTTTAGCGCAGCAACGTCGAACACTAGTAGTCAAAAGTCTAGTATCTTATTTTCCAAAACAAAAAGTTGAAGATTGAAAAGTGAGTTCCAATAAATCTATTAAGGCCGTTGATAAATCAATCGTATTTTTTTAATGTGTTTGTGAAAAACTGTGTGAGGAGTAATTTTTTAATTAAGATCATGTAACTATACTTTTGTATTATAGTTTGTGTCGGTGAAAGACTTACATGTAGTTTATAGTTTTAAAAAAATTGTGATATCAATACCCAAGATGATAATTCTTTTCTGTAAGGAATCTGTGAAATAAAAATACCATAAGAGGGTGCTTAAGGACTATCACATTCTATGAATGGGAAATAATCATTAAGATGTTGCTTATATTAAAAGAAGACATGTTTTATATTGAAGTACAAGTCTTTATATTGAAGTACACGTCCACATACAATTCAGACACTGCCAATGGTTTATGGTGAAGCATAATTCACTAAACAAACGATGCTTTTTTAGTCTACATATGCTATACTTTCAGATAAAGATATTCATTTCTTCACTCAGATCTGCACTTTTTTGAAGATCATATATTCACCTCCCACTAAAATCAACCAAATCAAGAACGACAACTCTTGGAAAATGTCATTTTCAAGTACAATCTATATAATTGTTTTCTCAAAAGCGCAACAACCAAATGAAAATGTAAGACTGATTGTGTATGCATGTGATCTGTTACTGTTTCTGAACAAGAAATAAAACCGAATTTGGTGGAGTATTTTTACATGCATGAATCAACTTCTGTCTGATTTTTAGAAAGACTGCTAATTAATTTACAATGTATTTAGGTTTGATCAACATGACAGAAACACAAACATTAACTGGTTTCTTTGAAAAGGGTTATGACAAAAATGTAGTTTCGACGACAATGAGGCGGTAATCAACACTCTGTTTAATCAATTGATATTACTGCTAAAATATTCTCTTTGGAGGTGAACGAAAAAGAAAAGTCATTTGACAGTTACCGGAATATTTTCATATGTAGCGCTCCATGCCTCCCCGAGAAAATTGTACAGATGGACTCTTACATATTCATGAGTTGGATGCGCTTTGATCAATCCACTATGGTTTTCGGTCAGGGTTTCCTGTTATGGTGTGACAACTTCGAAGCGAGGACTAGTTCATTCAACCTTCTGGGCTACGCACATCTTAAGAAGTGTGGTTGGATCATTCTACTACTGGCCAGATGTCTAATGTATCTTTTTTTGTACTTTACGACAAACCAAGCTCTGTTTTTGTCATTCTTTCATGACATTCATGTCATGTCGTAAGTAATCAATAAAAAGAGATTGATACATTGCACTTTTTTTAGATGATCATGAAAAAAAATTTACTTCCGGCATTTTAATATTAACGGGAAGTAGTTTTTAAATGCTTATTTTCATTCTTTTAAAAAACTATCTTTTAATGAATTTAAACAAAGACGGCCGTTAACATGATGATACTGGAACTTGGTTGATAGGTTTTCAGGTTGACCATTATGAATTTACTGGAAGCTTATGTCTTTACCGTCATTTTACATAATTTGTGATGTAGTTTGAACAGAAATAAATGTATGAGTGTAATGCAGACTTAATTCTTCGAATTTCCATGAGACATAAAACTGCAAAGTATGTTATTTAAAATATACCGGAAGTAGGGGATTTTTTGTGTGGCTCCCTATCTGAAACAAAAGGGAAGAAAAGATTCACCTTTATGCCAAATTTGGTGCTTGTAACTTAATATCCACAAATGCACCAGACCGCTGGACTATTTTACAGTTTGGCTTTAAATTAAATTTTTTGTTTACACATAATTTATTTGTATAATTTTCCTATATTTTTTCTACTATTTACCGTCCAACCACCGCCTGATGTATCCATGTCACAATATAGATCTTCCAAACAACCAGAATCCTTACATTCAATTTGAAATGGGTACGTTCCACTAACCGCTTCGGGGAAAAGTTCTGTACAGTCTCTGATTTTGTTAGTAGGATCTGGAAAGGCAAAAAAAAATACAATACAAATATCTTTTTTTTCATGTTAATTGGCATAATGTATTGACTATTCCATTTGCATAATGGATCAAAAAATTTCCAAATGTTTTATTCAATGCCTTTTTGGAAGCTAGTATTATCTCAACTTTAGTTCCGTGTTCAGGATATTTTTTATTCTTGTGGCACTTCATGTTCTGCATGCGGAAAATCGGATCTTGATCTCTTGGTCCGTTCTTTTTCAAACTGAAATACATCTGTTCATTATCTAAATTTGAAGAATTATCCATTGAATTCGTTTATTGCATTAATACAATTTGTTATCGTTTATATGTTATCATTTAGTTGAAATTTTTAAATACCTAAGCGATATTCAAAAGAATTTTAAACGGTATAAGCGATTGTGCGCTTTTAAACCCGTGCAAATGTATATACTTTACCCGCTTTCAAAGGAATTGTACTTATAAAGAAATGTTGTTAGTTCATCATTCACAGTTTGATATTGGAAGGAATACAATCGAAATCCAGCACTAGAAAAAATTGCAGTATGCCGAGAGGTAGGGGACGAGGCAGAGCCAGACAAAGACACAATCCAGTTGATAGGCAACAAAGGCGTAGGCGGGGTCAGATTCAAAATGAAGCTGAACCAGTTCACCCCGGCCCCAACCCCAGATTGCAGCAGTTGATAGTCCGAAGAACCTGTGAATCAAGAAATGCAAGTTCCTTTAGGTGAGGTTAATGTAGCTAATTTTGATGAACCTGAATTGGTTCCACAGTTTAATGAAGTAGATATTTTTGTTAGTAATGCTACAAAAGAAAAAAATATGGAACTTTGAGTACATTGACCTCGCTTTGTTACATAAAAGCAATTTTCACAATCATCATGACAACCAAAATGTTATATCGATTAATGATGGTGAATTAGTGCTTCAACCAAAAGAGTTGAAAAAAAATTCAAGAATTCACATAACTTCGAACAATATTTTAACATACTAAACGACAAAGATATTATTACATTTTCGAAGTTTAGGACAACGAACCACAAACTACCAATAGAAAGCGGTAGATGGCAAAATATAGAGCGTAATCAAAGAACAAGCCCTGTATGCAGAGAGGCCATTGGTGATGAGTACCACTACCTGATGGAATGTCCAAATTTTCGAAAAAAAAGAAAGCTTCCCATTGATAAACAATTCATAATATTTTAAAATTTAGTGCTGTTATGAAACAAAAACAGATCCAAACTAAGAAAATTGTGCAAATTCATTAGAATTATAAATGACACTCTGGATTCTCTCTGACCTAAAAAAAACTATGATTGTATTTCCCTCCAGAACTGTACAACTCAATGCAATTTGTAATAATATGTTTTTCTGCATACCTTTGTACTACATCGGTTTTATCAGAATAAATTATATATATATATAAAGTTAATGCTATTCATGTTATTGCTGCTTGGACTAATGCATTTATTGCTTGCATTCAAATTTTGTTGATAAAACATGAATGAAAAGCTATTGAACTACTTTCATATATGGGTACAATCAGAGAAGCTGCAAAAGATGCTTCAAAAGATCAGTGATATACATATCAACGATTTAGATTACGTGTATCACGTGATCATATAAAAAAATGGTAGGAAATAGATACTCAGTTGTGGCTTAGATTTATAACTACTACACGACATGATCCACAAAGCAATAGTCCAAAGATATGTTATGATTACAATTTTAAAGGGGTATGTTTTAGACGTAATTATATGCATATATGTATTAAATGCAAAGTCATTCACTCTGCTTTGAATTGCAACTGATTTATCAATACTGGTTCCTGGCAAATCAAATTGGATATAACAAATCTGATGCATTTTAAAAATACAAGAAACCTATCTATTCAGGAAAATCCTTGCAATAAAAAAATAATGAGCCCCGTGCAGGTCCGGGTATCAAATGAATAGGCATGCAGCAGCGCTAAGCTTGTCGTAAAAGGCGACTAAATAATGCTAAAAAACCTAGCCGGGGGCTAGGGCGCTCTGCCCACATAGCAACTGGGATGTGTGCCCCAGGTGGTGGAATGGGGTACCCCTGGCGTGTTACATGCTAGGGTTGTCAGGCTATAATACGGAAAACCTGACCGCAAACCATAGTGGTGCACCGTGTTGGGAAAGATGCCACGTTCCTCGCACGTTAAAGAACCCTACTGTGGTATTTTCCCGGAGTAGGAACCATAGGTCTCCGCCACAAGAGGCTAAATTGCCCGACCTTACCCACCTCTTCCTATTTCCAGTGGCAATCAAAAATTTTCGACCCCATTGTCCTTGTGTCCCATCCCTTTTTCATTTCATCATTTCATGTTCATTTTATCATCAACTTCATGTTCATCGTCTGAATATAGCTGAAATATTGCTGCTCGGACGTTATACCCCAACAAACAAACAAACAAACAAACAAAGCCCGGTGGTGACTTTACAAACTTTATGATGGTTGCCCGTCAGTAAACATCAATATATTCATATCATTCCTGCGTCAACATACAATTTGTTTGTTGACAAGTTAATTTTGTTGAATTCATTAAAGTCATGACAATTTTTGCCAAAACCTATAGCGGAGTTGTTTATTTGAATATCAACATAACTAAAATCAATCGAATTGTTTTATTAGGTAATAAAATGATTCAATTGACCATATTTCAAGAAATTTAAATGAGCAATTCTGTATTTATGGTACTGGTTTTGTTTAATATATGCAATAACTAAATTTAATGAATTAACCATTAAATTCGTTCATTGCATTAATACAATTTGTTATCGTTTATATGTTATCATTTAGTTGAAATTTTTAAATACCTAAGCGATATTCAAAAGAATTTTAAACGGTATAAGCGATTGCGCGCTTTTAAACCCGTGCAAAGGTATATACTTTTTCCGCTTTCAAATGAATTGTATTTATAAAGGAATGTTGTTAGTTCATCATTCAGAGTTTGATATTGGAAGGAATACAATCGAAATCCCTCCCACCCAAAAACTCTTTATTTCGATACCTTTTTTCTGCTGTCTGGTTTCTTTTTCAGACAGAACAGTATTGTCAGTAACACAAAGCGTCATGACTTACCATAGAATGTGTGTCTAGACAAAAAGATTGTGCGTGTTGGCGGAATTTATCAATCGTCCTACTGGTAGCCCAGTGGTGACTTTACAAAATTTATGATGGTTGCCCGTCAGTAAACATCAATATATTTATTTCATTCCTGCGTCAACATACAATTTGTTTGTTGACAATTTGACTTTGTTGAATTCATGAAAGTAAAACCTAAAACCTATAGCTGAGTTGTTTATTTGAATATAAGCATAACTAAAATCAATCAAGTTGTTTTATTAGGTAATAAAATGATTCAATTGATCATATTTCAAGAAATTTAAATGTGCAATTCTGTATTTATGGTAATGCTTTTGTTTAATGTATGCAATAATAGATCTCTTTTAATGAGATTGTATACTATTGTGGATTTATGCAATTTTACTTTTCACAGAAACATCTTGATTTCTTCGATACAAATATCAACGAACGTCAATACTTACGATTGATATACTTAATAAAAAAGAATTTTGTAATTCCTCACAAGAAATTCCATTGTTTTCCCCCATTTTTGTAGCTCAGTGCCGATTGTTTACAAAATACTGATAATTGTATTTTTCAATTTCTGCGTTGACATTAATGTAATTTCTCACGTATTTAACGATAAACAATTTTTAGTTGGAACGGTAACTTTTAAAAGAATACTTGACACGGAATAATGTAGTAATCAATTGATTTTGCAAATATTATGATGCTGGATTGAAATGTCATCCAATTTGAACAATTCATATTTTACAGATCTAGAGAAGCTGTTTTGTGATATGAATGAAAAATTAAAACAATGGAAGGATATTTTTAAATTCAAATTTAAGCGATATGTTATGCATGTGAAGCTGTATATAGTATAATATACCTTACGTTATTTTTAAACTTATAAAATAAAAATAAAAATGGTTTACACAGTTAGTAAAAATCAAGCAGATTTTCTGCCAAGCCAAGATTTAAATGGACAAAAAACTATAGCTGATAGTTATGTATGTTTGTTTACAATTTGAAAAAAACCTTAGAATTATTTGCAGTTTCAATTCTTTTGGTTAAATCCTGGTTATCTACTGCCTATCTATTTTCCATTGTTTAAAATAAAACTTACATCTAAGTGGGTTTCTCCACATGTACTCAACGCCATCATAAGTTGCGTCTAGGACGTTTGGAGTACATAGAGAGTATAACACACACTCTCTCTTCTTTCTGTCGTAGTTTCCAGTACAACATCCTTCGGCAAATAGTTCAATACAGAATAGAGTACATTGGACGATCGTAACTCCAGATAATATTCTCATCGTAGTTTTATCATGAATTGGCGAGATGGTTTTATTACGACGGAAAAAGAAATGTTGTAATATTTTTTCCGTTGAGTCCGCTCGAGTGATACATATGACGCACACAATTAATAAACTTAAATAAGCCTTGTTTTCCATCACTTATATCAAAAAAATGTTTCCAATTGTTCACACCTCCACAGTAGTTTATCTATTGAAATTAATTGAGGATCTGTAGAAAAAGAATCATTCTTCTTGAAAAATAATCAATCGTGAACTGCCTTTGCCAGAATATCTATCTATAATTCAAGGAGTCATCATGAATACCTTTATCTATTACATTAATGTTTGTAGAACATAGTAAATATATCAGTCAGAGCCACTTAATCAATTGGTTCGCTTCATTCAACACACACTGTGACAAGGTATTTTTACTGCTTAATGTAATTATTAAGTGTTTTACCTGCCTGTCAGGCACTCTTTGGAAATTGTCAGGCAACAGAACAAGTTCCAATTGGTCAATTAAGGGTATATATTGCACGAAAGCAAAGATGTTGGCAGATTGTAATCCAATGGGTCCAGACCATTGGAAGACTGACAATGTATTTGAATACTCAAAATGTATCATGTTGTTATTATATCACTGATGTCTTCACCAACGAGAGAAAATACGATAGATTCTACTACACATGATCATGTGCGTCTACATTAAAAGTTCAAACGATCACATCGATCCTAACTGCATACGTCACTTCTGAGCAATTTCATCCGTTGACAGAGAATTTACATATGGAAGACATCGCTTGGAAGTGTGTATGCTTTTTCCAAGGATGAGTTAGGAAAAAAAAACATACAACAAATTTTAAAAAGGTCTTTTGGTAGAACGTTGTGTATGTAAAACGTATGCATTATATGTCTCCCAGCTTACTTAATGTACGTTGTAATATCTGTATTCTTGACGTGACTTTCAATTCTTTTTGAAAATGCGCTAAGTACAACAGGGTCAGTAGACTGGATGATTTTGAGAATAAAACCGATGTCCAATACATTAGTTGACAATCTTATATTTGGAGGGCTGATAATAACAGGCAATAAATAAGTGATGAAACTAGCATCCGTCACTGAGTTGACGTGCAATATTGGCATTTCGAAATACTGCCTAGAGTTTTTCAGTTCAATATTTTTTTATTAAAGGAATAAATCATGGAAACTTCATTTTATCATAGATTTACCAAAGTCTGGCCATGTCATTTCGCATTGTTTTGCCCCGAGCGACAGCGAGGGGTTAAATAACGATATGAATGACCAGTCCGTGGTAAAACAATGATAAAAAGTAGTTTCCACAATTTATTTAGATTCTAATAGGACTAGTTTCTCCGTAATTTTGAACGGACGCAGCCTGTGTACTGCAAGAAATGTTGGTCATTGTGCTGTTACATACTTAGTATTCGTCGTTACTTTCCCCTTGACATTTTCCCACTTATTACGGATGTTGGTTTACCTTTTGGAGCTCTCGAAACAAGTAAACCTAAGGTGCCCCACAGGGTATGTATAATATTCCTAGCCTGATTGTGATTTATGATGTTTGTATATATTATGTATTAGAAATAATTATCATGTAATTGTCAAATAGAAAAAGGCTTGTTAACATATAGTTATCATCATGTTTGAAAAAAAGCGAATTCTGTCACGTGAAACCATATGTTAACTTAAACATATGTTAATCATGTGACGCTCAATAAAAGTTTCCAATCACACGACCCTACCGCGTGGCACAATTTGCTGTGTAATACGATCAATACATGTAAAAACTATTTGACTGCTTGGACTACACACGATGACAAACCATTTTGTGTGTATCTTAGGCGAGTAACGATGACAAACCATTCTGTGTGAACCTTAGTCATAACACGACTATGATTATCACTATGTTCTTGTAATAAGTTGAGTCATCAGTCACAATGTGTAATAGTTATCTTCAATTTCTTTTTGTTTTTGCAGATGGTTCATATTTTGTAATTTCAGTAGTTATAGGTCAATTGATATGATTAAGAATAAATTCCGCGTAACCAGGTCCTGTTTTACTAGAATAAACCTGTTCAAGATTCATATAATTTTAAGTCACATGTTGTTTGTTTTTTTCATTTACGCAATGCTTTGTTCGACTTCCTACGGTGTTCAATTCGGTGCTAACTGCATATTGCAATATCCATTTCCTTATTGCTTTTGTTTGTATTTGGAAAGCACTGTTTGTGATTAGAAAATACTTTGTACCCAGATTATCACGAGCTTATATTACGCCTGTATTATACAAACCCTTATTCCATTATCCCTTTCAACATTGATTATATGCCTGGCCAGTTAACCTGCTTTTCTATTCTTTGTTCACGTTACTTGATAATGTCATTCTTTACATCTGAAAGGATTTTTTTTGTAATTCACATTTTCAATTATGTAAGAGCAGGCAAATGTTATAATAATATTTAAGTTGAAAAGATACATTGATCAGTATTGAACCATATTCCATTAAACAAACATGTAAAATGTCAAACATTTGAAAGAACTTGAAAGTAATTAGCTTGGCAACGAAGTTATGAAAGATATTCAATAGATAACCCATCCTTTTGCTTCCACATTAAAAGTCATAAATTCATCTTAAATTTACACAATTGTTCCAACTGTTTGCACTGAACTTTGGAGAATCCAGGAAGCCTTATTTGCCAATCAAATAATGTAAATAAGTGGTACATATGTTTGGTTAAGGAGAGACATACTCGTCATGCTTTCTCACTTTTGAGATTTCGTTATTCATATCTTTTGCCATGTCAGTACTAGTATATATTTCATTACTTATAATATTTTCTTAAACGTATCAAAAATATACTAAGGTAAGTTCTAACACATTCGTTTAACTGAAATTCAGAATTGCAAAGAATACGCATGAACTTTTCGAAATCATACAGTGTGGACCCCAAAACACATTTGTTTATTTAAAACCGTTGAATATGAAGTATGAATAATAAAAAGTACCAAATAAGGAACATTGCGGTGGCTTTCCAACTTCTTTGTTGTCCTGATATTGCCATTTGTTTTACGGACCTTCCTTTTAGACAATTCCTTCTGACTACTGTTTACATTTCATCAGTTCGGTAATTTTGTTATTACCCTTCATATACACTGTTTCACTCATTTATAAATGGCCCTGACATTCGATCAATTATTCTAAAATACTTAACCAACAGAGATGGGTTCGCTTAATGATTTATTGATAGATCGGTTGATTGATTGAGTAATTGTAATTTTACGTCCTACGACAGATTCATTGCAGGACAAAAACGAGATGAACACGCTGTCAAGAGATTACTGGGGGTTTACAATTGGTACATTATGAACATATTACTAAACAAACACATTCTCAGTAATGATGATATCATTATCTGAAGATTTCCTTACTTTCAAAGTTTACATTATTTTGAATGGGAACTAATTTTTATTTATAAATTTGAAATTCAAAAAGTACACTTTAGGGGAAATGTATTACATTTTCTTCTACATAGTAAAGTCATGATATGGAGAAGTGTTTAGATACAATCACACAGGCTCTTAAATTTTATTCATACAATTCTACTTATGCCTCTTAGAAATTGTTTGACTGTACACCTTTTTGCAATTCTTAGTGCTTAGATAAGGATACATCCGCTGCTGTTGCTTTCTCACTTAAGATATAAGCATATCCTTATTTTCATCTATGTGGATTCTATTCAAAATGATGTAAAAACGTTTAATGAAGTTTTCTAAATATACTGAAATAGAAACAGAAAAGAGAATATTGTCATTACTAAGTAAGTGAATTCTTATAAGAGAGACCCCGTGCAGGTCTGGGTGTTAAAAGAATAGGCCTGCAGCAGCGCCAAGCTTGTCGTAAAAAGCGACTAAATAGTGCTCCGACGCTAGGGCGCTCTGCCCACAGAGCAACTGGGATGTGTGCCCCATGTGGTGGAATGGGGTACACCTGGCGTGTTACATGCTGGAGTTGTCAGGCTATAATACGGACCGCATACCATAGTGGTGCACCATTTTGGGAAAGGTGCCACGTTCCTCGCACGTTAAAGAACCCTACTGTGGTATTCTCCCGGAGTAGGAACAGGAGGCCAAATTGCCCGACCCTACCCACCTCTCCCTATTTCCAGTGTCAATCAAAATTTGTCGACCCCATTGTTCTTGTCTCCCATCCCTTTTTCATTTCATAATCATTTCATATTCATTTTACCATCAATTTCATGTTCATGTATTGCTGCTCGGACGTTAAACCCCAAAAAACAAGCAAACTTATAAGAGATATTTCGCTTCCCTTGTGTTAAATGTTGATTAGGGACCAGCTGCAGTCTACCCTGTGGTGTATTGGTTTCTTCTTCCTTCAATGAAGACCCATTAGCTGCCATTTTTCATCCTGGTGGGAATTAATAAAAGACAACTGTGTTTTATACTTACACAAAAAGGTACTGAAAAAGAGGAAAAATACTGAATAAGAGTGATATATATATAATAAATTTCTATTGGGCGTATAGGTCTCGTTCTAGTGTCATTATTTCTTACCGGATTTCTTCAGGTAGAACGTATAGAAATTCAAACACCGATATGCATTTAAATGCTTACTTCTGGGGTCACGAAACGTTGCAAAATCTTCTATTTATGGCTTTAAAAAAAACAAAAAACAAAAAACAAAAAAACAAAAACAGAAAAAAAAAAAAAAAAAAAAATTACCATGTATCAATATATATTTGTCATTTTTATCGGTATTTTTACACCGAAAGATGTTATAATTTTAATACTGAACTCAAAGATCTGTAAATGATGAAGTATCCATTACTAATGGATTTAAAAGTTCTGTATCAAAAAAGGGTAATGGAAATTTATAATTTTAAACTAAAGTCTCTTTTATCATAAATTTTAATACTGGGATGACTTCTGGTCAATTTTGTGATGTATGCCCAGGTGTGTGGAAATGAATTTTCTTATATTATTATGGAACTGGTGGTAGGATTCTCTATAAGTTACACATTTACTGAGTTATGTTTACACAATACAGCCCTTAAGCTAATTATATGAGCTAGTCCGGACCTGATATTTTGAACTAGAAGTTCCAGGAATATATGAGGCTCGAAATGAATAAATTCCGATAAAGATCTCTAATTGTCTCTTTTGGTCCGCACTATAAAATTTGACTGTTTTAATATGTATCGTGGGTGATATTTTTGGTTTGAGGATTGTTTATCTGGATAAATGTGTAATTGTGTATATATCGGTTTATACATCATATTTGTTTCTCATTATTGTTTAAAAACAGCTTTTATTACATACAAAACAATGACGTTTCATTATAGGATATACAGAGAATATTTTATGTTCCTAAATCATTCCTCCTCATTCCATTAACTAGTATTTATTATCTATGATGTTTAGATCGATATTTAAATATAGAACCCGGCCGATTAATTTTGTGACATAAATCATATCCTGTCAAATTCTTTTCAATAACTTTCCTTGATTTTTATGCAATATAATTTGAAAAATAGAATTAACATTTAAGCAGATCTTGCATCGTATCATATATTTTAATCGTGTAATTTGGCAGCATATGAGATAAATCAAGGGAACCAATATTCGGACAGAAATCAAAAGAATATTATCCAAGCAATGAGTATAGACGGGCAAAATGAACATACAACAAAACAATAGACTAACCAAAATACCACCTACAACGAAACAAAAGTAACTGAGCAACCCGGATTCCCTACCGATGCATCTGGTCCATGCTCCCAGTTTTTAGTGGAGTCCGAGTTGCTCATGTGTTTTTGTTACTTTGTATGTATGATTTCAGTTACTTTATGTTCTTTGTTGTGTATGTCTGTTTTCCATGTCTGGTCTTTGTCCCTGGATTACATTCTTTTGATTACCACTATAACATTGGTCCCCTAGATTACTCTTCCACTAAGATTGGGAGTATGTATCAGGTGCACCAGTAGGATAAGCGTCTTCTGCTTTTCGATTAACACCCATCGAGTTGCTCATAAAAAGCAGGAGTAGGAAAAATTGAAAAACTATTGCACGGTGGACAAGTCGATTCTTATGGTGCAGATGGATACACAGGAACGATCTATGAGTTCATATAACGAACATAAAACTTCTATAGCGTTGACTCATAACAAGATAACCTTGTTTCCGAAACCCTAATTTGTAAGACTTCAGGCGTATATCTGAAATGGACTCAACGGTTTTATTTTGGCCTATCTGATTTGTCACTTGATAAATAAACGTGTTTGACAGAAAAGGTAAATTGCGTTTATGTTAAATGCAGAGTTTTCTTTATTCTGAAACAAGTAAATTATATTGAAGATTGGCATGCTATGGTATTTTCTTTTTGAAAGCGCTCGATTCATAAGAATGCATTTTGTATCGCAAAGTACAAATAAATTGCATGAATCTAGCTGGAACTTATTATTATCAGTTGACCTTAATTGGCAGATTTCAATATTAAAACAAAAGGATTTTTAAAGAGTTAGTTTTTACAAAAAATGAAAAGGGTAGGTCTTTGGTCTACTTAAACCTCCGAAAATTGAGTCTTAATTATTGCGATAGGACATTTTTTGGAAAGATTAGAATTTATTTTTAGAATTAAAAACGTGTTTTTACAGGTGATACTTTAACTTGTAACAAAATAACATTATTAATGGCAAGCGGTTCAGTACAAAGGAGGTTGAAAATGATTTAAGTATGAAGCACTGCGCTCACAAAATGTAATATGGCTTTTTGTTCAGATATCGCACCTAAACAAATGTCAATTTTATTTTTTTTTCCTTAAAGGACAAGGCCATCTATTGGCTCACATAGCTAGGTTACGATGCACTGAAGAAGACAGAAATGATATAAACCCTTTAACAGTCACTTTTAATATATAAGATAGGTTTTAAAAATATAGCTTAATATTCATCAAGAAGTACCAAAATAAAAAAATAATTAAATTAAAATTGTGACAGTGTTTTCATATCTGGACAGCACCTGAAAAACTACGACATATATTATTTTTTTTGTTAAAAACGAAGATGAATGAAATTGTTTTAATTTCAAAAAATGGAACTATTCTGAGTTTACTAAAGTGAGATGATTTCAAGACTTCTAATAGGCGCTACAGGTACGAGATCACAATTAATTCCCCTTGACTTTTCATTGTATACGAATATAGTTCCCTTTTTAGTGTGTTCCTTCCTGATATTTTTTCTTTGCTGACATAAACTTTATTGCTTAGTATTTACTGCAGATATGTAGGGCAAGCATCAAATTTACAAGGATTTTTTTTCATTCTGAAATTTTATGTGGAAGTTGTGATTTGGTCCTACGGAAGGTCAAAAGTTAGGACATTTGGCAGTGGTCACTTTTCATGTCTACGGGGTCTCTGAAGCAAAGTCGCCAAAATAAAAAATGATGGTGAATTTTTATGGCACTCTTATAGGAATCTGCTGTTATACATGTTTCCAATTTGGTAAAGTTTCATTGAGTTTGAAGCGGTGGAATTATTTTTATATGTCCAGATGTGTCTGTTAAAATGCACTACGAAATTAATTGTGTCCTCGTACCTATATTTTGTAAAACGTGCTATTTTGATATGTTTTGGGGGTTTATTTCTCAGAATTCATGGAATAAACATGAAATATGGCAAAAAAAACCTATTTCTTTTCTCATCTTTTTGTATTTTAGTCCAGAAATGGGTTTATATGGGATTTTCAATGTAAAACTCATAATTGCTTATGGGATCAGGGTAAAATTGGACAAATGAGCTAGTTATTGTCTCATTTTGAGTTTTTTTGCACACACAGTGTCATAATAACAGCAAAAAAACACTATTCATAAGCAATGGACAGGGTAAAGGTAAAAAAGTTAACATTCAGAATCTGTTTTTAACCTGCGGCAAAGGTCATTTGGCAAAATTACAGTGTTAGTCAGTTGTCTCAACCTCTTGGAATACTTCCTTAAACTGCATTGGTATGAAAGTCTGGATTATGAGAGAGAAATGTCTTAAAAATGTAAAACCAACCATGACTTCCCATTCTTTTACATGAATTTTGAATAAATGATCTACTTAAACCCCTACGGAGTTGACGAAAAACAATTATTTTGGAGGCGGTCATACACTAAAAAGCCTCAAAGCAGAAAAAAAAAACATAACCTGATTTGAAAAAGAAACATCCAGTTGAGTTCATATGTATTTAACATATATTTTCACTATTTTGTGGCTGTAGTGGTGAAATCTTGGTGTAAATGGCATATTTACCAAAACCCGCGGTTTTACAACCCTGGTCTTGGCTTGATTTTAATTACCCCATCTGACAGTTTACTCTAAAACACTGTCTCTGGTTGTTTTTGAAGTACATTTAATGTGTCTAGAGCACTGTGGAAGAAAGTTTGGTTGATTCATTCTTTTTTAGCTTCTAAAAATGAGTTTTTATATAAGTACCCCTACACTAGGTGAAAATGCACTAATACTGCAGTGTCATGTATTAACACACATATTTCTGTCTTAAATCAGATGGAAACCTGACTAGCTGGTTTTTTCTACTTCAGAAACATGCAATAAAATGAAAATAAAGAAAATAAAAAGGAGAAAATCTGTCAATATTTGAATTGAGGCGATTTAGAGGACACTTCTTCACCCAATCTGAAAAAAGTTGAAGTCGCGACATATACAACAGATATAAAATTTGCCATAAATCATTTATTTTGCAACAAATTTCTGTAAAACTTTGCAGTTAGACTCAGAAATAAATAAGCTTTCCACAGATGAAGCCTTTATTTGAGTTTCAAAATAAGCCGATCTAATGGGTACGAGATCACAATTAATTCCCCTTGACTTTTCATTGTATATAAATATAGTTCCTCTTTTTTTAGTGTGTTTCTTCCTGATATTTTTCTTTGCTGACATAAACTTTATTGCTTAGTATTTAATGCAGAAATGTAGGGCAAGCTAATCCTCGAAAGTTGATATCTGCGTATATGTTCACCTTACAGAATCCGCAAAAATCAATACGTTTAGAGTATTTTGGTACTAAGTATGGATGGGTTAAACGGTCCAAAGGTCATCCATTAAGACCGTTTGCCTATAGCAAACAAAGAATCATTTGGCAATGATAACATCAATGCTTCAGTGTTTTATTCGTAATAACGACTGTATCATGCCGATTATTTATCTGTTAATAAAGACAACCTGTAATTTAGAACAAATGCAATAATTAATTTACTTATTTTCTAGAACTCTTTTTAAACTGCAGCCAGTATTTGGGTCAAAGTCAGATTACGTATTTTGTTTTTAGAAGGAAAATTAAGTTTGTTTATCTAAAATCGCAACCCGAGAGGATAAATTACCGTTATATTGGAAACCTTCTATAGAGATAATTTTTTTACCATTTCTCCAAAATCCTGTCTCTCAGGGAATGATGAAATTTGTCGTGCTGATGCTTCAATCTGATTTTCTACGTGCATTATTTCACATACACGGTTTCTAACTTAACGTCATTCAATTGGAAAGACATAATAAAACAAAAATTTTATTATTGTAAAACGCTTTGTTTAAAAAATGTAAGCTCAAAATCACCTTTTATTTTTTTCTGGCTGTTTGTACACAATGTCTACCACATCTTGGATTAGCAAATTTCTCCTAAATTAGTAACAAGAATCTTCATTAACGTTTTTTTCTCATAGAATAAAATAATTTTGAAAATAACATCAAAATACATATTTTTTTGTATTTTTTCTGAATATAAATACAAATATCAATATAGAATTTCATGAAGCAGATGGTATTTCTTGATTGTTTGCCCTTGGAACGAAAAGGAAACTTTCATTGATTATTAGGATAGTATTGTCAAGTCTACAAATTCAAGAATCTACTACTTTAAGTACGGAATTGGTACACACGAATATAAATACATTCAAAGTATAATCCCTAACCTGCTCTGTCATTCAGACCCACTCCAGTTATAATCCTTTACCTGATCTGTAATTCAAATCTGCTCCAGGTACGATCACTAAAATGCTCTGCCTGCCATTCAAACTCACTATAGATACATTCTCAAAAGTAACCTGTCCTTCAGCCCCACTACGGATACAATCCTTAAGCTGCTCTTTCATTCAAACTGACTACTTATACAACCCCTAAACTGCTTTGTAATTCAGACCAAGTCCATAATCAATCCCTAAACTACATTTGTTAATAATTACCTTTATAACAATCATCATCGGACATACAACGTAGCAGAGACTTCTGACAGTCAAAATCATTCGGACATTCCGGTTTGGATAACTTCACGAAATATAAATTAAGAACCAATATACCAAACTAGATACTTTTATTTCATATTAAATTTGCACAATATTACAAAATTCAGAAGCAGACGCAATCAGTTTTGTAGAAATAACTAAATGATAAATTTGTCTTTTTTGTTTTCATTCTTTTTTTTTTTTTAATTTTTTTTGTTTTTTGTTTTTTTACGATAATACATATAACCCTAATACAAAAATTACCACAAAACACAAATGCAATACTTGCCTTTAAAATATAGATCGGGAAACCTCAAAGTTTGAGTAAACAGTAAATGTATTGACCTTTAAATATTTTTACTCCTTTAGTGCAGATGACAAGTGTGAAGAATCCATTTCTACAGGATTCGGAGCACATTTGTTTTTAAATATCTAATTCATATAAAATAAACTATAGAATCATGTAAAGTTAGTGAATGGTTTTGTTTTTTGATTTTAGATTTTGTGTTTGTTACTTTAAATACAAAACGAATTGATCCCCATAAACGAAGAATATATACAGTGTTATCACAATATACATACCGGAACCATAGTGTTGTCCACAAGAAGTGCCCACACAACAAATCATACCTTTAAACGTGTGAAAAAATCATTTAACTTTTGTAAAGAAAATATATATGAATGGAAAACAAATATATAGAAATGATATCGTTACATATATTTGGAAGAAAATTCCGTGTTTTGTTTTAACTGGGAGTTCAAATTATAATTTCACCTAGAATTTTTTTCACATTTTTCTCTTATTAGCAGTATTTCTCTTATTTTAAAGTAGAAAACAAGGGTGAATATTATTATATTTACAAATATCAAGACAATCTCTATCGTCTGTACATGGCGTTCATTGACATTGATCTAGAACAGAAATCGGTGCTCTGAAAAAAAAAGTACAGACAGACAATAACAAGTGAAATGTGTCTGTAGCCACATTCAGAGGAAAACAGATAATTAAAATGACCAGAAATACTTTACAATAAAATATACGTTATTGACGATAAAACGTTCAGTATTTTTTTTTACGTTTTTGTTACATTTTCATTTGTACAAATGCACATACATTACACACGTCACCCTGTTTTCCGAAAGAAAAGCCAACTAAATCTAAAAGAAAAAATCGACGAAAATGAAAGAGGGAGCATCATACCTTTTATAATGATAAAACATATATGGATTAACAGACATTTAGGACTTTACAAAAAAAGTACTGACAGACGATTTTTAATAGACTTGATTACTGTCAAATATACAAGCTGATTTTAATAAACTGTAAGCTCAACCATTACTGCATGCATTAATTATAGTAATTTTGTTATTATGGTCGAAACTGTCGTCTTATTTTTGCAGCTTTTGCGGACAAAATTCCTAATCAGTGAAGGACATCTATCACAACGCGACGATCACATTTGCAATTCATAATTAGTTTCATTTTTTTTTGCAATCGTCTGAATTTACAGTATTGAGAAACGATACACAACTTCATACAAGCGTCTCTGTTAATGTGATATAAGTTTTAACTCTTACCTTGCTTAAGTGGCACATTGAAACAACTCCAAGAAAAATTAACGTCAACATCATAACGTTATTATTTATGAGATGCAATGAAAACTGAATGAAAAGAATACTTCGGTTCTGTATTTAAACATTTAATTGTATTTTATTACAATTTTTGTGGAATTACATTTTTGTGTTTTATTTTGTTAATTTTAGAATAAAAGATCTCGAAATAGTTTATTTGACAATATGACGATACATATTTATTGATATAGAGTATGATAAAGGCCTATTTTCAAATTTTATTATCAAATATAATCATTTAAATTTACCTAACACAGAAATAGATTATTTGAACTGAAATACTGTATCATGGCATATGATATTGTATATTTTGACACAAGATGTGACAAGGGCTTATTCTATTTAATGAGGCATTCTTAATAAAACATTATATAAATATATATAATAAGAGTTAAAATAAACAAAGGAATCAACTCGTTACCGTTATGCAATAATTTTACTTTTCAGAATAAGGAATCTTGACGTAAATAATGATTGAACTATAATCATTTCTGAAAATAAAAATCGGTCTATATTTCAAACATTATGATGTACGTTTTCGGAGCTGTAAAACAATCTCAAAAATTGCATTTGACCTATGACAATACATCGGTTGTAAAAAGATAAAGATAAAAATTATATTCAGAAAGAAACTTAGCAACTAACAATAAACTCATTTGCTACTTCCCAAGAATTCAATTTAAGACAAGCAGCAAACATTTTAAAACAGGAAATATATATAAAATAATCTAAGAGGTGCTGTTTTCATTCCATTAAAATGTGGAGGGAATTTTAGGTTTTTTTCATATTGCAAGAAAATGACCCCTCTTTTTGTTTTGAAATATGAAAGAATGTCACTTAAGTGTTCTTTATATTAAGTTATAAGAAAATGCATATACCAGTTTTTCTCAAATTTACGATATATTGAAAATTTCCTACAGAATCCATATAAAATGTAGTTAAATATTGATTTTGATAAGGCTTAATTAGCTCAAAATCAAGTTCGGCGACCTATGTATGTTCATTCATGGTCAATTTTGAGAAACTATATTCACTAGAATCGTTAGGTGTGATTTACCTTTGAAATGACTCATATGTTCAATCTTAGAGGCCTTAGCTGACAAAAAAGTATTTGTATTGTAATTTATTGTATTGTAAAGAGCAGTAGAAGATGTTAAGCAGTCTTGTAACGCGGGCTATCTTGTGCTTCTATGATGGAGGGTTTGGAGATATACTTTCGAAGGTGGTTACTATAATGCGTTTTTTTCGTGATTTCTTGAAGACGAAAAGGTTGTGTAACCAAGTTGCGGTACTTTTCTTCGTGAGAATTCTTTTTTTTTTCAGTTTTTTGTCCGTTTGTTTGTTTGGTTGTTTTTTTTTTGGTAAATTAGTTAGGCTATTATAGCCGATCTGTTTCTTTATTCATATGAATCGCTTGAGCGATTGCCTTTTTGATCAAAGTTATGACTAATTACGGTTCATTCGCAGCTTAAATTTGATTTCCGGTATCTATATCTTATTGAGAAATATTCTGTTTCTGACATATATACTATAGATGATGGGTTTTCATAATGTCAACAAATTAATTTTTTGTAGTTTTGACATTCCTACCTAGACCTTGTTACACTCGGTCACTCTTCTTCTCTATTTTTTGCTTTCTTTTCCAGCTCACTTCAGCATAGCTTAGAAGCAAAAAGTAATCAGACAAAGAGCAAATTTCTTAATCTAAGGTTACGTATTAGAAATGCCAAAAATAATCCTGTGTTAGAATTCAGTAGGACTGTCAAATCTGTCAACTTTAGACAAACCATTTGATGGCTCATCTTACCGATCGAGTATACGGTTGGGTGAGAAGGGGTTACAAACTTCCTGCAAGGATTTATTTTATAATCAGGACACACCCCCATATCACCATTATTTGACAAATCATAACTTCAGGACAAAAGACTATCTTTTGCTAACGTATGCGTTCATGCATAACTTAGTTTGAATGCTTTTCTGTAAACGCTTCCGGTGATTGGTTATAAAAGTATAATAGGTGACACCTAATTTGTCAAAGGATCTTTCAGTGCGAGTTTTTTATTTCCTTTTCGGATCTTAATATTTTAGAATGCTTGTAGAAATTAGATGAGAGCATCAAGCGATTTAACACGACATTTAAGATAGAAGGTCCAAATACTTGTAGAAACTTTTGTCTATAGAGCACCTAATCACAAGATCAGAAAAGTCCGTTATCAATTAGTCTATATACTTTAATTTAACTTCAAGGAAACTAACATACATCTAGCAATGGATGAAGATTACAAGCAGATAAAAAAATCTTTAATCAAGACAAATCCAAAGGCAATAGATCTTTGACATATACCCAGAAAAATGTTGAAGTTCGACATTTTATGATTGTTTTCATTAATTCACTACAAACAGTAGTTTGGTTGACATGTTATGCTTTTATGTCTTTGTTTTACGGGAAATATTAGCAAGACAATGATTATTAGACCGGAGATTTTTTCTTCTGATTGAGTGTTAACATTCACCTTATAAATTCAGATTTTGTTGTTGGTGAAGAAGGTAATCCTTTCATTTGTTTCATTTTAAGTAGTCGTTCAACTAATGAATCGAGCGAAATTAGAACTAAGCGATTCATTCGAAAAAGTTAAAGTTAATTATGCTGTAAGTTAACTGGAAGCATTTTATTTGTTTTCATAGAACGTATGGATAAAATCTAAGATATATCCCTTTTAAGAAAACAAATAGTGAATTCAATCAACACTGTGTTGATACTGAACAACATAAAGAATTTATAAGTACCATTTTCAGTAAGAATCAGGCAATTTGGTCTCAAACATATTCAAATACATCTAGAAAACAACTAAAAAGCTATCTAAATTTATCCCGAAGCATTGGTGACGTAGATATTTTTTGACTGCTTATATAAGGAAAAAGTTCTGGAAAATTTTCCCGCCATTTGTTCATAGTGCATTTCAACTTAATTTCACCTATCAATATCTTAAAAAGGCCAACTTTACAAGCACTTTGACAGAAATATGTGAGATTATGAAGTGGATTATGCAAGAAAATATCTGTGTATTTTTTGTTCGTGACACACCTTATACACCTTTTGCCTGATTCTTAAACGGAGAAGTACTTAATATGTGATGGTCCGAACACTCCCCCGTGAATATCACTGTCCAATTGTTTGGTTGTCTGATAAATGATTTTCTAATACTGTCCTCTGATTTATCATGAAGTGTATTACTTGAAAATGTTTAACTCTATCTAGTCTGCATGCTTAAGAAAAATAGTTCTTGAATGACGCCAATTTTGCTAGAATTAATTACAAATTTTAATCGTTTGTATATTTTCGCATTGTTAAGACTCATATTAACATGACCAGCCTTTGAGTTAGCTTTTCGTTTGTGATATGAAACACTAAAACAAATGTTTTTATTACTTTTATTATTTTATAGAATAATTTCAACAAATTTCAACAAACGAGTTAATCCATACATACCTCTGATATTTCATTCCTTCCTATCATTGAAGGGATGAAGGAAGACAAATTCTGTAAATGATTTATTCTCCGGATTTCGAAATAAAAGTTCATACAAAGGAAACAATAATTTTGTTTCATTCTTACTAGTATAATATTATCAGCCTAATTTATTTTTCAGAACATAATCCGGCCATTTCGTTTACATGACATAAGGTTTTGAATTGGTTTAACACTAGTCATTTTTATACATTAAATTTAAGATTATGACAAAATCCATCTGTAATTGTTGCAATGTATTCCCGAATTTCGATTTAAAATACTCACGCTATGCAATTGCATGTGCAAGGGAAGGAAAAGTCTTTGAAAGTTTTGACGGTAGAATAGAAGCCAACTTTTCAACTGGAAATCCAAGGGTCGTAAAGGATCGGATAGATGATGCAATATTTACAGTTTATTGCATTGAGAGAGCTGGACTTTTTTTATCTAACGGGGTTTGTTTCATTATATTTTCAATATTCCAGTCTATCTTAAAAGTTTCGTATGATACTTTACGAGCTACCATTCGTGAAAATAAAATTTGGCTTTATTTTGTTATAGCCCAATTCTTTGTAAAACGTATTATCGTTTACCGCCAATATGTCGGTCAGTTCTCAACATGATATATAACATAATATATTCGATCTATAGGATGATGTCATGTTGTTTATGGAGGATGTTTGTTCTAGCGCAGTACAATTTGTAAAAAGAAAATATTATATTTTTTTAACAAATCTGACTTAAATATTCAAGTTTGTGAGACATACAAGAAACAACTACGTTTTCAAATGTCTGCATACTATATATATGCAGAACTATTTACAACACTAAAACAAATTGCAGTTATAACTGAAACAGGAAATGTTTTAGAAACACATTATTTGATATTGTTAAGGCAGACAGTGTATTGGTATATTGCATCCAATGTGACTCTGTAATTCATTATCACAAAAGGAATTTACATAGAACCTTTCAATAAGTTTAAACTTATAAGTAGACAACAAAACCCGCGCATACATATCTAAAATATTTGATATATTTCAGGCGGTCTAATGATGGAATAAATGAATACGCATGTTTTAAGGATACTCGCTACGATTCCACTGATAAAATTAAAGTTTTATATGCAACTGCCCACAGTAAGTACTTTTAAATATGACCTTCTAATACAGCAGTCAAATTAGAGAGAAAAAAACATGAACAACAATCTATTTCTTTTAAATATCGGCAAAACATTACATTATTATATCGATTTTGTCTGTCTAGGCAAATATTATGAAAAAAATTCATCAAAGATTATACCACTGTAACAGGGTTGGTCGATAAAAATAACCGGCAAGGTTCTTATTTGTTATTCAGCATATATATAACATAGTTCTGAAACAATAAATATGAAGAAATAAAATTCGAAGACAATCATTAAGATGATTCACATAATATTCGATTACATGATCACAACCACATACGTAATACAGTTTGTATTATAAAGAACCAAATACACATCACAATGGAATGTTCCTTAAGTTCAAAATGTCACATATATCTTAACGTAACAAACAGTGATCAAAAATATGCAAAACTACTTGTAATTTAACATTCACTACAGTTCAATATTTGATTGATGTGAATACATATAATATTAGTAGAAATGAAACAAATGACAAAAAACAATAACCAATATAGTAGCAATAAAGAAAAAGTGACGTCAGAATTGGAATACACATTCAAGGGAAGTTATCTTAGATATTTCCCGAACAGTTAACGAAAATAAATACAAATAGCTAGCGCTTACCATTTGTGGAATGAGCTATCTTATGCTCGAGTGAACCAGACACCCAGTTTAATTAAAACATCTCAGAAAATCTGAAACCAATACACAATAGATCAATACTTGTTTCCGTAAAATCAATAATCAACTATACAAGTATTATAATCAATGTTTGTTTGTTTGTTTGTTTGTTGGGGTTTAACGTCCGAGCAGCAATATTTCAGCTTTATTCAGACGATGAACATGAAATTGATGATAAAATGAGCATGAAATGATGATGAAATGAAAAAGGGATGGGACACAAGGACAATGGGGTCGACAAATTTTGATTGCCACTGGAAATAGGGAGAGGTGTGTAGGATCGGGCAATTTAGCCTCCTGTGGCGGAACCCTATGGTTCCTACTCCGGGAGAATACCACAGTAGGGTTCTTTAACGTGCGAGGAACGTGACACCTTTCCCAACACAGTGCGCCACTACGGTTTGCGGTCAGGTTTTCCGTATTATAGCCTGACAACCCCAGCATGTAACACGCCAGGGGTACCCCATACCACCACCTGGGGCACACATCCCAGTTGCTCTTTGGGCAGAGCGCCCTAGCCCCCGGCTATGGTTCTGAGCACTATTTAGTCGCCTTTTACGACAAGCTTAGGCCTGCAGCAGCGCTAAGCTTGTCGTAAAAGGCGACTAAATAGTGCTCAGAAACCTAGCCGGGGGCTAGGGCGCTCTGCCCACAGAGCAATATTTGTGTCGATTCGACGATATGTTTATGATTCACATCAATTAATCTAGCGAATACACTATGTAAAATGAAATAGCTTTATTGTTTACCTTGTACATTATTTGCACCGCAAATATGCACATTTCGTACTTCACAGTTACAGGATCAAAAGGATCAGAAAATACCTGAATGCGTTGTGAAATGATGTTACATGTATCACGCATACGCCGTTCTTGTTAACATTCGAGGGTCGTGCAAATAGAATTTTGCGTAGAAAGAATGAAAATATCCCTTATTCCGTTAATCATACAATTAGAGTGTTAAAAAGTAGTAAAAATAACTTACAGAGTCAGTATGTCTGTACTGGGCATTAACTGTCCATCAATGTCAAACACAACTTCATCAAAATAACTAGAGACAATTGTAGAATTCAATTGTCTCGATCACCTCAATCCGTAGCACTACTCTCAACTCAAAACCAAAACACCGCGCCAAATCATGACGGAATTTCCAACAGCCAATCAAATCCAAAGATCAATAATTACGTGTATTTTTCAAATAATGCTTTACTTATGCTTTATTTTATTAATTTATTCAATATAAGAATTTTACAATACAAAGTAAATGCACATAGAACATAATATATGGGTAAATTGGACACTACTACACCACATGCATGAAAATAGTTATTTTTGTGCTGGAATTTGTAAATAAAATCGTCTTCCTTTACGCACAATCCATAAACAAAACGTAAACGTTATACACCCAAACAAGTCTTATTTCATGTTTTTTTGCGGAAAGTGCTGATTAACACGCACTTATACAAAAATATAAGGCCGTAACTTGTGCCTATTTTTTAGAACCTTTCGACGGAAATCATGTCATATATATAATTTGCAATGGTCAATAAATAAAGTATCAGGGTTCGTAAAGAGAATATTAGATAAAATAATTGTATTTGTATTTTTGTTGTGTTAACCGCTTGAGTGCATGAACTAGACAGTTCAGGATACGAAAAGAATAATAATAATTACACGATAAGTGAAATGGTATTGTAAGAGTAATCAAGGGAACCATGGTTATAGCGGTAATCAAAAGAATGTAATCGAGGGACAAAGACCAGACATGGAAAACAGACATACACAACAAAGAACATAAAGTAACTAAAATCATGCATACACAGTAACAAAAGTAGATGAGCAACTCGGACTCCACTGAAAACTGGGAGCATGGACCAGGTGCACCGGTAGGGTTAAGCGTCCTCTGCTTTTCTAGAAACACCCGCCGAGTTGCTCATAAAAAGTCAAGTCCGGGGTAGACAAACGAGGGAAGGAAAACTATGACCCGTTGAATAAATCAGTTTTCATGGTGCTGATGGATACACCATAACAATCCACGAGTTCATGATGACGACCATAAAACTTCTGTAGTGATGACTTCAATCTTGTAGCAACATAACCCTGTTCCAGAAGCCTATTTGTTAGAGTTCTAGCGCCATACAAAAAGTCTGCGTAGTTTCGGCAAGCTCTGGCATAACATATGAGTTGTGATATGAACAATCCATACGCAGGAGCCGAAGGGATGTTGCCACAGATGAAAGGAAAGTTGACAATTCTGAATGAAAAGTCATCACGTTTGTCGTAAAGTTTGGTCAATAGTTTTCCTTTACCATCGATTTCTAAGTGTAGGTCAAGATATGAGGCTGACTTCACAGTGTCTGTAGTATCCTTTATCTCAAGTTCGTTTGGGTAGATGCGACGTATCAAATCCCCGATATTAGGATTGTTTAAAGATAACACGCCATCTATATAGCGGAAACTGAGATTGAAAGATATAGCCAAACGATATTCTTTCTTTCTGATCAGATCAGCTATAAAGTCATAAAGTCAGCCTCATAAGAGTGAAGGAATAGGTCAGCAAGTAAAGGAGCACAATTTGTTCCCATTGGAATGCCGACCGTTTGTTGAAAAACACGTCCACCACACTGGTCATATATGTTGTCAATTAAAAATTCCAGCATTTTGTAAACATCTTCCTCTGTATATTTGGAAGATGATTTTGAATTATTTCTTACAAAGTATGAGGAATCTCTACCAAGAACTATATATTTGTATCTAGGTGTACCATCTTTTTTGGAAAAACAACGATGTATAATGTTTTTAAGTCGGGATTTTAACTGAGTATGGGGAATAGAAGTATACAGTGTTGAAAAATCATAGGTTTTAATGCTATTATATTCAGATAATAGTCTTGAACTGATTGTCTCCAAAAGATCTTTCGAATTTTTCAGGATCCACATTGAATTAATACCACTACGGGAGTAACAATAGTACTGGTAGGACTGTAGACCCTCTTTGACAGTTGTGAGTATAGAAGTTAAAAGTTTTGAAAGAGGTTTGGTGGTACATTTTGCAGATCCAGCTATGAAACATTGTTTGTATGGATTCTTGTGAAGTTTAGGAATCCAGTACATAGACGGTAAATCACAATCATCGTTCTTGGTAAATATCACAAAATATTGTAAAGAATGTAAGTTCTCCTATTTGTAAATTTTAATACATTGCATTAAAACTAAGCACAAAAAGACTGAAAAGAAATCAAATTGGTTAAAATTTGTTTCGTTCGGAAATGTCTTAAAGGAATATCGTTTTTAGTTTGTTATCACGGGAGACGATAAGTCTATCTTTATGATTTAAAAAAAATGTCAAAATATTACATATGTATTTCAGTCGACTAGAAAGGTAAGAATTATAAATTTTAATGTGTCTTTATTTCGTGTTCTCTTACTCTAAAGAATATACATACATGCTGGATATATGGAGGTATATTTTGCAAATGCCTTTACCTGTATACACATAAGAGATATGTGAGATAAACCTATAGTTCAAAACTAAATGATTCATCATTTTATCTTTAATTTTTTTTTCTAATATGCGTTCAATTTAAGTTAAAGTTAAGTAATCTTTATATAAATTTATAAGAAATCATATCTACCGATTTTTTCAAAGTTTGTTAAATAGTGATATTCCCCTTCAAAATTGCCGTTATTTAGACTCAATTATCTCGGATTCAAATTCAGTGACCTATTTTTTTTAAATTAAAGAAAGAGGGTTCATAAGGCCTTGTTCTTCCTACTGAAATAATTGGTTAAAAAATTATCATCAATTCGGAAGAAAATTAAATAATAATGTAATACGTATTGTGCTTTTTCAATTTTATGCATTCAGTGTGTGATGTAAAGAGTAACAATACGGAAACGAGTGCACAAAAACCGCCTGGAAGGTTAGTCTGTCAATAAAATAGCATGTTTGCACTCTTCTGCTACTTATTTTATAGTGAGATCCAGCGTTAACAAAACAAAAGATTGAAACTGAAAGTGTGCATTTATAATTTTTTTCTACCAGGAAAGGGATTTGTTGTTTATCGCTGGATCTCTATGCGCATTTAACAGAAAACCTTTAAAAAATCACGCTTAAAATCGCTTCAAAAATCGTACTTTACCTGTACATGTATAATTTGACCTAGCTAACTGTCACATGATTAAGCACCTGGCCACCTGTGTAATATACACTGAAATCCTTATTACACTGTAGCAAATGGAGTAATATAACTAAAGATCCTTATGCCAAAGAATTAAAAAGTCTGAAATAATCTTTGATCAGACGTCGATTTTGATGTAGCCACTGCTATGAACATGCATGCATGTGCGTTAATGCGCTGCGTTACAGTATGATTTTTTCTATGGATTTAATATTTGAATCCAATAGTTTTCAATATTGTTTTGCTCTAATATTCGTATAAATCTCCGCGATAAAAGATTGTTTTACATTATAATTTACTTTTTCTCGGAACGTAGTACAAAAACGAGAGAGTTTAAATAAGCTTGTATAAGCACTAGTGTATAGAAACCTGTAGCACGCTGTCAAAAGATAATTTTGTTTGCAATAAATGCTGCAACGAATTTTATTTCTTTATGCGGTCGGGCAAAGTTGGAAGCACTGTTATAATATCAAGCGCGAATAAAGCTTTTTATTGGCTACTGTTTTTATTTTGAAAGTGGAAAGATTAAAAGCCGTTTGCTTTGTTTGCCTGAAAAAAAATCCAGGCTCTAGGTATTTATCTATTGCAATGATTACGCACAGTTCTATATAAGAAAGTTCCTTCAACACTGCTTTATCTATCCGGGAAAAATCTTCAATACATATACATTTATAATGTGCACATATCAAACATGTCCTTACATGTATTCGATATTGGAAATTTGATATGTGCAATCAATGTTCAATTTTCAATTGTACACAACTGTGTGTGTACAAAATCCTGTTGCTTAAGTTTCTGGTATATAAAGTAAATATTCCAACATTAATACTGACATATACGTCAAGAAACATGTAGACACAGACAAGCGGTCCTGTCGTGCTAATTGTTGTCTGCAGTTCAGCTTTTTTGTTTTTTTGAATATTTAATGCAAATTTTAGCGTCCATATTTTAAGTGAACGTTTGTATTTAATCCATGTCTCCAAAATTTTGTTATCTGCCTCTTGAAAAATATTACAGGCGCGTCGCGGGTGGTAGATTTGATGGGTGCGACAATGCCTTATATATGTAGTTTGTCAAGTTAATAAGCTTGGTCTGACCGTGAACCAACTGAGGTTTAGTGGTATGAATATCCACATGACATTTATTGAAATTTGTTTTCGAACCTTAATTGCAGATAAGCCAAGCTTTCATACATTTTAGCAGAGATGCGGTTTGAATTGATGTTAATCTTCGGAAACTCTACAAAAGGAGACCCCCTGTTATTTTTATCCAAAATTTCTTAACTTCCCAGTTTCATCCCCATTATTATGACTGATGAATAGCGAAAATTTCGAAAGCGGCAGGATTTAAGCTTCCACCACCGGGAGACGAACAAAACCGTTGAATATTACGGAATGTATAATGAAATGTTTGGAGGCTCCAGCCGAAAACGACCGATAGCGGGATGCTTAATACCTATATTGATGCATTTATTTCAAACTCTCCCACATTAATTTACTATTATTCGTAAGTATTAACCAACTACCAAAATACGTTAAAATCTTTCATAAACTTACCAATTGATATGAATTCAAACCAGGCATCTATACTGGGCCAATACGAAAGAAGAGGGCCAATACGGCATCAGAACTTCCGATCGTTTGAAACCGCCATTTCTAATTAGATATTCTCACTTCATTATCCTGCTGGATTATTTATGCATATGTACCTTAACGTGTATATAAATTACCAAACAAATAAGAAACTTAGAATAAGGTAAGAAAACTTTATTTTGATTTGGCATGTCATTCAAATACAATCACAAGCTCCAAGGAGCTTCAGACTAAATATGAAAACATTCATTATGTAACATAAACAAGACAAACTAGAATCAAAGAATGTGCACATATAAAACCAAAAAAGAACAAAAAAAGGAATCCAACATAATTATGATATGCAAACCAATGATTCATTATACGTGGCAAGCATATTGTAATGTCTAAAACAAAAGAGCATCATATATCTTCAATTTCACATTTGTAGATCTAAAATGTGCTTTCAGAATTGTGTTATTTCAGGAACGTTGATCACCAGGACTAAAAGCAGCAGAAACACACAAAAATCTTCCATTTTATACAAAAGGATACTTAAGACTGATTAATGCAAATGAACCTACATGTTCTTGCTAAAACATGAAAACAGCTGTTCTACAAATCATATAGTTGAGTTGGTTAATAAATCTGTCAATAAATATGTAATTTCATATTGGCCCTGTTATAGGTTTCGGTCGATCATATTGGCCTCGACAGCCGTATTGGTTCTGGGCGATGCCTCGGGGAAATACGACCACCTCGAACAATATGACAGACCTAAAACCTATAACAGGGCCAATATGATATTACATATTTATTAACATATATTATAAATTCTAAAACAAAATGTTTCATTTTTATTTTTCTCATTTATATATTTTAAAACTTTATTTTATTGTTTATTTAACTAAAAGTATTGATCAGTTTATCAACAATGATTTGTGCATGTACGTGCTTATTATTTTTCAGCTATTGTACTCAGAAAACTTTTAACACACTGCTCAGGGATCTGTCTACTTTTCTGTAGTTAAGCAACGAGAAACATTAGTGACTTTTAACTGGTCATGAAGATATATATTGCCACTCATGCAGTGTTATTATGTTGCTCCAATCTCTGTGGATTCTTTTTTCAGTGGAACATACATGTACTATTGGACTCGATAATTTTAATTTTTTTTTTATTTTATGCAAGTTTGATTCAAGTAAAACCATATTTTCTGGAAGGGGAAACAAAAATGGTTAATTGCTTAAAGCTTTATAAAATGTAGAAGTTACAGGGCTGCACCAATTCGAAACTACCCAACGAATTGTTACATCGGGCACTGAAGATAAATTGATATATATGCCTCCTTAATTTGAAGCTTCAAAGCTCAATTCATGCGCAAACAAAAACATAAAACATTTTATGGCTGATTCTAGAACGCAAAACTATAAGATATTAACATTACATGTATGATATGGTAAGTAAAAAAAGGAGACATCACAATTTAATGCGTATCATTGCCATTGACGAATAATAAAAAATATATGAATTCTTTGTTCTGTGATTTTTAAAATATATATAGACGAATTAATTTTTATTGATATGAATAAAAAAAAACACAATTTTTGAATGAGATTAAATATTTTCTGTTAAAGACTTCAAGATCGGTAAGATTTACAATTCAGTAGTTGAAAATATGTGTCATTTTAACAAAATAAAGAAAATAAAGCACTTTATAAATTACGGGACACTTAACATTTTACTTTTTTTTAATATCCGGTACTTGAAAATAAAAGAATAATTAAGGGAACCAAGGTTCTGGTGGAAATCAAATGGAAAAAACATGGAAAAAACACAAACACAACAAAGAACATAAAGTAACTAAAATAATACATATAAAGTAACAAAAGTAAATGAGCAAATCGGACTACACTAAAAACTGCGATTAGGTGCACCGTTAGGGTAAACGTCTTCTGCTTTTCTAGAAACATCCGCCGAGTTGCTAATAAAAATAAAGTTCTGGGTACACGAAAGGGGAAAGGAAAACTATGACACCTCGAACGAATCAGTTTTCATGGTGCAGATAATAAAAATAGATAAATAGGAAAATAGATAAGACAAATTCACACACAGACACTAACGAATAGATGAGAAATCCGGATACCAATAAAAAGTAAGAGTATGAACGAGGACAAATGGTATGATAAGCGTCCTTTCCTTGCTTAGAAACATCCGCTATTAGAAGTAAAATTATTGATATAATATTTAAGAACAAATTATTTCTTTTTTGTGTGTATTTACTAAGAGCGATCGTTTTATTTAAGTCATAATAAATCGCAGAGAAGTATTATAAGTATACAAGTAATTATAACTTGATAACTACAACTGGTATTGTTATATTCAACATCTGATACTTTTGTGTTCGTTTTTGTCGATATACCAAAACATAAGTTAGGTAAAAGGAGTATTAGTACAATGTAGTTAAATTAGCAGACGATGAACTCCATCGTTTCAGTCAGTTTTTAGATTTGAGTATATTTGTATATCTACTTTATACTGCTTTATTCGTAGAATATGTGCTTTTACTAACAAGTAGAACTGTATCTAATAAATAATTGAAGGAAATAAGTGAACAAAATGAAAAATACAAACTGCCATCCGTTTATTTTTTTTACTAGTTTGAATTAGCATTTTATTGTTGTAATGTATTTTACATTTCGTTGTACAGATCGTTGCTAATATTTTGTGTTATCCACTACTACCCTGATGTGCATGTCAACAATTAAAATATATCATAGAGTAAAAATATTGACACAATAGTCCAATTAGAATGGAAGCATAAAATTTAACCAATTAACCAATGAAAATTGCAAAAATTCGAATCATTGTCTTTCAGGCACACTTTAAAAAGTCGTATAAATTGACATGTCCTGATTACTGCATTTGTGAATCATTGACAGTTCAATCAATTTTGAATTCCAATGAGAGGTATCTTTAGTCAGATTCGTCTACTATTGATTGATTGATTGATTGTCGGGGTTTAACCCCCGAGCAGCAATATTTCAGCTATATCCTCTACTATTGAATATATTTACTTAATCAAATTAAGAACAAAATGTAGTTAAAGTCTATTCTTCATTGAGTCAATACTGCATCAGTTGTCCATATCAGGAAGAATATACAAACATACATTTTTATATTGGCCTTTTCCTGATTACAAATTGAAATTCAAATTTTTATTATACCATATAGATAGTCTTGAATGTGTGTACTTTTACTTCTATACAAGAATGTCTGCTTGTGATGAAATCCTTATTAAAGCCTACCTTCAAAAGTGTTTTCCTTCTTTAAAAAGCAATACAATTTTTTTATCTATCTAAGCGCGTTAAACGATACTATTTGTTGACTTAACATTTTTTTTTCTTTTGTTTGCATATTTTGTTTTAAGTTCTGCTGCTATTTTACTTATTTTAGTTTTTCCTCGCCTTCTTATCGCCTTCTTATAGATGTGTACCAGTGGGATAATTTCATAGAATGTGCGGCAACCATTTATTTTATACATAAAAAGATTTTTACTTTAATTTTGCAGTACAACATTCAACATATCGAATTGGCCTTAAACTTCTCTTTACTGTCAAATAAGTAGATGTAAGAATCATGCAAAATCTGAAAAGTGTGATACACCCCAAAAATCTGAAAAATGTGATACACCCCAAAAATCTTAAAAATGTCATACACTGCTAAAATCTGAAAAGTGTGATATACCCCAAAAAGTCTACATACCTTTATTTTTGTTATTAATTGCTTTACAGGTCTATACTATGAAATGTGTAATTATTCATTCAAATCTGTTTGCTCATAGGAGATAATCAAAATTAAAAGTCCTATAGATTTGTTTGTATCTGAGTGTCATTTACAGAGTTATTTCCCTTCATTTGAAATCTACAGTGCAATCTTTATCATTTTTATTTCCTGAGAAAACGGGTAATATGCAAAACTTAATTTCTCTTTACTATGGCAAATCAAACAATATACAAAAAATAAAAAAATGTGTAGGCTTTTTACCCATGAATCACATGTTGCATGATTCTTAGCTGGAGTGCTACTCGACAGGTTTGCATGTTCAACTTCCTAATAAACAGAAGACTGGTTTAAATTTTGAAACTAAAATCTATTGCTTATCGAACAAACAGATTTTGCTATCTTAATTTGTGAATATCCTAAAATCATTCAAAAACCAAATCCTGTACAATATACAAATGAATGATAGCGGTATGCAAGCATTCTTTAGACAGCTTATATTTGTAAACTGAAAATAAATGACAACAAACAAAACGAAGATATTGTAATACAATGAAAAGTTGAACGGACATTACATACAATCAACTACAATATTAAAAAATATGGTAATGCACCTATTTGTTCCTGCATAAGTTCATTGTTTTAAATTATTCGACATTGTCACCATGTGTTACCACTGATTGTATTCTTATATTGTTTGGCTAAAAATCCAAGACAAAGTAAATAAAATTAAAATTAATCATATACTGATGAAACATATTATTTGAATACGGCCAATATACATATCAGGGCAAAATGTCGAATTAATTATTCAGTTCATTTTAACTATCATTTCCTATATGAAACAGATTTTTTAATGGATTTTCAGTGTTGTTGATGTCAATTTTCTCTTTCATTTTGACAAAAATTCCCAGCAACACAATAATGATTACACTTGGACGTTTTTTTCTTCTGATGATGAGTGTGACCCCTTCAACTATTAGGTTGATGTAGAAGGTTATCATTTAATTAAATTTATTTCATGACTTTGCTCAGAACAAGTCTCTTCAATGTTTTTTTTCAGGATGTTTACACAATTGATATTTGTATACTTATTTAAGTGTATTCACACTGTGCTTTTCCATGTGCAAGACAAGTGAATTTTTTTCAACTGGTCTCCCTATAATCGTATAATGGTACCACATACACAACAAAGAACATAAAGTAACTAAAATCATACATACAAAGTAACAAAAGCAAATGAGCAACTCGGATTCACTAAAAACAGGGAGCATGGACCAGGTGAATCGGAAGGGTAAGAGTCCTCCATTTTTCTAGAAACACTTGCCGAGTTGCTTATAAGTCAATTCAGGGGTAAATAAAAGACGAAAGGAAAACTATGACAAGTTGAACAAATCAGTTTTCGTGGCGCAGATGGATACACCGTAGCGATCCACGAGTTCATGATGACGACCATAGAACTTCTGTGGTGATGACATCAATCTTGTAGCAACATAACCAAAAACAAAGTCGCTTATCAATAAAGAGTAATCAAGGGAACCAAGGTTATAGCGGCAATCAAAAGAATGTAATCCAGGGACAAAGACCAGACATGGAAAACAGACATACACAACAAAGAACATAAAGTAACTAAAATCATAAATACAAAGTAACAAAAGCAAATGAGCAACTCGGACTCCACTAAAACCTGGGAGCATGGACCAGGTGCACCGGTAGGGTAAGCGTCCTCTGCTTTTCTAGAAACATCCGCCGAGTTGCTCATAAAAAGTCAAGTCCGAGGTAGACAAACGAGGAAAGGTAAACTATGACCCGTTGAATAAATCAGTTTTCATGGTGCTGATGGATACACCATAACGATCCACGAGTTCATAATGACGACCATAAAACTTCTGTAGTGATGACTTCAATCTTGTAGCAACATAACCCTGTTCCAGAAGCCTATTTGTTAGAGTTCTAGCGCCATACAAAAAGTCTGCGTAGTTTCGGCAAGCTCTGGCATAACATATGAGTTGTGATATGAACACTCCATACGCAGGAGCCGAAGGGATGTTGCCACAGATGAAAGGAAAGTTGACAATTCTGAATGAAAGTCATCACGTTTGTCGTAAAGTTTGGTCAATAGTTTTCCTTTACCATCGATTTCTAAGTGTAGGTCAAGATATGAGGCTGACTTCACAGTGTCTGTAGTATTTTGGGTAGATGCGATGTATCAATCCCCGAAATTAGGATAGTTTAAAGATAACACGCCATCTATATAGCGGAAACTGAGATTGAAGGATCTAGCCAAACAATATTCTTTCTTTCTGAACAGATAAGCTATAAAGTCAGCCTCATAAGAATGAAGGAATAGGTCAGCTAGTAAAGGAGCACAATTTGTTCCCATTGGTATGCCGACCGTTTGTTGAAAAACACGTCCACCACACTGGACAAATATGTTGTCGATTAAAAATTCCAGCATTTTGTAAACATCTTCCTCTGTATATTTGGAAGATGATTTGGAATTATTTCTTACAAAGTATGAGGAATCTCTACCAAGAACTATATATTTGTATCTAGGTGTTCCATCTTTTTTGGAAAAAATAACGATGTATAATATTTTTAAGTCGGGATTTTAACTGAGTATGGGGAATAGAAGTATACAGTGTTGAAAAATCATAGGTTTTAATGCTATTATATTCAGATAATAGTCTTGAACTGATTATCTCCAAAAGATCTTTTGAATTTTTCAGGATCCACATTAAATTAACACCACTACGGGAGTAACAAGTGTTGTGGTAGGACTGTAGACCCTCTTTGACAGTTGTGAGTATAGAAGTTAAAAGTATTGAAAGAGGTTTGGTGGTACATTTTGCAAATCCAGCTATGAAACGTTGTTTGTATGGATTCTTGTGAAGTTTAGGAATCCAGTACACAGACGGTAAATCACAATCATCGTCCTTGGTAGAGAGACCAAAAGAGGATAGCCCAGATTCATGGTTTTCCACAACCTCTTCTTTGGAAAGAGTGGTAGCAGTGTAGGTCTTATCACTGCTATTATTTTCTACGTCTACCTCTGATAATAAACATTGGATATAAAATGTTTTGCAGACAAAAACAATGTTGTTTTGGGCTTTGTCTGCTGGTACGACAACATATTTGTCATGTGTAGTAGACAATGTTTTTGCTACATCGGGGTCTTTGAAAACTGATGTAGCCTTGGCACTCATTGACCTACTTAAAACTTTCATTCGTTTCAAAATTAAAGACCTCACGGCCTTCAACCACTCTGACAGAGAATCAATGTCTTCTTCTTCTCGTTTTATCCATTTTCTTGCATAGTCCTCGACAGCATCCATAAGAACTGTAAAGTTATAATTCCAATTTATGGAGCGTGGTCCACGGTACTTGGGACCATTAGAAAGGTTATAACGCAGAGATTCGTTTTCGATAATGGTTAAATCTCCCGTAACGACGTGACCAGAAGGACCATATTTGAATGGAGAGGTTTTGCAAGAACAGTCAGGTGGTTTAGCCTTGAAGTCCTCAATCTCGAGGTTCTGCAATAGCCTTTTAAAATTGAAAATTTTGGATGCGATGGGTGAAGTATAGGAATAGGAAATAATTGGTATGGATCTGTCTTTGAAATATGGGGGAATTTTGTTGGTAACGTTTTTGTGATGGAGGATGTTAGCCAAATTAATTGCATCTATACCTTTGTTGACAAACGGTAGTGGAAGAAATGATCGTTTTTCTTCATCTTGACTTTTCACGCAAACTGGTTTAAAGAGTCTGTGGAAACCAATATCCAAAATGATGGCAACAAGTCTGTATAATGATGAAGTGGGGTCAGAAACAGGAGTGTCAAGACTTGTTTTGTAAAGGGAGTGTAGTAGAGTGAGTGGTATAGAACAAAGTTTAGTTCTAATGTGATGAAGTCCAAGAGGTTTTTGTATGAAAGGAAGGAGACCATCGATGGAGACATCATGTAACTTAGGTGACGTATAGTGGCGATGGCCATATGGCCATGACTCCTTTCCCGTCTTGGATTTTTGTCAAATAAATTTATCACATTTATGTTATTGTTATATTGGCTTGAAAGGTTTCCTATACTTTTGATGTTGTCATTGCATCCGTAAGGTATTGCAGTACCTAGTGTGCGTATCCAGTACTCCTCTCTTTCCCTACGATAGTTTTTACTTAGAACGGGACTGTTCGTAGGATGGTAATTTTTTTCTAAAATACAAACTTTCATGGAGAGGATTGAATGATCTTGTTGATTAAAGTGTTTATTAATTGTCTGGAATTTGGTAGAACGATGACCGCACATTCTTTTATTTAATCGTTCTTGCAACCATTGAAATATAACATAGATGAGACCTGAAAGATCTGGGATGAACGACTCATGGATATAAGTGTTTCAATGACAGGGTTTAACGCTACGTTCTTTACTTTAAACCTTCAAACTAAATAACAAAACAAATATAAAATAGCTACTACTTTCAATGACTTTCCTGGTTTGGTTTTAGAGTTTTCACGCTGTGCTTTCCTATGTATAAGAAAGAGTCTTCGAACGGTTTGGTAGAAGCTCTGCAGCAAATGTTTCAACCCTAGTGTCATGATGAATCATATAATGACGTCACGTTTGCAGTATATTGCCCGAAAGAGCTGGACCATTTACTCTTTTGGGGTAAGTATTTTTCCTTCTTGCAGTTGCATTTAAAGTGCTTTTTTTAAAACTACAAAAGGATCTACAAGGTATTTGAAATTAACTTTTGTCAATCGTTAGGCTATTCTGTGTTAGCTTGTAAAAAGTGTTTACTTACTTTTGAGGAATCAATTTGTTTTTCAATTTTTTTGTGTGTGTGCTTGAAAGGGTTGTGACATTCGTATTTGTCGTCGTTTTCAATATAAAGAAGTGTTCATTAAAAATATTTTTAGTACAAATAATTCTCCTTTTGAAAAAAAATACTCTATAGGATAAAATCATCATAACTTTTACATATTGCGTTGAATAAGCTTTTACCTTCAAAATCAAGTGAGCAGTGCTTTTTTATGAACTGACACTACTTTGTTATATCTTAATATTATATAACCCAGTTTAATTATTCAACATACATTTGGCAATTCAGTCTGACTTTCTACGGCGCATTTGGATTAAATTTAAAAAACTTTTTAGTACAATTGTGTCTGGTGGTTAATTATTTTCGTTTCCTTTACTTGACAAAACCTATTGAAGAACAAATTTGTCGTTAAGTGATAATGTCAATTGGGAATATATAAATGGTCCAAACCTTTATTGATGCTTCTATTTAAAAACTGACT